>OX638362.1:27968480-29225582 GCA_951812935.1 Hermaeophaga mercurialis | reverse complement strand
AAATTTTTTTAACCTTTTATAAAAACAGTTTAAGTTATTTTCTTCGAAATAAAAACATCATATGCAGTCGGGCAAACAGCAAAAACTAAGGTATAATACAAAAATAGTGAAGCTAGAGAAGACAGATTGAATTACACTCGTCGTTAATGGTTTTTCTGTAAATCGGCGAGTATTAACCCCGTTCAACGTACAAAAACAATTACCACATGTGTGGATGAAACTAAAACTCTAAATAAGTAAGACTCAACAGCAGTCATATCATCATAATTTGTCGGATTCTTGTAAAGTTTACTTAGGGTAATGCTTTTTTTTTGAAAATGTGCTTTTAAAACATACAACGCATTCAAATTAAATAATAGTTGGTTATTAACACCAACAAACAACAATTGGATAAAAATCGATCACAAGAAACGGTTCAAATCCAAAAAGAAAAACCAATGAAAATATTCCAATGAAAATATTGCATGTTTTCTTTTAATAAATAAATTTCCTTGTACTTCATAATAAAAAAAAATTGTACACCTTTTTCGGAATTTTTCTCTTTATAAATATATATACATATTCATTTTTAATCTTAATTGTGCCTACGTTTTATTTTTAAATAGTCTAGTCGTAAAATTTGTTATATAATTTATATAAATTAAATAAAGTATCGGTGCAAATAAATTGCAAAAAAAACTGTCCAGTGGCGGACAAAAATTTGTAAATGTCAAAGTTACAAAAAGGTTCATTAGTGGAAAATAATCATTTTTTTGTAAATAATTTATCCAAATTTAAAAAACTACATATCGTTCTTTAGAGAATTCAACGGACTTTCAAATGATATGCGACTCGACACCTATTACCTATTTAAATTCTAGGGGTTGTTCACCCCACTAGTCTAGGGTTGAAGTAACGATGCTGCGAGTAGCGTAAAAAAATGTCCCCCTCGGAAGAAAAATCGACCTGTCCGAGCGTTTTTCTTTTCTTACGATAATATTGTCTAAAACCCCCTGTCAAGTTTTCGTTGGGCCAACCTGTATAATAATTTAAGCTACGAGTACTTACAATAAAGATGCGTATTCATAATAAACCTCGATTTCGTTCGGTGTCGATTTCTGTTTATTTCTCTTTTCTTCTTCTCTTATTACTTTCACATAAATGAAAATATTAAACTACATAGTAGAATAAAAAAAAATCAAGAAGATGAGGAAATTTGATCTTATCTAACAACAATTCAAATGACAAGTTAAAAAGCAAAAACAAATAATTGTGCCCTAAAGTTTCCTTTTCATCTCATATAACAAAATATAACGAAAAAAATAAAAGCTCGGCTTATATGGCAGCAAACAAAAAATCCAAGGGGCAAAAAATTATTTCAACAGAATAACCCATGTATTAAATAGAAAATTACAAAAGGTAAAGAACGAGTCTTTTCATTCTTATATGTTGAACTTCTCCAACGATTATCGTCGATAATAAACTATAAATGTATTTTCTGCACCAAATAATAATAACAATGGTGAAATCATAATATTTAAAAAACTACCAAGCAGTGCTGCTACTGGCAATAATAATATATCATAAGATACTGCGCCTTCATTTTTACCCAATACAATGTAAGTAATTATGGTTTCAAATCGTAATTAACTTTATAGATAAGTTGGGTCATATCTGCCTATAAAATTACTTTTACATAAAATAGAATAATTCGAACATAAATGAACTCAAACAACAATAACAATTTGGAACGGGGTTGGAGAGAAGCAGAAACTTGAGTACCAGATAGAACAAGTTAATTAAGCAAATATAAGATATTTTGAAGAGTAACAAAAGGTTACGTGTTTGGTGCGTACACACTATGTAATGAAAGAAAGGCTGAATAAGTTGTATTTTAAAGTGTGTAAGATTCTTTATTTAAAGATATGTGTAAAAGAAATATATATATTTCTCAAAGTCAAAAGAGTGTCAAGCGCTTTCGGCAAAACAATGCCATCATCAGGACAAAAAAAGTGCAAAAAAGTAGAGAAGGTTGGTTATAAAACAAAAGTAGAGATGTTCTCTACTTTTGTTTTATAACCAACCTTCTCTACTTTTTTGCACTTTTTTTGTCCTGATGATGGCATTGTTTTGCCGAAAGCGCTTGACACTCTTTTGACTTTGAGAAATATATATATTTCTTTTACACATATCTTTAAATAAAGAATCTTACACACTTTAAAATACAACTTATTCAGCCTTTCTTTCAAATATAAGATAACTGTTAATGGAGATACACATAAAAAACTCGTGCATAATTATGAAGGGATATTTTTAATTAATACATTCTTTTTTTTTCAATATATTATTACAGTGGTAGTATTATTGTTATTGCTATTATTATTACTAACACCAGACAGGCGGAGGATCTAGTTACACCGTTTTCTAGAATACGCACAGCAGCAAAAAATAGGGTGGATGTACAACAAATTCAATCATTATTTTAGAGACTGTAATATTAAAGGTATGAATTGTAAAATATTTATGAGTTTTGTAAAAAAATGTCTAACCATAAATTGTTTTTTCAGTATCCAAGATTTTCTAGATTTTATAAAATGACCCTAATGTATATGCATGTATAAATGTTTGGTCAATAAAGATGCTATTATTATTATTATTATTATTATTATTATTATTATTATTATTATTAGTATGGTTGTTATTATTATTATTATTATTATATTTTTCACGAGTGACATAAAGAGCCTTAAGTTCTAACTTTAAAATTCTAGTTATAAAAGAGAGAACTCAAAACAAATTGACTGGCCAGTGCCAATAAAAATCACCACACATACAGAGAGATAAATGAATACATAATTGTAATGAAAACATTATTTAAATAAAACGTTACCTTAACCTTCATATTATCATAAAATAAATAACATTTAGGAAACGTTTAACGTTATAATTTGATGAAAAAATTTAACTAAATTATGTAGTTAATTTAACTCGACACCGATAACTGCAGGTAAATGAGTACTGACTATGACAACAAAGCTAAAAGCGTTTGAAAGATTAATTCTACACAAAATAGAATAAAAGAAGGTATGTGCTGGACTATTTTTTGATATACAGATAAGTTATATTTAATTTTAAAATCTCTAATTAATCACGACTTTAAAGTCAATATTGAAGATACTTACTCAGATTATTACTAGAGACGATACATTAATAGCAATATTTGCTAATGACAAGGCTATAGATGGGAATCTTCAATATATTCCGAAGAGAACGAAGTCATTTATATTCTTTACAAAATTGGTTCAACCAATAGATAATCAATGCCGATAAATCAACGTAAATCAGTTTCAATAAAAGAAAAACACATCGTAGGTATATCTTAACCAAACAAAACAAGAATTAGATTAGCTATTAAACCAAAGTATCAATTGAAAGTAACCTCCTTATCTAAAAAGCAATTTGATCACACAGAATTATATTGTAGGACTGCAGTAATTCCTCAAATATCAAGATATTCCAACCTTTTAAATACCAAACACTCCTTATGTTGTTTAACGTTCAAGAGGGACAGTTAAATAGGGCTTTCATAACAACTTAAACCATTTAATCAGCCAGCCTCTATTACCTAAATTGTGTAGACAGAGTTGTATGTTCTTCTTTTTCCTTTTTCTTTTTTCTAATATTCAAGTTACTACCAGACTTGATACACCAAAATGATAGTTGGAATATTTCCTCATATTACCTCTTTGGAATAATGGCATAATTAATTCCCTTATTTTACTTTTCTGATGTTACTTTAAATACTTCTCTGGTTGTCTATCTTTTTCTTTCCTGTATTGGTATTACTATAACTTATTTTTTTTTACTTTCATCTATAGTGATTGATGACCTGGTCCTATAATAGTTTATTAGCAAAATATTGATTTGTTTTTTTTACTGTGCTAAATTTTGTTTTCTGGTTACTGATAGTTATAGATAGTAATAGAAAAATATATTTATTGTTTTCTTATCTTCAGACATTCTTTTTTTTTCCTTAATATTTTCGTCTTTCCCACGGATCTTGTATGGCCTAGACGTTCAACCCTTAAATATAAAAATTTTCATATGTTTCCATAAATCGTTGGGTCGAGCCTGACAGGACAGTTCAAACATATTCCATATTTATTATTATGCGACAGTAGGTATTTCTTCTTTCTGAAGCGTTACATCAAACATGTGTGTCGTGTTTATGTGTTTAATAAAAAATCGGGATATCTTGTTTCATTGGATTTTCATCCAGCAGGTTATTGCCTGTCTACCAATTAATGACAGTATTTAAAAATAAAAAATAGTAAATGTTTTAATGCGTGTCCGGATTCCTGATTGATATCTTAAGAAATTTAAAATTGTTGTTTCTGTACATCTCCCAAACTTGTTTCTTTCGAAATTAATCACAGTATAATATGGTCTAAAATAATATAGGCTCGATTTCATTAAATGAATCTAAATCTAATTACCAAAACTGGGATTTTACAAAAGCCTGTATATCAAATATTTTAAAATATTTTTACAGTAAAATATTAAATAAAGAAATACCTCCATAAAATGTTCTCAATATACAGTATTGAACAAACCTGTGAAGTTCAATTATCTTAGATCATCTTTTGGATTAAATTCCTATATAATACCTACTAACCCACAATATTTTAAGCAAAAGAAGAAACTGCATATATTGCTTAATAATGATTGGTTAAAATGTTTATGATATGAAGTTATTTACGTTTATAAAAAATCTGTCAATCTTATGTCATTATTGACAATGCTAGATAGGCAAAACCTCGGTCGAGAAAATATAATTTAAAAGTCTTTGTAATACTGTGGCAATTCAGGTAAGTATAATTTATCTTTTTATATCTTTTAAGAGGTTTTAAAAAAGTAAAAAAAAGAAGTGGATTAATTCAAAAATTATATCTTGTACATCTACAATATCTTTTAAAGTAAGAAATAATGTAGATTCATTTTTATTACATGTAAAATCTAAAATTAATAAATTAAAAAAATTTAATATTTACAAACTAAATTGTCCGGATTGTAACACCATATATCTTGGCCAGACCCTTAGAAATTTTGAAATAAGGTACAGTGAACATTTACATTCTTATAGATTAAAACAACCGGATAGTCACATTACGCAAAACACCTCATTGACACTAAACACAAACCTACATTTAAGAAAACAATAGAAATAACGGTGAAGGTACTTTATATACCTAAGTGACAAAAAGAAGAACTCGATTTTTTGAAGGAATTTGAAATCAAGAAATATCTAAAATGTCCTCAGTATATAGTACTGAGTCAACAATTAAAACTGGGAAATTCAATGATTTCAGTTTACCTTTTCAACTAAATAGCTATATAATATTAACTAATTTTTTTAAGAAAAGAAGAATATTATATTTTAAAATCTCATATCAACAAATCATACTATACATATTACTTGATAATGATTGGTTGAAATATTTATGGTATGAAGTCAGGTACGCTTATAAGAAATCTGTTAATCTTATGTCACTTTTTGAAAATTCGGTTCAGCGAAATAACTTGTCCAGGTGGTATATTTTATGTGCAAGATGTGTCTGTACTAAATTATTAATAAATGATGAAATATTTTTCCCCAACTAACCATGGAACAATATTTCCAAGTCTAATGAGTTGCTTTCCTCATACTAGAATGTAAATGTAAAAATAGCTAAAATTCAGTGAAAATTACTGTGGGCAAGAACTGCCTTATTAACATAGTGAATGTTTCGTGATGATGTTAAAAGCGGCTGATACATGAGCGAGACATTTATCTAAAACTAGTTGAAAATTCTTATAAATCAAAAAGGGATAAAGTTGAAAGTCAACCCAATACAAGAACAATTTTTTTATCTTTCGTTTTCCAAAAATATTTGCGGATCTCACTACTCCCAAGTGAAGTAGGCTTTTATAAAAGGTGTTTGTGGCTTCTAAACAATCTACACCAAATGGCTGAACATTGAAAGAATAAGTATAAAAAACTTATTCAAAAATTTAAATACCTCTAGAGACTAGAATACTTTAATAAGTATTACATAAAGAAAACTCCTAGTTTAGTAAATTTTGAATACAAAAAATGTGCACAAATAAGAACCTGTCGGTAATCAGCCTATTCGATGGCTTTTTAATAAATGGCTCCAGTATCAACCAACAGGCTCTAGACATTTTTTCAATCGGAGACCTATAGAATTTTAGAGTCCATCCGAAAT
Source organism: Hermaeophaga mercurialis (assembly GCA_951812935.1). Lineage (NCBI taxonomy): Eukaryota > Metazoa > Arthropoda > Insecta > Coleoptera > Chrysomelidae > Hermaeophaga > Hermaeophaga mercurialis. The sequence continues at coordinate 29,219,337 of OX638362.1, read as the reverse complement.
GAAGAACGCGGTAAACCAACTTTGGTATTGAACAGCTTCTAATAACAATTAATACATTTCGTCAACTAAAGAATAGGGATATAAAGGGTTTGCTGGTGTATTTACACCTGCTAGTCCTCAATTTTACGAAACACTGGTTGGTTGTAATGACCAGGAGGAATATCTGACGGATAAAGAGATTAAAGAGAACTAGAACATGTTTAAAATCACTTTTTGTCAAAAATAAGTTCTATTCAAATACAGCAGAGTTTGCAATTTTATTAGCGTCAGTTTTATTGCACAACGTACTTGTTGTTGCTATCATTGATTTCCTTTTGTTGGAGTATTTTATTTGAGCATAATACGGTCTTGTAACACGTCCTTCTGTTGATTTTATCCGTATTTAAAACGTGAATGGATTGTAGTTTTCTAATTTTTGCACTCGTCAGAAAGTCAGAAGAATACCAGAATAATGTAATATACTGTTTGAATTACTTAACTACTACTGGAGCAAACTTTACGTTTACATTAAAAATTGCCATTTACACTTCATACTATTGTAAAATATCTTATTGGAGTTCTTTTCTTTTACCATGATTTTATTGTTGGTACGTCGTTTGACAGCCCCTTGTATTTACTGGGGGTTGGACGAACTAAATTTATGGAGCTTTGATGAAAACATCAAGTATCGAGAAATTTTGTAAAAAAAATTTATATGTGACACGCCAAGTTTTTGTTGTTCAAGGAACGACTGCAACTATTTAATTATTATTTCTTAACAGTACTTAAATAAAAATATATTATTTTTTATTAAAAAAATAACACTGTATGTGATAAAGTGTTAACAAATATTAACATTTTTTGCAAATATTACACGAAACATTAAAAAGGGTTGACAAGGGCCTGTCAACATAACACATGTTTTACCCTATTAGCAGTGGATGATTAATAACGTCCCTTAATGTAATTATATAAAAAAATATGTAAAGAATATGTTTATTTTGTAAGGGGTTCTTTTTAATTTGTTTACGTTTTGCTTAAATGCATTATTGTATATAAAACACATATACATGAAGTAAACGTCATCACTTTTAACAGGTTGTTTTGTTTTTGTTTTCTGAGGGGTAAAGAAAATAACGCTCGCATGTCTTTAATCTTATTTGTTCCAAATGGTAGTAATATTCGTAATTTTCTTCTTTAATAATTTTTAAGCTGAATGAAACTGTGACATTTTTGATAAATGATCGCCACAAATTGTGTTAAAAATATTAAATATCTACCGAACGTCTGTCTTGTAATGTATAGCAGATGTTCAAATTCTTACTAGTTTAGAATTAATAATATAGCTACATATTTTTACACATTTCCACGTGAGGGGGCCAATACATTTAAAAAATAAATGTCCTTGTCCTACTTAAATAATTAATTTATGAAAACTTACTAAATACCTAATTCAATTCAATTCATTTTTTATATGCATAATATTACTAAAAAATATTATTTGCATACAATATTACGTTTGCATAAAATCTGTAAAGTGATTTAGATTTTTTATTGTGTAAAAATTTTTGGGTAAATTACTGAAGGAATAATTGACATCTACTCTTTAAAAAATAAGAGCAAATAAACTTCCCATCTACCCTCCAATCTTAAATAAAATCCGTAAAGTGGTTGAAATTTCCAGTAGGGGCACCTTAGTTCTTTTATACCAAACTATACTTTCTCTAAATATTTCACAACCAAGAAAGATCGAATGCAAGAAGAGAAATGTGGATAATGTAGGAAATAGAAGTAAATCACAATGCAGATTGTTTCGAGTAAGAAAAGAATAGACAAAAATTAGAATCTGGAAAAATCCTCAAGATCCGAAGCAAGCAAAGGTACTTTTGAGAAATAACAACCAAGAAGAGGAATGTGGGTAATGTAGAAAATAGGAGGAAATCACATTGCAAATTCTTTCGAGAAAGAAGAAATTAAACAAAAATCAAAATTTTAAAAAGATCTTCAAGATCTGAAACAAGCTAAGAAACTTTTTGAGTAACAACAACCAAGAAAGATAGAATGCAAGAAGGTACTGTAAAAAATAGGAGAACAATCCTGTACAGATTCTTTCGAAATGTGGTAGCAAACAGAACTCAAAGAATTCATCAAATCAATTCTAACTTGGATTATCCTGTATTCTAAGATTCATCACGAAAATGAGATTAAAGAGATTGCTGTAGCCATTAAGATAGTTGCGTCCAGTCATAAAATCGTTTATTTATTATTTAGGATGTATTCCGACAAAACAAGGAACAACATTTTTTTAAAGTTTGGAAAAAATCAGGTAAATGAATCGTAGTTTTCTATTTTTGAATTGAAACAATAATTTGAAAAATGCTCATCTTTTTATTCCATAATTTACCTTTCCCTAACATTTTACCATTATTCGAAACCCCGCCAAGATAATTTCATTAGCTACCTGTAGTTCCAGTATGATAAAATGATGATGCAACTTGTGGAGTCTTCATCTTCATCTTCATCGTAATAGGTGGTTGGGATTGGTGCATGGTCTATATTTGGGCAAATATCCCTATTTAAATTAAATTTCTGAACAATTTGAAATGAGTTGTCGCATGTCTAGTTCTGTTTTCTTCTGTTTGATTGATATTCAATTAGCAAGAGCTAATTTTAGAAAAATAATAAACAAAATTTTGACTAGTAATTTGAATATAGTTTAATAAGGTCCTGTCAATGAGCTACTTCAATATTTCCATTCGACATCTCTTGATAACTTATTTAAAAAAAATCTTAAACGTTTCAAAGATTCTGAAATGTCGAGATTCATAATTACTTCAAAATAAAATAAATATTTTTATGAGAGGCGATAAATATAATTATCTTTATACCCCCGGAGAGTACTTCTAAAAACGGTCGCGAGCCTAAGAAAAAACAATGAACTGACGGCGCAGCTGATGCCTTTTCAAAATAATTCATGTAAATATGAGACGGCCTAATGTGTATCAAGTATAGTTTACGTTTTTTCACTCTTCTTGTCGTTTTTGTGTCTAATTTTTCACTTTTTTTATATTTTTTTGGTCGACGTCGTCAACACGTGTTCGAAGCACGCTGAGCCACAAAAAGACATGCATAAGAAAACCAAAAAGGTTTTATAATTACATTATATCTACATATAAACATTAAGCAGGAGAGCTCCGAGTCTATATATAATTTATTCACGAGGTTAAAGTGCACTGAAACTTTTTATCGTGTGTCACTAGTTTATAATTCAAAATCTGTACGTTAGGTTGAAAATATTATTGGGCAACACCATTGTAACGACTAATAGGTAATAAATGAAAAAGATAAAATAAACTTATCTTAAAATTCTTAGATTTTACAAAACTTTTTAAATATTCTTATAACAATTGTTTCACCCTTTGGCATCCTTAGATAAGATTATAAGAAATTTATAGGCATTTCACATACTTGATTTTGTATTATGAATATTCTAACCAATAATTTTTTTCTATTTCTAAAACATTTGATTAATATTATACAGGGTTGGGATAAAGTATGGAACCAAGTAAATATCTTTAAAAGGAAACGGACGATACTTATGAAATTTTGTAGGTAAGTGCAATGGGCCAAAATGCATCTGATGTATATTGTTTTTATATGTTGTGTTTAATAGCGCTAGTCCTCTATAGGTTGTGCATTTTTCTTCACTTTTTTTATGTATCCGGGTAAATTAATTTATTATTTCATTCTTGTTTTATTTTGTTTCTATATTTGTTATATCATCAGGTTTATTTGGATGTGTAATTTTTGGTCACCATCTTTTATTAGCTCTGCTTTGATTTTATCATCACCGATACGGTTTTCGTAAATCTCCTTTTCTGTAATGCTTTCCTACTCTTGGTCATCTTTATCAGATGTTGCGTGTTCTTCTTCGGTTTTCCTGTTTCCTTCGTCTTTGTTTACCATACATTTGTAGTGTTCGGACCATATGTTTCTTATTTTCTGTGGATCACTTTCACTCTCTCTATATCTTCCAAATTCTTGTTTATCCACTCGTAGTTATTTTTCTTGTATAGGATATTTCTTGCTGTTTGGTAGCTTTTTCTATCTTGTTCTCTTTTTGTACTTGTCCAGGTAAGTCATTCTTGCATGTTTTTTTCTTTGTTGCTTTTTCTCATTTTGGTAGTATATTTCTCTTATATTCTATCTGATTTCCTCCCAGTATTTTTTCTGCTGGTTTTGTTATGTTTTGTTTAATTTATTTCCACATCATCTCTCTATCAGTAATTTTCATTTCTTCTGATTCTGAAGTTTTCTGTGACTGCGTTTTCATAGCGATTTTTTATGCTTTTTTCTATAAGTGTCTCGTATTGTTACAATAGTATGTATAAGGAATTAGTTAAATATCGGCCTGTACGTAGAACTTATTTTTTATTTAATATTTTCTAGATTATAACATTTAATAGTACGTGAGCGAAAGTTTTGGGACAAGGTCGCGATCTGATAACAAATAAACATTTTTATTAGTCATCAAAATTAATAACCACTTGAGTCGTCTTGGTTGGGAAAATAAAAAGAGATTGAGAATTCAACTTTGGCTTCTCGGATTATCCATAAACTAATAGTGCCTGCCTCTGCGATTAAATGTGTTACTTGTTTGAAGTAGCCTTAATTTTTGTAAGAGTTGTTTTTATTCAGAGATAAATAAAGTGTTATTGTTTTATTCAGCCTCTTTAATTGTTGTACTGACAAAATTAACATCTTAATATTAGGTTTTGACATCTTAGACTATTGATATGTCCTGACGACATATACATATGTATTTCTACCAAGTATCGATAATATTTGTTACTGCAGATTTATGCATGTCTTGAATTAGAAATTGTGCTTATACAGAGGGAATATTTGTAAATAAATAACGGTTCATGGAAATTATTTATTTAAAAGTATGATGTTATTGTTATTATATATGCATAAATATAATTTTTACAAATTTCAATACCGTGGCGTAAAAAACATAACGAACATAACTATACATAACTTAACTAGATAGTCTTATTGGTAACTAAAACTTAAAGATCTTCTATCTTCATTTCACACCTTTGTAACTGCTTTTTTCTGAAAAAGAAACAAAACAAATATTATTAAATTGTACATCACCGACGCTGGTTCTCTGAAACCGACTTAATGTCAGTGAAGTTTCATGAAATTAAGTTCCTCGTTTCATGGAACCAGTTTCCTCAGTGTGCATTGCACCTTACATAAACAAAGTAAAAACAAAGTTTTAACTTACAGGTTGATTTCTTTCTTTAGAATACGATTCTCGGCAAATATTTTTAGCTGTGTAAACACCAGTTGTTACACATTCGCAATCAAGACCCTCCTCAAGGTTTGTCATCTCATCGATTATATTATGAGCAGAGACATGAACGAATTGACTTTTAACATCAGGATTCCCTCGAAGGAAGTTATCTCTAACAAAAACGTTTCCACGGTTCTAAAAAAATAAAATAAATATTAAGAAAAGGTACATTAACAAACATGTGATGAAATAAACGATTTAGATACAAGAAAACGCGTACATACCTTCAGAACGAAATCTGTGCAGAAATCTTTATATTGTAATTCTTTGTGAAGTTCGGCATTACCCTTCTTGCCTTGTGACAAGGTAAAAACTTTTTCTTCATTGAAACCAATTATTTCCTTAGTTTTCTGTGGATCTTTGACGCTAATATCTAATGGTGTGATCAAATGGATTGATATCAGATTATCTTTGAACAAAAGAGCTCTCAGTCTCTGCAACTAAAAAAATAGTTTTTTTATGGATGTTTAGTTTTGAATTAAATAGTAATTAAAGACTTACTGCATATAATTTTCCTACTGGACACTGGTTATTAGTGGCAGCAATAATCGTTTTAGTAGCTCCAGCCCTAAATGGATATAGATGACCTTCAGTGTAAGTTTGAGCTTGCGCATCTAAACCTAAAGCCAATTCGATATCTCGCAAAATACTATCAAAAGCTTCCAAATTGGCTGATATAGGAGACACTTGTTTTGGAACCTCGGAAAATTTAATTTCAGGAGCTTTTACACTGAATGTCATTTTTCCATTAACAGTAACGTGACTGGGCATTGGGTATTCTCCACCATATGTAATAAGATGGAATTCTATGTCTCTGTAAAAAAAAAACAATGTTATCAAACTGATGGCATTAAATTAAATTAATAAAATTGCAGAAAGCCTTTATATGATGTAAAGCCTTAGACACCTATTTAATTACTGCCAGTTGTTTTATTGAACAAGCACTCGATAAAAAACAGTTTGGCTATGTCCTCTTTCTAGATCTAGATGTTGCTTAAGCTCTCGATATAGTTTGATGTATAAATTGAAAAAATGTACAGACTATTGAGAATAAAACAAAAGAAAAGAAGTATGCTTCTGGGATATTAACCCTACTCTAATTGTAGTTGATATATATCACAAAAGATCTCCTAAAAACTATAAGTAGCAAATAATCCAATGATACAGTATACTAAAAGATAGAAAATTAAATTAATTTAATGAGCCAATAAAAACTAGTAGAGCCGCTCACTAAAAACATCAATGGAAGTACCATATGAGATATTAAGTTGAGCTGAAAGGTATTTCTTCAGGAGAAGAAATTTTGAAATGTGAATGATTGATAATTCCTATATTGATTTACATGGAATCAAATCCTGTACCATATCAGAGTTAAGAAAGAAATTAATTGGTTTATTTATTTATTTATTTTTTATTTAACGTCGGCCTAATTCTGCGACCAGGGCTGATTACCGACGCCGGGAGCACGCTACCCCTAACCGGAAATTTTGCCGAATCCTCAGGTATTCCAACCCGAGGTAGTGATCTTTAACGAGCCCAACATCCATGGACCCAGATTAATTGGTTGAATTAGTGATTTATATTTGGTTTTGTATTGTCTTTATGAAACAAGTATAACATAGAGATGAAACTTTTAAGCGTAGCAACATTGTTCGAACAGAGAACTAATCACTGGATATAAATAAAATTAAATTCTCAGGTGGATAAATTTTTATAAAAAACTATCGAATCTGAAGGTGACGAAAATTTTGAAATACGAGCTAATTCAAGCAAACTTTTTCCACAATTACAAAATAAGTACAGTTATTGAAAATATTATCAAAATCTTCTAGAAGAGAACTCCACTTCTAAAAATTGTGTACTTCTAGGAGATGCTTATTTAAAAGTACCTAAACTAGATGAAGCCTTATGAAAGCCTTGAAAATAGACCCCAAAAAATCTAACTTTAATCCATATAATGGGCAAAGCACTAATTAAAACTCATTATTTTACTAGAGCAATCAATTTCTATAAAGAGGCTATTAAAAATGCTAAAGATGTTGAGTTAACACTTCATCTAGCAGAACTCTATATAAATTTAAAAGAGTACCAGAAAATAGAACTTATGCTTTTAGATGAATTGCAAGAAGTAAGATTCAATGATGAACAAGATTTAGCTTACCAGGAAAGCTGAGATTTCAAAATCTCTTGGCCGAAATACAAGGAAAAATGGAAATATTCCTTATGTTATGAAAAATTTAAAAGATGCAATGAAACCACTGGACAAAATTAGAAAAAGACTTGAAGTTGATTATGAAGCTTTTGAAGAAGATATTGTTGTGGAATTCCTGTAAAATTAGGATTACGAGTATACAGATTTTATAAAGAGCGCAATAAATTAACTCTAAATAATGTAACTATTCTTGTAGCTTTAGCTAAAGCATATATACATAGATAAATAATCTAGATATTTGTCAGTAATGTGTGCACAAATTTTAAAAATAAATTCTGGCAATTAAACTGCTTCAGTATTACTGGCTGAAAATGCTTTAATGAAGGTAGACTTTGAAATGGCTGCTTTTCACTTAATACTCGCAAGCTTTAGCAAGTCACGTCACCTTTAAATTCTGTACAGTATTTGGATGTGACTGCTCAATTTTTCATTTCTACACATTCCAAATTTTCATACTGTACCGCTCTTTACCAATCGTGGTCGAGATCTCAATGAGGCTTTAAGAAATTTTAACAATGCGATGCAAGATCCAGATTTTGGTCTTAACTGTATTTATAAAATGATTGATATATGTTAAAAGATTTGCTGTCAAACATAAAACTGGGATTCACTTTCATATATATATATAGAAGCTCTTCAGCTGCTGGACCCTCAAGGATTAGGTCCAAGCAATTTGATTTTACTTATTGAACATGTGTGTGATTTCTACATACTATTCGAGATAATACGAAAACATTTATTTTGGGTTTTGATCGCAGGTACCATTTCAGTGCTTTACCACTTGGGTGTTATTATAAACAAAAAAATTTAACAAAATACATACGTGATTCCTTTAGCGGCTAAACCTTTAGTAAGTTCTGGAACCAAAGGTTTAATGAATTCTTCATAAACTGGTTTGTTAGATTTAACAGTATCGACCAAAAGAACGATATCAGCTGATTTACTGGGTACTTTTACTGAAAATTTGTCTCCCACAGTGCGAACTTCATTATCATTGTTACATTTGACTAAAAAATAAAATAAAAATATAGAAACTTACTAAGAAAAGAAAAACATTTCTTCTAATCTCCAAAGAATAAAATATTTTACCTAAATGAGCTGGTACGTTAACTGGAATATTGTGATGCAAACAAGCAATGACATAGGCACTGGAAACCGATAGTTCGGTGTCTGGTACTCCAGCAGCCATTCCTTGGTCGCAAGCTGCCCTGTAGTTTTCAATACCCACGAATGGATAACATAACCTCAAAGGCGAGTCCCATGCAAAGAGTTTGTCACAAACTGGATTCTTGGGTGCTGGTGCGGGAACAGTGACAGGTTGGCAGTTACCGATCTTGTATGAATTGCCGAATTCACTTCCGTCGGTTACAATTTTGCCGTTGGGAATGGTGAAGTCATCGTAAGGTTCGTTGTTTCCTCTTCCTAAAAGACCCTTGAGTTGAGCGTGATAGAATCCTGACACAGAAATACTGCATCCGAGCAAAGTTGGATCGCAGTAAACTGTTACACCTGCACTCGATGCAATACGGAGTGCATCGTAATCTCTAGTGGCTTGTAATTCAGGTTTACGAGCTGGCAATTCTACATGAGCTAAAACAAAAACAAATATTGGTGATCTAGTTCTAATTCAGATCTTATTCTAAAGAGTTTGAGCAAAATAAGATTTACCGTTGTTGAGTGTAACTTGTCCATTTGAATTAACGGTGATAACATCGTGTGGATCAGCAACTGTGATGGCGGTTAGACGACCATTGGTGAAGGTTCCAACAACGGAAAAGTTTCCATTATAAGCATCTCTAGCTAAGAGGTATTTACAGTTTCCAGGGAAGCTCAAGTATTTGTCATCAAATGTAAATATGTGTTGTCCAGTAACTGTTCCGTACACTGTTGAAAAAAAATGATTGAATAATTGAATTCTAAAATATATTACATTGCTTTTTTATTTTAGAAATGCTTACGTGTGAATGGTGGTACCCATTGCTTAGGATCATTCAATAATGACAAGGCAAACGCTGCGATTTCTCTTGAGGGATCTTCTCTTAAGAGATATTCAATTGGTGAGAAACGGACAGCTACAAGTTTGGGTAATTTCTTGAAGAAGTCAAGTGGTATAAGAATTTGAGGTTGTTGGAAGTCAGCAGATTGAATTGTAAGTACGCTCAAGAATTTCTTTATCAAATTAATGTGAATGGTCAAGAGTTTATCGAGGACCGCGATATCATCTACAGGTTCTTGTCTGATTTTCTGTAATTAATAATAAAAGCAATTATATTAGCGATGTGTAACATTTAGCTATCAAAATAGGAATGAAGAAAGTTTACAGTTACAATGTGTTAAATAAATGATTCATTATTCATTTACCTTTTCCACATACTCAACGGTTAAGTCAATGATTTCGGTGAGTTCTTCTTGTATCGGAATTTCAGGAGGAACCAAATCTTTGATAGTGGCAGCAATTTCTTTAATACCACCAATAATACCCTCAGCATTTGGTAGGCAATTCTTAACAAACTAAAAAATGTTAATATTTATTTTAATAAGTTAACTTTAGTGTTATGAATGTTAACTTACGTCGTCCCATTGTGCTTTAAATTCTTCGAAGACAGGTAAAGCCTTGAGTTCATCGGTTATCGTTTTATACAAATTAATGAGGATCTTTCTAACTTGTTCGTACGATTTTTGAATAAATCTAGCAATATCCTGACCAAGTTCGCTAAATGTTGCCATTAATTGTTGGATTTCAGGTTTGTATTTTTCTATTATTACACTAAATGTAGACAAAAGATCAGAAACAATGGCTATCAGAGAGTCAACGATTTCAGAAATAATGCCAGTTATCCTCTCGGCTACTTCTTTGAGTGCAGGAACGATGTGTTTTTCTACAGATTCAATTACAGCAACGACAATTGAATGAATTGCGTAAGTTACAGCTTCGAGTACTTCAGCTCCTTTATATACAATTGTAGCTGTGACATCAGTGACGCTGAATATGATAGTTTTCAAAAGTTCACCAACTTCCTGCAGCGATTTATCTTGAATTATTTCATTTTTTAATTTCTGTAATTCAGAAACGTAGAACCGTCTCAATGGCTCTAAGTCTGGTGAAACGTTCTTTGATAATTCAGATATAGCAGTAGCTTCCTTACGAATATCGTTGTTCAATTCTTTGCCAATATTTTCTAAGCCTTTAATGAACTGTTCGAAGTTTCCTCTTGATACTTCGATAACCTTTTCGATTTCTTTAGAGTTGATATTGTAGTCGGGTTTGAGGAAGTTAGCGTCATTCAGTTTGAGGGTAGTTTGGAAGAGGTTCACTTTTCCGGTTCCAGTCACATGATCAGCACGGAAGTCTGCAATTTGACCGGGAATAAATCCAGCATTTATTTGAAGCTTGTCTCTTGGTGTGGCTGAAAAGTAGGTTAAAGATGAATTATAAAAGAAAAAGAAACTATATTAAAAAATCAATGTAGATCTTCTTAGAGAAGATGAATGTTATTTAAAAGAGGTAACTTATTATTAGCCAATTACCTTTGCATCCAATTGTGAATAAAACAGTGTTGAATTTTTTAATTTCCAATCGGCTTACGACGGGTTTTTTGTCGTACGAAGAAAATTCTGAATCAACGATTTGTTCATCTTTGCTGATGGAATATTTGTTGTCTAATTTAAAAAATTCGATGTTGAGCAGTTTCACTAACAAACTAGAACCAGTTTTTCCACCTTTAATTAAGAATTCGCTGTCGTAGTTCGAATTTCCAACCTTGTATTTCACTACACCAAGGTATTCTCCGGAATAAGCTTTTCTATCAACAGCAATGCGTTCAGAATTAAGGAAATCGATGTTTAAACCAGCACTTTTAACGGTAAGTGTTTTATCAAAGACGTAAATGCCGGTTTGGGTATCAGCGGTAGTAGCTACTTTAGATTCAGCTACTATCTTTTGATTTGGTTGAGCGAAGATATCAATTGTTAGAACCGTAGTACCTTGCTTATTTGGCACTTCTCCGTTTTGGGTTGAATGGACGGAAACTGAGAGGGGCTGGAAAAAATAGTTATAACTATATTAACCAATACTTGGATAATAATTTATCTGTACGTAACTAAATATTTTCTCAAGAATACAAGAGAAATAATATATACTTACCCTTGAAAGTCCAGGATGAGTGAATTTCACTTCTCCGTTAAGAAGACCTTTACCTTGATGAGGACTGGCGTTCAACCAACCAGTTAAAGCAGATTTTTGATTAGGTTGGTTCTTTTTATCGAGGTAGAAAGCAACCTCTCCGGATATCCTACCTCCTGCCGTCTTAACGTCTTTAGGTACCTTGTAATTTGCCTCGAGGGAGATAAGCCTTTTCGGAGTTGTTAGAGAAACTCCAGCTTCCTGAGGATGAAGGTAGACACTATATTGATATTTACTGTTTTCAGGACTTTGGAAGTGAATGTCGACAGTATGGTCAAGAACCCAGTTGTGTCTTGTGGTTACGGATTTTAATCCGAATTCATTGGGAATACCTAGTTTACGGAGATCCATGGTAATTTCCAAAATGTGGTTGAATTTGTCGACGTCTAGAAAAAAGATATACGTTGCATTTAATCAAATTTAAAATAAACCTTGACCAACCAATGTAACACATCATTTTATACATCAGGTAAAAATCAATCATTTTTTACATCCGTTTTAGGTCCTCAGAAAAGATAATCTGAGAATGCCGAGAGAAACAACGAACTAGGGAAATTTTAGAAGGGATCGAGGATAACGATATGGTAGAAAAATCGGTAAAAAAGTGTCTCAAACATCTTAAGAGTGCCTCAAACAGCTTTGGCAACACCAAAAACGTCTGAATAATGATAGCAAATTAGGAAGGAAGAAGATAGATAACGATTAGAAATCTGGAAAGATCTTGAATGGCTAAAGTTAAAATACTTTATGAACTCACAATCATTATTTACTAGTTTCTGATACCAGTTACCGTTTAATTGTAAAAACTCATTAAAAACCTTACCGTTTTCAGTTATTTTTGAATCATATTCAAAATGAGCACATTCCTTTTTCTTCTCGCAATACGAGTCGGAGATTCTGAATTGTTTGTTGGTAACTTTGAATTCTGCATCAACTGCTTTGTCTCCAACACCGGCAACAAATGAAATTTCAAAACCGTTTTCACTATTCTTTTCGATAGTCAATTGTTGAGAAATAAATTTAAAGTTGGTGGCCTTTGTTTCTTCTTTTACTTTAAGTGAACCAGAACCTTCAATAATATATTTTCCATGTTCCTCGTGAGCTACGTAGCTGGTGCTTCCAGTTACGAGATTACCATCGGCGGATTTGATTATAATTTGAATTCTCTTGCCTGTTTTACCTGTTGAAAATCATCATATACTTAGTTATTGGCCACAAGATTGTGAGTAATAAAATAATATATTCATACCTGGTTTATTATGTGCTTCAAAGGTAATTTTATTGAGCTCAAGAGCTGGGGAATTAACATTTCCTTTAACGTAGAAGTTTTCGATATCTGCAAGGTTGGCGTCAACATTTCCTTCAAGCAAGAAATTGGCTTTTTCGCTTAATAATTTATAGTTGATTCCAAATTCTTTATCGCTGACTCTGTTGCCGGCCAAATGTAGTTCTATGCGTTTTAAACCAGGACATTGCCATTTAATGTCAAGAAGGGGAGCAATATTCGAAGATTTGAGTTCAGTATCCACTGTCCATAATTGGCCATCATGATTAGCTTCGAATTTGCTGGTGATATGGTTGCCATCATCTGAACGTTTGGTGTTGACTTTAATGGTAGTTTTCTTGAAATTTTCAATTGGTGTTTCAACTGCTGCTTCTAATTGATATTGGTTTTGGTTTGGTTTAATCAGAGATCCCTCTAGTTTTACGTTTTTACCACCGCCATATTGCAAAGCTATGTTTCCGTTAAGTTCTTTTTTATCACCTTCTTCTTTACGGCTGTAGCCGGCTGCTAACGAAATTGGGTCAAGTTTTGTTGATTTAAGATTTCCCTGAAAGCAAAAAGTTAGTTAAAATAAGCAAATAATCTATTAATAATAGTAATACTCACTTTGATTTCACCATCTTTATCGCTAACTCTTACTTGCCCGTCTGAGTTAAAGTCGACTAGTGTTTGAGACTAAAAAGAAAAATATGCATTATTCTCAAAGTATATTCAAAATAGCTCTAGTATTCAGTTGATAAAAATACATCAACTTACAGCACTATTAGCGAAAACGCTGGCAGATCCTTGTAATTTCAATTCACGACCTTCTTGTGGAACTAGGACGGAACCTGATACTTTGCTTTTCAATGATTTTAGCTTGGTGCTTGTTGGTAAGTTTAACTGAAGTTCGAGTTCACCAAGAAGAGGGATATCTCCTCCACGTACATCGTATTTTCCTCCAATTTTACCTTGAGCATCGGGCCCATATGATGAAGACAATTCGTATTCTCCCGCTGATTTTTGATAAGCGAAATGTAAACCAGATGAAATTGCTTGTTTCAAAACGGATCCATAAATTTTACCCTAAAAAGAATCAATATGAATTTCTTAATATCTAAATCGGTAATTGTTACTTACGGAAGTATCAATAACACGTCTTTCTCCCTGTTTTTGCACTTTGAAAATCAAATCGGAATTGATATTCTTTCCATTGGCATCATCTGCAGCAATATTGTAAGTTATGTCATACAATCCGGCTTTTGGATCGACATTTTTGTAGTCTGAAGTAATGCTAATTTTGCGACCTGCGGTATTTTTGTTCTTTCTGTATTCCATGCTGGCAAAACCTTGTCCATTAAGGGCTTCTCCACTGTATGCATATTGTCCATTCAATTTACTCAATACGTATTGATCATTGGGAAGGATAATTTCAAGTTCACCGCTATGTTTTCCATTTGAATCACTCCAAACTTTGGAACCTTGTACATTTACTTCCAGCACTTTTCCTAGTAAATTTAAGCTATTTTTGGAATTTACAGTTGTTGGTGATAGTTTAGTATTTGTGGATAAAATTATTTTCTGGTTCTTATCTTCACCGTATACAGGGTATAAAGTGAGAATGATATTGTAGTTACTGCCTGGTTGAACTTGGAAAGTGCTTTCGAGTCGTACAAGTTTCTTCAAAGAGATAGCGTTGACTTCAATGTTACCATTTCCATTACCTTTAACAGCTTTAAGTTGTCCATTTACCTCCAAAATATTTTTAATATTAACTTTAACACTGCCGTTAGCGTTTCCGTTTTTGTTTGCTTTGAGGAAAGCATCAACTACAATTACATTTCCACTTGTAACTTTATGTAATACATCCAATTCGTTTACATTGTAACGTAGTCCGCTTTCAACTTTAAATGGTGTAGGATGAGTTGGCAAAATAATAGTTAATTCCGCGCCAACATCAACATTAGATGGTTTAATATTATGGGTTACCAGTCCTTTAACTTCCAATTTCATACCGTTAACATTTAACTCATTATCGATTTTGCTTTTTTCTCCTTCTTGAAGTTCTCTACTTGCTTTAAATTCAACTTTGTTATCTAAACCGTAGATTTCAAACTCAACATCAAAATCACCAGTTCTCTTCTTATTAACTTCCAAATCAAGTTCCGAACCGAACTTAATATCATTGTATTCGAAATCTAAATCGTAACCCACACTTTTTGGTGTTTCTTTGTATTCTACGTTGACATTCACTCCCAAAAGTGGATAAGTAAATTTGGATTTAAAACCTAGAGCAAAATCATCAGGACGGTTTATTCTTTTAGTTAAGCTGTTTGTTAGGGTGATGATGTTTGTTTTGGAGGCAAGATCTGCACCATGAATTAGTTGCCAGTTACTGTCCAATTGGCTCTTATCAGCTGATGTTTTTGCTTCTCCTTTTAAGTTGAAGTTGAGACCAGGATTAACGTTGTTCTTTACTTCCGCATTAAGTTTTACCAGATTTTTGTCAACATGTAGGCGACCTAATAAAAAAGTCATTAGAATACAAATATTATTGAAAAAAATAAATAAATAATTTAATTACCTGATAAAGATCCAGAGTATTGACCTTCTGATACGGTTAAATCACTGTAATAGTCGTTGGCTCCATCAACTCCCAAGTTTCCTTTGATACCAACAACTTGTTGGTTTGGCAAATGAATTTTCAAATTGTCGAAAACATACTTCCTATTTGCACCATTGTGTTCAACAATTATTCTTCCATCCACATGCACAGGCAATTGTTGTTTACCGTCGGGAGTTTTGTATTCTAAAATTGGACTGTATACTTGTTTGTCGGGGCTACCAGAGACACCAACTCCTAACTTAATATATGTTTCAATTTGATCTTGTCCAGCTTTCAATAATAATGATTTTTCCTGTTGAGTATTAGTTATCCTACCTTCTGCAAATGCGCTTTTTATTGGAGAGGAAAAAATAGCTTTAACGTATTTTTGAGGATAGATTTCACCTTGTAATTCAACACTTAATTTTTTCTGTCCATTTTTGGCAATGGATTCAATTACTACGTCTGCAGAATAGAAATCATTGTTGACAAATTTAACATGATATTCTTGAACGTCTTCATTTTCGACACTTACAGAAATCTTAGTGTCTCCTGCCAGTGGGAATGGTAAAACGGGGACTTGTTTACCAGCTAAGTTAGGACCGTTTATTTCTGCACAGAACGACAACCCAATAAATGGACTAAGTTGATCTAAACAGATGGAGAAATCTTTAGCTTGATCAAACTTGAGTGGAGTAACAGACGAAGGACCTGCTTGATCTCTGGATTCGAATACGATTTCGTGATTTGCTGATAACAGCTTCTGTTGTTGTACTGGAAATCCTAATTTTACGTCAAATCCTTTTCCGTTAGACAATATGTTTATCTTGAGGTCTCCTCCTGTGGCAGTGTAAAGAGTGGAAACTACTTTAAGCCCATTTTCAACAACCGAAGTGTCCAGGGTAAGTCGTCCTGTTACTTCAATGTTGGCACTTGGAATCAATTTAATATTTACGTTGGTATCTTTGTTATTTAATAGAGCACGTACGTCTACTCCTCCCTCAGCTTTCAGTTGGGTATTTGATGTTCCTTCCACAGCTAAGCGAAGAGGGAATCCTAGATTTGTTGGGTAATCCAATTCGAGGTCAAGGAAAAGAAGATTTGTACGGAAGACTTCCTAAAATATATAAATAATAATTAAACTATCATGAAATTAACTAAATATCGCTAATTTAATGAAATATATCACCAAACATCAAAGACCATTAGAAAATAATTACGAACCTGGAAATTTTTAATTCTATCTAAACCATCGTTGAATCGTTTTACGAGATTATCTATAACAGCTTCTGGGGTAAGGCCTTCTTGGTAAGCATTTAAATTGTTGTACAAAATTTCGGAACCGAAAGCTTTAATGCTGATATCAAGGTCAAGATCTTTGTTTAATACGTTTTCTTTGATTTGAACAGATTTACCGATATTTTCGATTTCAGCTCTAGAAACATCACGTCTAGCTCTCAAACTGGATTGAAGTTTTGCGGAAAGATCGTTCCAAAGTTTCTCGGAAGTTCGATTCTTATCTTTTAAGATTTCTCTTAAACCTAAGCCTTTCAGAACTCCTTTAGGTCCAAAGTAATGCTCCACTAGTCTGTCCAGATTTTCCTGTCTAGCGCTAACTTCCAAAAAGTTGAATGTATGTCCGAAAACCTCAGCTGTTACATTTAAATCGGTATATCTTGGCAAGAAAGATTCTTGAGAGTAGATGACGTTAGTGTCAACGGAAGCAGCCGTTCCGATGGTGTCAATTGCATAAGATACTTCCCAATTGTAAGACCATTTTCTAAAATCAACGGGGAATTTTCTGGAAACGCTAAAGCCGAGGAATTGTTTGGCCAATTCCTTGTCTGGGTTAGCACTAGCTCTTAGATTACGAATGTGAGAGGCAATAAATCCACCAACTGAAATAATTTTAAAAGTAGTTATGTATATAAAATGAAATAAATATATAAATATTACCTTGATAACTGGGTTCTTTTTCCAATAAATGTTTAACAGCATTTCCAATTTTTGCATTGGGACATTTAGCCAAAACTAAATAGGCCTTAATTCTGATTTCGGAATCTTGTTGGATATCTTGTAAAATGGCAAGAGCACTATTTCTGAGTCTATCCTTGCATGAATCTGAAAGGTACGTTTCTAAAGCCACCGCTCTTAATCTGATAGCTACTTGCTTATTTTTAGCAATATCGATGATTTTTTGAACAATATCGTCGTTGATATGACCGAAATTTGCCAAAGATTTCAACACGAGGATTATTTCATTTTCCTCTTTTTTGTTGGTCGTTTTTGGATTAGCCAGTTTGGCGACGAGTTTTTGAGTAATTTCGTTAACGGCTGGGACATTGTCACATGAATGTTGTCTACAGTAACGTCCAACTAAGTTTCCAATTCCCAAATAAGCCTCTTGTGGAAGATCAGGAAGACTCAACAATTGCTACAAAAATAAAATGAGTTACATATTGATTTCAAATTATGTTTTAAGGTTTATTAAATTCATCAAGAGTTTACTTTGTAGAACATATTATAAATACTTACGATTGCAGTTTTAATGGCATTTTCCGTAGAATGTCTCACTAATGATAGTCCTACGTAGACTAGTTTTTGTTCAACGTCGCTAAGTTCGTGACTTTTTAACAAAGTAATGGCAACTTCGATAGCATCACCAACTCCTGCTTGCAATAAGGCGTCCAAGAATATTTTTTTAGCTACAGCTTTATCGCTGAATCCTACTCCAGATCGTACTTGGTTATAAACTGCCAAAAGGTCATCCTTCTTAGCTGCTCTTACTGTTTTTATGAGGGTAACAAATTCTTTGGCTGTGTGTTCTCCCACTACGACATCGATACTTTTTACGACTTCTTTAACAGCGTTTAAGATTGTGTTAACGTTACTATTGGGTGCCACAATAGGATGAGGGTTGTCAAATATAATTGATTTTGGAACTGAGACTGCGGGTGTGGGATTATCCTTCAAGGTACCTGCCAAATGAAGTTTGCTGGTAATTTCAGCTCTAGCACCACTCTTGCCTACTGAAAATGGAATGTAGAGGTAGCTCTCAACAATATTTGCTTGGTTCAAGATGCCGTTTTTAATCCTGAATTTGCCGTTGTAATCTCCGTTAAGGATTGGACTGGATTTAATTTCGCTGTTCAAATTAAATGTAGTTGTGAAGAAGTCTTGTCTTAAGTTTTCTCTGTATGAACATTTGTTCAGGTCACGGCTCTTTTGGACGATCAAATCTGTACCTTCGTGATGTTGAGCAACCTCTGTGGAACACACACCGAAAATATCAGTTTCGTAACCACTCTTCAGATTGATTTGGAAGATTGAGGCAATAGCCCTTTTAATATTTAACGAGTTCTGCGTATCTCCAGGTTCGGCACAGATGTTGTCTTGTATTCGACCGTCGTTGAAATTGAGCTGAATTGCTTTTTCCACATCTGGTATGTGTGCATGTCTTTTACCAGGACCGCTCAACACCTGGACGTTTTGAAGCCTCAGAAGTTGATTGCAATCAGCTAATTGGGTCAATAATACTACAGCTTTTACATCGGTACTTGATACTTGTCCTTCTGCTGATGATAGGGTTATGTCAATTTTTCCTTCGTAATTATATTTGTACGTTGTTGCAGGGACATATTTGAATACTTGAGAATCTAAAATTATAACGTTTTTATAAATATATTTGTAGTGCAAATCATATTGCTTATTAACACCACCTTTATAAATAAAATAGTTAAATATGGAAAAAATAACCAAGAAAACCATAACAAAAATCTATGGAATTTATAGTGAATGAAATCTTGGGTTCTAACTAAGAGACCAAAGTAGAAAATATTAACCAAAAATGATGGAAGGACCTAAGTAGGTAAAATAAAACGTGAAATAATAATGGTGAACAAAAAATAATGAGTATTCTATGAAGAATAAAACAAAAAGTGACATATATGAATGAAAAACAAGGGACGAAAAAACTGAATATAAAAGAGGAGGAAAGGCCAAAGAGAAGATGGAATTAGGGAGTGGTATATATAATAAGAATCATACTGAAGAGAAAAGAAGATGAATAGAAACAGATGGAGAATATTCATAATCTATATTTATTACTTATTTAAGTGGAAGAGTAAGAAAATCTTTAAGTTATATAAGGAAATTGGAAGAATTTTGATCATATATACGGTGATAATTGGTTCTCTATTCACCTCCTGAAGAGGTTTCTTAATGTATAAATAGTTTTATATTTGATCAATTGATGGCTAATTATTACTAACTAAAAAAAAATATTTTGTTTACTTACTTCCTTTGCAGCCAGATTGGCATTTTTGATCTGAAAAATTTAAAAATTGAAAATTATACAACTATTTAAAAATAAATATATTTATCGCAGATAGTATTACAGATATTACTTGATTTTTCAACATTTAATTTTTTTATTATAAACATGGGAACTAATTGTTAAATGTAACCATATTTTTTTATTTTATGCCCAATACAAATATTCCTTTGTTCCCGTACAAGTACAGATTTTAATTTGTTCTTAAATTTTTTAATTTTTACTTTTTTGTTCAGCAGTGGCGCACTTTATTTAAAGCTCATTATTTTTTGTATCAATTTAAATCTTTCATTTTATAAACTTTGAAAATGAAAATAAATTGTTTATTTCTATAGAAATTTAATAATTTATTTGTTTGTACACCACCGAGTAATGAGCTTAGTTTAAACGGTTACATAAGAGAAGAAAATCGTTAAAACCATAATAATTTTGAGTTTTTCTGTCAATCATATCAAATATATATAAAATCTAAAAAATTAGGTTAAATTACCTACGAAAATTTGACAATTAATCAATTTATTAAACATTTGATAAATTAAATTAATTGTGTCGACTCTTACTTTGTGGAATTTATTCATAATATATATAAAAGATAAATTATACTTATCGTGAATTTCCACAGTATTTCAAAAATATTTTTAATAATTTTCTGTAACCAAGTTTCGCTAAAACGCGTTTTAAAGTAAAAAATAATGTAGGTTCATTTTTATCAAATGGAAAACCCAAAATTAAAAAATTTAAAAAATTAGGTATTTACAAGCTACATTGTCCTGATTGTAACACCTTCTATCTTGGCAAGACCCTAAGAAATTTTGAAATAAGATACAGTAAACAATTACGATGTTATAAATTGAAACAATCAGGTAAGTTGTATTAAGTAAAACACCTCATGGACAATACACAGAAACCTACACTTAACAACAAAATTGAAGCCTCAGTGAAGATACTTCATATAAATGAGAAGAAAGAATAATTTAATCAGTATATAGTACTGAATGAACAATTAAACCTGGAAAGTTCAATTATTTTAGATTACCTTTTGGACTAAATACCTATATAATATTACTAATTTTTTTAAGAAAAGAAGAATATTATGTTTTAAAACGTTATACAAACAAATCATAATATACATATGGCTTGAAAATGACTGGTTGAAATATTTATTAATTAATTATTAAGTCCGCTTATGTGGAAATTGAAGATAAGTATGATTTAGTTTTTAATGAAAGGAACTTGGGAGAAATAAGTCCTCTAGTCTCACAGTTTAAGCTTTTATTTTTCATAGAAAAAAGAGAAGAGAACTACCGGTTTCGTGGCAAAATGGGCCACATATTCATCTTCAGGTTCAAAAATTCTAAACACAAACTATCTATTTTAGACCAAACTATTTGTTATTTTTTAATTACAGAATTTTGTATTTTTTGTGTTTATTTGTAACTTATAGCCAAATAGTTTGATATCTAATGGTCAATTCGATTAATTTTTCAACATCGCATTTTCGTAATTTGAACCTTAAAATGTGGCCCATTTTGCCACGAAACCGGTAGTTCTCTTCTGTTTTTTCTATGAAAAATAAAAGCATGACTGTGAGACTAAAGGACTTATTTCTCCCAATGCCCTTTCATTAATGTACACTCACATATGGCAACATTAACTCACTTAATTTATTTTTTATATTTATTTGTCAATTTTATTAATCTACTAGTAGTATTATTCCAATACATGAAAAATTAAAAAAAAGCACTAATATATGCATTATTAAAGCTTTAGAGAAATGATTTTATTCTCTATTTATGTCGAGATACTTAGAACTGTGTAAATTATTTGTTACTTCGATAACTTTTACTACTCTACACATATGTTTTACATTTATTTATATTTGTGCTTTCGTGTATTACATATTTAAAAATGTTATATTTGTAGAAGTATCTGATACATACTCTGTACTTTATTTAGTTTTCATTCGTATCTAATAATCCTTTTACATTGATCATTGAAAACTTTTTAAAAGTATTTTATCGTATTTCCTGAAAGGAGCGTCTTTGAGAAAGTTCAGTATTTATTTATCAATATCCAGGGGTTACATTATTTGAGGGGTATAATCACTGTACAGCATTTTTTTCTAAATTGAGATAGAGATACTACATAATGATATCCCTGAGAAAAAAAGACTTTTAATCGATATTTTTTCATTAAACTTTCTATCTATAAATACTCTATATAAATAAAAATTTTTAATAACACTATCAACCATTTATAGATTGAAAAACTTACAGAATCGCTTTTCTCAAAATAAAATGTTTATTGTAAAGTGGTTCTAATCCTGGACCTTTCATTTATTTTAAGCATATTTAAGGTAAGCTTAAATGTAAACAATAATTTTTCGAGCACTCCTCAAGACAAATATACCTATAATAATGTTGATTAAATTAGCCCTACTTGGGGTATATCGTTAACTCAATTATATCAAGTGGATAATAGCCGGTAAGGACTTGACCAACGGTTGTTTGTCACACAAGACAATGCCAACGTTTTAAATACAAATAAAGCTGCGAATGGACCTTTGTGTCGAATACTTGGAATTGAATCATTCCTATATAATATGTTAAATACTTTACTATGAGTGAAGAAACACCGTAATATCTTAATATAAATAAAAATCACCAAACTGATTATATAGAAAATATACCAGAAAATATTTTGCATTGTGTTTAAATATTGTCAGTGACAATAAAAAATATAATCTTTGTCACACACTTTAGAAAAATCTAATTAAAAAAAAACGAAAAAAAGCAATATATGAATTATTGATATTATTTTTGTCATTAATTAAAACGCAAATATTGTCTAAATTTAGTGAAAATTCAGACACTTTTAGCTTTTAATTTGGTACAGATTTGCTTTTTTTCTAGCCACAAAAAATTTACAAAAAAAATAATGTAGTTTATTATATTTC
The DNA here is from genome assembly GCA_951812935.1 of Hermaeophaga mercurialis. Taxonomy (NCBI): domain Eukaryota; kingdom Metazoa; phylum Arthropoda; class Insecta; order Coleoptera; family Chrysomelidae; genus Hermaeophaga; species Hermaeophaga mercurialis. The sequence continues at coordinate 29,196,443 of OX638362.1, read as the reverse complement.
CTAATATTGTTGATTATGCAGAATAAATACAAGGCTCTATTTTACATTAGGTTGAAATATTACCAACGATATTAAAAATATAATTTTCATAACACACTTTAAAGGCCCCTAACTTAAATAAAAAAAAGTATGAATTATTGATATAATTTTGTCATTTACTCAAATCCAAGTATTACCATTATTAAGTTCAGTGAAAAATCAGAATGTTCAACTTTTAATTTCATCTAGATTTGTTTTTTTCTTGTACACAAAAAGCGAACAAATAAAAAAATAATATTTTGTATTATATTTCCTAATATTTATTTTTGTATGTGATAAAAAAAATGAACTATTGATATAGTTTTGTCATCAAATTTAGTGAAAATTCAGACATTTTCAGCTTTTAATTTCATCTAGATTTGTTTATGTCTTGTCACAAAAAGTGAACAAACAAAAATAATAATATTTTTTGTTATATTTCCCAATATTTATTTTTGTATGTGTTAAAAAAATATGAACTATTGACATAATTTTTGTATCAACTACAATCCAAGTATTGCCTAAATTTTATGAACAATCGGGCACTTTCAGCTTTTAATTTGGTATAGATTTGTTTTTATTTGTCACTCACAAAAAGTGAACAAACAAAAAAAATATTTTATGTAATATTTCCAAATATTTATTTTTGTATGTGTTAAAAAATATGAACTATTGATATAATTTTTGTCATCAATTAAAATCCAAATATTACCTAAATTTAGTGAAAATTCAGACACCTTTAGCTTTTAATGTGGTATAGATTTGCTTTTTTCTTGCCACAAAAAATTAACAAAAAAAATAAGGTTTTTGATTATAATTCCTAATAATGTTGGTTATGCAGAATATCTACAATACTCTATTTTACATTATGTTAAAATATTACCAGCGATATTAAAAATTTAATTTTCATTACACACTTTAGAGGCATCTAACTCAAATAAACAAAAACAATGTGAATTATTGATATATTTTGTCATTTACTCCAATCCAAGTATTACCATTAAGTTCAGTGAAAAATCAGAATTTGGTGGAGATTTGCTTTTTTGCCACAAAAAGTGAACAACCAAAAAAATAATATTTTTTCTTATATTTCTTAATATTTATTTTTGTATGCGAATATTATTACTTATTTTTCATACAAAATAAATGAAGTGTCGTATTGATTAATTTGAATTTGTCAACCATACTTAATTAATTTTTAATTACTTGTTTAGTTCATATTTTATATTCATACAAGATATTTTACGGATTGTTTTTAATTCGAGTTATTAATAATTTTCTTTATCAGAAAAATGTTTGTAGAATACGTTCAAAAAATCTGATGAAGTTAATATTTGCCAAGATTTGCGATAACTTATATTTTGCAAACTATTTTCATTGATATTGCGATATTTGCAGGTCAAATGCCAAATCATTTTCTCCGTATTTCTTACTGATATTGACTAGGGTAAATGTCATCTTAACAGATAAACTACTGAAATTTAATTAAAAGTCAATAAGCATATTTAAAAATAAAAAAAATGTTTTTATCGTTATCGCAAAAATGATGTATGTCATGACTTTTTGTTTCTTCCATTTTTTTATTAAACCAACTTATCAGTGTTACGCTTTGTTTTGGAGGTAAATCATTAATCCGGATCTTTGTTATTTCAAAAATCCCAATTTATGCGAAAAATGGATCATCTGTATTATTATTATTTTGTGTTACAAGAGAAAAAAAAGTGGTAGGTTTAAATTGAAATGGAACTATAAAATAAGAGACTAAATGTGAAACAACATAGAACGAAATAAAAAAATAGATAAAAAATAGTCACAGTAATATAGTTTCAAATTATTACATGTAAAAAAATGAGGTAGTTATCGTTACCTTCACTAAATTTTTTTTAGAAATTTCGTTTTAAAATAAGAATCAATTAAAAAATTATTTTTATTTTTGATTTTAACAACCCGGATATTAAAAAAATAATGCTGATTAAATATAATTTAATATGGTTTTATATGAAGCTGTATCTGTGTATAACAAAAAAAATATTTACAAGCAGTATAGTATAAACTCTAAGAAATTTAAAAAATATATAGTGTGTCCACTAACTATGTTATACTAGTCCCAGTGCCATTTGTTTTAGTAAATATTTATTGATTAATCAAGTGAGATTTAGAACTCGACGATATTTCACAGTATTTTTAATTATTTAAATTGTTTTCAAGCTTTCCAATAAAATGCCTTCTATTGAAAAGTTTCCTATTATCGATTTAAACGCTGTTTATAAGCAAGATATGGATAATATTAATTACCAAGTTCAGGGTTCATCAAGTCCATACAGATATATTTATTATTTATTTATTTGCAGTAATTATATCTGTTTATTTTTTAATTGTTTATCGCAATTATAGAATCCTCAAGTCTGTGTTTGATAAACGACAGTTTTGCAAAACGACAGTTTTAATCTTATTTGTGGATTGATTAATTAATTTGTAGTACTTTTAATTATTTAAATATAATAGTTCGTTGTACTTTACAGATTTCTTGATAGAGGTCATTAAATTTTGAACTTTGAAATGATCAATATTTTTTTACAAGGAAAAGATTATACAGTATGTTTCCAGTTAATATTCCCATGACCTACATCTCGAAAAGAGTTGAAGTTATTTAAAATTTTCCTGAAGATTGTGTGTAAAATACGATTAAAAGATTTTCACTATACACGAATAATAGAATTTGTATTATTTGTATTAAATGCAATTGTTTATATTTGTTAAATAAATATTGCAATAATTTTTTCTATTATTATTATTTTATACTGTTATCTGGAATCATACGTTAATGAAGCACTCTGTACAAATACAAAGTTTTACATTGTCAGAAAAAGAGTTTGAAAAAAATATATATAAACTTGTATAGAAAATATTATCGTAGAACTACTAAATACTAGTGATTTTTAAAGAAAAAACATTAGTGTTTGAAAAAAAAAACAATTAAAGGCTTTCACTAATTTGCTAAAAATGTGTAGATGGATGTATTATTTTATAGAAAAAAAAATATAACAATTACATTTTCTTAACACAAGGCAAAAATCTGAAAGTCTCCCAAATGAACATTTTTCCAAATGTCATTGCATTATATTAAATGATTATTCTTTAATTTATATTATACAGTATGTTCGGAAACACTCTAGAAAAATCTAACTGTACAGATCTATACCCAACATTGAGATAGTCCTTTTTGTATGTTTTTCTCCTTATTTTTGCTTCTTTGTGAAGTTACTAGTTATTTTTAACATGAATTTATTAGACTTTATAGTAATATAGTAATATTGTCAAACTTATGGGCTAATAAGATGTAAAACCGCTTTTTCATGTTAGGTGAATATTGGGAATTATTTTTTTCTTAACCGGAAAATCATTAAAAAACTATATGTTTAAAACATGTATTAAAAATAACCAAATAAGGAAATAAAATGACTATTTTTTTTAATAAGGTGTTCACCCTATTGGAAAGTATTCAGGGAAAGAAAATATATCCTTATCCAAGTTTTATTAATCGTATTTAGTATGTTAAATATCTCCTATTTTAGAATTTACCATTTTATCAAAAATTAAAAATCTCCTGATTTACCCCAATTGGAGAATAATAATATTAAGTTAAACGAACAGATAAAAGGGGAAATGTTATATTAAGTACCTTGGTTTATTTTGGTCGAAGAATCTAGAGTTAATTCTTGCTTTATTCCCGAATTTCAACGGAAGCATTAAAGTATATTAGAAGACAACAAATTAACTAAATTAAAAAAAGGAAATTACTAGATTCCGGTGTGGATGAAACAAAATACAAAATATTAAATTGGAAAATTGCACAAGGATAATTGACGATACACTATTTAAAAATAAAAAAAACACATCCAATAGTTTATCTTACCGGCTACAGTTTGTTGAGCCACTAGAACAAGTGCAAGAGCAAGGCCCAATCGTAACGGACCCATTGTCGCACAGCAACTGAGGATAATTATCTTCAGAATGTCTTTTATAAACATCTATGACCTTTGACTGGATGAAATTGATAATAACCAATGTTAGGAATCCATTTTTATTTATTCATATTTCATAGGCAAGTTTTACATTTTTCAACTCAAAAGTTTTCATAAATATTTACACTAACTTCCATTGGCTTTTCCAAGAATTGTCTATGAATCAATTGATAACTTTTTCCAGCGCTTATGATTAGCGATTTCGCCAAATCTTTAGCGGAATAAATAGGTAAGTGTGATTTGCTTTTGGAAGCATATTTAAGTAAATATGATATTTCTAATATCCCAATGGAATATTTTAATAAATCAAGATGTGTTTAATTATTTCAATGGAAATTTCACAAATTTCAATAACTACTATTTCTGGCAATAAGTTAATCTGTGCGAACATTTTCTAATATAAATAGCAAAGCAAATTAGTTTGACACCAAGTATACATGGTTGGGATAAAGTATAGAACCAAGTAAATATTTTCAAAACGAAACGGACGATATTTATGAAATTTTACAATTAAATGCAATAGGGCAAAATGCATCTGATCTACATTTTTTTGTTAATAATATACTTCCAGTTTAACCGAAAATACCCTCAACTTTTTTAATTTAAATGGGACACCCTGTATATTTTTGCAGATTTTGAAAGAGCTTGTTATTTCTAATTCGTGCATACTGGGTTTAGTGTAAAAAATCTGTAAAAACGAGGAATACAGCCTTTAATAAACCACTTTTAAATTTTTATAGATTATAGTAAAATACCATATAGATAAACAAATTGTTATTGTTTGTATTAATAGTAAGAAATAAACGAGTACTATCTAGTAGATATTAATGATGATCTTTTATGGTGATCGATTCATAGAGTAACCTGCTCGTTCACCGGATTTACGCTCATTAGATTTTTTCTTTGGGGTTATCTAAAATCACGACCAACATGCTAGCATAAATAAAGACAAATAATTATTTCCGGTTAAACCGGAAGTATATTATTAAAAATGTACATCAGATGCATTTTGCCCCATTGCACTTACTTGTAAAATTTCATAAATATCGTCGGTTTCGTTTTAAAGATATTTACTTGGTTCCATTCTTTATCCCAACCCTATATATATTTGTCTTTTTAGCAATACACGGGCAAAAAAAATTAAATATATTTTCCACCACTAAATTTGTTTTTAAAATAGAAATGTTAATGTCAACTCAGTTCAAAGTTCAAACCATCAAGTTCATCGATAAAATTTGGTGATTTTTTTAAAGGTAATGTAGCTGTCAAAGCACTTTAAATATTCAATATAAACTAAAATTATAAAAGCTTAGACTCTTAAGAAGTTTTGATATTAACGATAAACATACAAGTCGAATAAATATAAAATATTATGAGTATAAAAGCTTATCCAGAATTATGTTAATTCCTAGAGCTCATAGTTCCTTCTAACCTGAGGGCACTTTTTGAATAAAAAATCCTACAAAGGGATAAAATATATAATAATAATAATAATAATAATAATTTTAGACTTTATTATCTTCATTTGCTTTATCATTTTAAATTTAGCTTCACTATCCGTTCCGAAAAGTCACCGTGATTATTTTATTTCCAGTTTTTATTTGCATTGTTAATTTTTTTTTATTTTATTTATATTTCCTGCTATTTATCCGGCTGTAGTCAGGGTTTTCCTTCTTTAAATTTTTTATTACTTATGATCAAAGATCAATTTCTGTACTTTCTAATTCATGTTATTACTGTAATTTAATACTAATTAATTTTGTCTGTATAGTTCCTCATATTTAAACATTACCTCTACTCTTTTCATAAAACATGAAGGAATAAACGAATCCGGAAAATTTTAAACAAATTTTTCAAAAGAACATTATTACTAAGAGCACGAATTTTCAAAGGAAACTAAATAGACCAAGTACTGGCGTAAAAAAGTGAAATGTAAAAACATACAGAGGTCCAGATGATGATTTTGGTTATTTTATGGTGCTAACTGAAATGAAGCAAATTAATATCAACGGTAAAAAATAATAATACGGAAGTAGAAAGATGGAAGAGACCAATACAACTAACAATTAAGGAATAGTTAGATGAATAAAATAAAGGACATCGATGAAAAATAAAGGAGAAAAAAGGAATGGTTCGATGATGAATGAAAAACAGAATTAAATAAACGAAACAATTTAAGACTAAGAGCATTATTAGAATAAAACAAAGAACAAAGAAATGTGGCCAGGGCACTATTAATAAGAAAACAACGAGATTACTATGAAAATAAAAAATAGAAGAAAACTATAAAAATAATGAAGTAAGGAATTTATCAAGGCAATAAAGCAAGGTTACCAATTAAGAATGAAGGAGGAAAATTGGAAAAAAAACTATAAAAATTGATAGAGGGTATATAGATGCAAGGGCAAATACTGGAACTAAGGACAGAAGCGATACTGCACCCAGTATACAAAATAGAAGACAAAATAATTGTTCAAACTATAGGGACTGCTGAATGTTGCCTATAAGATACTGGCAACGTATATTAAGAACAAAGATTCAGAAAAATAAAATCTATTAACAGACAATACAAATGTGGCTCTATACAAAAACGAAACACAATAGATAGTTTTGAATACAAGAACCTAACTTGGAGTGTGTTTATTGATTTTTAGTAAGTCTTGCCTATGATAGAATAAACAAAAACAATAAACAAAGCGTTAAAAGACCTTGGAATCGGAAGTAAACTTTCAAAAATGACATTAAGGAAAAGAAGAATTAATAACAAAACATCGAATAGATGAAAATTGAAGATTGAGTAAGACAGGGTGACCCGCTTTCATTAGTATACTTAGAAAAAGTCATATGGGAGGCAAGAATTAATAGATCCGGATTAGTATTTCATAAAAAACTCAAATGTCTACCTTTTGCGGACAACTTGTTAATACTGATAAGAAGTTAGCAAGAAATAAAGGAAATTATGGAAAGAAGACAAAACAATACCTTTCGGGGTACGCATCAATGAGGAGAAGACTAAATACATGGAAAACACAGATAACAAGATTAAAAAGATTAAATAAATATAATATACATACTATATATTTATCTTGAATTTCGACAGTTTTCTGAACCTTTCTTAAAAATCAATATCATCTGTTTGAAAGTGTATGTTATTTATTTATTTCAAACAAATATCAGATGATGCATGAAGGGCGATAATCGAATCACATAATAAATAATTTTTACAAAAGCTTTGGAAAAGTGTGGAAATCCAAGATAAGTATAATTTATCTTTTATATTTATATATTATATTTATTAATTTAAAAAGAATCGATATTTAACAACTATAACAGACATAAATAAAGTCTAGAAATTAGAAGGAGTGGAAATATACGTATATCTGGGGATAGTGACCTATTATCACTTATGTTCTTGGATTTTAAATAAAACATAACAGGAAAAGTTAGCACTATGAGAGAGGGATATATCGACAGTAAAAACAAAACAACTTAACAAATATCAGCATAAATGGAGAGGAAATGGAGGGAGTACAAACATACAAATATCTAGACTGCTGGGTGAATAAGAAATGGGACTTAACTCAAGAAATCAAAAGAAGAATAGAGCAAGCATGAACATAATTTAAGAACCTGAAAAAAGTGTTAACCAACAGAGCTTTAGGAATACACTTATTACGTTGCTATGTCTTCAGCATAGGAGATATAGGATGGAAACATGGACCCTCAATGAAACAACGTGCAAGAGGATTATTCTATGGGGTAGCATATTATTCTATGGAATGGAAGCATGGACCTTCACTAAAACAACGTGCAACAGGATAATTCTATGGGATAGCATATTATTCTATGGAATGGAAGCATGGACCCTCACTGAAACAACGTGCAAGAGGATTGAGGCTTTCAAAATGCTGTCTTACCTACCGAAGACAGGGTATGTTCAGAAAATGTATATAGCTAGAGACCCAAAGCTAATTCTAGTTCAATCGGTGCGAAAAAACAACAAGGAAGATCAAGAAAATGATAAAAGCAGAATTGAAAATGGCTATCATTAGAAAGAAAGAGAAAGAAATAAATAATAAAATGTGGAGAAAGCTGACTACACAAACTGATTACCACTTATTCCGTTTCCTATGAATACAGGTAGTTTGGATCAGTAAGGGTGAGTTATTAATTGTTTTATTTAAATTGTATCTATTTAAAGAGACCTTCTCCAGGATAGTATTCGCAAAAAAGGTACTAGGTTCCTAGGTTTCAATAAATATTATTTACAAATAATCTGTGAAATTTGATTAATGTTCACAAATAATTATACTATTTTGATGGTATTTATCACTTTTGAAATGTAAACCTGTTATTTACAAAAAGCATATCGTTGGCTTATTGCAAAAAGTCATTAACTTACTTTTACCATCATTTTTTGGATAATCAAATTTTAAAGTTTCCGATCTTTGGAAAAGTTTTTAAAATTTTCTTTCCAATAATTATACTTTTCTATATACAAAATACAAAATTTCATAGATAGACATGAACAAAACAAATATTTAGCAACTTTAACCTGAAACACGAAACAATGCACATAATGACTTTTTGCAATAAGCCGACGATATAAGATATTTAAAAACCAATTTTTATTTTATCCCTTTAAAGTGTTGCATCTTCCTTATTTAGTTTTGAAAAAGTATCCAAATCTTTTAATAAACTGTCAGCTCTAGCAATTGAGTAACATAATCCTTGACCATAAATGTATAATTATTATTTAAATTACTTTTTATTTGCTTCTTTTCTCTTCGTAATTATAATCGTCATTTTTGTACCTATCTTTGAGCATCGTTTGTGTGCATTAGTTAAAATAAATTCAAAAAAATAGATGAAGTTCAAATATATGGAAAATAGTTAAATATGTATTATATATTATAATCTTAAATATAAAGTTATTTAATTTTACTTGTAAATTGCACTCAAATCAAACGATCTTACTCTTAAAATGAAAAACTAAATATGATTTTTTTAAGGAGTTCGCGTCACTATTTTGACATTTTTTTCAAAAATTATAACTGATACATAATCGATTTAACTTAAAAATGTTGATCTAACCATGCATTAAAATTATCATGTAACCTTTAACACTCATATTGCATAATGTATGCAAAATTCTGAACGATATATAGATATAAATTATATAACATTAAAATATTTAAATATTCAAATACCAATTTTTTATAGAATTTGCAATTTATATTCCATTAGGAACTTCACTATCATAGAGATAATATTTATTATCTACAATAGTAATATTTTGCCTTTGCCATTGACCTAGCATGATGAATTGCACCAGGACGTTTAAAAGAAACTTTGTCTCGAGGCATTTCTCCGAGGAAAATCAACGACAGTTCCAATAATTCTTTATAGTCATCTCGAGGTTGCAGTAACTATCAAAAACAATAAAATATTTATCAGAAACAAGGAAATTTTTATTCTCAAAATCGCAGTTAAATCATACCTGTAAGGATTGTGTAATAAATCTAGAAATTTCAATTTTATTATCCGAAACAATCTCAGCAACAACAGTATCTTCAACACCAGATTTATAATGAGTTAAAATTAGTATTCATTGAGGTTTGACGATGAATATCTTTTAAACGCTTAATTTAATCGACAAATCATAAGAGACCATTTTTGTAGAGCAGTTAATTTCCTACAAAATTATGAGTTGCGCGATTCATAAAAATTTTTTGTAAGCGAGTTATAAAAATATAAAAACAGAAATTTCTCTTAAAATAATTAAACTTTAACTTTTAAACGGTGAGGTTTGTAAGAGAGCTTTTTTGTAGAGCATTCGATTTCCTACAAGAATATGAGGAGAGATATTTTTTAACGAACAGTTGTCGAAGAGATATGAATTTTTGTTTCTAATACTGAGGAAAAAATGGAAATTGTAAAGCGGAGAACCTTGTTATCACAATTAAGAGCTCATGTTGGGTGAGAATTCTCTAGAGGTGTCTAGTAACCGATTTTTCAGAGTACAAAGTAAAAAAAAAATAGTCGGTTTTTTTTACCCACCCTAATAAATATGTATGTATAGTTTTCCATAGATTTGACAACTTACTTTGCCTTCTGCTAATCGGTCAAAGGTTTTTTTATTTTAACAATTAAATATAAAATGTATATTTACATCACAATAATTCTTATACGAGTATTCTTCATGGGAATTTATGATAATTTTATCAGTTGTTCAAATATAAGCCACGGAATTTAGGCATGAATCAAAATATTTGATTAAGTTGTCATTCTTAAATTATTATTATTTCTATCAAGAAAGGAATTTAATATAGTTTGAAGGTTAATTCCTAATCTAAGTTCGTACAATACGAAAAAAATATTACATTTTAATTTTTATCCTACGTAGACTGTTAATTGAATCAAGTAAAGAACGGTAGATATAACAAACAGGTTATGGGTTATGTGTTTTATAACAAACATGTGAGATGAGTTATAATCCACGTATGGTTTATAAATTACTGAGTAGCAAATTAATTTTTATTTAAATTAACATCTTAAGAATCCATTCATTTGAAATTGACACATTTTGGACTTATTTTCAGACTTCAACTTCAGATAGATTTTTAAAAGAATGATTTAGAATGAACTTGGATGAAAGGAGGTACTTATACGTGTTTTTATCAATACAACTATTTTTGACTGAATATATATTTTTAAAACAATGTAGAACTAGGGTTGGATAAAATATTGCATAGCAAGTTATATTTTAAAAGACGCTTCAAATTATGGCTCATTTGGTTCAACTATTTTTGCTTCTTGATATATATTTATTGTAATTATTTTTATATACTGTAATTTTATTTTAGGGTTTGTACTTTTTTGAGTCGTCAATTGCAACGTAAATTAAAATTCTATTACTTAATATTTTCATTTAAATTACATTTCAGTAAATTCTTTATATGGAAAATTCCTAATTCTTTTCTAATATTTGGGTAATTAATTAATTATTAAATTAAGCATATTCGGGTTCAACAAGATAGAGACCATTACCATTGGCAGTTTTCCAAATTTATTTTATTTTTTGGTTCACAAATTTCTTTCTGTGTTATCAAAATTTGTCTTTGTTTCATCAAATGTTTTATTCATATTACTTAATTTATTCATTTTTGTGTCGCCTTTTTGTTTTTCTGTATTTTCATCTAACTTCTTCAATAATATTGTAAACATGTCACCTTTAAATTTTTGTCTTTTTTGATATTAGCTTGATCTTGAACAAGTCTTATTTTTTTGGGTTTCTTCTTCTTTATTTCTATTAGTATCATAATTTTAGTGAGTTTGCTCTTCAATTTCTTATTCAATTTTATTTCCTCAGTATTATTCACTTCTATTTCTTCTGCTCACCTCCCCATTTGTTGTCCTTGGTTGTCCATTTTATCACATCTTTCCTTATTTCTAAGTTCCATAAACTCTTTTCTTCATTGTATATGATTTGTTAGTTATTAGTTCATTAAATTAATAATTATAAAATATTAATTAATAAATAGTTGCAAGTAGTTTTTTATGATAATAATATGTGATTTTATTTTAAATATTGGCCAATTTAATTTTATCTAATGTCAATCAATTAAAATATTAATTTAGTTGGATTAAAATATCAAATCTATTAGTTTATTAAGAAAAAATATTATAGGGTGCCACTTCTTTAATCCAAAATTTTACCCATTATATCCAAATTCCCTTTACAATGCGGTATTTTACATACACAACAATATTTTATTGTGTTTTTGACTATGACGAAATCACCTTCTCAGAACTATTAATTATGTATATTATTTGCTGACAAATAATTCCGTTATCCCAGTTTAATCTTAAAATACTAAACAATTTCAGAATATTTTCAAAACAAAATTTAGATAAAATATTGATTACCTCAGACTAGGGAATCCTTTCTTTGAATTTTGGGTCATTGAAAAATAAACCAATACAAAACTTACCGATCGTATTAATCATGCTGTTTTAAAAATACAGGATAATCATTTATTACTTTAGAAATATAAAGAAGGATTAAGATTATTTTCGTACTATTTTTACCAATAATTGTTGGACTATAGTTTCAAACTTAAAGAAATATTGATGAAATTTGTTAGAATTTATTTTCATTGCAAAGTGCAGCAAGAAAACTATAATTAATTGTTTTAACTCTTCTTTGTGGAAATTATTCATAGAAAGATAGATATACGTTTATTGACCACATATTAATATACAAATATGAAACAGAAGGTTATCCATAACACTCAAATGTGGTACAAAGGATCAAATCTAATAAAAATCCAAACTCAAGCCACATAAAATTTTATTAAACGATAACTAGTTTCGACCCCTTAAGGCCATCATGAGGTCTGAAAAGATTATAAAAACGCATCACAAATTTTTTTATAAAATAAAAATAATAAACTTACCAAGTAAAAACAACAATGTTAAAATTCAAAGTAAAAGGAGACTCTCATAATCTCTCCCAGATCGTAAGTGCTGACTGTACCTTATTTCAAAATTTCTAAGAGTCTGGCCAAGATAGATTGTGTGACAATTCGGAAAATTTGGTTTGTAAATAACTTTTTTAATTTATTAATTTTAGGTTTTACATTTAATAAAAATCAACCTACATTATTTCTTAATTTAAAAGATATTGTAGAAGATGTTGTACGACATGGCAATCTTTTCTTCCTTTTTATTAATCAACCTACACTAAGATTGACAATTTTTATGCATTGAGCGAAACATGGCTTCAACCAAATGTTTAGAAAGGACAGAAATCTTGTAGCTACTGTGGTGGTGTGTTATTGGCTTTTAGGGATTCTATTAAATGTTGTCAAGTTGATACTACTAATTGTTTCCTGAAATTGATTTATTAATATGCAAATGTAATTTTAAACATAAACCATTCTTTATTGTCTTAACGTACATACCACCATCGATTTCAGCTGATGTTCTTGTGGCATTTCTAGATTCTTAAGAATATTGTAATTTTTTTCATATAGTAATAATTTGTTAATTTTATATCATTTTAACATTACTTTCGTAACATGGAACAAATAATAGAAAGCCTTACAGAGTGTAAACCACAGTATACCAACTAAAAAGTTCACCAAAGAAGAAGAACAAAACATTTTTGTATGTAACCGGGAAGAAACAGAACACAAACATAACTACAACAGTTTATAGAAAAGCAATTCAGACCTAACTGATTTTCCAGTCCAATTTTACCAATTCCAGGTAACGATGGTCATAAAATCCCTTCTAAATGAAGCTAGAGCCGTTTGTAACAAGAAATCACAAAAAAAAAAGCTGAGAAGTATTCCGAAAGATTCTATGAAAACCTAAATAAATAAGACAAATCGAAATAGCTAAAAATAATAATGTAGCTTTCAGCGGTATAAAATCATAACAAAAATATACGAATTGCTTTAAAAATATCAAAATTAAAACATATTTCACCTTAAGTGCATTAAAAAACCAGAAAAAATAAAATCTCCAGTTAACCTAGTAAAGAAATACACCCTGTTTAAAACTAAGGGTAAGTAAGAATATTAAGAATGTATTTTAAATACTAGTCACATAAATTATTAAAAATATTATTCATAAATGGAACATTATATAACAAACAAAACGAAAACAAAGAGCGATGGATGAAACTACTAAAAATAATAAAATTGCAGGGATAATGTTTTTTCAAATGCAGTGCAATATAATTAATCTTAGCATGAAATATTTATGACTCTAGGCTAAAAAAAGACATATTTGCATAAGCAGTATTTTCTTTATTTGTGTGTATATATCGGAGAGAAAAATACTCTTCAAGAAAATGAACCTTATCCATTGATAAAAATGAATCACTAATAATGAAGCCGGAGGTTCACTAATATTGGTAAAGCAAAGAATAATAAGTTTATTTAAAGAAACGATTATCTTAAACATAGATTATTTTATTTAAGTTCAATAACTTGTATCAACAATGAATGTGATGTTTTTAAATGATACATTAGTTTTTATTTTTTGTAAAAGGTCAAGCATTCTAATTTATTCCTATTATTTAACATCAAAAGCGTCAAAAATATTCAAAATGTCCACTTCAAAATAAAAATATTATATTTACTATATACAGTAATAATATAAGTATACTATTTTTCTTGGATCCACTCGTTTCTGGTCTAATTAACGAACTATCTCTGCTAAAATCTCTTCCGAAAATTCCAAAAGTCAATAATCTATTTTCTGATCTATTTAGTGTATGCCTTCTTAGAACAGACTTTTCATATTCCTCCTTTTCCCATGATGTATATTTCGGCAAAATTGACCTTAGAGAACTTAGTGCAGAATTGGGATACTGAGCTCGATTTTCGTCTTTTGTAAATGTTGCTTGCACAATTATTTGTTCAAAAGTAATTGGCCACTCTATTTCTGAATAATTCGAAAACCTAAAATAGACGATTTAGTCATATTATGTTGACTGTACTATATATATTTCATGGATATTTGTAACATTTTTTGGTCAAAACTTTAAACTGTTACTTCTATTTGTCTCAACAATTTATTAAGAATTCACATTTTTATACACACTTTCTTTTCATATACAGCTAGAGTTTTACAGTTTTATTAGTTAGTGTTTTTTTGTTCACGAATCTGCTTTTACATGAAAAACATTTTTTCATCAAAAACCTCTATCCTCTAAAGCTGCTGAAGTAAAATTGATACTTTTTAAATATATCAGCGCTTTAATCTATTATTTAATAAAAATATCTGCTTGCCTCAGACCGCACGATGACAATGAATTATTTAAGCATGCCACCACCCCACAAGCTTCTATTCCTGCATATCTGAGTCCTGAAAAAGATCTTATTCCATTGAAAGTTACCAAATGGTACTTGTATCGATTTTTGTTTGTCGTAGATTTATTAATGTTTATGGTTATATCAAAATTGCAGCAAAGTTTTATCAAATCTCCATTACATACTTCTTCTACAATTCTACTATAATTTTCGTTGAGCAAAATAGAACTGTGATCTGAAATTTTTTTAAATGTATTTGTGATATTATTATTAGTATTATTTACCATCCATTGAAAGATCTCTTAAAAGGAAGAAATCATCTAAATCTTTAGCTAATTCATCAGTGTCCTTATCAATTTGTATATTTTCTAAGTATTCCTTATTCACCAATTTACTCACAGTTCCAAATATGACTTTAGTACCTCCATCCCTTCCAATAAATACATTTTCTAAAGGACCATTTTCTCCTACAAAATACTAACACTCTAAAATGTTTAGGATTAAAATTTATCGGTAGAATAATATAATAATAAAGAAATAATTTACCAAGAAAAATTCCTGAACCACTTGCTCCTTTACTGGGATTATTAGCACCAGATGCCAGTAAATTAACGTTGTTTTCATGGGCCCACATTTGTTGGACCTGTAATGCTAAACAGTAATATTTTAGGATATTTTGCCTGAGTAGATCTAGAATTAATTCAGTTTTGTATCTGCTATACATTTAAATTCCTATAAGATTTACAGTGGCAAAGATGAAAAGAGTTACTAGTGTATTCTTAAGAAGGGTAGTTGAGTAGTATGTAAAAACGAATAGTGGGATAAAGGCGGACCCAGTAAACAATAGTGGGTCTAAATCCAGGTGGGTAGTTGATAAAACCATATAGCAATTTCTGCTAATAGTTGGAACTCTTACAGGTCACTCCATAATCACTTTTCCATATTTGGAGCCTCTAAGAACAGAAATCCTTGGTGATGGGCAATTGGAAGTTGAAGATCTACATTCCTTTTCATGGAACTACATTTTGGCCTTAATTCGAAGAAAAAAACTGCACTGTCAGTGGAACTTAATTGAACTATTAGCCGATCGTTTCACAAGGCAATTAGTCAGTAAACGCGCTAATCGCTTTAAGAAAAGAAAAGATTGTATTCTTGCAGTTATAATATCAAACCTGGTCAACAAAGAGCAAAGAAAAACCGTGATGGTAATGAACATAATCTTGGACAAAACAGAGTAGTTATCTGGAGGATAGAACCATTATGCTAAAAGAAGCATTCACCAAAACATAGAAATGATGAATGTGAGCTGCGATTTCTCACAAAACTCCATGAATTATCCACCGCTCTGAAACTTCTACCATGGGTTATTGCAAGTATTGAAGATTGTTAAATTCACTGCTTTTGCTGGTGACCTGTCTACAGTAGTTACTCTAGATACAACTATGTGTTTAAAAAATACAACCCACTGAACTCTAAAATTAGTCTATGTCTGACTTTCCCAAAATAAACCGGACCTCACTCCTGGCAAGACGAAAACAGTCCTCTTGATCAGTAAAAGACGTACGAATAAATTGGCAGATTAGATGGAGCTAGTGACGATCGACGAAAGCTTCGAATAACTTGAATATTGAACAAATGCGTATATCTTTCAGAAATCTGTAAATCCCATGGACGTCGAGAAATGGGATTTTGTAACTTTTGATTTACCTGTTAAATATGGAAGCTCAGATATCCAGTTATTCGAAAATATTATATTCTCAATGTTATAGTCTCGGGTTAAATTTATGGCCGGTATATTAAAATTTATGTCAAAACAGGTAATAATCCCAAATGACACATTATTCTTAGTTTTTATTATCGATATATCAAGTTCTTTTGGAGGTGACAGTTGAAATTCGCCAAATAGGTTCCACTTTCTGTATCTGAAAAAAAAATATATACAATAAAAAAACATTCCGCTGTACTTTCTCGTCGATTTAGCTCACCTTCCAGATACGTATCCCTCTTCATTAAATACAACCACAGTATTGAAATAAATAAGTCCATTATTAGATGAAAATTCACAGTCGTTAGAGAGAATACAATATTCTTTTTCAATAATACTAACTGCAATAGTAGTATTATATTGTATAGCAGCACATGAAAACAATTTCAGGAAATCCTGATAAGTTGTTTCTGTTGAATTACAAATGATTTTGTCGAATGCTTTTGGAACCTCTGTGCTTATTAATGATACATCACCAATGGGAATTACAGTTTTTTCTGGGTACACAATTATATCTAAATCCTGTACAAACAGTTAACATAAGTATTAGTTTATGACCTACACACCTACCAGACGTAATAAACTAATCTTTATAGAGTAAGTCCAAAGTCAACTTTAATATTTGATACATTCCACCGAGACATCAGTAGACATCCGAGCACAACGGAAATAAAATTTTTAATAATTCTTACAACCTTTTATTAGAGCCATTAGCTTTAGTAACTTATAAAGTACTTACTAGAATTATCCATAACAGCAATTTACAACAGAAAAATAGGAGAATATCAAGGGGAATTCAAACAAGTGAAAGGTACAGTTGTTTACACTAAAAATGCTTCAAAACAGCAGTTATGAACAAAACCTAGGATCACACTTGCTGTTTATATTGACTTTCGATAGGCGTACGATTCAGTTTTAAGAACTTATAAACTAGGTAAATTAAGAGTGCCACAGAAGTTAATAAAACTAATAAAACTGATCATAGAAAAAACAACAATGAAAGTACCAGCAAATGGAAAATGGTCAAAAAACTTTACCTCCAAAAGATGACTGATGCAAGGGTCCACTCTCCACTGCTTTATTTAACTTTGCGCAAGAAGGGATTTTAAGAGAACCTCAACTCGAAACCAAAATAGAATGATATATAATTGCAAACACCAGGTAATTGCTTAAGCAGACGATATAATTCTAGTGAGGAGATCAAAAAAAGAATTAGAAATACTTTTTGTCAAACTGGAGTATACGGCAATATCAAATAGACTTAAATTAAACATTAAGGATATACCGAACAGTACTCAGACCTACAGTACTCTACATTTTCGAATCTTAGATATTAACTCAGAAAAATAAAAAAAATATAGAAATAATGGAAAGGAACGTATTTAGGAAGATATTAGGAGTGAAAAACTGGAGGATAGATTATGGAGAAGATAAACAAACGAGAAAATAATGGAAAGTTATGGATACCCCGACAGAACACATTATATAAGGGCACAAAGGGTCAGGTGGTTAGGAGATGTGAGTAGAAAGCCGACGAGTAGGCAAACCAGCAAATCACTCTTTGAAGGAAGAGGGAGTAAAAGCCAAAAAAGAAATGACTAGAATATGTAATGGCGGACTTAATAGGCCAGGGAATAGAATATTTGAAAAGAACAGCAAAAGGTAGGCGAACATGGAGAACCCTAGAGAATAGAGGAGGCGGAATAGTATTGTAAGTCATGGGCCTATAAAGCCTGTAATACTGTAATATATTAACTTCGGTAGCTGTAACATACCATAAACACCAGTACTGGAATATCGAAAGGAACTCAGTCCCTTACAGAATATTACACAATGAAGTTAATACTGATCATAGAATATAAAGGAGCACAACCTTTTCTACTCGGACTCTCAAAGAACTTAGTTCGGATCGAATCATTTAAATATCAGACAGTACATTCTGAGAACAAATAAATGGTCATTTTTCTATAGGTAAACATGTGTAAAAAAGAGCAGAAAGACCGTTAAAGCTCAACAAGAACCAAGTATATTGTAATATGGTTACCTGCAAAATATGGATGTGTTCAGACTCTGTGGAAGAGAAACCAAACCGTCGTTGAATAATTTTTGAGATTACAGTACACAGAATCGCAAAAGACGAACAATTTTTTGGGTAAAATAGTGAAATCCCAAGAATATACAACATGTGCTCTAAACCTACAAGTTAATGCAGGGAACAAGTTGAGCAATAAGTAACAAAAAAATAATATAATAAACGATTAACGCATTCATAAGCACATATTTATAGATGAGGTATAAAAACGTATGCAAAAAAAATAAATATTAGTGTTTTAGATCTATCTAAATATTATTTACCGAAACACAACTAAAGCAGGCAACACCGATAAATCAGTCAAATATAAACAATGGTTTTTTAAATGTTCTAAAAATAAATTCTTATTTTAATACAACTAGATATTTAGAATAATCCATTACAGGGGATGTAGAAAAGTCAAAAATGTATTCTCGGCAATTAGAAGCTGAACGATTTCTACCACTACTTTTTTTAGGTAATGAACTACACGTTTCCAACAATCTTTAGGAGACTGATACAAAACATCGCGGATTAGATTAATTAACATTTTGTGATATTCTTAATTTGAATAAAATGCTATTTTTCACTGAACTATTGAAACTACTTTACCAAACGATACAGTTAAACGATTAAATGGTCCGATTCATCTGTAAACTA
Organism: Hermaeophaga mercurialis; assembly: GCA_951812935.1. Lineage (NCBI taxonomy): Eukaryota > Metazoa > Arthropoda > Insecta > Coleoptera > Chrysomelidae > Hermaeophaga > Hermaeophaga mercurialis. Next base: position 29,177,078 of record OX638362.1, on the reverse strand, counting down.
ACACAATTAGGTTATTCATCAGGTAGATATTCCTTGATTACATGGCACATATTTTTATAAAAAGTGTGAGGTGTTGCCACGTAATTTTCAAGTAAATGTTTAAAGTGATTTTTTTTTAAACTAATGATATTAGAAAAAAAAGATATTAGAATATTTTATAGCAGATTACACGTTCCACATACCATTTGAATATATGCATTATTTTCGCGGACAACCTATGTAGAACGTCTATTAAACATACGGCAAAAATTCAAGGTGTTATTCCCTGAACTTTGTCCTTTGATGATTTTTGAAAAGCCACTTTATTTCCAAGATACAGGGCGAAAAAAAATGACAATAGCCACATTTTATTGCCAAAAATTACATGTAAAGCTTTTTAATCTATATAAATTGTTGAAAACGGCCATTTATAGTTAGGATGCAATAATCCAACCTTCTCCATCAAGGTAATTCCTTATTGAGTTACATTCAGCAATTATCGGTTTTCTCAAATCTTCCCCATTTTCCACTGGAATAATGTAAACTAATGGTTTTAGATAGCCCCTTAGGAAATATCTGTACATAAATCCAGGAGATTTAAGTGCGGGGATCGAGGAGGCCATAAGTGAAGTTCACTAAAGTTAGCTAGTCCACCATTATACTTAAACCACATTGCATTTCTTTTTGCTAACGATACATCCTCCCACAACTAAGATAGCAATTAGCCAGTAACCCACAATTCCAACGTTGACAAGAACTGATTTAAAACTATCTTCAAATTTTTCATATGGATTTTTTTCTGCCCATACATGGTTATTGTGAAATTTTTGTATTAATTTTCTTGAGAAATTCACTCTATATAAAGAATAGAATATTCTTAGAATAGTTCAGGGAATAATCCCTTGAACTTTTTCCGCATGTTTAATAAACACCATGTATAGTTAGTTGCCAAATATAATAATTGGACTTCCCAAATCCCCAAAGAACGGCAGCGATTTCGATAGTATGACATTAAAACCATTTCGAATAGGCAATATTAAGCCTTATGTTACTTGTACATTCGTCAGACTTTCAGTAGAAATTTCTGCTGCATTGGTACGCTTTCGTCATGTTTAGTACTATTTGTAACAGGGTTGTATTTCGGCGAACTGCTTAATACCGGATAATCTTCGACAATAGTGCTATCGTAATCGCGTTAAGATATTATTTTATTTTTGAATTTGACAGAGTTAAGATGTGTGATTCAGAAAGTGAAGAATATATTCCCGAATTTGATCTCAGGGCGCCTGAAATAAACAAACGTAAACGTACCCATCTCTTGGTTGAGACTAAACAAATGGTTTTAAATATATATAATAGTAAGTACCTATTATCTTATTATTAATATGTAAACTGTTCATAAGACTGTTTTTATTTATTAATTTATTTATTTTATTTTTTTTTGCTTCTATTGGCATTAGACCTAAAGAAAATGCTCGCATATGACGTTTTGATTCAAACGTGGATAGCTGGTAGATTTTTTTTTATTTCCGAAAGCAGCATTCTGTAGAGAATTAAATGTCTTGCAAAAAATGTCCTTATTACTAAATCAGTGAATTTATTATTTTGAAAAATATGCCCGTGATGAAATGGCTTTCAACCGAGCATATCTTTGAAAATAATGACTTCACAGATTTAGTACTAAAGACTTTTATTGTAAGAAATTTAATTTCCTACAAAATGCTGCTTTCAGAAATTAAAAAAAAATAGTTATTTGTTTACCTAGGCAGAGAAGTAACAGATTTACTGCCGCGGCTAGCATTTCATTGCCGGGGCGAAGCCGAGGAAATGAAACTATAAGCCAAGGCAGTAAATCTGTTTCTCTGCCGTGTTACACATATAATTTTTTCTCCGATTGTTTCTAAAATTGTTTAAAAAATCATACTAAAATAAAAACTTTTTTATTTTCTTATGTACCTCGTATACAACTGGGAAATTTCGATATCTGATGGTTGCATTTTAGCTTTTGGACCATGCAGAACTTTTTATAAAGAATAACTTATTTTCGAAAACTTAACAATAAAAAAGTTACCCATATGCCGCCAACTTACGTAGACATACTGTATAAATGTCCTAAAATTATTTAATAAGAGTTATAATTTTTTGCAGAACTTTGCAAGGAACTACCAAATCCCAGAGAAGCCCTCGAGAGAACCGTTTTTTTGACAGGTGTTTCAATGCCAATGGTAAGAAAAATTACTAAAAATGGTGTAAAACCTCGATCAACTCGTAAAGATAATGGTTCTTCTCGATGTAAAAAATAGTGTAATTGTAATGGACAACGCTTCTTACCATTCAAGAATATCCCGTAAAATTCCAAATAAATCTTCGAATAAAGCTGATATCCAACAATTTCTACGAGATAATGATCTGTACTTTGAAGATAATTATACCAAAGAGGAGTTAATTGAGGTGTTAAGAGTAGGAAATTTTCAAAAAGAATATGTTGTAGACAGTACTTTAAAACAAAATGGACACGATATTTTACGATTGCCCCCTTATTATTGTATACTAAATCCCATAGAATTGATGTGGGCTCAATTAAAAAAAAACGTTCGAGAAAATAATATATCACCAAACTCAAGTGTCAGTGTAATAGATCTAATTAAAGACTCATGTAATAAAATTACTGACGAGAACTGGAAAAATGCGATCAAACATGTAAAGACTATTGAAGATAAATATTTTAATTCAATTCCAAAAATAAATAGTCTTATTATAAATTTGGATGATAGTGATAGTGATAGCGAGCTTAATTCTTTGTAATTTCTTATTTTTATAATGACTGTTTCAACCCTCACTTTGTTTATATATATTCTTATTTTTAATCAATAAAATTTTAAAATTTAATAGTATTGCATTTATAATAACAAATAACTAAATTAACAAAAATGATAAATAATAAATAATTCTTTAGGATTTATTTATATTCATTCTTATTATTCACAATCCTAATGCCTACCCTGCCCATGAAGAGCTTATCGAGGGATTTGGAAAGTCCATTTCTTATATTTTGCAACGGACTATACAAGCAGACGAATAAGGTTCTACTCGGCCAACATTTTTATAGCAATACGGAATTTTGTAAATAAATTTAATGTGTTTAAACTATTTTAATATTTATTATTTGTAAAGACTTGCCTGGCTAATATTTTTTAATAAATCAATGTGACTTTTTGCTCTTGCTAATAAATTTTCTTCCAAGGATGTTTCAGAAGAGTCCACAGCATGGTATTCCACCACAGCGGCATTATACAAATAATTCACCTTAAAATTTAAAATTATATAAATATTAAATTATTATATATAAAACTATATACAAATATAAATTAGACTATTTGTTTGTACAAAAGTTATCAGTTCTAGATTCTAGATTTTTAAAATATTTTTAATATCGATTTCCTTAAAATTTGTGATTTAAATTTAAAAACTTACCTTTTGATAATTTCCAGTTACTGCTGTTAGCATAAAATACAATGAAATTAATCGTACAGTCATGGTACTTTGCTTTTCATTGCGAGTCATAATAAGTACAAGGAAATATAAGCGTTTATTTCTAATTTTACCAATGAGTGATTTAGATGGACCTATTATTATCACGAGTTTGAACGTTTTAAATCAAACGTCTATATGTTGGCCACTGCAAAATGATCTATAGCAATCTTAATTAAAAAACCGGTTACAGAACTATTCGAGCTTAAGAAAGCCAAATATAATTTAGCAAGGACTCACCTAATTCACATTTACTTTTGCGTATATAATATCTATTATCTCGAATCTATTCTAATGCAAATAAAATTTATAATGTTCATATCTTTGTTTACAGTCATTTAACTAATTAGACCACTCGACAAAAGTATTTATTAATAGGTAGGGTACAGCGAAAATTATTATACAAAGTATTCGAGATAGATTGAATAATATAATTAAATGTTTTGCAACTAGACCCCTATGGGTATTGGATGGGTGACACAGGTAGAATAACTGCAGTTGGGCCTGGCGCTTAACTATTTAATATTTATTGTGAGTAATTATAAGTGTCTGGGTAGTGCGATAGGATTCTCTAATGCAATAAGCTCCCAGGGGTTACGATATGGGAAGTATCAAAAATTAATATGTATCTACCTAGAAAACTCAAACCTGACCAATTCAAATAATAAATTTAGTGACGCATAATTCATAATTAAATCCCAGAAATTTTTGTATTATTTTTTTCTCGCCGAAATAAACAGCCGGTATTATGATTTTTCGTCAGCCATTAGGATGTTTTGGAAGTTAATAGTACAGTAAGGGTTCCGTTCCTTTTCTATACCGCAGTGCAGAAGCCGGGTTCGCCGAACTGTTGCTTGCCGCCTTCTGGTGTTCGGTACTATACCGTTCTTACGCCATAGCCCGATTTTGATGAAACTGCTGCCTTTCACCAGTGCTAGTTTTGGTCCGCCTCGGGTATTTGATTTCCCCGATACCACTCATATCTGAGAGGCGTTCCCCTATCCGCCACCTGGGGAGGCGCCCGATGGGGGACTAGCAACCCCACACGAGTTTCAAAACATGGCCCTCAGTCCGGGGCACCTCTTAAATGAGGAGAGGGTGCTAAGAATCCCCCCGTCGTCGACTGTTAGAAACCATGGAAGTGATCAAAGAATAAAAATATTCAACTCTAAAATACGAATTGCGACCTGGAACGTGCGTAGTCTATATATGGCAGGCAAACTGGCAAATGTCGAAACCGAGATGCGCAGATTAAGGATTGATATCCTGGGAATGAGCGAAGTCAGATGGCCTGGATCAGGTAAACAAACAACTAGTAACAATATCATATACTACTCAGGAGGAACAGACACGTCTCATCAATATGGAACTGCCATACTTGTCAGCAAGGACATAGATAAATCGGTTATGGAGTTCATACCTTTCAATGATCGGGCCATGCTGTTGAAAATACAAACTACACACCGAACACTGAACGTAATACAAATATATGCCCCAACAAACGACAAAAGTGACGCAGAAGTTGAGGACTTCTACTCAACATTGGAAGAGGCGATGAAACTCACGAAGAAGGGTGAAATAAATATGGTCATAGGAGATTTTAACGCGAAGATCGGCTCAGGAAGTGAAAATGATATTGTGGGACAGTATGGCCTGGGCATACGAAATACCAGAGGAGACAGACTTGTCCAGTTCTGTACGGAATCGGACCTCCTTATTGCTAATACATTCTTCAAACAACATCCTAGAAGACTATACACGTGGAAATCTCCTGCTGACAACAAAGATCGTATCACGAGGAATCAAATCGATTTTATACTTGTTGGACAAAACTTGAAGAAATATGTGCAAACGGTGAAAACATACCCTGGCGCAGACATTAATAGCGACCACAATCCTGTCGTTATGGATTTCCACATGAAACGGCTCAAGAGGGTCGGTAGGACGCAACCAATCCCTAGAATCAACACCAGAAAACTGCGGATACCAAATATACGCACTCAAATAAGTTCCAAGATCGAATGCGAAATGACAAAAATCCAAAATCAAGAACAACTAGATATAGAGGAAACCTGGAACATGATAAAAACATCCATAACTCAGATCCAGGACAATGACATTGGCTATCCTGTGAATAGTTCGAAAAAAGAATGGATGACTCCTGAAATCCTGGAACTCATGGATGAGAGAAGAACCCATAAGGCAAATCCAACATTATATGCTGAATTGAATAAAAGGATTAGAAGAAAGTGTAGAGATGCAAAGGAACAATGGATGTCTGAAAAATGCAGTGAAATCGAGACACTTCAGGAAAAACATGACACTTTCAACCTACACAAGAAGGTAAAAGAAATGGCAAACCGTAATAAGAAACGTCCCACAGCTATCTTACGGGACCAAAATAATGACATCATCTTGGGGGTGGAGAATAAACTCCAAAGATGGAGAGAATACGTGGATGAATTATTCAATGACAGTAGACCGTATACTCCACCAGCGGCAGATGAACTTATGAACGAAAAAGGCCTTGAAATCACAAAAGATGAAATAATTCACGCAGTAAAATCTCAAAAAGACGGTAAAGCAACTGGTCCAGACAATATTAATGCCGAAGTTATAAAACTTATAGTCGATCAGGATGGAAAGGGTTTGCAGCTACTGGTGTCGTTATTCAATACAATCCACCGTACGGGAAATATCCCAGCAGATTGGCTACGCTCGACATTTATTGCCCTTCCGAAGAAAATCCACGCCTCGAATTGCGACGAATACCGCATGATAAGCCTGATGTCCCATGTTCTGAAAATATTCCTCAGAATAATTCACACCAGAATTTACAAAAAATGCGAATACCAACTAGACGAAACCCAGTTTGGCTTCCGCAGTGGCCTAGGTACACGTGAGGCACTATTCGGATTAAATGTGCTCACTCAGCGATGTAGAGACATGAATGTTAATGTAATCGCTTGTTTTATAGATTATAGAAAAGCCTTTGACTGCATTAATCATCAAAAACTAATAGAAATCCTCAAAACAACTGGTATAGATAGAGAAGAAATCCGATTAATTACAAATCTCTACTGGGAACAAAACGCAGTAGTTAGAATTGAGGGAACATATTCAGATGCAATCAAGATTAAGAAAGGTGTAAGGCAGGGTTGCGTGTTATCACCGCTCTTATTCAACATCTACTCAGAAGCTATCTTCAGAGAAGCTCTGGAGGGGATTGAATGTGGAGTTAAGGTTAACGGGAGATTGATTAATAATATCAGATATGCCGACGACACAGTTGTGCTGGCCGAGAATGAGCAGGACCTGCAGAGACTATTGAATCAAATAGTCCGACATAGTGAACACTATGGTCTCCTCATAAACACCACAAAAACTAAGATTATGGCATTCACCAAAAAACCTGTTCAGGCACATCTAGTTATTGGCGGTGAACTGGTGGAACAAGTATCTACATACAAGTATCTGGGGAGTATAGTGAATGATCAATGCGACCCGAAGAGAGAAGTTAGAAGCCGCATCGAACAGGCCAGAAAGACATTTATAAATATGAGACAATTTTTCGTAAGGTCAGATCTGAGTCTAGAGCTCCGGGTGCGCATGGTCAGGTGTTACATTTTCTCGGTTCTCCTGTACGGATGCGAGAGTTGGACTCTCGACACATCATTAGAAAAGAAAATAGACGCCTTTGAAATGTATATCTACCGCCGCATGTTAAGAATATCATGGGTCCAAAGAGTTACAAATGTAGAAGTTCTTAAACGAATGAGTAAACAAAAAGAACTCATGCTTACCATCAAGGAAAGAAAAACACGCTATATAGGACACATAATGAGGGGTGAAAAATACGAACTCCTTCGACTGATTATAGAAGGTAAAATCCAGGGCAAGAGAGCTATCGGCAGGCGCCAGAATTCCTGGCTAAAAGACATTCGTAGATGGTTTGATTGTTCATCGATCGATATATTCCGCATGGCTGTATCTAGAACAACGTTAGCTATTTGGATCGCCAACCTTCGAAAGGAGACGGCGTCATAAGAAGAAGATTATGATTTTTCTTGTTTTTGTAATGTTGTCTTAGAACGTGTCTACTAAGGCATATAGATATGTTGTTGCGAAGATCAAGAGTTTTGAACCTTGTATGGACTGTCATAATCCATGACTTAGTCCATGTTCTGCTGTGGTCAATACTAAGTTTCACTATTTTTGTGGTATTTGCGAATTATACTTATAGTAAGCGCAATTTAGTATATTTTGTCGGATCTTGCTCCTTGTCTTTTTTTAACCCTTATTTTCTATGTTGTCATTATTATCCTATATTTAGGCTTTTCTGTTCTTTCCCTTTCCTGTTAGTTTTATTTAAGTTTTCTTCCATTCTTTCTTTTCTAGTTTAGCTGTGGGTGTCTTTATTCTTTCTACTAAAAATATTCTTTTTTAACTTTAGTAACGCTGTTTGCAAGCCATTTTTTTCTTGTTCTTTAGTCTAAGCCACTTTTACGTCAGAAAGTTTTTCAAGTATATTAAAATTGGTTATTCAAAAAAGCTAATTAGATTCACAGCAGTCACTCGTTACATACACAAATTTTTTCCAATAAATGCAAGATTAAAAATAAAAATTCTTATTTAAACAATTTTTGACTAAATTATTTAATTTTCAATTTTCGGACTTAGGAGAAAATATAAACTAAAATATAAGAGTTTATAAATGATTAAATAGAGGGTGATGCACAGTAATAAATTCTTAATACTATTTTCAATTATCTACATTCGTTGCGTATATTTTATACGGATTTGTGAAAATTGAGTGATAAATGTTTTTAATATTAAGGGCAGAAAGTCTTTGAGAGGTAAGCAAACATTATTTCATTATAGTTATTTTATTGATTTTATTTACTTTAAAATTTATATCATTCACGCTCTATAAATAAAAGAAATGCGAACACACAACGATTTTTTTTTATAACAATTCGATAAATTTTGCCTAATTGGTGGGTTTTAATTTTTACTTTTTTCATCAAGGTAAAATTAAGTCAGAAAATGAATTTAAATGTGCATGTGTAAGATATTGTGATAAGGTCATCAAGGCCCATGACCTCAATTTTTTTTGACATTTTTCATCATTTCGGGGTCCTTCACCGTTTTCTCCTAACTTAGATTGTTATAAATATTGCTTCTCCTTCTCCCTATAGATGTCTTTTTAATTTACTGCAATCTTTAGGTTGGTGTATAATTTATGAAGTAAACAAAAGAGGACAATTAAAAAACCTTTACAAAAGGTAGTTTATTAACTTTGGTAACAATTTACATTACATTTGACAATATTGAATTATTTAATTATATTGTACAGAGTGTAACATATATACTGTCACTAATAAAACAGGTCTAATGAATAAGAGATTTTAAAAGAGGAATGACAATTTAGTTTACAATCATTTGATAGAATTTCAAGATAAAACTTTTTAACAATGGAATGATTTTTTAACTATCACAGAATCTTAGAATACTTTAATACTTTTGAACTACATCTAAAAAATTTAATTTTATCATTTTAATAAACTAATTATATCAAATTTAACAACAGTAAAAATGTTTATTATAATAAGTATTCTTTGACAAGGAATACAATTTATGATTATAGAGTATGACTCTATACTAATGTGAAAAATTAAAAATAGGCATTGAAAAATTTTTCACTAAATATCAAATGAACATAAAAAAACTAAATATTATTTTTAAAACCAGAATTTAATTTAATAATAAATTAAGGAAATACCTACTGATACATTTTTTAGTATTATATCTTTTAATACTACAAAATTAAACTTTTCTTTATTTTAAATTAATGCAACCTTAATGTGCCCTAAGTCATAATATCAATTCTTTTGGAATTTTACGCTATGCAAAATCCGAATTTTGTTGTTGCAAGATATACCTACTAGGTCTTGATTAATGGTACCGCAATATAAATATCTCGGAAAACCAAAAGCCTTATCTGTCTTAAAATAAGTGAAAAGTTTTTAATGTCGCTAATTCCAAATCAAAGTGCCCATATTAAGACTTAATGCCAGCAATTTTTACGGTAACAAAATTTTTATATTTAAAAATACAGTAACGAAAAAGATACAATACTATTTAAAATTGTTTAAAAACAAAACAACTTATTTTTCACATAAAAATTAACAATTACGTCATGTAATTTAAAGTTTACTTGCATTAATTCAAATATTTTAATAATAATCCAATCATATTCTTATCTGTGAAAACTGAAAAGTTTTATTATTCTTAAGCTCCAATTTGAACTAAATCACAATTTTAAATGTAGAATTCACGATAAGTTGAAACAATATATTACAAAATTGAGTATGAAAATGAAATTTAGTTTACATATTTTTAAAATTAATGCTAGTAAATAATTTCAAACCCACGGTTTATTTCTGATAAACTAAATTATAGTCTACAATTTTGTTTGTTCAGATTCTTCAGTCTTCTCTTCGTATATAGTCGCTTCTTTATTAAAATAATCACTTTCATCGGGCACATTATCATACTTGCTAATCCTATCTTTCTCCTTTTGCAAGTTTTTTAGATCATTTAATAAACCGTTAGACATGCCTTTTGGCATTACTGTGATATCGCTTTTTGTTTCGTCAAACACATCCACTAGTATTTTCAAAAAATGTACTATTTTTTCATCTGATTCGACAATCCTATATTGGTCGTTCAACACCTTTGACCAAATCCACAGCATTTCGGCTTTGGTAACGTTATGCGACGATTCGTACTTCATCAGTTTTATCAAGTGACGTAAGAGGAATAGAAGACTATCTTTTTTCGGAGCGTCCATTATAATACTTCTTACTTTTTGCCTTGTATTATGTTCTAACCATTGAGTATTATCTAAAAAAAATTAACACAATTAAAATTACCTAACTAAATTACAATCAACTACAAATATAACGTTTTCGCTATTTTTATAATAAAAAATGGCAATTTTAATATTAGGTTTTAAAAAGTGTTTAAAAATCTTAGGCATGGAACAAAAAGTAACTATTTTATTAATTTTACTTATATCATAATTTCGACGCTTTAAGAACCCATATTTGATTAATTTAACTATAAACAAGAGTATTTAACCAGCTTTCCATTATTCTATTGCGAGTTCACTGTGCATTATCTCAGTTGAAATTTGGAACCTTAATCTCTGTTAATATTTGATCTTATGCAGAAAATATCGACGCTAAGTAATATGTGAACTAGTTTAACAAACTAGAAAATTAGAAGATTATAAGTATAATAGATCTATTTTCATTTGGTATCATGGTTAGCCGTTGTGGGGTTTACTAGATCTTACAAGGACCAATTGAAAAGTAAAGTTAATTTCAAGATATTTCGTTGACTTATCTTGAAGAGTACAGTTAATCTTGTAAATTCTTCATTTTAAAGTAAAGAACAACAGGGTCGTACTTGAATGTCTGCCAGGAATTTAGTGACTAGTGATGCTCAAGCGCTGATATTTAATTTTTCAAAAAATTTACATCAAAAATTATGATTTTGATTCAAATTCTTTATTCAAATATAATCACAATACTATATAATGTCAAGGTAAAGTAATTTTTATGTTCAACTACAACAATATTTAATGGAATTGAAGAAAATATAGGAATGAAGTGTCTGTAACTGAAAAGATGAAATGGATAAACAAACCAGAAAATATTATTCTATTGAAAAAATTGATAACACTATGGGCTACTGAGTGGCTAATCATAATTATCCAGACACATAAGTACACAATTAGTAAAGTGTTATAGATGAAGAAAAAGAATTCGCATAAGCCAAACTATTGATAATAATTGAAAACCCCCAAAAAAGACAATTTGATCAGGAACACAAACTTATAAATTCGATGCGAGACCAAGCGATATTACTGGCAGGATATAAAAATCTATTATAGTTTTTATAGCAAAACCTACGATTTTATAGCAAAACTTTCGAATTCAAAACAAAAGTAAATGTATATTTTTAAGTAATAAATAAATTGAAAACCGCCATAGTACAAAATATGGTTTCTTTGAATTTTTTTTGCAACATAGTGTTAAAAAACGAACAATTAAATTTAGAAATCGACTACAGCAAACTATTAAAAAAACATATAAATATGTATAATTAAGATAGACAATGATATCAAAAAATTAAGATTAAGCCACAATTGATAGTCATTTCTTGGATTGTTAAAAATACAAACGGCGATAATCGGCAAATAATGTCACTTGAATTTTTGTTTTAATGAAGAGTAATCAAAAACAAAACGCAATGAAATATGATAAACCACAAATATTTTAATATTTCTGTAAATTGCTGTTTTGTGGTATTGCGAAATAAATAAATAGATCGATATACATATGTGGTAAAATATTCATAAATATTTCTTTATTTTTCCAGTTCCAAACATCACGCAAATGCTAAATATTATGTTCATTTCCTTTGTTTATATTTCCTCAAATAATTTCAAGAATATAGCACAATACCACAATAATATCAAAACATTTTCAACACAAAGTAGCGTTACTTGGAAACGTTTTATTGCAGATTCTTTCTAAGGTAAATAAATACTAACCACATATTTTATTTACATGTTCTACAGTTTCTTTGGTTACCATAGAATCACAACCTTCCCGTAAATATTTCTTTAAGGATTCAGTCAATTCGTATACATCATTTCTGTATTTTTCCAAGTCTGGCAATTTTCTTTTCATCATTTTCCTAAATATCTTGCTGACTTTTTCCGGTGATCCATGTTTCTTATATATCCCCTCGGTATCCAAACGGGTTTCAATCAGGTCAACTGATTTTTTAATAACCTCGTCTATCGCGTCCAAACTTAAATTACTTAAACCTAAAAAAATAGAAATATATTTAATTTTTCAGTGTAAATAAAAAAGCACCTTTTTAGTGTACATAGTCCAATATTTAAGGATTATATTTTATCTTCCTGGACAAATGACATACGATATTGGTCCCATGGCAGGGAAACATGCCTGTCTAATGTTGTAACAGATTTTACATAAACTTACTTTTATTCTTATTCGAGGAATTATTGCTATCAGAACTGTGGATGCTGTCTTTGGAATCTTGTCGGTGGATCATATTTCGATTAGAATCGAAATAGTCGGGTTTCTTTTTACGACAATCTAATTCTTCAGGATTGTTAATGTAAAAATTCAATAAGGCGTCGAAAAGTTTCGTAGCTTCAGCACTCTGAGTGACCAAGTCTTTTGTGTAAAAATTATCAGTAGCAAATATTATTGTAGGGCCCCAACACACCGCAAGATTATACGTGTCCATCTTATTTGTTTCTTTGTACTTAACCACTTCTATTAGATGTCTTATTAATGCCAATACGGTTTCTGCGTTTGCTTCTGGTATATGATTCATGATAGTTCGAATATTTTCTCTGTCTTTTTTGCAGTAATTCTTGTCAGTTTCTAAAAAATAAAAAGAGGTAACAAAAAAAAATAAAGAACGATTAAAAAAGTAAAATGTACGTAAAGTTCCCGGTTTTTCCTTTATTTCATTCTCATAAGAAACCACTAAACACCTAATTAATTGATATAATACTACTAAAATTACATGCTTAGAGCAAAAAGTAATTTTAAAAATGGAATTGTTTCCATTAAAATCAATTACATCACTTTTATAAACGCATAATAGAGCTAAATAGATTACTAATTTTGTTTGAAGATTTACAGAATTTATGTAACATGAGATCATTTAAAATCAGAGCATGATGTGTAATTTTTAATCTAAATATACCAAATGATGATTACCAATCACATCAAATATAATAACTCTTAATTTATACATTTAACAATTATATACGTAATCTGCAAGACTGTACTTAAAAATTGCGTTATAGAAAGAGCGGTTTTTTTGGCAATATTGTCTGATAAATTTAGTAAAAACCATTATATTGTAATATTTTTTTAGAAATTTTCAATTACATTCATTTGTTCAGATTTAAATAAGTTATTAGATAGATAGCGAAGCAGAGTGATTTTCTAGCGTTATAAATAACTTCAAATGGCAAAATAACTCAATGTAAAAAATATTTTTTCCTGAACCTCCAAATGTATAAAATGAACATATCTTGTTAAATTTTTTTAATCTACTCTATAATTTTTTATGCCAATTTCTGAGGGCACTAAGCACAAGATTTTCTTCGTTATTATTTTATACAAAACCTAATATACGAGACATATAAATATGTCCATATCAACCAGAGATAATTAGTTTATGAATTTATTCATTATGTTTTAATAAAAAAATCTATTAAAAATAATAATATATGATATAATAAGCAGTATTGTTAAAAGATAAGTTATTGAATTCAAAGTTTTATGGAATAAACTCTATTATTTTATTATTTTTATTGATACTAGTCTTTGTAACCAACTGGCTGGTCAATTATGGCGATTTAGGTTATAAGAAACAAAAAAAAGGAATAGGTATTCAATATTATTAAATAACTTATAATAATTAAAGATGGCAAATTTATACCATATCCATAATTACATGCCAACTTTACTTTTCGATTGTCTTAGTTGGATAGATTTATTCTTTTTTCAGATGTGTTAAAACATTTTTTGAATATTTTTATTAAATTCTGGTAATTCGTATAAAAATTACAAAAGAGGAAACACATGATTTCGAAAATTAATCTGGTAATTAAATAAACTTTTATTACCATAGCCACAAAATATAAATTTGTTTACATGGAAAACTTTGAGGCTAAAAATATCTATCTACCAATTTTAAATTTCTTTGTGTTAAATAAAATCTTGTATGCACGATTGGTGTTACTGAATTAAATCCATCAGACGACATATACCCCTTGACATTAAGTCGTCTTATCAACATAATCACCCTTGGTGTAAAAATACCCTTTTTCAATTACTTAAGATATTAAAAATAGAATATCTGATGTAATTATAACAAATTGGATAAATACTGTAGACTTTGAGTACTCGACTACAATAGAAGGTCAAACACAATGTTTTGTATACAATAAAAAGCTGTCATTTATTGTCAACAAAACACACGATTATGCTATTATCTAAAAGATGTAATTAGGCAATTTCGGTTAAACTGGATCTTATTCTAAATTTAGCTAATAAAAACATGTATTCTTTGAGTCAGCCAGTGTTCTGTTGGAATTTTTGCGATTTTGTCAGATTTATCAGGGCATTCGACAAATCATATTTCATTGAAATAAAATAGAATATCCAAAAAGTATTGCAGTTTTCTTCATCAGGAAACTCCCAACAGAATTAAACAATGATCTGATACTCAGGTTGTCGGTATTTGCGAAATAATTAAATCAATTGTATGGCAAAATATAGTTCTTATTTTAGAAGTTGTATTATAATTTAATTACTTACTAGTAAATTCTAATAAATTGTCGCAGGTCTTGCAAGAAAGCAACGGTTCCTTTAATTCCCTAAAGAAAAGTTTCAAACTACCAGTCAACACATCCGGATCCTTCGCATACACGTCCAATATATCCAAATTCCCCTTATCGACTTCCAATCGAATTTTCTGTATCGTAGCCAGATTCCCTGATGTCCTGTACAATCCCAAACTTGTAATATTATCTGGGCTTTCAATTAGTTCTATGGTTTTTAAAATGAATTTCGGAACTCCGTTTTCTGCGTTGTAAATATTTTTGAGGGTGTTTCCGAAAATCGGTTCGTTTTGGTATATACCCTTTTTTTCTAAAACTTCCCTACTAGATCTTTTGCCGAGAAGTCTAAGTAGGGTTTTGGTTATTGTGGATTTTTCGCTGTCCGTGAAACAACTAACTTTTTCGTTTTCTATAAATACTTTCGCATCCTTCGAAGAATCAAAGACCAGTATGTATATTTGATTATTGACATCTTTCAGTTCTGCTTCTCTCTTGTTTGTGAGTTTGATTGATTTTAGAATTACGCCGAATTTTAACACCTGTAGTGAAAAATATATATTGAATAAATTGCAATTGGAATTACTACTATACATGGCAAAATAGTAAACGACAAAAGCACCAAGGCTTTATCAGCAAGAGTGCAGTTTTTAATTTTATTAATTGATAACAGAATAGAGAAATTAACCTCCCTTACTCATTCTGATATTAATTATTTTACCAAAAATTTTTAATATTTATTTCTTACCTGAGAATTAGTTTCATCACTCTTTATTATAGTGTTATTTTGGTACCGCAAATATTCGTTTTTCCTTAGTTTAATTTGAACATTTTCGGGCATTTGAATTTTCGAACATCCTTTCACTTCAAAATCTTGATTTCTATATAAAAAAATAATCCATTTAATCTCATTTTCAAATCTTCAATCATTTTAAAACTTGCTATTAAATTTGAAATAGCATAACATTACTCATTTAAACACTTTAATATATATTTTTATAATTGTTTTGAACACATTTAAAGTCATAACATGATAAAATGATCAGTATAAATTTAAATGATTTTTTTAAGTGTTTCTTATAGTAGACTTAAATCTTATTATTTTGTATAAACATTTTTTATTCACCTGATATAACGTCGTGGATCATAGTCTATGGTCTTCGATTGTCTTAACCTATTATCATTTCGATTTCTTAATTGAACGTCACCGGAGATTAAATTTTCATCGGTTTTAGGGAAAGGACCCACGCTCCTAGACAATGGTTCATCTTTGTTAGTTTGAAGAGTTCTTAGCACTTCCTGTAACAATAAATTAAATAGTTTTAGAGCACATTTATTATCGCCATTATTAATTAAATGTGTAGAGAGTGTGAAACATTTGTAAAGTCGTAGGCAATGTTGAAGAGTAATAAATTTATTTATGCTTATTTTTATGCCTTTTTTAAGAGAGAGTTACTATTTATCTGTAAAAAACGTATTTCTTTTTAATTATTTTGTTTATTATTCGAACAAATAAAAACCCTTCTGAGTCTGTGAAATGTTCAATTACGTTTTTCTCATAAACGGTTAAAATTATCCAATAAAGTATATATAAGTATAAAAATTTTACATAAAAATGATATTTACTTAATGTTTTCTAATAAAAATTAGTCTACAAAATAATAATCATCATAAAAATAATAAGATATTATTCCTTGTAAGTTATGTCTCTGTGCAAATTTTAATAATTTATCAAGATATTCTGAAATTATTACCAAAAAATGAAAACAAAAATCAAATTTACCAGCCTATATAATAACCTGCGTTTACTCTACAGGGTTGGGATAAAGTATGGAACCAAGTAAATATCTTTAAAACGAAGCGGACGATATTTATGAAATTTTGTAGGTAAGTGTAATGGGGCAAAATGCATTTGATGTACATTTTTTTGTTAATAATATACTTCCGGTTTAACCGGAAATACCCTCAACTCTTTCAATTTAAATGGGACACCCTGTATATTTTTGCAGATTTTGAAAGATCTTGTTATTTCGAACTCGTACATACTGGGTTTAGTGGGAATAATTTGTAAAAATTAGAAATAACTCAGTTTTAGTTGTTGAATAAGTAAATTTATTTATAATTATAATGTAAACAAAATTAATTCAAATGTTCAAAATGCTCTCAGTTCACCTCCTGACAATATGCCAGCCTATTAACAAATTCTTGAGTCACTCTTTCCAAGACATCTCCACGTTTTAGTTCACATTCATCAAAAATTATTTGTCTCAATTCCTGGAAGCATGTTGGTCGTTTAACGTAAACACGTAATTTTAGATAACCCCAAAGAAAAAATATAATGGGCTTAGATCCGGAGAACGAGCAGGCCACTCTATGAATTCTCTACGTCCAATCCATCGATTTGGAAAATTCGCATCCAAAAAATCCCTATCCCTTCTATCAGAGTAGGGAGGTGCTCCATTTTGTTGAAACCCAACATTTTGTGGTAACTGTCCATTCTGTTGAAGTGCAGGAATAATTTGGTTATTCAGTAATACTTGTCACCATTCAAGTTTCCGTCTATAAAAAATGGGCCTATGAGCCTATTTTCGACGATTCCCATCTAAACATTCAACTTCTGTGGATGCTGGGTATGTTCTTCATGCATCCAATGAGGATTCTCATTTGATCAATACCTTGAGTTATAGAGGTTAAATGTTCCATTTAAACAGAAAGTTGCCTAATGGGAAAACTCTACATTAGATGCAAAATGTTCATCGACATTACAGATGTCCATCAGTCGTTCGTAAAACTCCAGCCGTCGGTCAAAATCATCGTCTGACAATTCTTGAACCAATTGTGTCTTAAACGGATGATACTTTTCACTTTTCAATATCTTCCCTACAGAACGTCGACTTATACCATGGTTTAGTGCCAAAACTGTGGTAGAAGTTTGTGGTGATTCCTCTAAATCAATTGCGATGTTTTGTCTAATAGTTTCGTTCGTTACGGTACGCGGTCTTCCAGGTTTTGGCAAAATTTTTGACTATACTAGTTGTATTAAAACCTAGTAATGTTTTAGTAACTGTTGAACGTGATATGGGATTTTTTTCAGGATGCAAATAATTAAAAATATGACACACTTATTCATGAGTTCTAACACGATCACCATAACCGATCATCATTAATATTTCAATACGATCTTTTTCACTTAAATGAACCATTCTTAATCGTACAATTTATTTCCGTAAATTACAAATTGACAGTTTGGCAACAGTTACCTACTAAATGGTACTCGTTTATTTTTTACTATTAATACAAACAATATCAATTTGTTTATCTAAATGGTATTTTACCCTAATGTATAAAAACGTAAGAGTGGTTTATTAAAGTGCTGTATTCCTCGTTTTTACAGATTTTTTACACTAAACCCAGTATGCCCGAATTCGAAATAACAAGATCTTTCAAAATCTGCAAAAATATACAGGGTGTCCCATTTAAATTGAAAGAGTTGAGGGTATTTCCGGTTAAACCGGAAGTATATTATTAACAAAAATATGAACATCAGCTGCATTTTACCCCATTGCACTTACCTACAAAATACATAGTTATGACTTATACGGTAGAAAATAGTCTGAATTGCTTCTGTTACTTGTTGAACTTTCTGATTAAAAATAATATGAAAATATGACGAAGATGAAATAAGAAATTTGAATCAATAGCGAAAATAAAACTATAAATGCTTGCGCTTCACTTCCGTTAAGAGTCAAGTGCAAGAGCCTTATCTTTTCAAATAACAGTTATCAGAATTCGATTAATTTTTATTTTATTGAACCTTGGCATAATTTTAAGTAATTGCTTTCAATTAATTCGATTATAATTGAGCACTAGTGACGAAATTCCTAAAAATAAGAAACATAATGAACTGATAGTTTAGGTTTAATTGTGAGAACTAAAATACTTTCACGAACATTATTGGTCTATTATAAAAGATTTCATTTTTCTTATATTGGCGATGCTTATACTCTCACAATTTTTTATGATCTAATAGAAAAATCAAAACGACTAATAGATGCTAAATTCTACTTCTTTTTATACATTTTTACAAATTTAAATTAAATTTAAGTAATTTTATTTTCTAGAACTCATTACTAATTTTATTACACTGTTCATCAAGCTAATAGGATGGATGTAATGTAATAAGAGAAAGTGCGACAAACATATCAAGGATGCTCATTGTCAAGAACATAAAGACAATTCAAATTACGATATATAAGAAGTCATTTCCGTAGTTTAATAAAATTATAATGATTATAGGAGAAAAACTTTTCAAATAATAAGTATTATTTTTAGTTAGTTTTTAAGGAAATCAGAAGAAATTGTAATTGATCTGTAAAATTTAAGTTTTTTTTTATTTAGTACATTGGTAATAAATTGTTCATGCCAAACAACACAACAAGGTGTATAGATGCCAACTTGCAGATTTAATATCGACAATTCAACAAAAATAACTGAAGGTTATTTTCACTAATGATCATAACAAAAACAGAACACCTAAAACATTTAGTCAACTATAAAGATGTCCAAAATAACTTTTTTAACTATTATACAATAATTTATTATAAGCACTGCTGAAATTTTTCACTTACAACTTTTTTAACAGACAGTTAACTAAAAATTTTATAGGCTAGTAATTGTTTCACAATAAAAACTTATATTTCATTTAACACCGCGTGTAAAATTTGCTGTATATAAGCAATTTTGCAGTTTGTACACTAACAACCGAGTGCAAAAAAGCTCGCTAAGTTATTAATTCATTAAATAAACGAGTAACGTTCAGAAGTTTAAAAAAAATGTGGTCAAATTCAACGAACCGCCCATGGAAAATTTGAGAAGATTAATTTAAAACGAATAATGACTTTTACAAATGAAACATAAAATAGCACTATGAGTCTAGAAAGTGCAAAAAATACAGTTTGTCTATGGTTCTAGATTGTATAGAGCAGGGTATTTCCATTTTTAATTCTAAAATATTTGTAAGATTAATTTACCAAAAATGTGGAATTTCATTAAAAAGTAAATATTTTTTGTGTGAAAAACGACTACAGTCAAAGTACTATAGTCTAAAATTGGTGGGCACCAGAAAGGACTTTCTAAAAAAATAAATTTAAAAAAATTTTAATTCATGATTTTTATAGATGGGTATTTTTTTCAAATTAAGCAAGACAACAGATACTACTTTCATGGCACAAAGGATTCATAATACACAGGGTGAGTCACCGTACACGAGACAGTCCATAACTCCAGAACGGTGCATTTTATGAAAATTTTGTAAGAATATTTTTGTGTATATTCAAAAAATCCATGATTTAAAATTAGCTCCACTTATACAGGTTGTCCCAAAAAAGATATGTATCAATGTGTTTTAAATGGAATACTCCGTATATTTTTAGATTTTTACAAATCTCTTGCCGAGCTGATTTCAACAATGTATCTCACTTTATAGGTATCTATTATGTTTAATAAAGTATCTACAGCCACCTGAAAATCAGATTTTTTTGAATTTAGATGCCAAATCGTTGAAAATCAAGTTCTATGTTATGCTATGACATTAAAAGGTATTTGATACAGAGTGATCTAAAATCAAGTTCTATGTTATGCTATGACATTAAAAGGTATTTGATACAGAGTGATCGAAAATCAGATGAGATTTCAAATTTTTGAGTATAATTGGACCTAATTTTAAATTATGGCATTTTTGAATATACCGAAAAAATTACTCTTTCAAAATTTTCATAAAATGCACCGTTCCGGAGTTATGAACCGTCGCGTCTACGGCGACTCACCCTGTATAGAATGTATCTTTATATGTTTTCTGATGGAATTATTCTTACCAAAAAATAAAAAAAAAATGAAAAACAAAAACGAAAAACTCAATTAGTAATTGTAGCTTTCTATGACATTTAACGAGCTTTCGTATATTATCAATTAAACACAGTATATTATTAAAATTATACCTTGCTTGGAGGCATTTAAGAGTTAAATATAAGAAGAAATATGCAGTTTTGATACTCGTACATTTTCAATTTACATATCTTAAAATTGTTTATAATGTCGATTTATATTCAGTCTTATTCTGCCAAATTGTTCCACATAAATTTAACACTTTCCTCAAAGTACAACCGGAGGTTAAAAAACCGATATAGTTATAGTAGGTGCATCCATTCAGAATTTAGATAAAATCACGTTTTCTTTTTATTTGTGTTTTAATTACGGTACAATTTTTAATTTATATTCCTCGGTTGCAACACATAACTTTCTACGTTTTAATTTAATGCTCCGTACGCATCGGAACTGTTTGGAAATCGGTTTTCTTTAGCGGTGGCTAAAGATACCAATTAAAACCGATACAGAACGAAATATTTTCGAAAACAACACTAACCTACTTTTCTTCTTCTAAACAATAATCAATCGCACGATTGTATTAGTTCAATAATTGTAGTTTACGTTTATCTTTAAAAAGGAAACGGTGTAATTTCACACGAACATAATAATCTATCCCGCATTTATATTTACAATATTGATTTCTAGCATTCTAAATTGGAATGTCGAAATAAAAAAGGTTAAATCAGCACGAGAATATCACTAGTACAGTAGAGCCAAAGAGTCGTGGCCGCTCCGATACGCGTAAAATGAAAAGAGAACGAGATGAGAAATGGGGTATCTTATAATTACAATTCACCCATATAACAACGAAACGATCAGCTCGACGGTCAGTTCAGACTAAGCTACACCCCTCTACTTCTAATTTTGCTACCGCGCATCTAATTTTGAGGGGGCACTTCTCGGTGGCCCTACTGTAATTTATGACGGAAAGTTTTTCGGGCGACTAGAGAAAGATAACTTTTTAGCTCCTCCTATATTTTTATTCAAATATCTCACTTCAGGTATTAAGGGACAAGATATTTGAGAAACGTTTTGAAAGGTCTAGACCCGAAAATATTCAGTTGTAAATGGATTATGAACTCTCCGCTAGGTACATTCCAACTATTAATAATTAATTATGTAAAAAGGATAACAGTAATGAATTCAACAAATATTACAGACATTACAATACATGATTTGTATGAAATCACAACCAATTAAAGTGATATATTAAAGCGGCCCCAATGATACAGCCTCTGATAGAAAAAATATTTTCTGCCAATAATTATTTTGAATATAAAAAATCAAATTAATTATTATGACAGAAAAATACGAAAACTATTTTAATTTATTGTAAATAATTTACAAATGTGTTAATTTTAAACTATTTCACTAATTTGACGTAATATCGGAAAGATTGTCCATAATTCCTCGAAGTTTATTTTAAAGCCGGCCCTGTATTGTTTACAAGAGTTATAAAATGACTTTAACAGGTTTTTAGATAAAAACACTTCAGTTTTATCTCAAATATATTTTCCCTTATAGTACGCATAGGAAATCGTGCGAAAAAAGTCATATGTCTGTTTGCAGTAGAAAGTAGGAATATAATAGGATGCGAATTACCATTTTCCTTTTATAGTTAACTTCATTTTCACCGGTCTTGCACGGAAGGTAATAAACGTCAGGAAAGTAAAATCACAACGAAACGAATGTTTACAATCTTAAATAACTTTTTATTCCATAAATTATAGTCTAAGGTATTTGCAGTTTTAAACTGACATTAATAAACTATCGTCACTTAAATAGGTAGAATTTTGTACCTTGTTATACTAATAAATGACTAGTTAAATTGATCGTTTGTCTTTCATTATTACTTATTTGAGTTTAAATGGTACTTAGTATTTGCACGCGCTGTTTCTAATGATAATTAAGTGATTCCATTTGAAAGCTGGGAAAAGTTTATTGCTCCAACTCGACCACTTATTCACACACATTTATTAAGGATACATTAGCCTAGATGTAACTATTAACCATTGAAATAATTCAGTTATTAGCCATTTTAGACGATTAGGGAATTGTGTTAGCCAAGATAGTAACCGTCAAAGAACGTCGAGGGTTTCACCATTTTAAAATTTAACCATACAACTACTGTAATATTTTCAGCATCCGATGAACTATAAACAGTGATTAAGTTTTCCTTGTTTTTTTGCGAGATTGCTATGCATAAGATTAATTTGATCACTGTTTATATTTAATGGAATGCTGGAAATATCGATCCATGATTCCACAATGGAAACATATTCAAGCAAATTAAGACTAGATTATAGTCTCAGTAAGCTAACAAGTGTGTTACTTAATTTTTTTACCTAAATTATTTTACTGGTGCGTAGTTGAGTTAATTATAATAAATCTCTTACATATCTCCTTTCATTTTTTTTCTATGTTCTGGGGTGTCGTTTAATTTTTCCAACGTTTTCCCTATCTTAATACTATCCTGTATATGACAAGCTTTTTTTAATAGTTCTAGTTCCTAACACATGTTTTATGGTCTTCTTACATGCCCATAACAATTAATTTCTCCAATTTCTTTACTTTTCCCTTCTAGAATTTTAAGTCTGTATTAGATGCTTCTAATTTTGTCTATTTTTGACTCTTTCTCAATTTTCCTAAACTAAACTAAATGAGAACTATGACATTATGCTCTTCTCTACAGCTAATTTTGTAGAAATACCTATTTATCTTTTAATTTATTTTGGTCTATTAAAAAAAATCTGTCAAACACAATTACCATAGGCATTTGTTTTAATAAAAATATCATATTTATTTATGCACAATTAAAAACCTTGCATATTATTCAAAGATAATAATTTTTACCGTAATTCCGTGTTCTCTTTTCCTTGTCATTACGAAATA
Organism: Hermaeophaga mercurialis; assembly: GCA_951812935.1. Taxonomy (NCBI): domain Eukaryota; kingdom Metazoa; phylum Arthropoda; class Insecta; order Coleoptera; family Chrysomelidae; genus Hermaeophaga; species Hermaeophaga mercurialis. The sequence goes on along the minus strand of OX638362.1, from coordinate 29,153,287 downwards.
TCAAACTTGTTTAAATAAAAGTTGTTAATTAACTAGCTGCCAGGTGATATCTTCTGTATAAAAAAATTGCTTGTACATGAAACGGTATAATTTGTTGCAACCTGCCGAGCATGAAAAATAAAAATGTTTACAACAAATATAAGCGTGTTTTATGCATTTGATTTTTTATATTTTAATTGCCTGCATTCCAAAGATGTTAAATTCCTTTACGACAAAATTTGAATTTGACCTAGGAAGTATTTAGGAATTATTACGTAAGGTATACCAAAAACATTTTATACGCAAAAACTTAAAAGGAAACAATTTTAGATTAATCCAGAAAATTACTTTTCTTATAAACTAATTCCGAAGCTCTGTAGAAAGAATCCTATAAAACAGTAATCACAATACTTGTATTTTTAAGTTAGTTTTTTCCAAAAAAAACTTGATCTATTATTACAATTCGAAACACTTAAATAAAACTTATTTAGTCTTTTTACTGTTAAAAATCCACATTTTTTCTTTCCTATGTAACACTAAAGATAAGCCATTGAATTTATCTAAAAGTGTACATCTCTTAGTTCCCAGTTGAATAAATTAAATAATTCAGACATTATTAGATAATTCTCTTCATTCTTTTAATACAATATGATGTTATAAGGAAAAAAATGGTGAGACATATGTAAATGAAGATAATATACTTTCTTTTGTAGCTATTCATATCCTATTTAATAAGTCGTGTGCATAACGGTAATATTCTTTAACAAATTTTAACAGATCGATCAGATTTTTTTATTTGCCTACTTAGTGGTTACAATTCCATAAATTTAAATAGAACCACATTAACATCAGTGCAATTTTGTGCCTAGATGATTTACCAACTTTCGTGTTATATAATTCCTAATTTCCCTTAATTTCTTTATTATTTTTATCGTTATTCAAATTTATGTAATATCAAAAAAGAAATATGCTTTGGAACAGATATATCTAAAAATACAACAACCATAACATTTACGTGTCCCCAATGTAATTATTGTTACAGAAAGCATTTCAAAAATAACGTAACCTAGTTTTGTCATAAATAGTATAAGTAATCAATTCCGTAATAAAAATTATATTTATTACCGTTGTTTACGTAAAATTTTATCCGATTTACGGTTGAAAATAACAGGAAAAAATATTTTTCTTTAGTGCAGAAGTATTATCAAAAATAAGTTTTATTTTATAATTCTTTTTACTAGAAAATATGTATTTTCTTGCTAGAGTGGCCAAACAAGTACCTTCATAAAAGTTTACTATTATGTAAATATTTGCTCTTTCAGTAATTTATGAATATGTAAGTGATGTTAACTAAAGATAATAATGTTTGCGCATGATAATACAATTTTAAGCCCACTTTTCAAATGTATCAGATATTTTAAAATAATTCGAATTATTATTATTATTATTATTATTTAGAAAAAATCTATATCTCCCGTTTTATCCATAACTTTAATAAATCAACTAATAATTGTACAAGGTGTCCGCGAAAATAAAGCATATTTTTAAATGGTATCTAGAACGTGATATTTGCAACAAAATATTTTTTTTCTAATATCATTAGTTTACACAAAAAATCACTTTAAACATTTACTCTAAACTTTATATACCTCACACTTTTAATAAAAATAAGTATCATGTAACCAAGGAATATCTTGATGAATCAAAAAATTGTGTTAGTTTGCAGAAGATTCAGATCGTTTAATCATTTTAAGTTTATCGTTTGATAAAGTAGCTTCAATAATTCAGTGAAAAATGGCATTTTATTTAAATCAAGAATATTACGACTTGTTAATTAATATAATCCACGATATTTTGCATCAGTGACCCAAAGATTGTTGAAAAGTGTAGTGTATTACATAAAAAAAAGTAGTGGTAGAAATTGTTCGGATCGCGTAATAATTGCCGAGAATACATTTTTAACTCTTCTACATCCCCTGTAATCGACCATTCTATATATCTAGGAGTACTTAAAAATTTATTTTAAAAACCACCCTGTATGTTATAAATCCAGTGTTTGCGACTTTTTTCCAAAAAACTAAACAGAATTTTTTAAAATTTGCTCAAGAGTAAAACAGAATTTTATTTTTTACCTAAAAATAAAATTATTATTTTTTGTCTTGGTTAGATGAAGTAATTTTAAAATAAATTTTACAGTGACTGTTCGGTTCTCAAAAAAAAATAAGGGTCTTCTGATATTTGAAGACACAGGGTTATACAATATTATTTCTAAGCAAAAATTATATTCTTTCTCCTGTATAAAATTTTAAAAGATTCACACGTTGCTGAAATATTACACAATTACTTTTTTGGCGTTAACTTTAGAGACCACTAAATTCTTCAGGACAAGCTTTATGGACATTTATTTGAACTTCCCTGTATGTAATGAACACATCAATAATTTGGGAGACACTGAATTTTTAAATCAGAATTTTTTTATTTATTGTGACGTTACAAATATAATTGCAATTCAATCCAAAAATAAATTGAAAGTTTTACTTTTGTATGTTTAATCTCTGAAAATAATGGAACTACAGTGCTATTGTTCTTTATTACTATTGTATAATCAAATTTAATATTTTAGGTTTTTATTCATTGAAAAAATAATTGTTTAATATGATATAATTTTTGTTTAATATTTTTATGTGGTTGATTGACTAAGGTCCGGTTATCCAAAAATACAACTTACTTCTCAATATTGTATGAGATTAGAAAGTCGAAATGCGCCACATACTAAAAATTCAACCAATTTTACATTTGAAACGTGCACTTCCTTTATTATTTAGTGTGTAGCATAGCTTTTCATTCTACATTTATTTTTCTTTTGTTCAGAACTACAATTCTACTATACTATGAAAACAGTTTACTTATTCATATCATCTTTGGTTTTATTAATAAAAATTCAGATAGACAATTTTCACTTTTATGTGTTATTTATTTAAAGCAAAAATTCTCAAATATTTATTCATTCCATAACATAGTTTTATCTTTCGAATATTCGCACACTCTTACTAATAATAAATCTTTATAATCTATACTATATAGCAAGTTTGTATATTTGTCACAAAATATTGTTTTCTTGTACTGCTAAAGAACTTATTTTACTAACTTAACTTAGTTGCAGAAAGTTGTTAAGTACACCACAAACTTTTATATAAAGCCATAATTATTGTTTTTTGCCTTTTAGGTTGTTTTTGCCATGCCTGTACCTGCCAATTATGATTTTAAAAACGATGATACATCCTAATAATTGAAGCACAACAGTTGATATATTTATTGCCCTGCCAGCAAATTACAATCAGACAAACTTCCTGCAATTTAAGCGAATATTAAAAGAACGATCCCCCTTTTTATTTATAAATATACCACAATTTTTTATTAGTATTACCATATCAACGACGTATTTCAGAATTAATTTTAGGCACCGCGTCCAAGTTATATAAAAAAATTCTTGTATAAATTTATTATATATTTAATATAATAACACCGTTATTTAATGTAGGAACACAAAAAATTAAACAAAAAAAATTTGTATGTATAATCTTCTTTTGATCTGAGAAAATAAAAAAGATAATCGACGTACCTGAATGCACATTGACATTATTATGCGTTTAATAATATTTTTATGGAGATTACAGAGCCTTTTCCAGCTGATTCAAAACCAAATTAAAATGTTCTACGTCGAAATCATAACTGCAATAAAGCAGTTAATGTCTAGTGTAAATGCTGAAAAATTGTAAAGAATTTGGAAAACAATGGCATAGGGCTAAATCACGATTTATTGATAATACAAGACAGAAAAAATTAATGGGCACATAAATAAGACTTCGTGAAATGTTTATGATAAAAAATCTTAATACCTTAATTAACAATATGCCGTTAGTTATCACTTGTAGAAAAATTCAACAATGTACCAGACCACCAGCGACAGAAATAAAAAGTTAAGTAAATCATTTTTATGTGCATCATTCGGCATATTTATAAATTAATTGCTTTCGAAAATTTGACCTTTTAATTTAGTAAGAACGGTTATTCAACCTTTTACGAAATACACGGATTGTTAATATATATTTTAACAATTAAAACTGAGCACTAATATTCAATTCAAATAACTTTCGGATTCTTGTGACGCAGTTAATGTACTTTTCCAAAATTCCATCAAACTTTTAATTTATATAATTAATTTTTAATGATTTGAGTCGAAAAGTATCAACAATTAAACGATATTTAATTAGATTTATTCATTTTGCATAAAATGTACGGGGTGCCCGGATATTCGATCGACAAGCTTGGCAAGTGATGATTAAAAATAAAAAACTTTAAGATGGCAATGACAGATTTCACCTGGCAACACCAGTTCTCAATACATAAATAGTAGCAAACCTCGTAGTATTACCCAATTATTGAAATATTGAACGTAAATATAAATCAATACTTTTTGGAATTTTAGGATATGACATCCTGTTTAAAAATGTTAAAATCTCATATATTTTTTAATATATTTTGATTCCTTATTCAATTTTGCTCAAATAATAAGCATTTAACTATCCAACAATGAACTACCTGAAGTTATTCCGTAAAGACAGAAAATCTTTCATTTTTCGTTAAAGTTTACCTATTTACTATTTAATAAAAATTATATAAGTCTAAATTACCTTAAAATTATTGGCTTTCAAAGCGGCGTATAAAATATCGGGGCTAAGATTAATCTTACCTCGTGGAACACGCTACTGGAAGTATTTTTCCCATCAAAATTTGAGGTATTCAGAGAGAATTTGTCGTTCGGTCTTTGAATTGTAGCAAAAAAATCAATTTCATTTTTTAACTTTAACACTTCGTATATCAAAATTTAGAAAGAATTTATATTCCTACTTAGATAGACTATAATTGTTATGCGGGTAAAGTCAAGATTAGGCTATGGAACCTAATACATGTAAATTAAATGTACAGCTCGATCTCCTGACCTCACACCAAGCGACTTTTTTATGGGAATCCATAAACGAAATTGTTTACAAATTGCACAAAAGAAGAGATGAAATAAATAATGCTTTCTCTATCATAACGTTACACTTGCTAGAAAAAATAAATAAAAATATATATATCGAAAGGTTTAAAAGTGGTTTAAACCAAATGTTCTTAATGTATTTAATAAATTCTTCATAGTTTTAAAATAAGTTTTAAGAAAGCATATAATAGCTTTATTTAAGGTCTAATTTGTTAAGACTGCTACTTCTTCATCTGATAATAGTTAATAAACTGTTAAATAGTTTTCAAAATGTTTCTTGGATGAACTTGTTGCAGGGCGAATATTATTAGCAGCCTCTCCCTGTCTAATATTGTAAATTAAAACAGAAAGTTTGTCGAATCAAGGAGGACATCAGGAAAAATAATCATGTAAATACCTCTGATTAATTGTCAATTAGTCATATTGAAAAAAATAAATGACAAAATTATGGAGATTACATAATTTTAAAATTAGTGTTCTGCAATCGCGTAATAAATATATTCACAGTAGGTCAATAGTATTCGTTGCTCAATAAGGATATTATTTTAAATCACAGTAATTTAACTACAAATCAAAAAAATATTAACAATAATTTGTATGTACAACGGAAATCAAAAGCAGAAGTAATTTACACATGCGCGTATCCCTAAATTGGGTCACGTTTACATTTTTTAAAGTATTATCAGTAGTGTATCTTTACGTTGATTGAATCGATTAAGGAACTATTCAATATATCTTTTGAGGTCGTTTTGTATAATTTTTTGAAATTAAGGCGCTATAGATAACACATTAACTGTAGCAAATTAACATATAAAGCCTGGAGCTAGCAATGCCACACTTTTATCTTAAATTATAGCGAAAAGCAATCTAAAAGATTAAATAGAAATTTCTTGTACACAATGTTTCAGAATGCTAACACTTCACAAAAAATGACTTTTTTTAATCTATGAATAAATGACATGAAGCACTGAACCGGACTATATCAAAATAATAAATATAAAAGTGATATAAGATAGACAAATTTCTTATAACCATACTTGACTTTATCTCATAAACATTTAAACAAATCATTATCGACCATTATGTACAGCATGATTCCTTGTTATAAAATTTTAAAAATATATTCTTCTTTTCCCAAAAATATTGGTTAATATTATATAGGTATTTAGTCCAAAATGTAATATAAAATAATTAAAACTTCCCACTTTTAATTGTTCATTCAGTACATAAAGTACGGAATAAATTCATTTTAAGCTAAACAAACAATTTTGAGGAAAAATCCAGAGTCAGGTCGGTTTTTAATTTTAATTTAATGTATGACGATCCCAAAAATATATCATGAAAATATAATCTTATGACTGGCTGACGTTTCGTTTGTTTATTTATTTAACAGGAATATTTTAACGATTTTTGAGTACAATTGTAGATAAAATCTCTAAAAAAAAACGTATAGTATCTCGAGATAATATTCTATTGTAAGCAACATAAACAAAGTATTCATGGTCCGGGCTATAAAAGAAGCAATTAAAAGGACAAAAAAAACCCAAAGGAACGCATATAGGTGAACGGCTGGCTACACGTGCTATAATTGTCGTTGGTATTTGGTAATAAAATAATACCATTGCATCGCCATCGGGTTAATTTAATTTAGACAACTCTGACGATCCAACGTATTTGATGATATGTACCATGCATTCACCACCGTTTGAACTAAAGATTTATTAATAATTATTATTGGAAGATGAGCTAATGATTATTCCAGGAATTGAAAGAATTAAGGCAATCAAAAATTAGAAAAAACATAAGCCATACAACGTCTTCTTTTAAAAGCATTTACCATTAATATTATAAAAATAATGAACCTGTTACCCAATATTTTAAATAGCAATTGAATTAAAAAATACAATAGAATCAAAAATATTCAAAAAAGTGGACTAGGGGAAGAAGTACATTGGGGTGGCCAGCTCTATTTCCAGTCTTCAACTCAATTTTAGTCCAATATTACCTTAACTTAACGTTATCACCATGTTTGTAATTTTTTGAATAGTTCCTGTGTAGCCGAAACTAGTAATCAGTCGCCTTTGTTCAACAAAAAACGCTGTGTGGTATCGATTTTGATTTTTATTGAGCTCCGTTGAATTTGTGTAAGTAGTCCAATCGAAAACCTCGTTGTATTAATAACTAACCAAAGATATAATGAGACTCATTTTGAACGTATTGATAAGTAATAATTAACCGTAACAATTCTCTTAAAAAAAATCGATGTGATGAGTAATACTGTACAACAGTACCTATTTTAGAAATATCCAGGACTGATAATTTTAAAATGATTATTTTTGTTGTGTTAAAGAATATCATTTTCATAGTTCCAAGAGCTGGGTGACGAGATATGTATAATGTTTAATGATAATGATGATACCATAAATATATAAACTTTAAAATATTCTCATCTAAATTGATAGTTATTGACAATTCAGAGCAACGATACCAATTAGATTTAATTACTGGATTCCTGATATCAACTTAGGTTGTATTTGATTTTCAAATATAGTATTAATTTAATTGTTAACAAACTAAATTTAAAGAATGATATACAAGCGTGACTTTTTAACCGTATAGAAATGCAAAATTTTATATTTATAAATATCAAAGGTAATATTACTAGAACAACTTAAGATTTTTGGTTTAAAATAAAGATTAATTAAAATTCCGATATCAAAGTTGATATATTGAAGAATAACAATTATTAATATTTTTGTTTGAAATTCGAGACTCATTACAATATTGAACCTAATATCGAGATTTAAAGTAAAACAGAATATTTTTCAAATATTTTTGTAAGATTCATTAAAATCTCGACTTTAAAATAAATATTTATCAAAATCTCGACTTAAAGAGAAACAATAAATATTGAACTTAAAGTCGAGATTTGAAGTAAGACCAAAAATCTTTCAAATATTTTTGCAAGATTATGAAAATCTCAACTTTAAAATCAAAATTTACCAAAATATCGCCTTCGTAATTGAGATTTTAAAGAAAAAAATGATATTTTAGTATTCTTGCTTTAAAATCTAAATTCATTAAAAAAATCGAGCTTAAAGTAAAATAACTATTGTATGTCATATAATCCAAATATATTAGGGGGAAAGTAATATCTTTCTTTTACACTAATTTCAAACAAGTCAATGTTTAACAAGTTTTTATTGTTAATCATTTATGTAATCATCCTCGTTATCAACAATGCTGAACCGATTGAAATTAATTTTTTTGAGCAAAATAATAAGATTTGACATTTATGCCATCATCAAGATTTGTAATTTTTTTGATCATACTCATTATGCTTCAGCCCTTTATGAGCTTTCACCCATAAGAAATGTATATTCTATGATTTTTTTTTAATTTCTATGAGGATACTTTTAAGCTTGAAGTTACAAGGGTTAGAATTATAAGTAAGAATAAGGAATTTACTTCTAGCCAATGAATCAGACAAGATTACAGTTGAAAGTATTTTGTGAAGTATATTATGGCTTCAGCGATAAAAATGAAAAGATTCTGAGGTAGCTTAAACATTTTTTCTTTACTAATATGCCATTTCCCGCAAAATTGATCACAACAGATATTTTTCTTTTAATCATACACTAGTAAACAATTACTTTTACCATAAAATATTATTTACACAACCTTGGATTAAGCAATCGGCTGATAAAATACGAGTAAATATGGGCATGCGGATAAACGATATTACTTTCCGGTTCTCTCAGTATTTGATAATTATAAAATGAATTTTCTTAGTATCATACTATTTACGATACGCAAAGTTTCACTTTAGAGCACTAGTGCGTAAAGTATAATAGATTGTTTATTTTAGTGGTGGAGTATCGCATAAAAAGTAGAACTTGTTTTTAAAAATAATAAACAGTTTTAAATCTAAAAATAAACCGTAAGAGAATATATTAACGTGCATGTTCTACTTTAGTGTATGTTATCTGACAGTTTTTGTCGAGTAAATGCAAAAAATAAAAAAGTGAACAATACGAATAATATTCGTTTTTTCAATTCTGCTTTAAAGTAAGTTGGCGTAGGAATTTGTGGATAGTGACATTAACAAAATAAATTTGGATAAAAACTAACACCAGTACAAATAGCCAAAATTGTGGCCTTAAGTGAAGATGGCAGATCGCAGCGGTATACCGAAATTATGGGCATTAATCAATCGAGTGTATCCAGAATATTAAGAAGGTACAGAGAAACTGGGGGTTACAAAAGAAGTTCAGTTCCAAGGCGCCCAAGGTGTACCAACCGTGGAGATGACCGTTATTACGTCTACAAGCTCTACGAGAACGTCATATTACAGCACGGCAACTTCAAAATGTACTTTCCAGAGTTTGTAATGTGAGAATAAGCATTAATTCGTTTAGGAACAAGTTAAGGGAAGTTGGAATTAGAGCCAAAATGCCTGTTACTGTACCATTGTTAACCATAGCACACCGTGTGACACGTTAATTGGAATGTAAACGACTGGACTTGAGTCCAGATTTTCACTTTTCAGATACGAGACTTATTCCAGAAGGTGAACGATTTGCCCAGTGCAAAATAAGACCAGCTGGGAATTTTGGCGGTGGCTCCATTATTGTGTTATATTGGGTTATATGGGGAGGCATCTGTTTTGAAGGTCGCACAGACTTGACCGTATTACATAGGCGATCTCCAACAGCTGATCGGACTATTAGAGAGGTATTGAAGTTTTAGCAAGGCCAGCAGTAAGTCCTGACTTAAACCCTATAGAGCATGTTTGGGACTATCTAGAACGGCGCATACGAGCTCGTAATATTGATCCAGGTAACCTAGACGACTTAGAACACGCTTTAGTAGAAGAATGGGAAAATTTAGATATAGAGCTTATTATTGATTCGATAAGAAGCTTCCCACAATGTATGAGAGCTATCATTAGAGCCAGAGGTGGCAATACTGTCATTTAAAATGTTTCTGTTTTGTGTAATAAAAGTAAATTATGCATTTTTTCATAAATTTTTAATTTTAAATAACCAAAATTACTTTAAACTGCAGGACGATTTATTAGATATCCTTTAAAAAAATTAAAAAACAAAATATAGAGTCAAAAACCAATTATGCGATACTTTTTGTGACGAGTGTATTTATTATTATTCGGTGTATTACTAAAAATATTGAAGTTTCTCTTATGTCACTTAGTAGTTGGTTAGTAATGCCAATAATTTCTAAATAAAATTTCAATTTGAAATTAGTCGAGTTTCTTTATTTCATCAAAAACATTTAAGCTCGGTATTGCATTTTTTTAAAAAATCGGATTCCGGCTGTAATAGAAAATTTCGGTCCCAAGCAGCAATTTGAAAAAATTTACGCAAGACAAAAAAAATAAAATTGCTGAATTGAGAACGAAACCCCATTTAAATTTGCCACATTTAATTTTCTTTTATTTGGTATTATAAATGGCTACTAGGTTCAAATAATAAATCATCATTAGGCCCTAATGCGGAAATAAAGAAATAAAAATGTATATAAAATAATTCAAAAGAATATGGAAATATATATAATTTAAATGAACAATTTCTTCCTCAAGAAAAGTTAATTTTTCTTTAATTACCTGGCCTTTTAAATACCCCTTAATTGATACATTATGAATCCTAACAGAACTTTTCATAAATAAAAATTCTCTTTTTATATAAAACTAAAACACGTTCTATAATTTCATAAATTAGATGATTTTTGCCTTTTTCCCCAGACTCAATTTTTGATTTTCCCCCCCTGTTTAATGTTATTTTTATCAATTATTTATAAATAATAATTTTAGTCAATTTTGAATCTTTATTTTATAAGCCTTTTCCTATTAATATGTCCAGGTAATTCCCACATTTAAATAAACTCATTTTTGTCTCATTAGATTAGTGTATAACTTTTAATTAATTTTTATTTTTATACAATTATATAAAATAATTTTAGTTTTAACATTCCAAATTTTCCAATTTAAATTTTTTTAAATTTCTATCATTAAATAACATCTTACGTGACTTTCTACAGAAAATCAACTTGAGATTTGTTGTAACATAATTTAATTATTCGTGCAATCAATTTGTAATTATATTTCCCTACTTTTTATATAAATTTTAATTTTCTTTATTTCCGCATTGGGGTATGATAAAGATTTATTAATCGAAACTAGTAGCATTTTAAAATCTTAATAAAAAAAATTAAATGTAGAATAATTTCAACTGTATAAAAATTGAAATGTTTTATTATTTTACAGAAAAATCTAAATTTAAGGGAATGGACATTTGTAATCTTTATTAATAATGTATTAATACTAAAAGTATTTTTTTCTTAATTTACGGTTAATTAGTTTAGCTTTTAACAACACAAAAAACCGTGATACAAATAATCCATAATAAAAACACTAGAAATAAAAACTGAAAAATATTTCATTGAGGTAGTTTCAATCATTTTTCAATGCAAAGTAAAGCCATTAATGGTATAATCGTAATTTACTTTTTATTGTCAATTAAATTTACCTCCAATTCCAATAAATAATTCTTTGGTACTCGAGCGCTCAGCTCCAAGGTGGATATCATTCTTCATATATTATGTATAAGTTGCATATGAAAAGTAAACAAAACGATGGGATCACATGTCACCTGTAAGTCTGCGAACGCATAACAGCAGCGAAACTGAAGAGTTTGATCGAACCGACGACCGTCTTTTTTCGACCACGTTACGACTACGATTGTTTATAATTTTCCTAATCATTCTGTAGCCTTAATAGACGAGAGTTCAACATGCGCACTCTATCCTAATCTGTACAATATAGTATGGACGCTTACTTAAACAAAAGTTTATATACATTGGAAGCGACAACAGGATCTGTGAAAACAATTTTTCTACATTTTTATACTGAGATAATTTGGCACTCTTCTCAAGTTGGCAATAACCGCAGAAATTATTTTTAATAATGTATTTAATTAATTTGACAGGATCTACATACGGAGTTGGGATAAAATATGGAACCAAGTAAATATCTTTAAAACGAAACGGACGATATTTATGAAATTTGGCAAGTAAGTGCAATAGTGCAAAATGCAGCTAATGTACATTTTTTGTTAATAATATACTTCCGGTTTAACCGGAAATACCTTCAACTTTTTTATTTAAATGGGACACCCTGTATGCTTTTGCAGATTTTGAAAGATCTTGTTATTTCGAATTCGTACATACTGGGTTTAGTGTAAAAAATCTGTAAAAACGAGGAACGCAGCACTTTAACAACCACTTTTACGTTTTTATACATTAGAGTAAAATACCATTTAGATAAACAAATTGATATTGTTTGTATTAATAGTAAGAAATAAACGAGTAATATCTAGTAGGTAACTGTTGTCAAACTGTCAAATTGTAATTTACGGAAATAAATTGTACGATTAAGAATGGTTCATTTAAATGAAAAAGATCGTATTGAAATATTAATGATGATCGGTAATGGTGATCGTGTTAGAACTCATGAAGAAGTGTGTCATATTTTTAATGATTTGCATCCTGAAAAAAATCCTATATCACGTTCAACAGTTACTAAAACATTACAACGTTTTAATACAACTGGGATGGTCAAAAATTTGCCAAAACCTGGAAGACCGCGGACCGTAACGAACGAAACTATTAGACAAAACATCGCAATTGATTTAGAGGAATCACCTCAAACTTCTATCACAATTTTGGCACTAAACCATGGTATAAGTCGACGTTCTGTAGGGAAGATATAGAAAAGTGAAAAGTATCATCCGTATAGGATACAATTGGGTCAATAATTGTTAGACGATGATTTTGACCGACGGCTTGAGTTTTGCGAAAGACTGATGAACATCTGTAATGTCGACGAACATTTTGCATCTAATGTAGTGTTTTCTGATGAATCGCCATAACTCAAGGTATTGGTAAAATGAGAATCCTCATTGGATGCATGAAGCTCATACCCAGCATCCACAGAAGTTGAATGTTTAGATGGGAATCGTCGATAATAGGCTCATAGGCCCATTTTTTATAGACGGAAACTTGAATGGTGACAAGTATTACTGAATAAGCAAATTATTCCTGCACTTCAACAGAATGGGCAGTTACCACAAAATGTTTGGTTTCAACAAGATGGAGCACTTCCCCAATCTGATAGACGGGATAGAGATTTTCTGGATGCGAATTTTCCAAATCGATGGATTGAGCATAGAGGATTCATAGATTGACCTGCTCGTTCTCCGGATCTAAGCCCAATTGATTTTTTCTTTGGGGTTATCTAAAATCACGTGTTTACGTTAAACGACCAATAGGCTTGCAGGAATTGAGACAAAGAATTATTGATGAATGTGAACTAAAACGTGGAGAAGTCTTGGAAAGAGTGACTCAAGAATTTGTTAATAGGCTGGCATATTGTCAGGAGGTGAACGGAGAGCATTTTGAACATTTGAATTAATTTTGTTTAAATTATTATTCTCATTAGTCTAAAGTAAATAAATTTACTTATTCTACAACTAAAAGTGAGTTAGTTTTCGTTTTTACAAATTATTTTCACTAGTGTCTTTAACTTGGTTAAATTTTGAAAGTTATAATGTGGCGGTACTTTTTTGAATTACTTAATAAAGTCAAAGGGTTTATTAAAGAACTTGGCGAGGTTTAATAATTATTCAAATAATTAATTTAATTCGTTTTATTGTAAATTCACTCGTTGCCCTTCATTTAATTTTTATTTCTAATTTTCACATATTCCTTGCCCAATAAATAAGTTAGAAAAAGTTCAGCTAGTTTATTTGTCATTTGAATAACCTATAAGTATACTTACATACTGGGCGTCCCCCAGAATCGGAGCTCCAGGTCTGAAGGCATAAGATTCTAGTAAGTGTCAATTTTCCTTATTAATATAGTCTGGCTCTCTACTAATTAATCATATTTCGTTAACAAATCTATTGTAAGAACCACGTTCTACTTCCGTTCGGCAAAACCATTGCAAAATCATTCATTTATAAAAATTCAACCATCTAATCACATTATATTATAATTAGCACCCACCCACGTACATTACAGTAATCGTTAACATTATTTACAAACTTTTTAAGACTTTTTATAAGAATATTTAAGCTTGTTTTACATTAAAAATGTGAACATCTTCAAAAAATTTGCTGGTAAAATCTATAATCAAGTTATCTGTTGATCTTAAACAATGGGCATGCATTTCGTATCGTGTGAATGATAACCGACTGAGGTACTTTGGCACTTTTCTATGAATCATTTTATAAACAAGAATTAAATTCGCTCTTCAATGGTAAATAATTTTAATTAATAGGCGCATATTTATTATAACCTAATACCCCTCTCACGCATTTATTTTGGAAAAATTACAGCCTATGTAAATATTGTTTTGGACATGAAAGTAACATAGATATGCAGTAAGTAGTGTGGTTTTATGATATAGTTATAAATTAAAACTTTTGACCATTGCGTCAAGCTACGTGACATTCTAGGAAAAAAATTTTTCTCAAGTTTTTTACTTAAGTAATCAGAGAACTTTATAAATTTAAGCTGAGAATCAATAATATCATCTAAGTACTAAATTTCATCGACACACTCAATTTGTTCATTGTTTGTATGGACCACATCATGTGAAAGGTACTTAGCACAATTTATTTTGGATCCTAAAACCATATACTTGGTTTTACATGTATTCAGTTTCAGTTTATCAACACAAAGCCATTTATTTAGAATATTTAACTATTCATTAGATATAACAGTATCATCAACAAATAAATTTACAAATCAACTGTTTAGGAGATTATGTTAATCGTTAATATAAACTATAAACAAGAAGGGCCCAGAACGCTACCTTGAGGCACCCCGTTCAAGTTTAGGGCCTTTGGTTGATGTAACCCTATCTATTTTGGTCATGTGAAATATGTGTATTATTATTATTATTATTATTATTATTATTATTATTATTATTATTATTATTATTATATTTATACGATAGAAAATGGAGTAAAAGAATATTTTCTAAAATGCAAAGTCCAATAAAAAAAATAATATGAAAAAAGAATTTTACTCAAGTCATTTTTCCACAGGAATTTCATCTATGGAATCATCATCTTCAAAATATCGTCACTTCCTTCCTCGACTTTGCAAGTAGTCAACTTTTCGTAAAATTCTTTAGATTCTTGACGCATCAGGTGCAGGTCTTTAACCTTTCACATTTTGAGTGGGAACCTTTCGTATAAAAAGCGACTAAAGGTAGAGATGTGGTCGAGATTTTCCTTGAGGATTTTTTTTCTTTTTTGGGTGAATTAATGAGAAGACTATTGACAAAAAACGATGGCCTTTGGTAGACAGGTGTTTCTTTAGACATTTTTATCATTCGAACTGGCCCGGTTGGGAAGAGGATTTTCGGAAGGAAGGAAGGAGCCAAATTGTCAAACTTAAATCCCTTACTATCACAGTCAATTACGTTGTAAAAAGATTTGATCTACTATTTCTTATTATTTCCTCTCAGTCATAAGTGGTTTCGGTGAAACCACTTTTATTGTGTCGAAACGTTTTTTTTATACCCAGATGGTAGAGATTACTGATAACGGTGTGGTTTTTGGTCTGCCCAATGCAGAAATTGCAAAAATTAACAAGTTTCCTAATTTGCAGAGACAAAAATGATTGGATAAGTGGATCTTCCCAAAAATTGGTTTTTCCTCAATAAACCATAGTGGTTCTACCACAAAACTGAATCAGGTGGTAAAAGTACTCATTAAGAGATGCAAGATGGCACTGCTATCTCATTTTCGAAAAAATATGCTGTAAAATGGTTTTACCCCTTCATATATCCTATTTCACCTAGAAGTTCTTTATTATGTTGGGACTTCTGTTATCTTGATTATTTCAATCGGACGTTTAATCACCGTCATCAGATGAATAATGAGGACACAAATATGGAAGGTGTCCTTTATTTTGAATGTGTGCATCTATTTAGAGATATCCTTATTCTTCGTATCCCAGGTTTGCTTCTAAACTCGGTTTCAGAGATTTAATAATAGCTTCTAGAAAATTTCTATTGGACCAGTACTTTCTTTTTTAAAAATGTTTTCTTCTGGCCATATAATATTATGGTTTCCTCTTCAAACGTATTCCACTATTCTTGTTGTGTATCAGTTTCATATTTTGTAACACTATCGGTCGTTGGTTCCGATACATGTACATACGCATGGTTTTAGTAACTTTTATTGCCTTGGAACATTGTTTGAAAAAATGTAATCAGGAAACTTTGATAAACAAAAATATGTTTTTACCTACCTGTTTTTTCTTTATCAAGTTTTAAATTATCTTCCCAAAGAGTATGTTCTTCCTAGATTCTATAAATTTTCCAAGTGAGACTGTACTATAGGAATATTTACCTTTAATTAACTTCATCTAATAATCCTCTTTGTTTTTGTATTTTAATTATGTAATTTATAGGTCCTCTTCGACGCCTCTCTACTGTCAGAAATACTTGATAATTGCAGCCTAACGTATTTGGAATGTTTCATTATTCACAAAAAATAATGAATTACCAAACAAATAGTTCAATTCTAAGCACTAAATAACTAATCATTTAAATAAAACAAAAAACTAAAAAACTACCTCTAAACCTTTTTTAAACCTAATTATAATTTTTCTAATTTTTGCTATTAGTTGTTATGATTAGTACTTTGATTTTTATTCTAATTCATCCCGTACTAATACATAATATGTTACAAGCAAGTAGTTGTTCATTGATAAAATTAAAAAGTGTGATAAAAGCATTTTTTGTGACATGATACCGTACAAACAAGGCAACGGTTTTTAAAAAGTGTCGCCTACGGTTTCGCTTATCTAGATCAAATAAAGTTGATGATCCTTAAGAGTTCCAGAACGTGGTTCGTCGATTACAGGTAAAGCAGATATTAAACACGTTAAAACGTTAAAAGGCTCCTATTAAAACCTATTAAAACATGTACATATTTAGAGATATTTTATTGCTACGGCAACGGAATTCATTTGTTTATATCATCTGTATTAGTAGCACTGACGTATGTGTCAAAATTATTTGCACTTTACTCTTTTCTAAGTGTGTGTGATTGAATTAAAAAAATTGCATCTACGCTAAAAAAATCCGTCCAAAGATAATCAGAGCGCCATTATTTATTTTGCCGTTGAAGGTTGTTAACTAATTGAAATTTATAAGAGAATAAAAGCTGTATATGGTGACTAGTGGTTAAATGGTCCAATAAATATCGACAAGGAAAAAGAGCATCAGATGAAAATATGTGAAGCTGGAAATTTCATTACGCGTAAATAGAGGCATGAAAGTTAGAGAACTTTTCAAATGGACATCAGCGTGAAAAGTGTCCATTCCATTATTCATTGTCTTGGATATTGTAAAATTACTGCAGAGAGGATCCCATGATGAGCAGAAAAATTTGCGTTCAGCCTTATCATTACGACATATGATGCGCTATCAACAACAGGTAATGCTTTTCTACACCTAACCGTTACCTGTAATCAGTTTTGGTGTTATAATCCATATGTCAGAGAATATACAGGGTGATTCGTATAAGAACCGACAAAGAGCAGGAGCATGTAAGGGAAACTAAAATATGGTGATTTAATGCAACTCTAGATTAATTTGCACCCCTGAAAAGTTATAGTGAAAGTGAGGTTTTAAATTTCGAAAAAAATCTGTATCTCATTTATACATGAACTTGAAAAAAAACAATTTGGTGCACGTTGTGAGTGTACCAAGAGCATTAATTGAGACTGAGTAGAGTTCAATTATAACATTTTAAAGGGTTGATAAAGAATGATGCACCATTAAAATGTAACAATAACTCGTTGGCGGTCCTAAAAAGCTATTACTTTATTTTATGGGGAATTTGATTCTAAAACTCTTCTTATTTCTGTTATTTATTAAAAAACTTTGTCGTTTTCAACAAAAATTCGAATAAGTACAAATACGTATTGCAGCTGTATTATTTAGAATCATCGAAAATTCAAAAGCTGGCTATGAAATGAAACGTCAAACTTACATTGTTTAAACAATTAAAATATAGAAGTTATTTTATTCAGATTAATAGCAATTTTTGAAGATAAATATTATGTAATGTCTGCAATTTGTACCATCCCGTAAAAAGAATGGTGTTGTAACTCCAGCATTTCATTCGATAAAAAAACGAAATCAATTAATATCACCAATTTTTAAAAACATACTTGTTTTTCTTTATTAAATTTAAAAGTACTGAAGAGCTATTACAAAATACTTAAAAGTCATTTAGTATTGTACGTCATGAAGTCAGACATAGTATATTTGCTTCATTACTTAACACTTAATAAACTAATTAAATCTTAACAACATAACTTTATACTTTCCTGCTGAAAGTCGAATTGATAATATAAATAAATCAGTTTTAGGAACCGTTACCGACATTTTAATTTTTCATTATGTATATTTTCCTATATACATTGTAACCCAAACTATAAATATTTCTTCATTTAACACCATATCGAAACGCTAAAATCTAACTTAAAGAGGTTATTAGTCAATCATCAATCATCAGTTCATAGAGCTGATTAAGAATAACACCGCGAGAAAAAATCGAAGGGATTAGCTTCTCTGTTAACTTGGCTCCTTTTTCATAGTAATTATTGTAGTATTATATTTAATATATTAGTATATTCATTGGGATCTTATGAAGTGTCATTTTTTGTAATTTAAATGACTTAATGTATATACAGGGTGCGGCATTAGTGCGAGGTAATCCAAAAAAAAATAAGTATGGTTCACTCTGCCAATGGATTTGAAAATATTTTCAAAATATGGTCCTGCCTATACCTCAATTTTTATTTAACTAAATTTTTTTCGTATCTCTTACGACAAATGAGTAATTGTACTTCCTCTCACTAATGCAGCACCCTGTATAAAAATGAAGAATATATTAGCCTTTTTGGCAAATGGTAACATCATTGAAGTTAAATACGTAAAAATGTGTCTTAAGATTTCAAATAAAAAATTGTTTGTATTAATCTCTTAATAACAATCTTAGAGGGTAGGGCGTGGAAATTTTAAGTGAATCACTCTGAATAACCATCTAATAAAGAAATAATATAAATTAAATTTTATACAATTTATAAACAATTGTTAATGAGCTATTAGACCTAGATGTTTACCTACATTGAATTCCCCTGTCAGTAAAACATTTCCCGATACGTACGTTCTAATTAAAGAATGTTACGCCATTGGTAAAATCAAAATGCCAGTTTACTTATTTCGTGTGGTAGTTAGTCAAAATCACAATTACAAACTAGTTACGCCATCTACATGTCATTAAACAAAAAAATACTTAATTTTTTATTAATGGAATAAAATAACTACTTTTAATAAATTTAAATTATCTCTCTGATTACAAGACTCAAATATGTTAAGGAATAGCAATCCTTCTATTTTTTAATTCATAATAATTGAGAAATAATAGATTCCTGACACCTATGTACAGGGTGTAATATTAAAAATATGTTTTTTTTGGATAACACAAATATATAAATTTCAGAACAATAATAAAAATACTATGGTTCATAAGACGATAGTTAATTTTTAAAATTAAATATGTAAACAACTGCATAACTTTTTATGGAGACTAATGACCCCATTAATTTTTAACCAGGCTATAAATTGTACAAATTAATTACTCTACTTTCGCTCAATTTGTTTCTATAAACATTGTATTCCGTTTCAAATAAAATTTATATCGTTAGGAAAAGCGGATGTAGTATGTTGCACACATTTCCCACTCCGTTACTGTATTAACTAGAAAAATAACATTATTATTTCATCAATCATTGGAATAATGACAAATAAAAAACACAATTTGATATCACAACTATATTTGTAATAATCGTAATTACTAAAGTAATATCACTAATGGAATTTAAAATAGTTTTATATAAAAATAAAATCAATATTTTCAACAAATTTTAGTAACTTTCCTTTCTTCAAACAACCTAATAACTGATAATTATTTTATGTAAATATTTGATACATTTTAGTACATTTTAGATTGGATGTATTTTTTTATTTAAAAAGAAATTATAATCAAACATGAAAATGCGCATGCGCCTACCTGTGTTTCCAAAATATTTTGCGCTTCTTCACAATAACTTTCGCGAATTTGGTTCTTCCACAACATGACGTACGACGGTATTTCAAAATCCTTTTCAAAAACAATTTTGGACAAATCTTCTATTTCTTGGACTTGGTCAAAGAAAATCGCGCTCACACGACACACCTCCGCGTATTTAATTTCCAGTTCCGGTGAGGACGGTTTATTTTCTTGTGTGCAATCCCACAAACTCACGTAAGCATTTTCCTCCGATGTTTCCATATCAGGAACATGGTTTATGCAAAAAGTTTTGTCATCATAGGGTTCGTAGTACTCGAGTTGACACCTTAGACTTTTCATCCAGCACTTTACACTAACGTCGTCGCACATTTTGCCTCGATTGACTCACTTTGAGAGATAAAACTTTTGCCACATCCTTTCAATGATAAAATGCCCCGATTTTCCGTAAATTCGAACAAATAATGCGACTGCGATAAATGCTAGCTTTAAAATAATATTGCTTCCATTTTATGCGTTGTTTATATATTTAAGATTATAGTGAACTCATTGATAAGAAAAGACAAGACCTATTTGAAGGGGACCACTCATTGAGTCATCCGTAATAATTATGAAAATGGGAGAATCAATTGGGCGTTGAGCGGGTTAAATTACTGGTTAACCAATTTAATTTTTAATTGACTAATTATGTGGCGCAGGCCTAGATCTAAGGTTATATTCAAAGCCCACATGTGCGTTGCAAAACCGACGACATTTAAAAGGAGAATCTCGTGTTTGTTTTTATGGTCTGTATATTCCTCTATGTGTTTATTATCTCCAGTAATTAAGTCATGCAGTTCAGAACCGAACTCGCTAATTTGGCCAATGGTATCATCTTTATGAGGACCAAATAAGTATTAAGTGAGCAGTATATAATCGGTTCACGAATTATGAAAAAGGAAGTAAGTATGGTGCATAAAAATTATTTTTAAAAACAATTCTACTTATCAAGGAGTATTGAAATGTCTCCGCGTATATAAATTTGATTAATTGCAAAGGTATACCTATCGCTGTATCACGATACGAAGCCCCCGAGATACAGGGATACGATGTGTGTAAACAAAAATTCGTAAAAAGGACCCCTCAACAAATGTTGTACAGTACCCATTCTGGACTAAGTACGCCACTGTTTAAATGCTAGTTTTTCAATATACATATATTTAATGAATCAAAGAAGAGTTTTTATTCAAAGAAAAATTACTTTTCATATATCTAACTATAAAGATATTTGTATCTCTATAATAGAGAGCTACAGACCATATTAACATTTTAAAGCATTTTAAACAGGCGTATGCCACAAGGTTCCTCATTCTCCCGTAACTGATTTTTATAATTATCCTACTCTTTGTAATAAGTTTTTAGTATTAAATTGATTTTCATTTATTGATCTAAAGATTTTTTTAATAGTTTTCATTTCTGAATCTCCAATTTATTTTCTTATAGTAAGGTTAAGGTCCATGATTTGGAATGTTAAGCATTTTAGCTTCAGCAAATCTATTGTGTTAAATTTCTTCACGACGTTTCCGACAAGTGTTTTTACAAAAACAATCACGAATTTTTTCTTCCTATCCATATTCTCTCCACAGTGTTGTCCTCTCAGCCCCATTCTATTGGGGTGTTTGCTTAATTGACAATTGCTCATCAGAATGCCTTTATCAAAACTCAGTTTTATCTGTACCAATGTCAAATGTTTCCCTCTTTTCCTCTTAGGATAGTCTGTCGTTTAGTGTTGTATCCGACCTGTTTTTGAAACCACCATGATGATTTCTTATCTAGTCTCGTAACTGTTGCCGTACTGACTAGGACCTAAAATGTCTAGCCCACCTGTTTCCTGGTCAGAGTTAGTAATGCGGTTAACTTTAAAAGCTTTTCATTATTTCGTCTTATTGCATTTTGTTTTCACCCATCGGACTTTCCTTGCTATCTAATATGATCTCCTATTTGAAAATTTATTTAGCCATATCCTTATTGGTAATTTAAAAATAGAATCTGAAGGGGTAGATTGTATGAAAATATACTAAGAATTCGTTCAATATTTTAACGGATAGCTATTCATAGAAGAACAAAATTCAAATGAACAACCTATAATAATTTCTCTAAATTTGTATCATATATATCAATTATTTTGAACAACTAAATATTGGTACATTTTAATCTTTGCATTAAAAGTACACGAAATCATTGATAAACCTACAAAGACGCCGAAATAATAGCTAGGTAAATTATGCTTGCTTTATAGAAACAAGAGTATAATAATGGTGCAGTGAACATAGATTACTCTAAAACTTAACATTTAAATTTTATTTTATCTGTTAAAATGTGAAGCCTATAGACTAGGCTAAGAGTCTTATAATGAAATACAACTCTGGTAATTATGTTGGGAAATACATATGTGTGCATTATAAACAAATCAAGCGATATTTTCCGGTTTTGAGTAGTACGAGAAATAATAGAAATTTTTGGCTTCATTGTATTTTAAAATACAAGTTCATATTTACAATGCTTTTGAGAATGCTATAAAGCCAGAAGACATCATTCATGATGCCTTTTGAATCACACGTGTTTTCACTATGAACATTTTTATTTTAGCGTATTGTATTTGATTATTTTAAATTCAATAAAGGGAGCATGATCAAAAATAATTACAGATAAAGCAAGGTGATTTCAAATGTACCAGCAATCTCGTTTTTATTTCTTTAATTTATTTTCTGGCATAACTGTTTGTCTTTTATTAATAAGTTTGTTGCTATTATTAGTTGCAATTTTCGCGTGAGGGGGTTTATCTATAAAACATTTTCATCAAGCTCTTTACATTACAATATAAATAGGTAACGTTGCACGATTTTCATTTTAAAGAAAATAAATTAATTAAGTAATTAAATGAAGGGTTAATTAAATAACATATTTTTTTAAATGTGGCCAAGATAATAAAAAAATAAGGTTATAAGGACGCTATTGGAAAACAGTGATTTTTGTGACAGTTGCCTTAAAGAATTGTTTAAAAAGGGCATAAAACATATAAAAATTTGAAACTCACCTCATACTTTTCAGGCTCTATCTCGTTGGGCGCTGTGGAGACAATCTGAAAATTAGAATTCGTTAATTATTGGCTAGTTCACAAAAACTAACTTACTATTTTTATTATTAGTATTATCATAATAATATTAAGGAGGTATATTTTAGTAACCTAAAGATGTTCATACTACAACGAGAGGTCATTATAGGTTCAACATGATATTGAAAAAATAAAATTTACTGTATGTTTAAGTCTTCTTTGATATTTGAAATCAGAGTATCATAATTGTTGAACAACATGGCTCCATTATGGCACACATTGGTAAGATAAGGATTGTTATCTTGACGATTCCCTTACACATACAATATTTATTTTTTCAACAATTTTTTTTTTAATTTTATGGGGTTTAGACAGTGTATTATTATATTGTATAAATGATATAGAAAATATTTTTATACAATTCCACTGAATAAGGAAAAATTATACGAATCATTTAATACATATCTTAAATGAATTAACAACGACATATTTTTATTTATTTGAATTTAAAGTTTTAAGTTCACTTACATCAGTGGATTTTGAAAGAAATTTCATTTTTTTTAAATTTGTTGTAGGCACACTTTTCTCATTATACTTCTTGTTTTTCTTAACATTTATCTTTTTCTTATAGCTAGTACTTTTGCTTATATTTCCATTTGAAATTAATTGCAAAAAGTCATTGCCTTCATTTTTTAAATTTTCATTGTTACCTATATCGTATTCAGTCATTTGAGTCTCAGAATATTTTTCAAACAATTCTGAATTTTGATCAGATATGTCTATTAAATCATTTGGTATTTGAGTTGTCATATTTTGCTCAATATCAGTAATTTCTTGAACTGATTTTTTTTGTTTATTCTGATTATCTAGTACCAAATTTGAATCTTCAATGCACTGTGATTGATCATTTTCTTGTTTTATCGATTCAATATCTAATGTTATATCTTTTTCATTTTTAAATTCTGGCATTATTGAATAATCAAAGTAATATAAAATATTTTTTCTTTTGTCTGATTCATTTAAAGAATCATTTCTATCCTTTTGTCTAAAAATATCTTCAGAATTAATATTTTCATAATTAATTTCTTCATCCAAAACATCGTGTACGACATTTTTTTCTGCATCTAAGTTTAAGCGTGTATTATTTTCCTGAGAGATAGAGGACAAATCATCACTATCATTATCACTTTCACTACTAGTTGCATGTTCTGCAACATGTTCTTCTAGAATTGGATGATTGTCCTCGGCAATTGTATTCCATTGTCCCGTTATCTTCCTAGGACACATTGGGGCCGATATCATATCTTTAGTAATTTTCACTCTACTTGGCTTTTTGTCTATTAATAGGCTATCCAAACTGTGAGATTTTCTTAAAGTAAATCCAGATTTTTCTACATCATTATCGTCATACCAAACGGATCTTGTATTAAAGTTGTTTTTTCTGTTTCTTTTAAGTGAATTTTGCCATTGCCCTAACTTCAACGAATTACTATTACCTTCACCAGATAACGTGTTTTGTAATGTATTACTTTTGACTATATCTTTGGTTCTTTTTAAATATAAAACGTCTGAAATATTCATTGTGATATTAAACAAAAATCAACACAAAACTTCACATATTAATTTTAGATTTCATTGCAACTGATGATTCGTTTATCTACCTTATCACTGATTAAATTGTGATATCTTGAAGTTGATAGGAGACAGTAATCAGTACGGTTTGTTGATTATTTAAATGATTCATATTTGTCTTAAATATAAATTATCTTTCCTGCGTAGTTAGACATCTAATACCAATAATTAGTTCTTGTTTTGGAAGTAAAGGATTTTTTTTGCAATAAATCCAGTTAGTATTTAAGGACAACATCATTTTCATATTTATAACATATCTAAGTACATATATCACTTTTTATGCGAACATAAAAATATTTTATTGACAAACTCTAAATCTAAAAAATTATGAAACATTGTAAATAATTAAAATTAGGAAGTATTTAATTTTATTAGATACTAAAAATATTTCAGTCACTGTTGCAATTATAATTAAGTATTTTTGCATTATCTATTATTGGTAGTTTTTAACTTCCTTGCCCAAGAGTAATAACATTTAAAAATACAACTGAAACTACTAATTTAATGAATTTTTATATTATGAATCAAATATTATTTCCTTTTTGTGATGGGTAATAAAGTAATAATTTATAAATGTACCAAATGATAAAATGAATTACACAATTTGTAAACATAAAATGTAAATTAAGGAACCCATTTTTCAAATAATTAATATTTTAATCAGTAAAAACGTAAATTAAATACTTGCCCTTTTATTAAACAACTCAGTTAGTGATCTAGACCTTCTTTTATCTCTTGTATTTAATAATATCCTACTAGATTTCTCTTTAGTAGAAACGGGAACATTTTCTAAAAATTCAACTGATGATGATTTTCTAGGATCTAGTTTAAGTTTTTGTTTTTTATAAAGAGAATTAGCTTCCAATTCATTTAACACAGCTACAGATAAAGACTTTCTTGATAAAGAGCCAGGATATAACGTTGAATCTCTTGTACTTATGTTGTTTTTGAATATAAACTCGTGGTTGCTCAAAATAGTTCCATTTTTATCAGTTCTTGTTGTCAAAAACATTGAGTTTGTTATAGCGCTTTGTTTTCCTTTATTGTTCTTGATATGTAGACTGACAGCACGACGAGGACTTGACATTTTATTATACTTAACTCACTTATTAATAAACATCTCCGTTTTAATTTCAGATAAAAACTAAGTAGGCAAGTTCAAATTGTTATCACATTTCATCTCATTCTAATTATAATAATTCAGTCTTTTGAAGAAGCCGCTTTCAATGTTTGAAAACAACTGTCTAAAATATCACTTGTCATAAATCAGTCACGTCATATATCTTCTTTTCATTAAGTCTTGGATGTTATATTATTTCAGTACCAAAACATAAGGGTTACCAAATTGTATCATATGTATATACATGTTCGAAAATAAAATGTATATTCTTTAAAGCAAAAATCTAAACAAGTAAAATAAAATGCGAATATATATGAAAAGTTAACCAGTTAAGAGAGAGCGTAATGATGTGCCCCTCCGTGCTCTCTAAAACTTCACTGTGCTAAAGGTACGATCACGGCTGCCGGACGTTACTATCGAATTGAGAAACGATGTTCCCAGCGCCGAAATTACTTCTTCAAACTATAAATGGGGAAATAGTAATGCATTCTCACTTCTTTACAGTACAATCTCGTATACCGCATCGATTCTTGTAGGTATACAATTATTTCTGATAATGATACATGATACAAAATAAAAAAAATAACTGGTGATTTTCCAGTTTTTTGCAATGACCAAGCGGGTATTTTTCAGTATCTTAAAAGATCATTTCAATTTAAAAGGGGCAAATTACCTTATGACTGCTAAATAATTTTTTGATTGGCCTTTTTTTATATTAGAAACGGCTTTGACAGGTCAATTGTTCTCAGGCCCACCCTGCATCTTCGGCAGCCCGAAATAGGAACTGTAAGCTAATTTTCCTAAAAGGTTCACTGAAACAAATATCCTATTTTCCTGTAATTTTCAGTTACCAAAAAATCTTGAATATCCAATTTATTTTCACAATAAAGTCGATTAAAACTATACTGTAACTTAATTGTGTCAGACAAGATTGTCCTCAAATGTAGGCCTATTAGGTATGTTCTTATTCTGAAAATTTTATTTTTAAATAAGTTAATAATGCATTATTTAATAAGTACATTTACTCTTCATATACATAGATGCAATTATTTATAATAAATAAAAAAATCAAATGCTTTTTAACGGCAAAAAAAAATGATTTAATTAAGCTAGACTGGTGGTATTAAAAACCAAATCTAATAAAAACGAATATCTTTAATCAATGTACTTTGAGTTGTAGAAATGTTTTTCATCTATTACGATTTTCTCTTCTTTCACTCCATTTTGGTTTGTCAGCATTATTGTAGCCATGAGCATCTAAAAAAAAGGAAATATTTTTTTACATCATCAATATTTAGTATTTTGTTTACAAATGATATAGATTATCATTTCTTACTATAAAGTGGCCCAGATCTATCATTATTTTGATAATTACTATTATCTTGATTTCTCATATTGTTCATAAAATTCCATCCAGCTTGATTGAGAGCAGCTGCCATAAGAGCTGGATTCACTAGAAAATATATTTGAAAATGTATAATTGTTAATACCACATAAGTGATTAGGATTAGTTCAAACCATACAATTTTTTTAAAATAAACATTTAAGTAAAACCGAAAAATAACTTAGTGCGGCCCCCTTAAACAATAATAAAATAAATTTGTAAATATTAGTCTGTCTATACATTTGCTTATGCTTGGGAATAATTATATTTACCTAAATAACAGTAAACTAAAGAGAATGCAGGTAAAAGTTGAAGGTAATCATAACTTACGCAATGGACTAAAATTTGGTATAACTGTATTGCCAACTCCATCACCCCAATTCTGATTAGGACTTGAATTACTGTATGTATTATTGCCGCCTCCTCGGCTGCTTTCACCTTCCCAAATTTGTCTGCTTGGTTTTCTAGTCCCGCGTTCATCATTTCGTTTTCTAATATATCTAGGAGCAGCATTGGAAACATATACTTCAACGCCTGAAAAATAATATTTCAAATTCCCTACTTCCTCAAATATTACCACGTATACCTTTAATAATGTGATTTTCTCCACATAGAGATTGAGCAACTTCTGGATCTATAAATGTCACGAAACAAAAAGCTCTGAACGGTTTTGGAATAAACACATCTGTTATTTCTCCAAACTTTTTAAAGTATTCTTTTAAATCTTCCACAGTCATGTCTTCTGTACATTTCCCAACAAAAACCCTACATTGAAGTTGTTCTACAAATCCATCCTGAAACACACTTTTCTACAGGATAACCATTTTGTTGAAGATTAATAATGGTAACCCAAAATGAAACAATTATCACTAAGACCCTCACAAAATTTAAAAAAATATTTTTTATTGACATATTTTGACCTGTACTTTTTAAAGAATTAAGTTGTTGATGTCGATGTTTCCACTATTTGTTTGAAATAAGCTGAGTTTCAATCAATTTCATATAATCATACATCTCTTTTGAAAAGGAAAAAAATATATGACATGGATAGAACACAAATTTTCTCCACACAAAACATCCTTCATAGAAATTGTATACCAAAAGCCATTCTTAACACCCCATGTATCACACAGAGACTTTACACCTCAGTAGCAAGTACATACTTACTTTAGAATTAGGTATTTTCACATCACACCACCTCCCACCAATCAAATGTCTCTTCGCTAAAACTTTCATCTGAGACTCATACCGTGCAAATCTGATAAAACCGTATCCCTTTGAATGACCGTCTTTATTTCTCTTCAGTTGTGTCACTAAGATATCACCAAAATTCTCAAAATACTCTTTCAATTCTGTTTCAGTCGTGCTCCAAGGCAAACCAAGCACAATCAAATCAGTACATTTTGCTTTAGTTTCCAAACGCTTAATTTTAGAAGATGAAGCTGAACTTTCCACGGTATCATCAATTTTACGTTTATTTTCTAAAAATTGTAAAAGGAATATGTCATTTATCATCATTATACAGATTCAAAGAGAATTTAAAATCCTTTAGGAAGAAATCTTAAGGGAGTAAAAGAATACGAACAATAATATATGACTAGATAACTTAAAGGGAGCGCAATAATATGTTTCCTATGTTAATCCTACTCTCTCGAACTCCGTTGTGCTAGAGGTACGACCACAATTGCCGGTGCGTTACTATCGAATTAGCTGGACCGATGTTATCACCTAAGATATACCTACTTCAACATATTAGAGGGGAAAATATAATGCATCCTCTCTTTTTCATAACGCGTTCTCTTACGCTCGCGAGGATTTGTGTACAGAATCTAATATTTGCTCCAAATCTGTATAAGCATTATTTTTTTGGGATTATACAAAATGCAACATAATCGAGCAATTCACCTGTTCAATGACATTTTAATGTAAAACTTCAGCTTGACCATGATATTCAGGTAATCCAATTACAATATATAATTCTTGATCAGGAGATAATTTTCAGATATAAAGTAAAGTACTCTGTAACAGCTGGTTCTAAGAATATGACAATTAAAATCAAAACAATCGCAATAATTTTCCAATGAATCAAATATTAGCTAGTAGGTAGATGAAGTTTACGTTATTTGGAGCCCACCTAATACTGTTTTCATATACAGAGTTATTTTTAATAATAAAGTAAAATTCAAAAGTTTTACAATATCGAAAAATTACCAAATTATATGAAAAGTAAATAAAACAAACTTTCCGCTACAAATTTGGTGTAATATTGAAATTTTTCTATTTAGAACCACTAACCCCTATAAATTATTCTATGCAAAATGTAATACATGTTTTAACATGCATCATCAAAATATTGTTGGGTTTATAAATAGTGTTAGATGTTCAATGCGAAACATACATAATAAGAAGGGTCCATAAAAGAATTCATAAAACTGAAATGTTAACAAATATAAAGTAGAAAAGTATAAAACAAGGGAAATTTCCAATTTTATTTTTGCAAAAAAGAGTATTTGGTTTGTAAAAATAAATAAATAAAATAATTATTTTTTAAATAGTTACTGTGTTCAGTTTATAGAAACATTTTTGTATATAGCTTTAGAATTATATTTTCTTGTATTATTTCGTAGAAAAAACCTTTTGTTAAGGCCAATAATCAGTAACATTAATTGAAGGAGATAGTGCCCCAGATTACCAGTTGTAGGTCAAGTTACCTGAATTTTCTGATTAATCAGAATAGTGGACAAATAACTGTAACACTTGGATCACATATACCTTTTCAAAATATGTACTTATATTTCCATAACAAACCTTCCTCATAACAGACTTTCCTCATCACACTTTCACTGCCTCTAGTTTTTAATTCAATAATCTTTTCCTATCAATTGACAACCTATATTTTAAACTAGTAATTATTTAATCTACTAGTAATATTTAGATATAGGGATGAACAGAATATAAATAAATGAGAAATTTGATACTTATGATTATGAAAATTTTGAAACGTTATACTTAATTGTGTTTGCAATTGAGAAATATTTTATTAATATTTATTTTTACCTTTTGGAAATGAACAAATAAACACTTTGGATTCCCATCCTCCATCAATTGGTGGATGAAGCCTGCCATCACATAGACGAACACCTCTAAAAGTCTTACTTTCAGGAGTTGCTCTGTATTTTATACCTAAAGCTGTGGGAAATTGCGCTACTAGGGTACTCAGTAAAAGCGTTCCATCTTCCTCAGTAGGTAATTCTATGGCATCATCGCCTTCTCCTTCTTCAACAACTTGTAAAAACTGAACAGACATTTTAATAATGTACCAAAATGACTGGTAGACCTTAAATATATAATATATAATCCTCTTGTACTACTTCTACAACTTAGGTACTATTTCATTAGCTCTAAAAAATTCAATTATTTATCTAAATTAGAGTTATATGAAAGATATCTCTTGTATCAGAAATAAAATACAAACAATTCAACGTACTAATATGAACTCTTAACTTTTAACTCTTATGAATTGTCAAAGTTAAATCGTTATGTATTGGTTATATCTTCAGGCTGTTACCCAACTGTCATCATAGATTGACTGTGATCATATATATATATATATATATATATATATAAAGACTGTGATCCGTAACATCAGAGACAACGCGTAACAGCCAAAATGGTTGTCCTTGAATATTTTTAAAAATAAATTAGAACTAAATAAGTGAATTACGGCAACGTTGTTGATTATGACGCCATTAATATCTTTTTCGATTCGTATGAACTCATAAGAACTGATTATAAGTTTTGACATAATTTACATTATTAAAACGGGGTAAAGAATTGCGATCGTATACGATTCGTTCGCGTGGAAATGAATTCTTACAGCATGTAGCATTATACGTATAAAATATTAAATTATTAATATCTCATAGTATTTTCAGTATTAAACGTGCCAAACGAACCGCTGATCACTTTGCATCAATAATGGAAGACATATATTTTCTTTTAACTTTTAATTATCAACTTTATGAATATAAATAATTTGCGAATACCGCATGGCCTATGCCAATGTAAGATTCGGCCACGTTACAACATCCCTGCCCTTTGAAACATTATGCTCCTATATCTAAGCATCGAACCTGCTAACGGAACGCCGTCATTACAAAATCGTAATTAGGAGTTGAATCCTATGCACGGTATAAAATTATAAGTAAATTAACAAATATATAACGTGGCGATGTCACAAATATCGGTGTTGCCGTTTAACTACGCGAATCTTGTGAACGTATCAATATGTCAATGTCATATGTCGTCATAATGGCATGACGGTAGAGGGTGTAGTTCGGCAAATTTATTAAAAAAATTTATCTAGAAATTACAACACATTTGTGTTCTTAGAATGACTAAAGGTTTTTGTTGCTAATAGAAGATAATTAGAATCAAACATCAAAAATGTATAATTACTATGAAACTATCATGAATACCTTTTGGAGTGAGCGCGTTTGGTTACCCCCTAACATCACTTGGAAAGACATAGACCCTGATGCGGATTCTAATATTCGTCATGCCGATCACCGACATCTATTTATTCCTTTACCTATGTCACTGTTAATGTTACTTCTTAGATATCTATTAGAAAAGTAAGTTAGGTTAATTATAGAAATGTGTAACTACTATTTTTTTTAACAGGTATTGGTTTGCTCCTGTTGCCCTTTCCATAGGAATAAAAAATAGTAAACCGAAAAAGGCACCTTTTAATCAAATCCTTGAAAATTCTTTTATACAGTCAAAAAAATGGAAACATAAACAGGTAAAAAAATGAATTAGTTAAGTTAAATAATACTTAGTGTTGGCCGCCTTTTATAATTTGTTGTTTTAAAATAAATTAAGTAATTCGTAATGATAGCATGAATTTACTAAAAAAGTTTTCTATACTTATGGTATATTTATATAAAAAATAAAATATTAAAATATGGTAAGCAATTTATTTGAAAGCCACATTAACTTAGCAAGCAATATTTCTTTCTTCAAATTGTTTCAATTTAAATATGGTTTAATAAATAATTTAAATTATTTTTATATTTATAGTTTAAATTATATCTAAGGAATTAAAAGCTTTAAAATAAGGTTGTTTAATTTAGATTCAAGGGCTAGCAAAGCAACTGGATATGACTGAAAGGCAGGTAGAGAGATGGCTAAGACTTCGTAAGGGACAGAATAAACCCTCCACTTTAATTAAATTCTGTGAAAATTCTTGGAGATGCTTGTACTATATCTTCAGTTTTACATATGGATTAATAATACTTTGGGACAAACCTTGGCTGTGGAATATAAATGAATGTTGGTGAGTTAATTTTTTGTATCAAATTACTTGTCTTTTCATGTATACATTTCTAAAATATGGTGACTTTAATCATAATTGTATATTATTTAATATTACTATTCTCTAGATACATATACACTTATCTGTTCAAAATTTAATATCTACAGTTTTAGAAAAAGTAGATAAAACTAGTTTAGAATGCAACTTCAACTGTTATCAGTAATGATAGTTAATGCAAACATTTCAAAGGAAACCCAAAATGTGTTCATTAAAACAATAGCTTTATAAAATAAAACATTTCTTAATACAAAATAAAAATAACATTAGTTTTTACTTTAACAATTATTCAAATTCACAATGAGATCATTACAAACACCAAATTAATATTTAGCTTATCACCTCATTTTTCATTTAGTATTTTTTTTTTTGGTAACAGATTTATTTAATGTACTCTTGCTTCTTTTAATTTTGTTATCAGAATGTGTCATCCAAATTTTTTCTTCATTCTTTGATTCAGTCTTCAGATATTTAGTATTGATTTTTTCATCATTTGATGATATGTTATTCAGGTTAAAGTTTTCCAAAGGTTCCTCCTTTTTTATTTCACTTTTTTTATTCACTAATAACTCGCGTTTTTCTTTTATCTCCTTTGTAAGTTCATCAATTATATGAGGTTCTATGTTTCTAGTATCTAAACTGATCCTATGTTTATGATGCCGTTTTAAATCATCCTGTGTTATGGGTTGTTCTCTTCTTAGATGTGAAGTTTCTGACAAATCTAGATCTGTTTCTTTAGTTTTTCTTATGAAAAATGACTTCGCCCTTTTCAACATTTTTTTTCAAATGCAGTAAACGTAATTGAATTTATCTAATGAAAGTGTATTTAATGTTATCTCCTGATAATAATTTATCTTCTAAATTTACGGAGTAAAAGATCTATTTGTTCCTTGTAATAAAATAGATAACATGAATCATCGTCACTGATGGCAGCAACAAGTAGGACACCATAAAAAAAACAAAAATGATTAAGTTCCTGCTAATCAGCTTAGAGTTTTTTAAGATTGAATGAAATTTTTATAAAATATTTAAACATTAACTTACATAGGCAATGCATATCTTTGTGATCTCTATTAATAATTTAACATTTCTGCTAATCTATATTGATTAGATTACGAGGTAACGTGATAGTATGAAGTTTCCTCTTTAATTTCACTAAAACACCTAACAAAATCAAAATGAACCTTCCTACAAATTTCCTCAATTTGAAAAACTCATATTGGCATTTTATTGTTAATATTTCTACATACATCGGTTCAATATTTTTATCAAACATTGGTATAGATCTTTCTTTAAAAAAAGTAGATTGATATCAGAGATTCTGTTAAACATTAATATTCATTTAAAAAAATTCTTTTATAGGATCTGAGTATTTTCTTGGTATTACATACAGACTAATACCAATCGTTTTAATTATAAAATTATATTTAGTTGTATAAAAAAATACAATCTGATCCAGAAATTATGCATTTGAAAAAAAAAGTATTTTCAATATACTCTATTCAGATTGTTGATTGTAGGACAGCTAGAAACACCAATTACATTATACTATTTTAATTCATGATTACAGGGTATTTTGAAAAAATATATCAACTTTTGTTGGATGGACGTAAAATGCATAATGAATATACAAATAATTCTTCAAAATATGTTGGTTATAAAGCCTAAATACCTTAGGACGCCATTAGCGCATTGTATAGAACTATATTTTTTTTTGTTACAGGACTGATTTTCCACACCAAAGTATTACTAGTGATATATGGTGGTATTACATAATATCTATGACTTTTTATTGGTCTTTGTCAATAAGCCAATTTTTTGATGTTAAGCGTAAAGACTTTTGGCAGATGTTCATTCATCACATTGCAACCATAATATTGATGTGCCTCTCATGGATTGTTAATGTTTTTCGTATTGGCACTCTAGTCTTATTAGTTCATGATTGTGCTGATATTTTTCTGGAGGTAATTTAATTGTGCTCCATTTGGATATTAAGAATTATAATGGATCCCTATATATCCAAAACTAATTTGAAATTATTTAATGCGTTTTATTGATCTAATAGTTACTATGTAGAGTTTTTAGACTGTGCCTGTAGGTGTAGCATTAAAATGAATATGTTTATACTTTTTAGGCAGCAAAAATGGCCAAATATTCTGGATACCAAAAAATTTGTGATGCCATTTTTGCATTATTTACAATTCTTTGGATAATCACTCGAATGGGAATTTATCCATTCTGGATCATTAGAAAGTAAGTAAAATTATCTACAATAAAAATCTCACTGTTTTAAAAGATAACGCGAAGCATAGCTATAATGTAGAAATTTTGAAATATTATCCAGCTTAACTTTCAGTATTCAGAAGTTTACACAGTTAAATGTTTTCAAAATATCTGTGAAATGTGAATCAGGGAAGTCGTTATTACATTAGTATTTTTTTTTAAATTGTTCTCTGCAACACGGAGATAAATTTCTCAATAAAATAACTTATTTTTTGGTTTTTACCGATTCCAGTATTTTATAAAATGCTGGGAAAATCTGAATTTGACAAAAAATGTTTAGATCAATTTCATCTTTTTTAAAAGTTCTAAAATTTCTAAATAATTCTGAAAAATTCTCTTTCAATAATCAAGTGATATTGAATAATGTTTGATTCACTGTTAAAAGTAACAAAATTTAGGTTTCAAGTTTTTTTTATGTACTTCTGGTAGGTTTGATTTCATTTGTTATATTTTGTATTATCCTCATTATAAACCTTAAGTTTCTTACGATACTAATAAACGTTTTTATTTTTCTAGTACATCAATTGATGCTCCAAAAATTGTGCCGATGTTTCCAGCCTATTACATTTTTAATGGTTTGCTGATACTTTTACTAATACTTCACTGTATTTGGACATATCTAATTTTAAAAATTGTTCACAATTCTTTGAATGCCGGCCAAATGGACGGTGATATCCGCTCCAGTAGTGATGATTACAGTGAAGATTCAAAATCCCAGTGAAAAAAATCGTTCTTAAATGTTTAGTATAAGTCTAATTTAAGAATAACTTTATAAGGAAACTCTGAAACATTCTTTACCAATAATACTATTTGAATTTAGGTAAAATTTGTGTTGAATAGTTAAAATTTATATATTGTATTTATTTTTTTTATTAATCAACGTTTATTAATAATTAAAATGAAGAGTTTCAGAGTAATCTTATATAGATTAATAATTTTTCTATTTATATTTTTGTAGTTTTTGTTGAGATTTTCGTTAAAAACAAGATTATATATTTGATTTTTCACGATTTATGATGTACTTTTGATATATATTATATTATCTTTTACACCCTCTAAATGTATAACAAACTGTCATTGCTTTTTGTTGAAATGTCTGCATTTAAGGATAATTCAAGTTTATTGTATAAATCTATAAGAAGACATTCCTAGTACTGTAGGTTCCACATCACTTTTCCTAAAGCCTGGTCTAAAATAACTACTATTTCATAGAAGTTGGCGTTACGAAAAAATATTTTTCGCAGATATCGTTTATATTTGTTTTCATGATCCTTTTAAATATTTGTCGATTTAGTTAATCAGGAAACAGCATAATCACCAAAGCAATTGAATTATACAAACATTGGTTGGATTGTATATCTAGTTTTTCTAAATGAGTTATTTAAGTTGTTTAATTTTACTAAATAATCTTATTTTTTCTTTAAATTTTTTGTTTAGGAACTAAAAGACCAGAATATTATATAGACTTCATTATATAAATGGCGCCTTTGGTATATTTTTAAAGATATATAGGGTATTTTAAAACTTAATTGCTTAAATTGAGTTTCTCTTAAAAACGCAAACTAGTAAATGGCTGATTTCTCATCCATTTACTTAAGTCTTTATTCAGTTAAAATTATTTTGATCTATTTTAAATATAAGTGATTGAAGAAATTAAGTTCTGAAATACTCCTTTGTAAAATATGACCTATTAATGTCAAATTTTGTATAAAAAACATCAAAATTTTAATGTTTGCTTTTTGTATGTACCAAATAAAACAAATTTTATTACATTTGGATGTTATTAATACCGATTATTTTACATCCCTTTAAGAAAATAGGTAAAGGAGTAAAAAATTAAAAAAATAGATTCTGTTATATATGTATAATTAAGACGCAAAAGTATATAATTTCTTTAAAAAGAAAATGTTATTGTACAAAACTAACACCCCATTTCTCGCATTCAAAAAAAAACAATATATAAATACACACAATCTAATTTTCATGCTTTAATATTTATAATAAAATACACAACCTGATTATACAGAACCCCCAAAAAATAAACTTTCACATCACATTTACCCTATCAATCATTTCAACTTTAAAATTATATTGCGAATTTTAGGGGTTGTGCAGGTTTCCTTTTAAAAAACGTAATTTGTTAAGCCAGCCAAGGTCTTTCTATAAGTTCTGAAAAGAAAAAATGTTAAAATTATGAAGTTAAGAAAACGACATTAAATTAAGTTTCATTTTAAAATGAGGTAGGGTGATAATTGTAATTTATGGAGTTGATTCCAAATAATCCATTATTCATGACATTTATTTTATAATATAATATTAACACAATATGAGCGGGGCAGGTATTTGTACCCGTTGCGAGGATTGCCACTTATAAGCGGGGCAGGTATTTGTACCCGTTGCGAGGATTGCCGTTTAAAAGCGGGACAGGTATTAGTACCCGTTTAAAATAAGTAATTTTAAGTTAATTATGGTGGTTTGTATATTAGCCTTATGATAATAGGTATATAATGTTTCGTCAGAATGTTTATTTTTCATTTACACAGGTCTTATAATATTTTGTTTCCGACTTTTCATTTAGTTTAAATTCATAAAGCCACAAGAGTTCGTTGAGTTTGCATTCTCAGAACAACTCTTATTTTTTTAATACTTTCCAATACTTTTTAAAGCGGTATAAATTTATATAAAATTTTGTTATTCAAAGACAATGGATTCTAATAGTGATAGTGATGTATATGCAGATGACTTGTCGCAGATTTCAAGTGACGCGGAATTTCCTGATTTAGATGGTGAAAGTGACGAGGAATTATTTCGACCTAGAAGAAATCGAGTTTTGCCAATA
The DNA here is from genome assembly GCA_951812935.1 of Hermaeophaga mercurialis. Classification (NCBI taxonomy): domain Eukaryota; kingdom Metazoa; phylum Arthropoda; class Insecta; order Coleoptera; family Chrysomelidae; genus Hermaeophaga; species Hermaeophaga mercurialis. Next base: position 29,115,362 of record OX638362.1, on the reverse strand, counting down.
CCATCATCTAGCGACTCCGAAGACAGTGATGACGAAGTGCTTGATTGGTCAACAACTGATAATGTACCAATTATTGAACAATTCCTAGGACAAAGTGGAGTTTTTGTAATGCCAGATAATTCAGAAAGTGTAATAGATGTGTTTAAGCTATTTATTGGAGATGACTTATTTGAATATATGGCAACGGAAACCAATCGGTATCGCGAACAAAACCCAGATGCATTTCGAGACAGAGCAAAATATGTGAAGTGGAAGGATGTGAATGTGGTAGATTTAAAAAAGAAGCTGGGACTACTTCTCCTAATGGGACAAGTTCGTAAAGATACAAGAGACGAATATTGGTCTACAGATAAAACTATCCAAACTCCAATTTTCGCGGAAGTAATGAGCAGGGATAGATTTAGACATATATGGTATGCGTGGCATTTCTCCAATAATGATGACAGAGATCGCCTGAAAAAAATCCGACCGATTATATCTTACTTCTTACCTAAATTTCAGGAGGTTTATAAGCCAGAGAGAGAGTTATCACTGGATGAGAGCATCATGCCATGGAGGGGCCGTTTGTCATTTAAAGTTTATAATGCATCAAAAATTATAAAGTATGGTTTACTTATAAGAATGGTGTGTGTAGCTAAAACGGGATACATTTGTAATTTTCGCATGTACTGTGGTGAAGGAAGTCGTTTGCCAGAAACAATTTTAAATCTGCTTGAACCCTATTCCAACTTATGGCATCACATATGCATGGACAATTATTACAATAGTGTTGCCACTTGTGAATTACTTTTACAGAATAGTTTTCGGACTTGCGGCACTATTTGGGTAAACAGATGCCTTCCCTGTTGTTTGAAAAATCCTGAACTTGCAAGGGGGGAATCTATATTTCGTCGCCGCCAAAATATTTTATTACAATGTTGGCAATCAAAAAGAACAGTCTGAATGATTTCAACTATACATTCAGGAAAGCGGAAAGCCATAATATTGACAGGGCAACAAAACAAAGAATTTGGAAGCCAATATGCGTGATCGATTATAATAAATACATGAAAGGTGTTGATCGCGCTGACCAATACTTATCATTACTCGATTGTGCGTCGTACCAAAAAATGGACGAAACGAGCTGTTATGTTTTTTATCAATTGTGCGTTATTTAATGCGTTTAGAATTTTTCAAGTATTAAATCCACATTCAAAAAAAAAAGTATAAGGTGTTTTTACATGATGTGGCAAAGGAATGGATTAGCGAAGCTCTTCCTGGCAATACAGATGATCCTGTACCAGGTACATCGGCTACGTCCAGCAGAAGTGATCCTCCAGGGAGGTTATCAAAAGATCCCAAAAGGCATAAATTGGTTAAAATTACCACTGGTGGAACAAAATTGACACCTCAAAGACAGTGTCGCGTATGTGCCGCACATAAAAAAAAAGTTTAACGTGTTATATGTGTGAATTTTGTAAAGTTTCGCTGCATCGGGGAGATTGTTTCTTCAAATATCACACTCAAGAAAAATATTAGGAACTAGCCTACACCAAACTTTATAAACTAGTATATTGTCCTGTATATATATATATATTTGTAACTATTTTAGGATTTAAATAAACTGTATATTGGTTGCATACTTTTTTTACATATGTATATATTATCGGACTATTTTATTTTGCGCCCGTTGAATTGGGAACAACGGCCTATAATTCTAATGGCTTTATATTTTTGAAATGTTTATTGTATTGTTTTTTTATATAATTTTGTTCATAAGAAATTCGACAGTAATATTGTATTTTTATAAAACAAGTGAGTCCTGCATAATCTCACGAATTTCTGAAATATACTTATCAAATATAAAAATATAAATTAATGTATATAAAATACAGTTCCACATAAGAACCATTACCAAATTTAGCAAAAATCTAACCATTACTTTTACGTCTATCAAGTTTATTTTCACACGCATATATTTTGCTTAGCTGGCAAATTGGCCCGCTACGCAGCACTGTCCGATGTCCTGAGCTAGCCGCTCATAATGTGTTAATAACAAATTGCGTCATGGACATTAGTTTCTTAACTAATTTCTGAATGAAAGGTTAAGAAAATTTGGTTCCTGGAAAAATGGCAAAATTTAGTTTCTATTCCGATAAAATAATAATAACATATGCGATGTTAGTACGAAGGCTTTAATTTCGGGATAGAAAGAAACAAAAAAAATTAGATTTCAAAAAGTGGCTTTATTTCTTTTCAAAATGTTCCCAAAATGTTTTCCAATTTAAAGAGAGGCAGACTCATTGCGGCATATTTAAACTGCATCTTCTGGGCTTGAAAAATGTTGACCACGCAATTAACTTTTGATCACTTTTCTTTAATCAAAAATTTTTAAAAATCATTGCGCGAACATATTTGCGATTTAAATCCAGTTTATTTTCCATTCCTTAGATTAAAATTAAATTCTACTTAAACGGATTACTATATTCAAATTCTATCATTTTTGCTTATCACAACAAAAGTGAAATTTTAAAAATGAATGCTACAGCGACTAACATCAGATAGACACCTCGAAATTAAAGCAGCAGCCTTTGTATTCCTTGACCACTAAATTGGTGGTAATGGAATTTAAAAAATGTATAACCTCTATAGGTTTTTAGGCTCATTTTTATACTATGAAATTCAGTTAAAAACAGTAATCTATGTTTCTATGTATCTATGTTTATCGTCAATTTTCTTTTTATGGTAATATGGAACCAGTTTTTTTCATTCAAATAATCGTTTTTCTAAAAACACCTTTTCTAAACACAAACAAAACACCGTTATATTATTTTGATTGTTTATCATTGGAAATGCGTCTACTTATTTAATCTTTAAATTTTTAGATCAGAATGAACACATAGGAAATAAAAAAATGGGCCATGAAAAAACATGTTGCAAATTGTAAGGGTAATAAAATAAGGCTTTTTATTAAAACAAGTTATAGGTGGTTTGTTACATTGGAAACAGGTTGTTTGATTTTAATTTTTTTTATGAGTATCATATTTGGGAAACGCAAAGAGGATCTTTTTGTGGTTGTAGCTGTAAAAAACTATATTCGATGTATAAACAATTTTAACTATAAACGGCAAACTACTTACATCTGTTAGGGTTTCAAAAGTCTAACAAAAATTATTCATATTTCAAAAATCCCTTCGATTCCTGGCTTTGCTGCGGAGGTCTGTTCCATTGACCCCCATCTGGATTATTTTGGTTACCGCCTCCTTGACTCATCCAGCTTAAAAAGCCTGGATTGTTGCCACCACGACCACCATTATTTTGATTATTTTCTATAACAAACAGCAAAAAATAAATATCTACAACTCTTCTAATTATTAGAATACAGACTGTTTCATTTCAATATGCGTTGAATATCTGAAGATCTGCAGGTCAACGCTTTATTGATACAGTTCTGTGAACTAATCTTTACCCTATTGTCAAGTATAAAAATGATATAAGTCAAGTCAAAAATTTCTTCATCGAAACAATGTCTTATATCTATCTCGTTTCAGTGCACTGATTGTATGTCTGTCTCCAAAAAATACTTGTCTGCTTAGAAGCCAGATAATAATTCATTAATTGTTTAACTATTTATAAAAATGATATTATATTTATATTATTAGATATCAATGAGCCATGGAGTAAATATCCACTAGACCAACTGTAAATCCTAATGTAATTAAATTACAGATTTTTGTAACTTCGTTTGTTATTCAATATGAAGTTAGATATTATTTGTTTAATAACGTATTCTTTTTTATCTTGAACTTACGCTAATACAGCGAATTATTATATCTCTAGTATTACAGCTTCTGGTCATTAGTTACTGTTATTACTTACGGTTTGTAGCATTGGGTCCATTATTAAAACCTTGGTTAAAATTCGGTTCTGGTTGATTCTGGAGATTTCCAATAAGGCCCCATCCAGCTTGATTTAAAGCAGCTGCTACAATGGCCGGATTCATAGGAAGAGCGCCCAAAGCATTCAGACCCATTCCTAAAGGATTGCAGTTTCCTTGATTGTTACCTTGCTGCCCTTGTCCAGTTATGCCTACATCCAAATAAAATATTACAAATATCAGTTTACGCATATTGCGAAAAAATAATAATTCAACATTGGAGCGTCTGAAGGATGGGTTTAGAGAGGTATATTTAAGAATGTGATCCTCAGGAAATGTGTCCCAATTTATATATAGAAGGTATATACAAATTTTAATTATTTTTGTCCGTTTGGTAATAAAATTAAAATAAAAAATATACATGACTTTTTAAATGAAATGAAAAGCAACTTACCTGTGACAAAAATAGATATATTTAAAATTTACATATTCTAATTGTGTACATAGTACAATAACCCCGGGAACAAAATCATCACCATTGGTCATTCATAATAGAAGGACCACATCACTAAAACATCATTTGAGTCCCAATTTTTTACTTTTGTATTACAAGAAGCACAAATGACATTCCTCCCTATAAGTAATAATGAGAGTAAAAATATTAAAAAATTATAAATTCTTTATTTACAGTCAATTAACTAACACTAAAACAAAAACCAACATTTTTTTAAAAGATGGGTTTAACTTGATTTCTTACATCCATCCTTCTCGTAAATTATAACCTGAAAAGAGGTAATTTGTAAAGCAGGTAATATTTCATATTTAACCTGATTTTAAAAAGTTTACCTAATATTTTTGCGGGTTTGGAACTGGAGGAAATGGAATTGTTATAGTAGGAGGCGGGTCGAAGGAGCTCCACTACATAAAAATAAAATGTCAAATATTTATTGACCTGTATTATTAGTTTAGTATCTTTTCTTCATAATTAGTTCTAGTAGAAACTTAAAAATATAAGATTAATGAGATGGGTTTATTAGGAACATTAAAAAATTATACCAATAAAATTGGCTTTTTAATCAATAAACAATATTTTATACTAGTACTATTTATTTTATTAATTTGACAAAGAGTTAAATTAAGCACACCGGGACATATTATATTCTTTTATTGGCTATTATACTTTGATCCGATGAAAATTAAATTTGTAGGTCATATTTGATAAACAATTTAATTGTTTTCATTATGTAACACAAGAAAAAAGGAAAAACATCCCCAATTAAAAGTATTTCATAAATATGTAAAAAAAATGTAAAAAGTGGTTAAAAATGACTGTTCACTATAGGACGTTACGTTATACGTTTAAACTTTTTTTGTATAAAACCCTACCTCACTAACAAGAAGGAACAAATACATCAATTTGAGCATGCTTACCTAGTGCCTGCAAATTAGGCATATCAATGTTTCCGCGCGGACCGCCTTGGTTTCCCCAAGTACCCTGATTTGGACCAGCACCGTTGTACCTCTGATTATACATACCAGGACCATCTGGACCACCAGGACCCCCGCCGGCACCTCCCCGATTCGATGGTCCATTACCAGCTCTATCGCCTCTGTAACCGCCGCCTCTTGTATCAGTCTTTGGAGCAGCATTCGAGACATGTACAGAAACACCTTAAAATTATTTTTTTTAAATGTTAGGTGTATCCTTCAATGCGATCATTAGTCTTAACTAATGCTTTAGCATGGTGATTTTTTTTACCTTTGATAATGTGATCTTCTCCGCAAAGAGACTGAGCGACCTCGGGATCCAAAAATGTTACAAAACTAAACGCTCTAAAGGGCTTAGGGATAAAGACGTCGGTAACTTCTCCATATTTTCCAAAGTAATCTCTTAAATCATCAGAAGTCAACTCTTCAGTACATCTTCCAATAAAAACTTTGCAAGGAACTTGCTGAATCAACCCTTCCTGTGATAAATTGATAATAACTAATATATCTTGTATTTAAATAAAATTTGTTCAAACCTGATGAAGGCATTAAGTCAAAAATAGTATTTCTATTGTAATAGAGAAAGAATTTCTATTAAAAACGATTAATCATAAATTATTTGTGAAGTATCTAATTTTTCTTTAATAACGTTTTCATTCCACAAATCATATTTCACCGACTGGTCGCAAAGTCTTGTTTTCATAAAGTATTCTTAATTGAATAATTCCTTTGTTGTGCACAAGATTTTTTAAACGAATAAAAGTTTTTAAACAAAATAATATAGAAATATTACGCATTCATGGAATCATATAAAAACCAATAAAACATTATATACACATCTTTCAAAACGCAACCAAAAATACCTTTCATTATATTAATATATTAAAAAGCAAAATCGGCATACATTTATTCAGTTATATCCCTTGCATTTTACTCGTTTTTGCTCTATATTCTAAGGAGGCGTAAGTAAAGATCACATAAAAAATCAAAGAAACATTTTAAAAAAGAACCAATTGTATAACTTTATTTGTAATTTAATATCAATATTTAAATAAAGCATATTTTGAATATCCCGTCTTAGTTATGTGTATCATTATTTTCCTTTACTCAATCCTTAGGATATTTAAGTACTGCATAAGCAAACACACTCCTTTAAACAAAAAGTACTTACTTTCGAATTTGGTACTTTCACATCACACCACCTTCCATCAATCATATGCCTCTGTGCTAAAACTCTCATCTGAGATTCATACGATGCAAACCTTATAAATCCAAATCCTTTCGATTGTCCTGTTTTGGGATCTTTCTTTACTTGCGCCATTAGCACTTCACCAAACGTCTCAAAATACTCTCTCAAATTTTGCTCAGTCGTCTTCCAAGGCAAACCGAGTACAATCAAATCAGTACAACGTAACTTTGTTTCCATACGTTTTGTTTTAGCAGTCGAATTTTCCAGATTGTCATCACTCTTTCGTTTATTCTCTAAAATATTAAGTTTATTCACCCTAACAGAAAAATAAGTTTTTAAAAAGACAGTATTTCCAAAAACAACCTCTGGCTGAGGTTTTAAATTTTGTGCAAGATGTAAATAATAAAACATTTTTAATTATAAAGTTGAATCCTGTAATCAAGAAACGTTATTACTTCTCATTGGCTCTTCATTCACAACTCTTGGAAAAACAATTTCACAATCAAACACCTATTTTAATCCAAGGCATGCAGTAAATTTCATTCATAAAGGTTCCACATTCTTTTTCATGTAATTATATTAATTTGTCGAAAATTTTCTTTTGTTATATATATGTATAAGCCACCGAATTAATTAACGTCTAGTTTAAAAATTACTAAAAGAAAAAAAAGGAAAGTTGCTTTATTTATGTAACTACTAATTGGACCTGTAATTCAGTCATAATTGTCAGTTTTACTCTGTTAAATATTAGTACCTATTGATGCAATACATTTTCCAGTTATTAACCAGTTATATATTTTTGGAGTGCTGTTAAGCCAATTTCCAGGTGAACTAATGTTTCCTCACCAATAATCAAATCTTAATAATATAAATTTATTATTTTTTTAATAAAATATATATAAATGTATTATATTGTATTATTAGGTTGAAGTCAGTTTTGAGCTGAATATGTTTTTCTGCAAACAAAAAACATTATTTGAAAATAAAATCTGACTTTAACAATTCGAATGATTTTCCACACTAAGGACGGTTAAATCTATAATCAATATTTAACTTGCAAATATCGAGTAATAATTAACTGGCTTTTAAATAAAATTTATTTTACCAAACGGAGATTACAAAATTTAGTATCCTAGTTACATTATTAAACGGGCATTTTTCTTCAAGGATTAAAAATACGTCATATCCTTTAAGAAAAATTTTAACTTCTATGTCAGATTTTCTTATTAAAAGAAATGTCCCTTACTAATTTGCAGAAAAAAGTTATACTGGGTGTTTCATTGGGAGAATGTCAACATTAACTGTAAATGGACACCACCTAGGTGGTTATAAATAACTCTACACTTTATGGCAGAGATATATGGTCTCTTATAATTTTTGCCAAATTGTTTCTTGGCTCACAAATTCCAAACCATCCCATATAGGCACAAATTTTGGTATCTGATCTAAATACGTGCTAGTATATGCATATACGTCCATATGAAAGTAATTGTTTATGGAAATCTACAATTGTACAATTGAGCCGGTTACAAATATTTTATAACAGATTCTTATTTAGTGATGTTCTCAAATGTCTCTTACAAAATTTCATGAATTTTGAAGAAGTAGCAAGACACTTTTTATACATGTAATAGTATATGCATATAGGTCCATATGGAATGACTCAATTGTTGATTGCCATAAACAATTACTTTCACATTGACGTATATGCGTTTACTAGTATGTATATATAAAATGTCGTAAAAAGTCTCTTGCTACATCTTCAAAATTCATTAAATTTTGTAAAAGGCATTTGAGAACATCACTAAATAAGAATGAGTTATAAAATTTTTGTAATCGGCTCAATTGTTGATTTCCATAAACAATTACTTCCATATGGACGTATGTTCATTTCGAAAATTGTATAAAAGCTGTTTTACTTCAACAAAACGTTAAAAAAAAGCAGCTTAGAAATTCTTTTGAAATACGAACAATCACTTTTTTATTGCATAAACACAGAAAAAAATATTTTTTTGAAATGGTGGATGCGCGAGTTATGGATGAAAATCTATGGATAACTCCACGCCGGTAACAGAGTGCGCCATTAAGCATGACACACCTCCTATATTTTAATGAGAATTATACATTCTGAACACCTTTTGACCCAATTTTGAGAAAAAATAAAATAAAAATACCTTTAAAATATTACATAGAAGAACATACTTCTGCATATTCATCATATTCAACTACATACCTATGCCTAGAAAAACTATAGAGAAGTAAATCTTAAATATTTTGCAGAAATAACTCCCCTATATTACGTTTTTGAAGAATTTACGTATCCACATGTTCTTTGTTGCCAAAAATGTTAACAGAGTTGCTGAATAAAATATGTTTATGTTTGCTTTTTTATATGGCGTAAATAATTATACAATTATTTAACGTTTTTATAAATTGGGACAAAATTGAAAATATTCCTTTATGTAATGGTACATGTCCACATAAGAGAAAATGTCCTACTGTCAGGACAGTATATAGGTTGAAACTTGCTTACATGTGGACACACTACATTTTAAGGTTAAGAGTTTCTGATTTAAAATACTAATGCAAGTGAATCAAAAAACAATATATGGTCCAAAGAGAAAATTGAGGAATTAGAACATATACAAGATGACGCATTAATGTGGCAAAGCTTGATTAGTTCGCTATTATTAAAGTTACGAAAAAAAAGTAGGTATTTACAAAAAGTGTAGGCAGTCTTGAGATTCACATTTTAAAATTATATATATATGTAATATATATACATTTTGATAAACCTCTTGCCAAGCTAATTTCAACGATGTATCACACTTCATGTCTGCTAAGTTTAATAAAGGAACTACAGCCACCTGTAAATCACATTTTTTTTCAATGTAGATGTATGTAGCAGCCAAACCGTTGAAAATTAATAAAAACGGCTTACATGTCCCTATCCTAACTTGTCAAGTTCTTGCTATGGCTTTAAAAAATATTTGATACAGAGTGATCAAAAATTTGAAATCCCATCTGATTTTTAATCACTCTGTATCAAATATTTGTTTATGCAATAGTACAGAATTTAGGATAGCGACATGTAACGTTTTAATTGATTTTCAACGGTTTGGCTGCTACAGATATTTAAATTAAAAAAATGTGATTTTCAGGAGGCTGTAACAGACATGAAGTGTGATACATTGTTGAAATCAACTGGCAAGAGGTTTATAAAAACATAAAAATATACGGGGTATTCCATTTAAAAAAAAAAATTTGGTATGGCGCTCCGTTTCTGAACACATATATATTTGGGACTCATTTTAAAATGTGAATCTCAAGACTACCTATACTTTCAGTAAAACTTTTTTTTCGGAACTTCAATAATAGCGGACTAATCAAGCTTTGCCACGTTAATGCATCACCCTGTATATGAAAAACACCACATTTTATGGAAATTTGGAATTTGTTTTGTTTGTTTGATTATTATTGGTCCCACCAATTCTATTACATGTTGCACCTTTGTAGCATTCATTAAAATAGTTCCGAAATTATTGAGCATCCTTTATTTCAAGTACTCTCGTTAAGGAAACACACGCACCTAGTTCCCACTTAGCATAATCTATGGTTTTAGCTAGCACTTTCTTTTTCTTTCAATAATTTGTAGGGCAATAATTTCAGCAGCAAGTTCTGACTTTGTCGAAGCCATTGTAGAAAACGCAAATAAGCAAAAACGACTAGCTGTACATAGGGCTTTTTGAACTCTCTACAGTCAAGTGGTTTGACAGAATGTCGGAGAGTAAAAATACTCCCAAGTGAAAACACAGTGGACACTGTTTATAGAGTAATTTACAAATTTGATAAATTTTCTCTCCTGTGGACACATACCATAAGGTGAAACTGAAATTTCCTATTTCAAAAGTTTCACTAAACTTGTTTCCTTGTGTTCCTTGCCTTCAAGGTCTAGCTAGCGATCTAAAGAAACCATAAATTAAAACTAATAAAATGAAAAGAATAACAAGAATTTTATCATTTATTTTTTAACAGATTGAAAAAAGAAAAACTTTAATTATTTAAACATTTGAGTTCGAAAAAATTATTTTTATTTGTTGATGTAAAAACTAGTTAGGTATTTTATTGTCAATTTCTTAATTTTCCAATATGGTGGCTTTTTAAAAATATTTTAAAAACAAATTTTTCTCTTAATGGTGAAAGAAATAAACAAAATCTTACATGATTTAGTAGATATATATTAACTTAAACGTAAGATAATCTACAATCTGGATAATAATTGATGCTGATTTGTAACTGGGATTAAGAACGTTTACTTACCTTTTGGAAATACGCAGTAAAAAATTTGAGATCCCCATCCGCCGTCAGGTGGAGGATGAAGTCTTCCTTCAGACAAGCGAACACCTCTGAATGTTTTTGTTTCTGGATTTTTATATTTCAACCCAGAAGAACCAGGGAATTGGGCTGAAAGTGTACTGAGCAATAGAGTACCATCGTCTTCAGTTGGAAGTTCAATTGGTTCCTCTCCTTCGTCTTCAGCTACTTGCAAATATTCAATCGACATCTTTCAATCCTCACTCACCTAACCACTCAAAAATACACCAATTTAAGCGTAAATTCACTCCAAACTCTCTCACACGTTAAATAATTAAACTAAAATGGTGGACGATCAATCATCTATATATATCATTTTCCATTAACAACACTCAGTTGCTCAGTTTACAAATTAACTATTTTTAACAAGGTAGAGGGCTCACCTAGTTGGCGACACTGTCATAAGATAGGCAATACATTATACAGTTTGCAAGGTTTGTTGCCGAAAAACTGTTCACAGAATTTCTTTTCATGATATGTAATATTAAATACAACACGTTTATGATAAAAGTAAATAGAAAATTAATGATCAGCGAAGTGTTTCTAATAAAACTAAACTCTATTATGATAGTATTTTGGCGATACAAAAGTAAAATCTGTTTATATATATTTAAATAAACATCGTCATACATCTTCAAATTAAAAATATAGCTATTCTAAAAAAATGTTAGATTTAAACACACTTTCAAAATGTCAATATAGCCTTATATACGTTTTATTCCATTTAATTAATGTGTCAATAATGTGAAAACCTATTATTATTAATGTAAATAAATAAACTACCCTAATATTATATTAATTAAATTCAACTCCGTCATTTTTCAAATATCCGAAAATAAATGATATTTTCTTAATATCAATTATGCTCTAATTGGAACACATCTCCAAGTAAGTAGATCAATCAACAATGTAGAATTACTAAAGGAAATAACTTTATTTAGTAGTCTTATTAAGGTAGTAGGGAACTTGCTATTTTTTATGTCAATAATGTATCATTTATCAATGTCTGAAAAGAGTACACCCCAAGTAATATTCCCCAAAAATAAATAATTTGGTAAAAATGTTTAAGTTTCCCACGTTTTGAAAGTATTTCAAACGACCTCCAAAGCCCGCCAAGCTAACTGACGTAATACAGTATGATTTTGCATCGCAACAACGTTCTGATAAGTGATAACTCTGACATATGGCAACAGGTGCTAATCTCATCATTTTCGTTTGGATTACACATGGTATTTTTATGTAATTATTTTGCAATAGATTCGAAATTTAAAACTTTTGTTATGGAAGAACATAGTCAAAAATATTTTAAGTACTGCTTGGTGCCACTTTGCAAAAGTACTACGGCAAAAACACCTAATAAATTATTTATTAGAGTGCCGCTTGATTGCAACCGCCGATTAAAATGGCTTAAAGCCTGTCGAAGAGATGTACATGATATTTCACCAAACTCCGATGCTCTACATGTCTGCGAGGATCATTTTAATGTAAGTATTGAATATTATATGATCTCATTTAAATTTAGTTTTTCCGTCATGCACTCATCCAAACTTATATTCATTATAAAATTTTTTGAGCATTTTTTCTTATTTTGTATGAAACAATAGGTCTCTAATGATCTTTTCTTTTGTTTCAGTTAAAAGAAGATATGGAAAACTATGTAAAATTCAAACTGATGGGCGGCAATAAAAAAATAAAGCCAGATGTTGTACCTCATATATTTAATTGTCAACCGGACAGAAAAAGAGAATCTGCTCAGTCTCTTAGGAATACATCTCTTAAAAGATCGAGCACACAGCTGGTTCAAGAAGCCCTTGCTTCTACTTCAACTTCCCCCCAGGACATCTCAAGTGTCAAATCCAATGTGATTACCTATTCTTGTAAGCACTTCACATTTTTTTCTAACTATTTTCCTCTATTCATTGCAGATGTTCCTTTTAATTTATATATACCCAATATTTGTTAAACTAAAAACGTAATAATAATAATAACCCACCGCTCCCTTGCAATGAGCAGCATCTTAAAATTTTGATTCAGTTATTCTGCTCTACCTTAAATCAAACCACAAACTACTATCAGATTGACTTATAGTTTATAGAGCAGCTATAGAACATTGGTCTTCAGTCATACTCATATTTGAACACAAGTTCACTATACACATTCACTATAAGATGACTTCCCCCCTTGGATACAAATTTTAACATTAGCTGATGTATACCTAAATTGGTAAATATACCCTCACCCTTAAAATGCCTTAACCACTGGCTTTCCGAAATATTTGTATGCCCATTTCTATCATTTCTTGAAAAAATTGACTTCATTCATCTGATTTTAAATCATATTTTTTATCAATATCCTTCAATGTGACATATTTTATGCAGTATCTCCACATGACTTTCTTCCAGATCTAAATAATTTTTTTTATTAAAAAAAGATATTGAAACCTTTAGTTTTAGATTAATAAATAATAATCTTTAGACCTGCAATATAATGTGTGGTGTGTATTTTTTACTTAAGGACATTTAATTTAAAATAGATTTTTAAGAATCTATAGAGTTTATAACAACTTTTGTATTTAATACCAGGAACTTCTCCAAGAGAGAAATTTTCATTATTTTTCAAGTTCCCCGTTCCAGCCTGTGGTACAGTTAGAAATTTAAAACCTCTGCACAGGAATATCCATACATACTAAAATATTTTTGATTACGATACAATATACTAACAGAAATACATTAATACAATCAAAGATTTCAAAGTCCCTCTCTTTACTCTACACTACTGGACGTAACTTTGTATGCTGCATTGCCGGATCACTATTGACCAAGAAAAGAACGTCTTAAAATTAAAAAAATTATATTTTAAATTATTATATCTGAATACAGAAGGGTGAAATGGTATTCTTTTTAAATTAAAAACATTTTACCTTATTCTCCGCTACATTCACACACTGTGCAATTTTTGAATTTTCAATCCTAATTGAAAACTTGGACGAAAGAACGTCGGAAAGCGTATTTATTACCAATTTTAAAATCTTATTTAAAAGTTGTATACAAAATTAAGCTTGGTACTAATTACATTATTATAATGTAACAACACTTTTACATAATACAATTTTTTGAGTAACTTTATATGAAACTTTTAAATTGGAAATCTACATATTTTCGTACATTTTCCGTGCAATTTTTTAATTAGAATTATTTCTATTTTGGAAGGTCCATTCATGAAACTTTTAAAAATATTTAGGGATTGTGGTGTTACCAACTTACATACGGTTACATTAAAATGACCCTGAAACTCTTAAATTTTGATTAACCCTTTTTTACGATTTTCTTTTCTATTAATAATTGTCACAAAAGGGGCATTTGTAGTTATTGATGGTTCTATTAACACATCTATTTTTATCAGAAGTCTCAATGTGAAATACCATTAACACATTTCTGTCACACAAATGTTTTAAAGTTGGCAATCCTCACACTGGCATTGATAATTCATCCACGAAAAATTGCATATTGTGTAAAACGCTTTTACTTGATTTTGAGGTTAGCTTCAAAACAAACATTTTGGGAGAAATGGTAAAAAGTAAGTTGTGTAATTCTGGTAAGTATTATTTTTATAGCCAACCGTCAATAGAACCATGCATTACCACAGCAATTTTCGGAAGTAAACAAACTCTATATCTTACTTTAAAATCAAACACTTTACATGCCGCTAATATTTATCAACATATACATAACAGTATGACATTAAATGTTTGTCACTGTCAGAGCTCCAAGAATAAAAGTCTTTCGCGAATTATTTATAGAAAATAATGGAAGAAGACATTCAGTACAAGCTGCCTGAAATTCAGAGCAAGTTTTTAGAAACGCCTTTCGAAAATCTATCGAAAAAGACAGTTGAAAAATATATTCGGCAGTATGACATATTCATGAGGTAGTGCAAAAAACATGAAATTAAAAATTATAGTGAAAATGTTCTACTAGAGTATTTTTCCGATTTATCGAAAAAGTATTCTCCTTCTTCAATGTGGTCATACTATTCTAGGGTGGAAGCAACTCTTTTAGCAAAAAATGACCTTGACATTAGTAGATATAAAAAACTTACTGCCTTTTTAAAACTAAAAGGTATAAATCATGTTCCAAAAAAATCCAAAACTCTGTCGCAAGAAGAAATACTTAAATTTTTACTAAATGCACCTGATGAAATCTACTTGATGATGAAGGTAATTTATGCAATCTTAAAAACCAATTTGATGTGAATGTAGTAATTATTTTAGATTTGTGTTGTGTTTGGCATTACTGGGGCTTTATGTAATGAAGAACTTTTAAATTTAAAAATAAGTGATCTAGAACACAAAGAAACACTTCTGGTTATTTATATAACTAAAACAAATACCAACAGGTTATTTGTGATCACTTCAGAGTTTGAAGGAAAAGTAAAATCCATAGAATTGTTTAACAAATATTTAGCTCTGCGTCCTAGGCATACGCTACATGACCGATTTTTCATAACTTACAGAAATGGTAAATGTACACCCCAGCCAGTTGGAATCCATACTTTTGGTAGTGTACCAAGCAAAATTGCCAACTATCTGCAATTGCCAGAACCATCACTTTATACAGGACATTGTTTTCATCGAACGTTTGCCACCCTGTTTTCTAATGCAGGCACCAAAAACAAAGTTTAAAACGCCACCGAGGGTGGAAAAGCGGCACGATTACTGAATCTTATCTTGAGGAATCTGTGCTAAATAATACGAAAATCGCAAAAACGATTTTAGGTAAAGGTGAAATTGGCAACAGTTGTTATCAATGAAAATTCTACTAAAGATTTACTTATTATTAACAAATATTAATCCTCAAACCTTTTCAGTGCAAATTCAGGAATTCTTTTTTATAAAACTATTGTGAAGCAATAGAAACTAAGGAAAAAAATAATTTGCTAAATGTGACGAAATTCTAAAATATTTTTTCTACTTTTGCTATTCTAATTTTTCAAAAATCGTTAAAATGTCACTAAAAATGTATCATGGTAATTACTGTTTTTACCCTTACTTTGTAGAATCTATCCATTATAATTTATCCTTCTTGCACAAACTAAATCGTTTTTCAATATATTTTTTTGGACTTTTCTAGACTAAAAGGCTAGTGTTCCCCAAGCACTAGCCATAAACAAATAAACATAATAAATAGATTTGTTTTGTATTCCCTGTTATTTTTCAAAATAAAATATCTCCCATTTTTTATGGATGGCTATAAAAATGTGTACGCCTTGTGTTACTAAAGTAACTATTAAACTCGTCTGTTATCTACCTGGCTAGGCTCATAAGATCACACTAGTTTGATAAAAAAATTACTTTACTGATTTAGTAAATAAATCATATTTTTTTAAAGCCAGAGGCAAAGACGAATCTGTAGAAACACCAGCATCTTCGGAGGCTGGGGCCACAGAAGAATTTTCTGTAGAAAAAATTTTGGACAAGAGAACAAGAAATGGTAAAATCGAGTATCTTTTAAAATGGAAAGGATACAATGAGTAATGTTATAATTTTAAGTTAAAATTTAGTGATTATCAGAACTTTCATTTATAGGGAAGATAATACCTGGGAACCAGAAGAAAATTTGGATTGTCCTGATTTAATTGCCGCCTATGAAGCACAATTTGAACTTTCATCCAACTCTGAAGAAGCAGAAAAATCTAAAAGAAAAAATATTACAGAAGACAATAGAGCTAGAGGATTTGATAGGGGTATGGAACCTGAAAAAATTGTTGGGGCCACAGATGCTAGCGGTGAATTGATGTTTCTTATGATGTGGAAAAACTGTCAAGAAGCTGATTTAGTACCTGCAAATCAAGTGAATGCCAGATGCCCAGAAATTGTCATTAATTATTATGAAAATAAGAAGCAGTGGTATATTAAACCCTGTGTTATTGAATTAGATTAAGATAAAAATATATTATAGGAGTTTTTTATATTGATTTAAAATATAACTTAAATTTTTAAAAGCAGTTGTATTTAAGATTTGTGATAATTTTTAATAAATTTACAGTAATGTGTGATTTTAAAAACATTAGAGGTACAAATAGATACTCTCTAATTGCTTTGTTTTTTCTTAGTATTAATATTAAGGACACTATTTTAGTTGTGGAACAAAGTCAAAAAAATTAAAATATTGGCAACCAAATATTTATTTTTGCTTATTTTTTATATTTTTAACATTTCTATATTTAATAAATAACGTGTATGTAAATAGTGTTAATTTTTCTATTACTGTTTAAATACTTTATTTAGCTTTGCCTTGTGCAGCAACTGCTTCCATTGCCTTCTTTACAGTTTCTGGATCGCCTAAAAATTCCAAACTTTTTATTGGTTTTAAATGTTCGTCTAATGTGTACACAAATGGAATTCCTGTGGGAAGATTCAACTGCATAATTTGATCATCAGTTAATTGATCAAGATGTTTAACAATTCCTCTTAAACTGTTACCATGAGCAGCAATTAAAATTTGTTTGCCAGCCTTAATTTGAGGAACTATTGTTTCATTCCAGAACGGTAAAGTACGTTCTATAGTAAGTTTAAGAGATTCAAATTTGGGGAACTGATCAGCAGTGGGTCCATCAGTATAACGGGGATCCTTAACAATAGCATTGTAGTAAGCATGATCCGCTTCCATTGGGGGTGGTGGAATGTCAAAGCTGCGTCTCCAGATAGCTACTTGTGCATCTCCATATTTGGCAGCGGTTTCTGCCTTGTTCAGTCCCGTAAGACCTCCATAATGTCTTTCATTTAGTCTCCAAGTTTTTACAGTTGGTAAATTTTCTTGCCCAATTTCCTTTAATATGGATTGGAGAGTATTTTGGGCCCTTGTAAGAACTGACGTGTAGGCAATATCAAATTTATAACCTGCATCTTTGAGAGCTTTACCAGCATTTGCTGCTTCTTGTTCACCTTTTTTACTTAAATTTGCATCGAACCATCCACTGAATAAATTCTTTTCATTCCATTCTGACTCTCCATGTCGGACCATAACAATTTTGAATGGTGCCATATTATTAAAATATTTTGGGGGCCGAAAATAAGACTAGATTATTACTAGCACAAGAAATACAATATACCCTTTAAATGACCTAGAGGATTAGTTGTATTCACAGAGATGTTGCGTTATTTTAATAATGGTCTTAAATAGCTGAATACTGACTTTTGACATGATATTGACGTCTTCATAAAACTGTGGTCTTGATGTTGGTGTTACTCAGAAATTCATAAACGTAATAATAGTATTATTACTTTCTTAATTTTATCATTTTTTTATTTTTATCATTTTAATTGTGATGAAAGAATGATATGTACTTTGTCTCATATTTTTTTAGCTTAATAAATTAATTACTACTAAAATAAGCATAAAACTTCAACAATGTCACTGCACTTAATAGGTGTTGTTTTCGTTAGTTTTGCGTTGTAGCACTGAGTTGCATGATGGCCAATACAATTCAATATTTATTTGAATGAGCCAATCACTACAAATCCGGTGCAGTTCGTATCTACCCAGAACTGTCCTACGAAAGTACCTTGTCCATTATTTTGGGTGGAGGGGGTAAGAGGTGGTTTAGAGGTTTAGATACTGTGATAAAACAAAAAAAAAGTGAAGTTAATACACTTTAGTTTGCGTTTATGCATGTAGTCGTCACCAAAAGGAAAAGTACATTGGCCGTACAAAACATGAGAATAGGTTAGGACTACATGTGTCGGTATCCACGTTTCTTACAAATATAATTAAAAAACAAGAAAAAATATGTTAACTACAGACGATTTTATATTGGATAACTATGTATTTAAAAGTTCTCCAGAGTCATGCAGCGATCATTCCTATTCCACAGGTAAAATTGCCACCCACCAGTGATTAGATTAAGTTTTTAATAAACATTGATATTTTCTAGATTACATGGATGTTACCTCAGACGAGGACTTCTTAACTCAATTATCATCGGATTTAGATATCCCCCTGCTATTAAACCAAGGCGAAGATGAACTGAGCATGTTGAATTCTTTATTGTTTGACAAAAGCCCTGAAGAAATTTTATCGGAAACAGCTTTCCCCCCATATATTGGGGAAGAAGATTTATCCAAAGAAATTTCAGAACTCCAAAAAATGGATTTTACCAAATACGGTCCTGAATCCTATCCAAATCTTCAATCTGAAGTAAAAATTGAACCTTGTGAAGGTTCTTTATCACCTCACTCTAGTAAATCAATGTCTCCAATATCTTCTGACCAAGTTATTAAAGACGAGATAGTAATAAAGTCACCTCCCGCTTCTCCTATAATAATAAACACTGTTAATGAGATACCTAATACTGTCATTTATGCTCAGTCAGTTAAACTACTGCCTTCCTCTCAAAATTTGTCACAAAAGCATATACCAATTGTACCTAAAAATCCTTACAATGTATCAGTTAACAAAAACAAAGTTGTGGTTATAAATAGAGACATAAAGCCTGATGTAACCCAACCACATAATGTTGTACTTGTAGATAATGTGAATGTAACTGCCGTATCCCAGATTTCTGTGCCTAATAGACCAGTTACAAGTGTCGCTAGTCTTTCAAAGACTGTGACTGTGCCTTCTGTAGTTATAGATACCAAGAATGGTTTTACCGTGAATGGTAGGACAATTGATCCTAGGATTTTAAAGAGACAACAAAGAAAAATTAAAAATAGAGAGTCTGCCAGTTTATCTAGAAAGAAAAAGAAAGATTATGTAACTTCTTTAGAAGAACAAGTAAAGGAATTGACTACTGTAAATAAAAGATTACAGGAAGTAAGTATGTACTTATACTAAAATTAACTTTTTTTCAACAATACCTAAGACAAATTAACGATAAGTTTCATTAATTAAAAAAAAATGATGAATTATAGTGTTCAAATTTAAAAAAAAAGATTACAATATATACCTCTCTGTATACAGGGTGTTTCACACAATTTTCTCTGATATTTTAATATCACAACTAATTTTAAAGTTTGCTCCCATAAGAATGAACCAAAGAAGAAACTGGAGTAGGAGCTGCCATCTATTCAAAGTTCCTGCCATTAAAAAGTATTTTTCATACTTAGAGTCATCTTTATTAGTAAAATATAAAAAACAGTCATAGCATCTTAACTGAAATAAAATATGTTTGTCCTGAGAATGTAATGTGAAATACCCTGTATGTTTATAATTTCAAACAATACTTATTTTAAACTAATAATTTTCCAATTTCATAAACTAATATACCTACAAATGAATGGCATTGAAACATTAATAATAGATAAGAACTCTCGTTAAAAAACATTGTGGGTTATTAATGGAAAAAATGAAATTTAATACTTATAGTTCTCTGTTTGCTACAATCATATTACCTTGGATTTTGAAAAATATATTATGATATAATTTTATTTATATACTAAAACTACATTTTTCAAATTTATCAGTAATCAACCTTAACATTTTAAAAATAAGCTTTGGGTTTTTTTGAAAATGTGTAGAGAAGAGAAACTAAAAAATTATGTAAAAGATTTTTATAAATAAATTTATGTGAATGTGTTAATGAGAGCTTTAAAGCTTTAAAAATATATTTCAGACACCACATAAAAAATTATTTAACATTTTCTAATTTAAAAACTTATTTTTTTATCTCTAGGAAAATCTTCAGCTTAAAGGAAAATTGACTCAATATGAAGCAAACCCCCTTAGTCATAGCGGAAGCAAATCATTAAAACCTAGTATATTTCTATGCATATGTTTATTAGTCATTGGTGTAAATTTAAATGTAGTAAGGTAGGTAAAGTAAACATATTTTTTCCAAACTAGACTTGTTTACCCAGATAACATTTATCTTCTATCAAATTTAAATTGTTTATACTATTTTGTTTAAAGTTGCTTATTAGTCTCTTTTTACAATGGAATAAATTAATTCAATTATTTCTTAAAGTTTGTTTATTTTTAGGAATCCTTTTAGTATAAAATCGCAATTAGACCTTCAATCAATACCACAGTTAAGTAATCATCATGGTCGCGGTTTGCTGTGGACTTCTGATGATAGCGACACAAAAGAGAACAAAACGTCATCGTTTTCACCATTGTTCATGTGCCCGGCTACAATTAACCAAACAGAGAGTGCTCGATTAGTATTGGAATTAGAAAGGTGGGAAAAACCATTTGTTAATGTCATTTATTATTTATTTGAACAAAGTGTAAAACGAAAATACTTCGTCTAGACTTTAGAACTTAAACAGATTTTAAAAATCTAATATTTATTTTATTTATCAGAATTTCACAGAGCTTACCTCTATTTTTAAGTGAAGAGTGAGTTTAAACGCAATAAGCTCAAATGAGATTAGAATTAATGCATCATTTTAAAGGCTTTAATTTTCTTGGTTTTTTTTCTTTTATATTTCAATTGGGAACTAATAAGTGCTCAATAAAAATATTTTTTTTTCTATGTAACATGTTAAACAAATTAAATATTGATATCCACTAACTAACCTACAGCAATAAATTAATTAAATATATAAAAGTGTTCTGAGAACAATCTTGTGTGAAATGTTGTTAGTTCATGTCAAAGAATTTGATTTAGTTACATACATTTTATGCTTCAATAGTCATATTAAAAGCAATTCAGGTTGAACATATCAGGTAACCTAAGACTTTTCAATAAAGCCTCTTCTCTGAAACCTCTAACCATAAAAGGATTCTTAAAATGTTTCGCTACTAATATACAATGAGGAAGTGTTACATTCTGTTGGGAGAATTATATAATTGTGTTATACAAGAATTGTAATGTTTGGTCAGTTATTGAGTTTTTTGTCCAACTTTATTTTATAAAGACGGAATTTGTAATGCTTGTCGACTTCAAGAATAGTGGCTCATATTGGACAAATCTTGAGCATTGAGTGTAGCTTAAAAATGCATCCTTATAAGGTTACAAAACAAAACTTCTTGTATACTCGATAGTTCCGTCTTCCGAAATTTTGGAATTTATTCCAATTCTTATGATTTAAAATGAGTATTCATCTATTCGACCTGTTACATTAAGAAGAAAATTTGCAAGTGTATTTACCAATTGGCAAAATTTGATGTAATGAATTTAACCCATTTTTAAACTATCAAAGAAAAGTTTATTTATTTACAAAAACTCTTTTAGGTGGATAGGCAAACCGGCAAATATTTCAAAAAATATAAGTTTAGATACAAATAAAACTGATAGTTTTAAAAAAATCCGTCCAAGGAAGAAAAAATATAGATTTGATCACTCTCTAACCTCATACAGACGATACAGGTAAATTTTTAAAAGCATGATTTTAATGTTAAGAAAATATTTTGACATTTCTAATTTTTAGATATAAAGATGGGAAAGAATTACAGCCAAACAAAAACGAATTACAAGTATTTTCTAGAAGGCCAGAGCAGATGTTCGCCGAGTTCTTTGAGGCAATTAATAGACAGGATGATACTTTTTATGTAGTCTCTTTCACTGACCAACACATGCTTTTACCTGCTTTGTACCATAACAAGACGAGAAGGCCGAAAATGTCTCTTATAATGCCCTCCATTATGCCAAATGGTAATTAAACAACGGTTGTTTATGTGCCAAGTGTAATAAGTAGATGTTGATACTTTGACGGCAATAATCTTACAAATTCAAGGGCCGCTGATCATACTAGTTCATTATTGCATCCACAATTAAATATTTCAAAAAATTCGAAAATTCAATTTGATTTTAACATTGTCATATTATCTTAATAGACACTTGCTAGAGAAATGCTGTCAAATTTAAAAAGTAAAAATGCAGAAAAGTTTGGAAATTCCTGACGAAATTGCGAAAAAAACGGAAAAGCAACAAAATTTGATACCAAAGAAATTAAGAATTGTCTACAATAGAGAATATGTCAAATTACTAAACTTGATGATAGATAATTGTCTAGAATATATTAATAAAAGTGTGTTGCTTGGATACGCGCTGGTGATAAAGTGCGCTTTATACATGCATGGGCATGAAGTTCACTATTATGTAGTCGGTAACTAAGTAATAAAAATACAATAATAAACTAGTATGACATAAAATATATTGATACTATTAGCATTTTTCTTTCTTTAAAACTACTTTAATTTTTTTTAGAAACTGTCTCAAAAACTCTGATTCGTCTCATGCAGATTGATTGTGAAGTTCTAGATACCAGATTAATTCATGTTAAACATGGAGCCATACCACAACGTTTCAGAATGAACAATAACACTGCAAAAAAAACATCTTCAGATTCAGAAGTTGGCGAAAATACTACTAAAACTAATTATTATAAAAACACTTACAAACCTTATTTTATGAAACCATGGACGGATTATTTAAATTAAATTAAACCATACACTTAAGATTGACTAATTTTAGGATCAGTTACCTTAAAACATTTATTTAATTAACATATTTTGTTCAGTTTAAAATGTAGTGTTGCATTGTAGTGACTTGTATTGACCCTAAATTTCTTTTTACTGAGCTTTTTTTTAAAAAATTTAAAGACTAAAATTATTTATATTTAGTTAAATATTTCATTATGGCAAGAGCCATATTTTGGCTTTGGCAAATAGCTGGTAATTTTTTGATCTCAAAAAAAATAATTTTAGTTTTATGTTTTTAGTTATTTATGTTATTATATTAATAAGTATGATTTTAAATACAATATTGGTGTACATTCCAAATATTTGTGGTAACAAAAAAAATTAACAAGCAATTTAAATTAAAATGGGTTTTAATGCTTTTAATTATTAAACCAAATATGTTACATTAAGTTGTTGACCTGAAAAACCTTCATTATGCAAGTTTTACTGACACTAGGTGGTCGATAGATTATGTGCAATTTAATTGTAAATGGGAAATTTAGTGCACACTTGGAATTATTGTAATAATAGAATAATAAATAAAGGATCTAAAAAAGTATTAATATATGTATATAGTTTTTAAAACTTTAAAGATTTATACTGTAAGCGGATTCTTTAAGAAATTCAAAGAATGTAATTCTGAACCTGAATTTTACTTGGCTGTAAACTATCGTTATTCTATTATTATAAATAAATTAGCGTTTAGGGAATTATGTAATAATATATTCCTAATTACATAGTACAAACTACAAGTAACTAAAGATTGTTTTATTCATCTACTTAATATATTTCAAATCCTTACTGCTTAGTGATATCATGGGATGATGCCTTTTCATTTCATAATCTTAAACGCTGCATTTTATTTACGAAAAGTGGTTAAAGGAGACATTAAAATTAATGAGGCTTTCTAAAGATCAAAGGGCCGTTGCAAATATGTATCAATAATATATTACAATCACATGTTTAAAATAAAAAAACAAAACAATATTACTAATTATTTAATTTTTAATTATATTAATACTAATATTTATAAGTCAGTACAAGGAGGTAGTATTAAATTAAAATAATACATTGTGTATAAAAGTACAAATAAAAATATGTTAAATTACAGTTATATAGTAAACCATTTGAGGTTTATGAAAATTTGATCAGAGTACAATTTAATTAAGGAGAAAACCTATTTTAAATCGGGTGTACTGGCTCCTAGATAAACCTTGAGATCAGCAACATTTGACTTTACTAATTTAGTTTTAATAGTATCCAGTTTTAACCGCTGATGAGCTGCGTATCTGTGGCAACCTCCAAAGCTGTAATAGTAGTTACCGCCTTCTCTTCCAGTAATCCATAAAACATCGATGGGCGGTACTTCATCTGATTTTTTTGGATCCGACAATGTTTCCATCATCGATTGAACTTTTTGTTCGTTGAGCTGGGGCAGAATTGGTCTGATTATGGCAGACATTGGCATTTCGTGTATTTCATGAATATTTGTTGAGTGTATGCTCGTCATGGTTCGGCAGGGTGTTACCAATTTGTTAAAGGTTCTTAATAGCATATTTGTTAGCGTATTTATACTCAAATATTTTTTCTAATTTATACACACCCCTTTGACATTAGCAACCTAAAATATTAAGAAAATATAAATTAAATCTTTTGTGGAACATTTAATAAACCGCTGACAAAATGTTAATTGTACCTGCATAAAAATACATAAATTGTTTATTATTAACATTGATTATAAGATGTTATTGTGTAATTGTTATCTTATCATTATATACTCTTTAGATAAATATAGATAAAATAGATAAATATAGATAAAATAAAACATTTTGTTTTTAAGTAATAAATAAATATTAAATTTCCTTTGTTACATATATTTTACATTACATATATGCAGAGTGGACCAAAAGTCTGGAAATCAGAGAAACGGCAAATTTAGCAACATTGCAAATGACAAATCTGGAATAGGCTTATCCCAAATTTTGTAGAATTCGGACTAGCAATTTACGGGATAATTGGCCGTTTCCAGATGTTTGGTCCACTCTGTATATCTTCTCATTTCATTTTTTTTATAAACATTCATAAAATTGTCATAAACAAAAACTTGAACTAAGTATTGCTTGATTTTCATTTTGTAATCAAATATAATCCCTGACGATAGGTTAATTATACAGGGTGGATATGTTTTAATAGTGACAGGTGTTATTTAGTAAACGGTACATAAATTAACATTTTTTTTTCAAATTAATAAAATCGACATAGCCTAATAAAATATGAATTAACAAACATTTTTCTTCACTTTTTATAACTAGAAAAATGAAGGTGTCATTGCACGATTTAAGTATGTTTTTGCTTCATTTTTCCTTTTTTAATGAAACATTCTAAAGATGGGTATCACATTTATCAAATTGATAAAACCAAACATTTTTCTAATAAATATATAGTTGATTTTCATTTTGTAATTAGTAACCAAAGAGTAAGTAAACAGGATGGCTATCTTTTTAATGTGGACATGTATTGCTATTTAATAACTGGCAAAAATTAAAAAAAAAAACGGTGAAATGATACATAAATCAATTCTTTATATTCAAGTTATTAAAGTCATCAAGATAGCCTAATGACATATCGATTAACATAAAACAAATATATCTTCACTTTTTATGACTTCTAAAATAAATAAAGGTGTCATTACAACAATCTTTGTTTAATTTTAAAAAAGTTTTCATTTACCAATCTTTTTATAGAAAAAATAATTTTTTTGTTACCTTTATTTCATTCCTAACTATATAAGCAACTTTTCTCCCATTTAAGTTAAAAGTTTATAAGCTAATATTAAACGACACAATTTTATTAAATTGTGTGTTTGATTCAAGAGATTTGTGTTTGTTTATCCAATAAGCAATATAGTTTTAAATAGAAACAGGTTATTTTAAAAATAAATGTAATTGTTTTTAATATACAGGTCTAAAGTGAAAATTTTAATGTTATTTATAGATTGCTGTTGTTGTTTTTTTTTTGATTAATTGGTCCCTAGTGGAATTATTTTTTCTATTTATAACGACTATAATAAAAGTTTTGAAAATAAATAATTAAAGACAAATTTGAAATATTTAATAACATTTATTGAAAAATAAGTTTTACAATTTTGTTAATGTAATAAAATATTTTATTGTATATTGGCAAATTTCATTAAATAAATTTAACAGCTTTATATGTTTAACTGTTCATTCATGTTCATTTTATTTAAAAATATATAGATAGTTAAACATTTTTTAAAATGAGTTTATTTTTATTGAATAGGTATATAAACAGGTAGTCATTTTATTTTATTTTTTTTTGATAATAATACATGTTATAAATTCGCCAAGGAATACAGGTATTTGTAAGTAAGAAACATAAAAGAAAATTAGAAAGCTTACCATTATAGATATTCAGTGCACTCTTCTAAACTGACGTTGTAATGATAGTAATTTTGTAAAACTTTCTATTTATAATCAATTTTGCTTTCAGGGTCATTGTGATAAGTGCGTTAAACCTGCCGAATTTATTATTCTTCAGTACCTCTAAAAAATGCAGTCACAATTTTAAAAGATTAACATGTGTTTTTTAGAATAATGAAAAATAATTTGAATTATAAAATATTTCTTTCATTTTTTTTAAAAAGCCTTGAATTTACAAAATCTTCTTTTTTAAATATGACCAATCAGGTTTATGGAATATGCGCATGAATTTAATGGCAGTCGAGTGTTTCCTTTTCCGTTTCGGTTTTTGACCTCTCCTTTTCTCCTTTTACTCATAAATAACACATCTCTCTCTCTCTCTCATCTCTCAAGGTTTGTTCATCGGTGGATCAGTGCATTCTTTATTAGAATTTGTCAATCAAGGCAAAGGTGGTTGTGTAGTTTTATTTATTATTTGCCAAATACTCGTGTTTGAACAATAATAAATCCAGTTCTCAACTTAAAAATGAAACGGGATCTTAAAGAAGAGGTAAGTCTATTTTTTATTGGATTATTATGGAATGGCCATCCCAGGTTTTGATGACGCGTCACCTTATTGATTTTTCTTTACCATTAAACAGGGGATTTAACATTAAAAACAAACATTTTTTGTTTATATTGATACGGTATTACGTAAATTAGAGTTAATTGCCCTAATAATAATTAGCTTTTATTTTGTAAGCATATGAAATTAGGCTTATTAATAATAGATTATTCATCTATTAGTAGCAAATAACTACGTTTATAATGTAACCTTTTAGTTATATATGCAAAAAAAATCCCGATAATTCAGACATTACCTAAAGACAGACTTTGATATGTTTAAACCGAAGCTTTATTCGGTTTCGTAACAATACAATAACAAATTATATTAATTTAATACTTGTTAGCATCAGGGAGACAGAATGGAACCAGAACAATTCAGAAAACTCTTCATTGGCGGCCTAGACTTTCGTACAACTGACGATTCCTTAAAATCACATTTTGAACAATGGGGTGAAATTGTAGATGTTGTTGTTATGAAGGATCCCACTACAAAACGTTCTAGAGGATTTGGATTCATAACATATTCTAAAGCACACATGGTTGATGATGCCCAAGCGGCTAGACCCCACAGAGTTGATGGTAGAGTTGTTGAACCAAAAAGAGCAGTACCTAGACAAGATATTGGAAGACCCGAAGCTGGAGCTACTGTTAAAAAATTGTTTGTTGGAGGGATGAAGGAGGACATTGAAGAAGAAGACTTGAAAGATTATTTTGCCAAGTTTGGAAGTATTTTGTCTGTTAGTGTTGTTACAGACAAAGAAAATGGAAAGAAGAGAGGATTCGCATTTGTAGAATTTGAAGATTATGATACTGTAGATAAAATTGTTTGTAAGTACTACTTTTGAATTTGCATATTGTTTTAAATTACTGTTACTTTTGAAGATAAATATAAATATTTTATTACAAGAGCCAGCAATTTATTTTGAAACCGTTTTTAATTTAAAAAAATATTTCTGTTCAGTACAAAGAAGTCACACTATAAAAGGAAAACATGTTGACGTCAAGAAAGCCTTAAGTAAAGCTGAAATGGACCGTGGAGGCCCAAGAGGCGGCGGCAGAGGAGGTTCTATGGGCGGAGGAAGCCGTGGTAGCAACTTCAACCAAGGTAAAAATTTGATAAGTTTATATTTGAAATTATTTTTCTTTTTCATGTTACATTGGTGGTGAATATTTTTGTATGTGGCTATATTAGTTTTAAGTTGATCATGTTTTTTATAGGTGGTGGTAATTGGAACCGTGGTGGACAAGGTGATTGGAATCAGGGAGGCCCAGGTGGTTACAGTGGGGGTCCATGGTCTCAGGGACCCTGGGATAATCAGGGAGGCCCAGGAGGTCCTGGTCCTTGGGGTAGTCAAGGAGGTAAGATTTTTTAGCTTAAATCATAATTCATAAAAGTAACAATATGGCAATTTTTTTTATAACATAAAAAATAATAATATTAGGAATTAAAAATGATCTTATATTATATTTTATTGTTGTGATTAGGTTATAACCAAGGAGGTCCTGGACCATGGAATCAAGGAGGTTCAGATGCTTTTGGCAATAATTACCAACAAGGATATGGTGGTGGGGCTGTAAGGAACAACTACCAAAACCAAAGGCCTGCACCATATAGTAAGTAATTTTCTAAGTTTTGATTTTTTTGCCGGGTGTTCTCTAATTTCTGTTGTATGTGTTAAGAATCATTAAAGGCGGTAGATAGCAACAGACGTTGATGGTGAGTAATTAAAAAGCAACAAAAGCTTTGGTTAAATTAGTGGGGAAATCCTGCTGTTGCTAGTTTTTTTGGAGTTAAAATATCTAATATCTATGTATGCCTTAAGAATGCACATCAATGGCCTTATCATGAAATATTAAATTATATATTTTTAATTATTTTGACAAATAAAATTCTTGTTCAAGAACAGACAATTCTGATTTCTATTGCTTTAGGTTTTATCATTCCCTATCACCATAATCAGATGTAAGTTATGGGTTGAAATGTCATGACACATCATGAATGGATAAATCAGGATAAACAGTGTTAGTCTAAATTTAGAGTTAGATGGCATTCGACAGTTGGCCATCTTTATGAAAATTTAATAAACATTTTTTAAATTAAAAATAATTGTGGATATAGTGACTTTAGTCACTTTATTATTGTTTTCTGTAACACAGATCTTTCATACCATTGGACCATTCATGAGCGGGTCACATTGCAGAAAGTTTACCAAAAAAAATTAGCATCTGTCATGGAGTAGCATGAAATGCATGTCGCTAACGTATTATTACATATTTATACTGCAAATATATCTTATTTTTAAGTAATCATAAAGTTTTACAAAGGTAAAGATTTTCTTTTCTTTTTCACGATGAGTAACGTAATTGTAAGCTAATACCTTTTTAAAATTTTTGAATGTATTTTACAAATATCAAAAAATGTTTAATGTTTAAAAATATCTTAAATTTATTTTGATAAAATTTTAAAAGTATTTATTATTTTAAACAACGGGAAACATTTTTTGAACCTAACAAATTTTTTTTTTGTTATAGACGCCGGTGGTTTTGGAGGGGGCTATCCCAACGGCAACCAAGGAGGTCCTAGCGGTCCCAGGAGATTCTAAAAACGTAAGTGCCCTGATACACTGCTAAACAATTAAAATCAGTTTAAATGACAGGCAGTGCCAGGTGTACAGTTCCATATCGCTCCAAGAGCATCCATTTCTTAAATTTAAATCTATAAAAATAAAGCAGAACAATTATTTAAAAAAGCGTGAGATATAAAATGAATTTGTGGGGAAAATAGTTCAGCGGCAACTTCACCAAACTGTTTTTTGAATAAATACTAAGTGGTTTTTTCTACAAAAAAAGTGGCTTTTGTTATATGTCAGAGGCGTTTTTCCAATAGTTTCTTTAACTTTCCATCACAAAAATAGTGCAATAAATAATCTGGCTATAAACAAATTAAATCAAGGAGTACAATTAAATTAATTCATAGACTTACACAATGTTTTGTGTACAATTATATTGTTAAATTTATTTAGAAGGTGTGTCAATAATTTTTCTTATCTGTTTGACTTATCTATCACGTTAGATATAGGTTGTAAATGTACATGTATTCCAGTATTTATTAAATGATTGTAGTAATAATTTTAGTCTTTTTAATAAAAACGAGTATAGGTAATAAATGTAGATTGCAGGAACAGAACAGGTGCAGAAGCAGGTAGTATATATTTTGTCAATTTAATGAGACCATTTCTTTAATTTTTTTTTCTGTAAACATTAGAATTTATTCCCGGAGTTAACACACTTCTAATAGAAATATTTATTGATCATTAGAACCAATTTTAAATGTTTTATCTAAATATATAAGAAGTACATAAGTTTACATGGAAAGTATGAGTTATTTTAAAGATCAACATTTAAAAAAGAGATTGCATACAGAAAAAGTTGTGTGAATAATCAACTGTCAACTTGGGAAAATCATTGAGTAAATCTTTTTCAATCTGATTGTATTGGAAAATATACTGTATTACAGACAACATTTTATTTCCGCTAATGAAGAAGCCTATTTATTTTATATTATATGCTGATATTTTCCTAAGTTATTTACTTTTTACACAACTTTTCTTAATTTAAGCCTCCCCTAGATTTTTTACAAGATACCACCCATATTTTCTGTGAAATAGACACACTGTAGATTTATATTTTGTAGAATTGGTATTTTGAATTCAATACATTATCTAGTTTTTGTGAACTTTAAATAATGAGATTGGAATAAAAGAAAATATTTTTTATTTGCCATTTGTTACATAATGCTGTCATTGTGGTTTTGTTGCTTATATTTTTAAATACCCGTTTATAAAAAAATGTGTCCATTAAATTGACAATATTTGCGTAAAAACTACTTATTCTTAATCAGGCGATTTTTATTCAGGTCTGAAGTATAGGATATATTATTAGGACCAAGAAAAAAAAATTAATTGTTTTTAGTGTAGACAAAAATAGGACAGTGATAGTTCATGAGGTTAAAGAGATATAATCTAGGTATGTATTTTTTTAATAGATTTTGTTAGGATAGAAATTTTAAATACAGAGTGATATTTGATAAAAAGCAATCTGACAATATTTTCCCATAACAATTAATAAAAACACCTTATATAAAACTTCAGTATACATGATTTGGACGAGAATATAAATGTAAGTAAATGCGTTTTTATAAACAGTGAAATATGTATAGGGACTATTTTTACAATTAGTTGAAAAGTACCTTAAATACTCCTTGAACGTTTTTTTGTACATTGTCTTTATTTGGTATCACTCTGTAGTATCTATTTAGCTCAGGTTCCTTATCTATAGTGAATAGGATAATTATTGTTAGGAAATTGCAAAATAGGGGTTCAAACCTGGGTTAGGTAGTAAATAGTACAAAATTGATAATAAATACAGAAAAAACCTTAAAACACCTAAAAAAAGTGGGTTCACTACACGGAATGTACTTTACCATATTAAAAAACTCATAAATGGGAACTTATATTTTTTATACAAGTTAAATATTAGAAAAGTGAGTATATAGACATCTTATTACCTTATATACAATATATTACCGATTAGTCAAGAGGCAAGCACATCACACATGAATTAGAGATTCTTTTTTCTGATGAATATAAGTTCCCATTTTTGACTAATCATCCATAGTCATTTGAATACAATAAAATATCAATATGTGTTCTTTCTAATTTTTGTTTTCTTTTTGCATCAGCTTTATGATTCACATGTAATGGCCATTTCAAGAAAAGATCCTAAGGGTGAGTATACGTCGAAAGGGTGAGTTGGAAACAAACAAAAAAAGAGAACATAAATTAACATCTATTTTAAAGCGATCGCAAATGATGTTTAATGGGGTTAAAAAAAAGGTTTAAATATTTTTAATTACTTTTGAAACTATAAAATATATAAATAAAATATTAACTTCAATAAACATTCAATGAAAAGACTGATTGATGGATGAATGGATAAATTTGAATCATATTTTTTTTTTTTTTTTTTTTTTTTTTTTTTTTTTTTTTTTTTTTTTTTTTTTTTTTTTTTTCGTATTCATAATTTAAGTTGAAATACATTTCTGTGATACATTTATTTTTAATAAATATACAATCAAATTTTTTCGTTTCATTTCTTACCTTTATAAGAATTTTTACCAGATAGAAATATTGTGGTGCATTGAATATTTAAACTATTTAAAAAGATTTTTATTGAACTACGAAACTAAGGATTTTAACATGTTAATGTTGAACGGTCATTTTGAAAAAAAATCAAGAATTTAAAATTGGTAGCATTCATTTTTAATAAATAATATAAGCATCAATGATTAGTAAAATAATAATGCTTTATTTCAACTCTTATTCGATACATATAAAAAAATGATAATTTGTTTGAAAATAAACAACAATAAAAAATGCCGTTATAATTAATTTGAGCACTATTTTCAAACTTCTGTTAGTTAAATTGGTTCAGTCATTATCATTAGCCATGCGCAAGAACTATCGTTAGCATTATTGATTAGTTTACCAACAGAATAACGCTCAACATGTTAATCAAAGTTGAATCTAATTTACTATTGTATCGATAACTTTAACGAGCTTTTTTGAAAAAAGCTGACAAAAGCTATAGAATAAATTATAACTAGGAATTACTTTTTCATTTTTGGCACCTTCTGGTCATGACATTAAACATGTTTTATTTAAAGAAATTCTGACAACAGGACCTAAAAGTTTTGATGATTGTAGTGACAGTGAAGGATTGTAAATGTGTATGAATTAATTTTGTAAACTATTTTCTCCCGAAGTAAATAATTAACTTTAATTAGGTTTGGTAGAAAGTTGAGCATAATTAAATTGATCGCTCTCATTTTATAGAAATATAGACGTCTTTTAAATTAAAAACATGCCAATAGACGTTTCAGTTTAATACATGTAAATATAAATAAATGGTCCTTTTATTCTATTAAAAATATATTAAAAGAGAAACTTATTTGACTACTTTAATAGTTTTGTAGATCTCTTTCAAAATCATTTTTTACAAAAAATACCTTAAGTTAAAACGTCGATTACTACAGAATACAACACTGAATAAAGCAGCACAAAGGACTCATTTACAATGCATTGCATTACATAGAAGTAAAAGAAAGTTTATTTGCATTACACAAAAGTATATTTTTGAAAAACCTGCTGCTTTTGTCATTTATGTAATTACACATTTAAAATAGCTAGATAACAATAATAATCACAATAACATTCAAGCAACAAAGCCTAGCAAAGGAAAGAAATTAATTATGAAATTACAAGTAATGCAATATTCTCTTAAAATAAAATATTGTTATTTCAGTTTATTAATATTTTGGTTGCACCTCGCACCATCACAATGTATGGAAGTGATTTGAGCCAGACACAACCAGAGCCATTTCATAAAAAAAATTCCATCTCATATTTATAACTCAGTACGTAAGTTTGAACTGGAGTATGTAAAAATAATAGATTTATAGTGAAAATGCTGTCAAAGTTGAATTAATAGGAGGTCAAAGCACCTCCAAACTCTCATTAAGTGTTTGCTTCCACAATCATTTTTTCAAACAGTTGATAATGTCGAGGTTCCAGTTTGTCACGCTCAAAGTAGTTTACTGCGTTGTCATATTCCAGAGTCTATATATGAGGATGTCAGAGCACAAGGGGTCTAACTAACAGCACTCTGTGCTAACAGTAACATAGTTTTGACAAATCTATATTCAAGATATAAAAAAACGATTTATCCCACAGATCTCGACACCAATCAAGTCAGCACTTGTTTACTTTGGGTACCAAAGAAATACGACATTCAAGTAAATATTCAGGCAGTTTTATAAAATTTACACTAAACTATTTGTGCTTAATCCCTTCATAACAAAACCTGAGTGTGGCCAAATAATTGAATGATGAAGGCCATAAAAATAAATACTTTTCGATTGCAAAGAATCGATGACAAACTTCTCGGTTTAGTCGATTCACAATAATCGAGAGTTACATGTAAACGTCAACAACTGTCAAATCATTTTTGACTACGATGTAAAGAAAAGTAGATACTGAGTAAAAGTAGAATAAATAAAAGTTGTGTTAAATAAACATGGCTTTGACTGAAACCGAAAAGAAATCAGAGAAGAAAGAAAAACCTTTAACGAAAGTTATAGTGCGTCGATTACCACCAACAATAGACCAAGAGACGTTTTTGAAACAAGTGTCTCCAAT
This sequence comes from Hermaeophaga mercurialis, assembly GCA_951812935.1. Taxonomy (NCBI): domain Eukaryota; kingdom Metazoa; phylum Arthropoda; class Insecta; order Coleoptera; family Chrysomelidae; genus Hermaeophaga; species Hermaeophaga mercurialis. The sequence continues at coordinate 29,080,749 of OX638362.1, read as the reverse complement.
ACCTGATTACAATTATATTTATATTGTAAATGGAGACTTCAGTTTGAGTGAAAATGCTTTTTCGAGAGTCTATATAAATTTTGTTAACCATGAAGATGTGTATAATTTCAAGGAAAGGTTCGATAATTATGTATTTCTTGATGCTAAAGGTAATGAGTATACTTGTGTTGTCGAATTTGCTTCTTTTCAAAAGATACCAAAAAAGAGAGGGAAAACTAGGATGGACCCTAAAGCAGGCAGCATAGAATCGGATCCCTACTACCTAGATTTTCTGGAAAATCTAAAGAAGCCTCAAGAATTAGATGAAAAACCTGAATACACGCTCCAACTTACAACTTCTTCTGAGAATAAAAATGATTTAACAACTCCTTTATTAGAATATATAAAGAACAAACGAGCCCAGAGGCTGAGAATACGAGAAGTAAGAAGAGAGGAAAGAAAAAGAAGAGAATTTGATAAGAGAAGAGAACATTATGATGATAGAAAGAAAATACCTGAAGAGAAATCTCCAACTAAAAAAACTCTATCCAAAACTGATATTACTAAAAGTGGGAAACCTGAAGAAACAGAAGAAAAGAATGAAAAAGAAGAAAGGTACTATGATAAATCTTATTATAAGAATAAAGAAAGAAGGTATGAAGACAAACGATATGATGATAGAAGAAAGGAAACAAAGCCAAGATTTCCAAGAAAAGAATATCCAGAAAATAAGAGTACAAATCTCAAAGAAAAAAAATTCGACTATAAAAAAGAGTTTGAACCAAAAAATATTCCCAAAAAGGTCAAAAAGTACAGTGAAAAAAGAGAAGAAAGAAAAATTGAGGCGCAGAAAGCTGAACAGAAAAAGATCGATGAAGCAAAAGTGGAGGAGAAAAAGTATGAGGACGGTGATGCTGAAAATATAGAAAATACTTCTAAAAATTTTGAAAAATCGGTCCCTAAGAGTAATGAAACTATTTCTAAGGAGAAAGATTCTGAAAAGTCTAAATCTGAGAGTAACAGTTCTTCTAAAGATGAAAATAGAGACGTCCAACAAAAAGATATTGACAAGGATACTGAATCCCAAAATCAGAGAAGGATAAGAAATAAAGATAGACCCACCATAGCAATTTATAGGCCTGGCATGTTATCAAAAAGGAAGCAAACTGGTGATGGGGACAGCAATGACAATAAAGAAAAATCCGAAGAAAAATAATTATACATTAAGATTTTTGTAAATAAAAATATAAGTTGGTGGTCCTCTAACAGATTTTTTTATTTTAATATTAGACAATTCATTTAATTGCAAATATAATTCTAAAAAGCAAAATAAATCTAAAGCCTATCATTAGATAAACTGCATAAATATAAATAATGGAAATATGACAAAGATAAACAAAGGTTAGAAAGAAAATAAAATGGATCTTTTTAGCAAGTACTGGAATATATTTTTTATAATTTTTAAATAAAACAACAAGGGATTTACAAATCAAAAAAGGTGCTTATTATATTTTTGATATATCTATGGTATTTAGTATATATTCACCATAGGCTATATTAAGCGCATTCATATCATCAAGAGGAACCTTTAGCTAAGTTTTGCAATAATGCCGATATGATTCATAGTTAAAGGGTTAACTAATATATTCGTCAAAAGTAGTAGGAAGGCCAATAAAATCACAAAATTTACAGAGAATTGCAGAAGTATTAGAAGTTATTTATAAGGGACGCATAAGTTAGCTAAAAAATATTAAAATGGTTTATAAACTTAGGAAGGTTGACTTCAAAGTTATTCGCACTTTAAGAGTTATTATTTTTTTTAAATATCTTCCTCAAAATGTTCAGAACGAGTCATTTTCTGTAAAGCAAATAACAGTTTACTATTTATTTTAAATTTAATTAAGAATTAAAATTTGTTGTATTAAAAAAGTACTAGATAAAAATGTTTATGCAAATTACCGAAAGGGATAGTTCAGTTTTAACAAATTTACTTTGATACCATGTAAATGTCAATGAAATCCATACAAATAATATTTCGTTATTTTTTTAAATCAAACTATGCTCGAATTACTTCTGGCATACCCTGTATAGGTTAGTCTTTTTTTATTAGTAGTATATTATTTCGTGAAAAATGAATTCCTTTTAGCTGTAGTATAAGTACCGCATTAAACTATGATTTTCAAACACTATAATATAATTTAAATATATCTAGTTAATTTCATCATTCTTCTGAAAGTTATATAACCAATACCTTTCCATTTTCGTAAATATAATGTCTTAGATATTTTCCAACTGCATGAAATAAACACAGTAAATTGGAAAACTCTTTCTTGATAAGAATATAAAAAAATATGTATTTCTTTTATTCATTTCTCCTTGATTTGAGATTCCAATCAACAGATGCTTTTCATTGAGAAATATTGAAAAATGTATTATTACCTTCCAAATAGATATTTCATTGGGCCAATCGATATAAGAATGAAACAAAAAAATTGAAATTAGAGGGTCAGTTATAGCGGTGCGGTTTTCAAATCCCTCTCGACGTTTAGTTGGGAATCATCCACCTGGATTTAATATTTTCTTTTGTTGGGATACGCTTGTTCATCCTCTTGCTGAATATGATTGTTGTTCAACACGATATTTATATTGTTACCTCTATGTGGGGATTATTATCCCGAAATGTTAGACTGTTAGTCTAAGTGGATATAAATGTCTTAATGTTTCTCTGTTTGGGAAAAATAAATCGGAGATTTTCACTCATGAAATAGGAAAGATGTCACAAAAATATGGCAATTTAAAAACCTTTTAGGTCTACTTGTGTTAAAATAGATTTTATTTCTAATTATTAGTTATTCCATGAGTTAACTATAATAAATTCCCAACTTACTTCAAATTAGGCTGGAATAGTCTACCAACTTACAAATTCCTAGTGAAAAAAGCCACAACCTTATAAGGAAAATGTTAGTCTTTTTAATTTATTTATGATAAAATTCATTACACTGTAAATTGATATTGGAAAATTTTATTATAATTTTTTATAGCACACTATAGTAACTACTATATTGCCAAAACATTGCTTGATACCATTAAATCGTTTTCATTAAAAATATTTTTTAATATTAAAATTTAAGCACAAATATATCTACGTAATAAATAATTTTAATAATAGTACTAGTTACTACAAGAAGACCAGTCTGATAAATTTAAGAATACTTATTAAATAAAGTTTATTTGCTAAGAGATTATTTTGTCGGTTTTCGAAGTACTTTTTCACACGTTCAAACCAATTATTAAAACACTTACTCCATTCAGAAGTTGAAATACTTAAAAATGCCTACTTTCAATGAATCCATGGCTTTTATATTCAGTGGGAAACTAAAAAAGGTGACTTAGTGCCAAATGAGGTTGGATGGGTCATTAATTTGGTGTTTGTATTTTTCAAAAAATCGCCTGTTTCGAATGTGTTACGAAATTTTTCATTATCAAGAAGTATGCAAACATGCCTGAATCTTTTTGTATGTCACATGTCTGTCTTCTTCAATCATTCGACGTACAACATGAATATTTTTTGCAAAATCTGATGTTAAGAGACACCTTTCCCTTGGTTGATCTTCAAGCGAAACACGACTAAATTTAAATTCTTGAAACCAGAGATATATACCTTCGTTTTTGATGACGTCAACATTATATATGAGGTATATGGGTAGCTTATCACGTCGGACTTATTAATTTCTTCTAACGTATTGATAATTCGCTGTCATATTTGAACAATAGCTTGTATTATATTACACGCTGTATATTTTACTTCTTCTTCTTTTGATGCAGATACATTACTGGATGTTAGCGATCACATTTTCCATTACGTCTCTGTTTCTGGCCGTGTGTATCAGAGATTGTATGTCCTTTATCCCTGTCCACTGCCTAATGTTTCTAAGCCAGGACATCTTTTTACGTCCGATTCCTCTCTTGCCTTCGATTTTACCCTGGATTATCAGTTGTAGGAACTGGTATTTTTCATTTCGCATGATGTGTCCTAGATACGCCGTCTTTCTCTTCTTAATTGTGTTAAAGAGTTCGCGTTCTTTTTTGACTTTTCTGAGGACTTCGGCATTTGTCATTTTCGCCGTCCATGGTATTTTTAGGATTCGACGGTACAGCCACATCTCGAAAGCTTCCAACCTGTTGATGTCATTAATTTTAAGTGTCCAGCCCTCCACGCCATAGAGCAACACCGACCATATATAGCATTTTACAAATCTTAGTCTTAATTTGAGATCGAAGTCGGAACATGTGAATATGTTCTTCAATTTTAAGAATGCTTGTCGAGCTTGTTCTATTCTACATTTTACTTCTTTGTCCGATACCCACTCCTCGAAAAGCCAGGTGCCCAGGTATTTAAATTTGCTCACTCTTTCAATAGGTTTCGCATTAAATGTTAGGTTGGCATTTTGGAACGCTTCCGGTGTTCTGGAGATGATCATGAATTTAGTCTTCTGGGTATTGATGTTTAATCCCATTTGTTTACTACGTTCTTCAACTGTAGAGACTAGTTCCTGTAGATCGTCCATGTTGTCGCAAATAATGCCAGCGTCATCAGCATATCGGACGTTGTTAATCCATACACCATTGACTTTGATTCCTTTTTCTTTGTCTTCCATTGCCTCCCGAAATATGGCTTCCGAATATATGTTAAACAAGAGTGGCGATAACACGCATCCCTGTCGGACTCCTCTTCTTATCTGTACGGGGTTGGAAACAGAAGACTCTAGTTTTAATTGTGCAGTTTGATGCCAATACAAGTTTTCAATACATCGTATGTCTTTTTGATCTATGTCAAGTTTTCTGAGTAGCTGCATTAATTTATGGTGTTGGACTCGGTCGAACGCTTTTTCATAGTCTAAAAAACACAGGCAGACGTCTTTTCTCTGGTCGTAACAGTTTTGGACCAGCACTTGTGTTGCAACTATCGCCTCTCTCGTACCTAATCCCTTCCTAAATCCAAACTGCGAGTCACTCATATCCACCTCACATTTCCTGTATATTCTCTGGTGTAATACTTTAAGGAATATTTTTAAAGTGTGGCTCATTAAACTGATAAGTCTGTGATCCTCACATCTTCTTGCATTAATCTTCTTAGGCAATGGAATAAAGATAGAACGTAACCATTGTTCAGGGTAGCGGCCAGTATCGTAAATAATGTTAAATATTTTATGGAGTGCTATAATTCCCCTCTCATCTAGGATTTTGAGAATTTCTGAGGGAATTGCATCCGGGCCTGGTGCCTTATTGTTTTTTGATGAATGTATTGCTTTTTCAATCTCTTCTTTGGTGATCGATGGGCCAGATAGGTGGCAGCTATCATCATCTTCTCTCATTGGACGTTCATCATTGAAGAGCTCCTCTATATAATTTTCCCAAAGGTTACTTTTGTTTTGTTCGCCCGTCAGTATCTGGTTGTCCCGATTAACTAACACAGTTGGTCTCCTTTTTCTATATATTCCTGCAGTCTCTTTCAGTTTTTTGTGTAGGTTGTGATCATCGTGCTGTAGTTGTAGTTCTTCTATTTCTTTACATTGTTGTTTAAGCCATTCATTCTTTGCTATTCTTATTTTTGATTTTATTTGTCTGTGAATACTTTTATATGTGCTGTCATCCGGGTCGTTCTTGTGTTTTCTACGTTCATCCATTAGTGACAATATGTCTTGCGTCATCCATTTTTGCTTTTTGTTATTTGGTTGATAACCCAAGCTGCTCTTCATGATATCTGTTACCGTACTCGTAATCATATCCCATGCTGGTGTTAAATCTTCTCCAATGTTTGCCGTCATTAGTTGCATTTGTGTATTTATATCGCTGTTGATCTTAGATTTTATTTCCATTTCCTTCATTTTATCTAATGCTATCCTTTTTTGCGTGATCGATTTGTTTCTACACGAAAGAGAAATCTTTATAGTGGCTACCAAGAGTACGTGGTCTGATGGTACGTCCGCTCCAGGGTATGTGCAGGCTCTTTTGACAGTTGTGCTAAATCTTCCATTAATCAGAACAAAATCTATTTGGTTCCTTATTACATTCTGCGGACTGTCTGCTGGAGATTTCCATGTATAGAGGCGACGAGGATGAAGTTTGAACCATGTGTTAGTTATTCTCATCTCCTCTTCTTGACAAAATTGTAAGAGTCGGTCGCCCCTCTCGTTCCTTGTTCCGAGACCATAAAGCCCCACTATGTCTTCAAAACTGCCTTTTCCTATTTTGGCGTTGAAATCTCCCATTACTATATTTACGTCATGCTTTTTCGTCAATTTAAGTAGTTCTTTGATTTCGCTATAGAATTGTTCTATTTCCTCGTCTGTTGCATCGTTTGTTGGTGCGTATACCTGTATTATGTTGAGGTTGTTTGGCTTCGCATGGAGTTTTACCAATGCGGTACGGTCAGAAAATGGTATAAACTCTCTAACGTACTTCGCAAGATTTTTTGATATCACAATTCCAACACCTCTTCTGTGATTTCGTTCTTCATTTCCGGAATAGAAAAATGTTCCGTAATCCATATTCAGTTTTCCTGCTCCAGTCCACCAGGTTTCTGACACGCCCAGTATATCCAATTTAGTTCTTTCCATCTCTTGAACCAGATTAGCCAATTTTCCAGCCTCAAACAGGCTGCGTGTATTCCAGGTTCCTGTCTTGATATCTTTTCTGAGGTTTGCTCGTAGACTTGATACATTCAAAACCGTTCCCCCCGGAGATCCGATTGGGGAACTATTTACTCCTCCGGAAAATTTCGTGTTGAATGTATCCATGTATTCATGTGATTGTCTGGGGAATGATAATCAGGTGGTTTCCCGTTGCCTTCCTGATTCCACTGCCGTTGACTACCTTTCATAGTTCCTCCGCCTTCGGGGACGATTTCTCCCCCCCAGGACAATAGAGTGCCCTTGCTCTTGTCAACTCCTCCACCCGTAGCTGTTGGTTGACCAGAGGGGATTACTTATACCGGTAATCACTCGGTCGACAGAGCCTCGTTGGTTATCTAGCAGGGTGCACCACGTGCAGGTGAGGTTGTCATTTGGGCCGACACCTCCTTGTTGTCGTCACCCCTTACACCCCTATATTTATATAGTATATTTTACTATACATGCGATTTCATAGAACTTGTCAATGAGTATAAGATCTGAACATTTCGGTGGTCATTCTATTTCATGGAAGCGAAATAGAGTAACTTGTTGAAACCATATTCTCGTTCTAAGAATGTTTTCCTATAGATTAGGAAGAATGGTAATGGGCAGGGAATCCGAATTGTTCGTAATTATACCTGTTAAGCCCCTTCTTTTGTCATTCCTAGACTATCACCCTCCTTACTCGTTCCGCTCCTCCTTGACCTTCTTAACAACCTCCATCTAGGAATAAGAAATTTTTTCCACATCTTAGACATTTTGGATGCTCCCCAATAGGTTTAGTTGCACTTGGAGTCCTCAGAGATCCCTAAAGATTCCAGCGATTAGCCGTAGTTGCTGTATGAATTTGTCTAGCAGCCTCCTGGACTTAGATATCCCTAATACTCCTCTATATATTGACTCTTAACATCTTTAGAGCATCTGCGATTTCCTGCAGAAGAACCATTCTCATTCTGAGACAGCAGATTGATCTGAGAGCCGTCCTGTATATGTCTGCTGCATATCCGCCTTTATTTGTAATACATTTGCTACCTAAATCATGGCAAACGCTTCTGACTGAAACTTCTTGGAGTACTCATCATAAAAAGACCTTTTATAAAAGTTGTCAAATAGAAATGAAGGGAGTAGCTGTTTTAAAGATCATATTAAGGGACATGACAAAAAATATTCTGACAAGTTTGATAGGGGATGAGCAAATGTACTTGATTTATTTTTTGTTCCACTCATACCATCCTACCCTATATGTAACCAAAAAAAGTCAAACTAAGTAAGAACAAACTTTACGTACTATAGCAGTTCAAGGAGGATATCCTGAGACAGGTCGGTTTTTTATTTTAATTTAATTTATTTTTACATAACAATGAAATATACAGGGTAAACCATTTGTGAGTAAGGATGTCATCGACAATTTTTTTAAATGACACACACTGTATATTCTATTTCTTTTAGATTGCAAATTTCAAGACGAATCCAAAAATATACCTTACTTGTGTTTGGTAATTAATAGTTTTGAAGATACAATAATTGTAAAATTTGTATTTTTGAAGACCTTTAATTAAATTAAAATAACAAAATAATACAACATTAACAATAAATTGCCACACAATAAATTGCAGTAAGTTTTCGAATTGTCTTCCTTCTTGTGCTTGATAGTGTCCTAAGCGATCAATAAATTCCTGCTGAATTTTATTAGTGGTTTCCTGCGAAATGTTATTTATTTCTAGCCTTATTCTATCTTTTAAATCATTTATGTCATCGGGTTTACTTTTATACACAACATCTTTTAGATGACCACACAAAAAGAAATTTAATGGCGTGAGATCCGATGACCTTGGTGGCCACTCAATGGGTCCTCGTCTACCGAACCACTTATTGGGGAAAACTTGGTCAATATATGTTCGAACGGCCGCTGCATAATGTGGCGGCGCCCCATCTTTTTGATACCACAGACTTTCATCGATATTTTCGGGAATGTTTGCACTAGGGAATACATTCATTAAAGTTGGAATCAAAAAGTTAATTAAAAATTGCAGATAAGTTGACCCGTTTACAGTTCCATTAAAAAAATAGGGTCCAATGATGTTATTTCGAACAATTCCTGCTCAAACATTAACCTATCCTAACTTTTCAGGTTCTGTGCTACGGCATTAAAAAATATTTGATACAGAGTGATTAAAAATCAGATGGGATTTCAAATTTCAAACACAAGTATGATATATTTTTGGAATCGTCTTGAAATTTGTAATCTAAAAAAATAAAATATACAGGGTGTGCCATTTAAAAAAATTGTCGATGACATCGTTACTCACAAATGATTTTTTTCTCAAAATTGTTTGTTTAGCTTAAAATTAATGTAATCCCTACTTTATGTATACAGTGTATATAAATATGTTTAGAAGAATTGATATAGCATAGATGGAATGGATCTTTTAGATCGTAGTGTATCAACGAATTTAGGTTACTTAATACCAGGGTAAATAATATATGTAAGTATATTATTTTTCTAGCAAAAACTTTCTCATTCCAAATAATTTAAGGATGGACTTTTTTCAACGATAACCTACGTAACGTAGATATCTCTTAAATGCATTTGTATTCAATTTACATTAGGATACTCTTTATTTTTCTTTAAGCACACTGTAGGTATAATAATAAGCATAAATATATCTTATTGTGTTGTGAATTTAACAGAAGCCCTATTAAGATAACGTGCGTTACCCTACAACAAACGGTTGGTCGAGTCTGACCACTCCCTCCAATTGCAAAACACGCCCTTAACACGCGCCCTTGCAACTTTTGTCATTTAACGAACAATTTATAAACTTATTTCTCGCCGCGGAGTTACCTTCATTCTTTATCTTTTCATTGATGTTGTATTGTGCGGTTTGATTTTCAAAAAAAAAGTGCTGATCCAAAGGTATGGTATTTTCTTTAATAGTAGTTGTAAAATTAATGGTGATTGATGGGATTTAAAAAATGGTTTAAATATTAGAGGCAATAGAGTCTTGTAATATATTCTTTTTTTATGATGTTTTCCGTATACGCAAAAATTTTTATCAAATAAACGTACATTGTCTACGAACACAAATATAAAAAATAATACAGTTTGTAAAGTTAATGCTTTTTTATTTTTATTTCTCCATACTTAGACCGTTTAAACCGAAACACCATAAATACTCTATTTCAAATATTTAAGCAAGTCATTACAATAACAATTTTTTAAATCTCTAACAGAACCATAATGATGTTTATATAAAAATTATAGTTGTAAAAGTTATGAGATATCAAAATATTTTTTAATGTATCCATCACATTCAAGTTATTAAAATTGGTCCAACTTACTAACTCTTAACTTAGCTCCGATAATTCTTAACCATTATAATTAAAGCTTAAAGTATGTTTACGCATCCACATCTACAGACATTTACAAATACTATTGGTATTGTTTGTTTTAACACTTGATCATATACTGGAGGTTTTTTCTTTTGAGCCTTATCGCCAGGTTGTTCATATCGAGATGTTGAAATGATTCTTCACTAGATACTCGTCTTTTAAAGGGAATCTCTTAATGTCATTAATACAAATCGAGAAATAACTCATTTTTAGTTGTAGAATAAGTAAATTTATTTACTTTAAACTAATGAGAATAATAATTTAAACAAAATTAATTCAAATGTTTAAAATGTTCTCCGTTCACCTCCTGACAATATGCCAGCCTATTAATAAATTCTTGATCACTCTTTCCAAGATTTCTCCACGTATTAGTTCACATTCATCAATAATTCTTTGTCTCAATTCCTGCAAGCATGTTGGTCGTTTAACGTAAACACGTGATTTTAGATAACCCCAAAGAAAAAATCTAATGTGCTTAGATCCGGAGAACGAGTAGGCCACTCTATGAATCGATCACCAGAACCAATGATCATTAATATTTCAATACGATCTTTTTCACTTAAATGAACCATTTTTAATCGTACAATTTATTTTCGTAAAATACAATTTGACGTTTGGCAACAAATAGTACTCGTTTATTTCTTAGTATTAATACAAACAATATCAATTTGTTTATCTAAATGGTGTTTTACTCTAATGTATAAAAACTTAAAAGGGATAATTAAAGTGCTGTATTCCTCGTTTTTACAGATTTTTCACACTAAACCCAGTATGTACGAATTCGAAATAACAAGATCCGGTTAAACCGGAAGTATATTAATAACAAAAAAATATACATCAGCTGCATTTTGCCCCACTACACTTACTTGTAAAATTTCATAAATATCGTCCGTTTCGTTTTAAAGATATTTACTTGGTTCCATACTTTATCCCAACCATGTATATTAGTTTATATTGCGATAATTGTTAAATTTTATAAAAGGCAAAAAAATAAAATCACCTCCTAAAATCTAAATCCATTTGTAAAATTCTGTTATGAGAAATCCTGGTTTTATTATGTTTTTTATTTATGTCAATAAATAATTTTGTGATGCGTTTTTACTTGTTATTTGCTTTTCAAAACAATTTTAGCAACATAATTTCTCTTGCAGCTTAGAGGGTAAGCCAACACTGATCAAAATTGAAATAAATGCCAATATCACTGGAATGATAAGAGATATCAACTTGCAGTTTTGACAGGTCAATAATTCATCTTATTTGCCATTTTGTGATTTGGTTAGAGTTATGGCATCGTATTTGAAATTTCCCAGAAAAAATTATAAAGATTAAACGTGTTGGTGTTATTTGTTTCTGAAATCTTTACAACATTGAGACTAGTTTGTAAAAATCGATTCAGCCACATGGAAGTAACAGAATTTTTTTTGTCAACGTAAATACATTTCCCCCACCACTTAGGAATAGGTGATACAGAAAAATGACTTAAACAAAAGTTGTAGAATAAGGATAGTATTATCTAATATTGGTATTTTTTACTAACCTTAATAAGGAAATATTTTGTAAAAAACACAAATATATTTTGTAAGTAATAGATGGCGCCATATAGCGGAAAACTACAAACTTAAAAATATTTTTAAGCATTTTTTTGTCCGATTTTGTTATAAGGATTTTTTTCTAGCACCTACGGTTTCCGAGATACGGCAGCTCGCCATCTTTAATGAATCATCCTGTAAAAACAGTTATTCATTTTTGGCTTGAAAATGAACACTCGCCATCTGCTAGAGCAACAGGTATAGTTATCTCAATTTTCAAAACTATCGTTAAATTAGGAAAAGATGTGCTTGAGTTATTTTTTAAAATGTACTCTAAAATATTTTCTGGCTCATGAAAGCTTTTCAGTGTTAATGAAATTTAATCTATGTTTAGTATAAATCACAACCTATGATATATCTTTTGTAATTTGGATCATTATCATTGGATAACTTTAGGGATAATTCTATGGCGCTGCAATATATTTGAAACCGTCTTTTGAAATTGTTTTCATGATATTAAAATTATCTATGTAAGTAATTAGTTGCCCACATCTTTCAGATAACTAATTTAAACAAGCACGTTGTATTGGAAAAACGAAACATATTTTAAATTGCGATTTGGGGTAGTGTAAACTCGTCTTTAGTCTCGTATCCAAATTGTTTCTTCTTACCCCCACTTCCATATTGACATTCTGTTGTAAATTTGTCTTCAACTCTGAGAGACTCCACTTAACTAAAAACATTTGGCTCCTTATATACCCATATATAGTTCTTATAGACCTACAAATACGCTAACTATAAACACCTTTCTTCCGATTTGATTACATGAAACAAAAAGAGAAACGAATACAATTTCAACAAAACTGCTTTGGCAACATTGCTTTTCCAGTAGAACACTGCACAGGCCCGGTTCAAAGAGAATATAGATTTAATCTTTTTGGCGCACGTACTAATGGATGGGGCACAAAATATGTTTGCGGTGGGTTAAATTTTTGGACAAGTGGTATACTGAAAATGAAAACAAATTTATCCTTTACAAAACTTTTCCGTCAAAGTTTCTCGTAAAACGTAACTATTAATTGCAATTTCAATTTGGATTCTTGCATTTTTCTAGAACTTATTTGAGGATAAATAAAAATTGAATTTATCAAAATAAAATGTTCAATAATATACAGAAGCCAAAAAATTTATATACTTAACAACTTTTAAGTGGCTCTAGACATAACCAAATTAACAATAAAAATTTGAAATGGCATTAATTAAAACTCTTAAAATAACTAAGATACCGGGTTTTGGTTTTGGGGATGTGTTTATTTTTGCATTACCTTTAATATAAGGTGAAACTCGACAGGGGTTGCAATTTAAAAATTTTGGGTTTATCACTCCCAAAAAAAACTTCCCAGGGTATGAAAGTTTTAAACCATCTAAAAATATAGTTTTTATGGCCCTTTAATGATCCCCAAATTTTCAGATTTTTTTTTTCACTCGTTAGAAACTTATGGCTCCGTACCGGGACTTTTGGGAAACTCTGTATTTGAATATCAATGGTACAATTAATGCCTTAACATTTTAGAGATTTAACTGGTTTAAGCAGCATTATGACTCCTCTAAATATGTCAGCATGACTATCACTGTTCTCAGTAGCCGCTTTAAAATTGGAGCTTTCTTGCATCGAAATTTGGTATAATTTCTTCAGATATTTCTTTGGAGGGTTCTAAAGCTATGTTAGATCATGCATTTTGTTCTTGTTGATCTTCGTACAAATTATTTTCCTGATGTTGTGTGATTTAAATATTTCTTTAATATCGTTGCTTTTCGTGCATTGTCAAGTTTCTATTTTTAATCCTCATAGACTGTATCTGCTCGTCTGGTCTTTTAATATTTTTGATTACTATTCCATAAAGAACAATTTGAAATCTGCTGTTTAATCCTCGAGACTAATTCTCACCTAAATCTAAATAAAACTACATTTTTTTAGAGCCTAAATAAAACATTTTTGATATTAAGATACTATCAATTATTTTTATGATTTTAGAAAATGACCAGTAGCAGTTCTCCGTTAGGTCAACCCAAAACTAATCAACCATCCTCCCCTAGAGAGTTTTTCCAAAAATTATACGGGGATTTAGAACACAAATCTTCGTCCCCAGAAAAAGAAACAAAAAGTAATTTTGGAATAAAAAATGGCAAAACAGAGTTGGTAACGCCAAAACCAATTTTAGCAACTTCTTCACTTCCGTTTCTTCTACCACATGCAAGTGAGTCGCAGTTGGCAGTCGCAGCTGCAGGACTAACAGCTTTCTGTAAGTAATAAATTTGGCATATTTTATTTTTAATACTCGTACATACAGGGTTGGGATAAAGTATGGAAAGTAAATATCTTTAAAACGAAACAGAGGATATTTACGAAATTTTGTGGGTAAGTGCAATGGGGCACATCCGGTTTAACCGGAAATATCCTCAACTTTTTTTATTTAAATGAGACACCCTGTATATTTTTGAAAAAATAGGTAAAAACGAGAAATAACTCTGTTTTAGTGGTAGAATAAGTAAATTTATTTACTTTAGATTAATGAGAATAATAATTCAAACAAATTTAATTCAAATGTTCTCAAAATGCTCTCCGTTCACCTCCTGACAATATGCCAGCCCATTAACAAATTCTTGAATCACTCTTTCCAAGACTTCTCCACGTATTAGTTCACATTCATCAATAATTATTTGTCTCAATTCTTGCAATCATGTTGGTCGTTTAACGTAAACACGTGATTTTAGATAACCCCAAAGAAAAAATCTATTGGGCTTAGATCCGGAGAAAGAGCAGGTCACTCTATGAATCCTCTATGCTCAATCCATCTATTTGGAAAATTCGCATCCAGAAAATCTCTATCCCGTCTATCAGAGTGGGGAAGTGATCCATCTTGTTGAAACCAAACATTTTGTGGTAAATGCCAAATCTGTTGAAGTGCAGGAATAATTTGGTTATTCAGTAAATCTAAATACTTGTCACAATTCAAGTTTCCGTCTATAAAAAATGGGCTTATGAGCCTATTTTCGACAATTCCCATCCAAACATTCAACTTCTGTGGATGCTGGGTATGTGCTTCATGAATCAATGAGGATTCTCATTTGACCAATACCTTGAGTTATGACGGTTAATTGTTCCATTTAAACAAAAAGTTGCCTCATCGGAAAACACTACATTAGATGCAAAATGTTCGTCGACATTACAGATCTCCATCAGTCGTTCGTAAAACTCGAGCCGTCTGACAATTCTTGAACCAATTATATCTTATACGGATGATACTTTTCACTTTTCAATATCTTCCCTACGAAACGTCGACTTATACCATGGTTTAGCGCTAAAATTGCGGTAGAAGTTTGAAGTGATTCCTCTAAATCAATTGCTATGTTTTGTCTAATAGTTTCGTTCGTTGCGGTTTGCGGTCTTCCAGGTTTTGGCAAATTTTTGATCATCCCAGTTTTATTAAAACGTTGTAATGTTTTAGTAACTGTTGAACGTGATATGGGATTTTTTTTAGGATGCAAATCATTAAAAATATGACACACTTCTTCATGAGTTCTAACACGATCACCATAATCGATCATCATTAATACATATTTCAATACGATCTTTTTCACTTATATGAACCATTCTTAATCGTACAATTTATTTCCGTAAATTACAATTTGACAGTTTGGCAACAGTTACCTACTAGTTACCTACTAGATAGTACTCGTTTATTTCTTAGTATTAATACAAACAATATCAATTTGTTTATCTAAATGGTATTTTACTCTAATGTATAAAAACGTAAAAGTGGTTGTTAAAGTGCTGCGTTCCTCGTTTTTACAGATTTTTTACACTAAACCCAGTATGTACGAATTCGAAATAACAAGATCTTTCAAAATCTGCAAAAGCATACAGGGTGTCCCATTTAAATAAAAAAGTTGAAGGTATTTCCGGTTAAACCGGAAGTATATTAATAACAAAAAAATGTACATCAGCTGCATTTTGCCCCATTTCACTTACTTGCAAAATTTCATAAATATCGTCGGTTTCGTTTTAAAGATATTTACTTGGTTCCATACTTTATCCCAACCCCGTATATTTGAAAATAGAAACAATTTGATTTATTGATAAGATTGGGGAAACTTTTAAGTAAGGAAATGTTTGAACTTGGTGGAACTCGGACAAAATTCTTGTGCTGAAACACGATTACTGTTATTTTTCTCTTACATAATTATTAGTTATCTATCCCCTTTTTAACAAATACAAGTATTAGGTATATGCTTGCCTGTATTTTTCTACAGGATTCTAATACCCCCTATATAAGAATCAGAGTTTTGGTAATTCAAATCCTATAGGAAAGTCAAACAAACGAGAATATATGTTTATAAAAGGGAGGTAAAAAACAGATTTCCTACATAAAAAATATAAAAGATAAATTATGCTTATTTTGAACTTGCCCAGTGTTCTAAAATATTTTTTAAACTAAATTTTTTTCTGTGACTGGAGTTTTGCTAATTCCATTGTCAAACAGTGACAGAAAGTTGACAAATTTCTTATATGCATACTTGACACCCATCATAAAATTTCCAGATTTAATTGTTCATTTATTTTTATATTCTGAGGACATTTTAGGTATTTCTTGATTTCAAATTCGGCAAAAAAATTAAGTTCTTATTTTTTGTCACTGTTGTTGCAATTGTTTTGTTAAGTGAAGCTTCTGTTTAGTGTCAATGAGGTGTTTTTCGTAATGTGATTTATTTGGTTGTATTAATCTACAAGATCGTGAGTGTTCACTGTATCTTATTTCAAAATTTCTAAGGGTCTGACCAATATAGACGGCATTACAATCTGGACAATTTAATTTGTAAATACCTGATTTTTAATTTATTAATTTTAAGTTTTATATTTAATAAAAATGAACCTACATTATTTTTTACTTTAAAAGATATTGTAGAAGATGTTGTACGAGATATATTTGATATTTTATATGAAATGTCTCTAAAATATGAAAGAGTGTATGATCTGTCATCTTTAGGTTGTGTCAGAAATAAGGTTAATGGCAACTTTTTCTTCCTTTTAATTAATGAACCTATTCATTACATGTAATGGATAATTATTAGATGTAGTGATTTGTTTTATTATATTAATTTCCCTTTTAAAATCATCAAGACTCATTGGTAATGAGATGGGGCTATTTGAATTAGGGATAGTCATATTTGTATGAGTTGGTTTACGATAAATTGAATATTGAAGATTACAGTTTACTCTTTTGATATTTATATCTAAGAAAACATCCAATTGTCTATCAGTACCTGTAAAACCCGCCAAAACATCATCAACCTTTCTATAACAAAACAATATATTCCTGGAGATATTTGAATAAAAATATTTTTTTCTAAATTATCCATAAAAGTATTTAACAAAATTGTTAATATTGAGCTACCTATTGGTGATCTTTCATTTTCAATATAAAATTTATCATCAAAAACAAAGTTATTTTGATTGATATATAAATTAAATAGGTTTATAATTTCATTAATTAAAATTAAAAAAAATACATTGAGATGGCGGAATTTTTGGAGGAATTTGAAAGCAAGAAATATCTAAAATGTCCTCAGTATATAGTAGTGAATGAACAATTAAATCTGGAAAGTTAAGTTCAAAAATTTTAAAAAAAGCTTCTGAATACTGTGGAAATTAAAGATAAATATAGTTTATTTATTTATTTATTTATTTATTTTATCTAACGTCGGCCTAATTCTGCGACCAGGACTGATCACCGACGCCGGGAGCACAATTTAAAGGAAACTTTTTAAAAATATTATCACGGCAAAGCTTTAAGATCATTGCTGACGTATACAAAATATCACTCAGAATGAATTTTCTAGACTAACACTTGGATTTTTTCCTGAGAATTTGAGGGGAGAAAAGTTCCATCAGGGTATTTCAAAGATGAAAAGATTATCTGGGTAGATAGTTCAAGGATGTTGATCAACTATTGGGTGGACATCAAGATATACTAATTGGAAGCAACTATTCCAGAAAATCACAGATCTTTAATTTATAAAGTACATTTTTCTGGAGAACAATTATTTTTTGTTTAAAGTTCATGTTTCTTTTCCAAATACACTTATAGGTAATAAAATATTTAAAACTACTATTTTTACTGAAGACCACTTAATATAAAAGGAACATTAAAAAAATTTTACATGTCGAAGCTTCAATTTTGTTTATCAGTATGTTGCATCACTTCATGCAATTTATATTTAGGTTTTTAAAACAATCTCTTTCCCATCATTACAAAATACAAAATTTATTTTTACGACTAAAATGGACATTATGTTTAAGAAAAGAAAAAAAAAGAAAGAATTCGTACTTTGTATAAATCTCATGAAAAATAGGACTGTATCCACATCTCAGAATCCATTATTTTCTTGCTTTTCAAGGGCATATACAAAATTTTTTGCTCGTGTGGACAGATGAAATAAGGCAATCAAAAGATTCAAAACCTATTGTGAAATTTATTATGGACAGATTCCACAAAGTAAGGGTTGAAACACTTTATTTAATCTTACAAAAAAACTAATTTCTGTTTCCCTTGCACAAGATATGTGCATTTATGTTTATTTCTATTTTCCATTTATACGTGAATAATACAACAAAGTCAGTTGTATTTTTTAAATCTCAAAGCATTCAATTAAGTAGAATTGGAACAAATTTAGCAGGAACATAATAGATTGAAAATCAGGCGCATTGCGGGAGGACCACATGTTTCCTCCCATCTCCCCCGCCTCCTTCAGTCAGTTGTCACAATGCTCACAATTCGGAATTCTTCAGCTATGCAAAACTAATCTCATCATAATAATATTTTACATTTCATATTGTTAAGGACTTATTTTCTCGCTTGATTCCGAACTGTGGCTGTGAGAGAACGGACACCTTGCGGCTTGACGCTTACGGCTTACGTCCTGTGGTTATGGAGCCGTGAAATCTCCAATTCACTCTAAACTTTTTTATTGTTATTTTTTAGAACCAAGCTGAAATTTCTAACGTTTGTATTATTTTTAAACTAAGTCTTTTTTGTATGGTAAAAAGTCCAGTGAAAGGATTAAAATACTAAATTATTAACATGGTATAATTATTTATAACTACCGTTTGAAGAGTGATGTATTTTGTATCTGTATTTTTTTTAGTTATACGAGGAATGTCAATATATTAAACTTATCTATAGATGAAAATTACCAGTTATAAAAAATTGCCAAAACATCTTTTTAATTAATTTCAGAATAATTGTGATAAATAGCATTTTATATGTCGAAAAATTAAGTAACATATAGAAAACATCAGTGTTACTCATTTATAATCCAATATTGTCAAAAATTATACAGTGTGTAGATAAAGTATGGAATAAATTCATTTTAAGCTAAAAAACAATTTTGAGGAAAAATCCTGAGACAAGTCGATTTTTGATTTTAATTTAATGTATTTTTACATAACAATGAAATATACAGGGTAAACCATTTGTGAGTAACGATGTCATCGACAATTTTTTTAAATGGCGCACCCTGTATATTTTATTTTTTTTAGATTGCAAATTTCAAGACGATTCCAAAAATATATCATACTTGTGTTCGGGAATTAATAGTTTTGAAGATACAATAATTTTCAAATCTGTATTTTGATGACCTTTAATTAAATTAAAATAACAAAATAATACAACAGTAATAATAAATTGCCACACAATAAATTACAGTAACTGTTCGAATTGTCTTCCTTCTTGTGCTTGACAGTGTCCTTAGCGATCAATAAATTCCTGCTGAACTTTATTAATGGTTTTCTGCGAAATGTTATTTATTTCTTGCCTTATTCTATCTTTTATATCATTTATGTCGTCGGGTTTACTTTTATACACATCTTTTAGATGATCCCACAAAAAGAAATTTAATGGCATGAGATCCGGTGACCTTGTTAGCCACTCAATGAGTCCTCGTCTACCGATCCACTTATTGGGGAAAACTTCGTCAAGATATGTTCGGCTGCATAATGTGGCGGCGCCCCATCTTGTTGATACCACAGATTTTCATCGATATTTCCGGGAATGTTTGGACTAGGGAATAAATTCATTAAAGTTGGAATGAAAAAATTCATTAAAACTTGCAAATAAGTTAGCTTGTTACAGTTCCGTCAAAAAAATAGGGTCCAATGATTTTATTTGGAACAATTGCTGCCCAAACATTAATTTTCTGTGAATATTGAGTCTGATGTTTTCTCATCCATTTGGGAGTTTCCTTCTGCCTGTTTAATGTTTAATGCAAATGTGCATTCATAAGAAAAATAACGTTTTTTGCGAAAAGTGGATCATTACTAAACTTATCCATCAAAGATTCGCTAAATTCCATTCTACGATCCGGGTCGTCATCTGACAGTTTTTGTACAAGGTACACTTTAAAGGGATGCCACTTTTCATGTTTTAATACTTTATGAATAGAAGTAAAAGGAACATCACTCGACTAACTTGCCGAACGCTGTTGTGTGGATTTTCTTCCATAGCCAATAAAAAGTTTAATTTAGAATTCTTGGCAAGTACTGGAAGGTCTGATTTAGGTAGATCTTCTACGGTATCAAACCCCCTAAATTTTTTTTCAATTTTGCTCACTGTTGACTGATTTATAGGTTGTTCTGGATATTTGTTATTAAATATAGCATAATTAAACTGGTACTAAACAGAAGTCTGACAAACGCCTAATTTTCTCAATAAATTTTTTAATACAAACTATTTTCAACTACATTAAAACGTAACAATTGAAAGATTACAACATTTTTAAAATAATGATTACTTAATGAAGTGCTCAAAATGTGTTCCATTTGTGACTTAACAGTACTCTAATCGATGGTAGAATGCGTCTACCACATTTCTTTTATTTATTTAAGATCTTCTGGACTACATAAAATCTAAGTGTTACATATGGTTGAACTCGTATTGAAGAGAAGATTCCAAAAATGACTGAATATACAGGGTGATGTATTTAAAAAATCAAAGTGACTAATAATATCTGAAAACGGCAAATCTAGCAACATTCTAAAGGTCAAATTTTGTAGAATTCGGACTAGCAATTTACGAGATAATTTTCCATTTCCATACTTTTGGTTCACTCTGTATATATACATCAGCGGCGGTCCTACGGCCTCTGCCGCATCCGTCATTTCGATAGCCATTATTCTCTATCTCTCCATTCATTCTCGTTGTTGGCTCTGTCTCTCATTATCCTCTATTCCCTTCATCCATGTTAGGGCCGGTCTTCTTCTCTTCCTTCGTGGGTATATAACTTAGCGCTCTTTTTAGTGTTTTCCATACCATATAAGTTTTCTGGTTTCTATATTTTCTGTAGTTGTGTAAATTCTTTTTGTTTTTCTTCTAATCTCTTCATTCGGTACATGCTGTAGTTTGGACACTTTATTGGCTCTTCTGCGAAAATCCATTTCCACAGCATCCAATTTTTTTTTGTTCTTAATCGATTACTGTCACCGCTCTGATCCATAAGTAATTATTGGCTCTGTAAATGCCCTGAAGATTGCCAGTTTCGTGTTAATATGTATCTGATACGACCAGAGAAGTGAATTGAAAATTCGTACACATTTCTGTCCCTATTGAACCCTTTGTGCTATTTCTCTCTCTGATGTTCCGTCTGTGAGATAATGCTTCCCAAGTATTTGTATTCTTCGCATGACCTTATTTCTCTTCATTCTAAGCTGGGATCTTCTTCTTCCTCTCCTATACGAAATACTCTGTCTTTTTCATGTTCGTATTGATTCCCCACTTCTCATATTCTTCTTTCAGTTTCCTTATCATATAGTCGATATATTCTTCAATTTGCAAATAACTTGATCATCAGCAAAGAATAGCGTTATTAAGCAGGATTCACCGATCTCTATCCCCATTCCTGAGCACTTCCTTCTCCAGTCTCAAATATATTTTTTAAACAGAGTTGGTGAAAAGCAACAGCCCTGTTTAAGACCTTTTGTAACTCTAAATGGATTGAATATCTTATTTCCAATCTTCGCTGCGCTTTGTAGGTTCTTATAAATATTTTGCACCGCACGAAAATATACTTTATTCAGTAAAAGTCGATTGTTTTATATAGAAAATGTTCCTTAACTTTTCATCACGATTTTCCCGAAACGACTTTATTTAAACTTATACATAACTCGAGACAGTATCGTTTTTCTTCAATTTTAAAAATGAATATTTCTTGAGGTTGCTTAAAAATTAATAATTGAAAAAATAT
Organism: Hermaeophaga mercurialis; assembly: GCA_951812935.1. Lineage (NCBI taxonomy): Eukaryota > Metazoa > Arthropoda > Insecta > Coleoptera > Chrysomelidae > Hermaeophaga > Hermaeophaga mercurialis. The sequence goes on along the minus strand of OX638362.1, from coordinate 29,058,875 downwards.
CGCTATATACTCGTATATATAACGAAATCCACGTTTGTACAAATTTTATGGAATATCCCATCAAATGCACCGTTCTGGAGTTATGGACCTTCGTGTCTACGGTCACTCACCCCTGTATAAAGACACAAAAAGCAGGATAAAAGTTATTGGTACCGATTTAACCAACAATCGCTGTTGGAATAAGGGAAAGGTATACTCTAGCAAAGCTCAAGAAGTATAAATTTGCTAAATATTTCGGTATAAATATATCAAAATACAAAATTTAGAAATAAAAGACAAGGTAGAACAGGAATTATCACAACTAGAGACAATGGTGAAAGTGGTAGTAGTAAAATATAAAGTTCAAATACTACAAAAGGAAAGGATTCGTTCGATGAGAAGTGTAGACTAGCACTTAAGAATTTATTAAGAAGGAGAATGATGAAAAAACCAACATAAGAAAAAAGAAATAAGAATAGGAATGAAAACAACAACAATTCTTCAAAAGTAAGATAAGACATTGAAGATGCCGAGAATTCTTTAAAAAGCTGCTTAATGTTAGAGAAATGGTAAAGGGAGACGATAATTACGAATCACATTATTAGCAAGCTAGGAGAAGCAAACATCTACAAAACTTGAAATAATGGAAAAATAATAAAAGTGCAGGTAAAAATAGAATTCCCACAGAAGTCTATAAAAATGGAGATAATGCACTAAAAGTAAGAAATAGAGAGGTAAAAAAGCAAATTTTGATTGATTAAGTAATACCAAGAACATGAGGAAATGCCCAGTACACATAAAAGGAGATAAGATAGTCTATAGTAATTAATAAATAAAAGACTCAGACACCATCAGGAAGAACTTGCAGAGGAACACCAAGGAGACTTCAGAGTAGAAAGAGGAACGAGTGATCAGCTAATTGTGGTTAAAGTAACTGCAGTTTTTTGGTTTCTAATCCAAAAAGCACAGAACTTACGTATATTTAAGCTACTCTAAAACACACCAAACTATGGATTTTAATTTAAAATTTCGCTAGTTTTATCGTACTCAAAAGTACTGCTTTAAACGATCTTACAGACTGTTAAAAAAATATAAAACGTTTTGAATAATAAGTAGAATTTCTATTTTAAATTCCTTAAATCGACTTTGTGATTCACTATATACAAAGCAGAAAAAAGTAGGTACCTACTGAAAAAATCTGTTTGAAATAAACAAGAATGGGAAGTACGCTTCATTTGCTGTTTAAACGTCTCGTATGCTCCATCATTGCGATGGCCATTGTAACTATAATGATCCGTAATTAGTACCGTGTGAACACGGGCACTATGCCATCAATCCAGGATGACATATGCGAACCTGAAGTGAAATAAGATTCATTGCATTTTATCCCCTTTTCGTTATTTCATGAACCCCATCCTTCAGTAATAGCATGTGTATCAATTTGGTAGACGTAATTTGATAATATATATCAAATTAAGTATAAGATGAACAATAAATTAATTTTTGTTTTATAAATTAACTTTACTATATAGATTACAATGTTTTTGCCCATGAATCGGTAGAATAATTAATTCTAAGTTGAATACTGAAATGGAAAAAATTGGAAATCAAGTTTTTAAAATTTTTGTTACATTTAAGTAATTTCAGAATTTTTTAAGAAATTTATGGGCCAGTGCGAAATCGAGGAAGGTCGACAATTTGAAAATTTATTATAAAAATCGTAATAAACATGTTTCTTTCTCATTTGGTAGTATAACTCTTAAAATAACTAAGATACCGGGTTTTGGTTTTGGGGATGTGTTTCTTTTTTCATTACCTTTAAAATAAGGTGAAACTCGACAGAAAACGTTACGCGAGCTGGGCTAAAAAGTAACTGAGTTAGGCAAGCGATGGAGACAGTATCATAGCCATGTTATTCGAAAATATTAATCTTGAATTAACATATCAAATGTCTAGCCAGTTGCCAGTTACCAGTTTCATAACAATGGAGTTTTTTTAAATGTTCACAGTGTCATTTATATCGAGTACCTTGAAAAATGCAAAAAAATTAGAAGCGAATAATATTCAGAGCTATTGGACTAACTCGATACATATTTGAAGCAAAAACGACGGCATTTGGCAAAAAATTGATCTTCAATCACGACAACGTATCTGTGTACAAGTCCAAAATGGCAATGTTAAAATTGTATGAATTGCATCATCATCCATCATATACTCCTGAAGTGATCTTCTGTGAGTATTTTCTATTCATATATTTAAATAAATGACTTGTGGTAAGAGGTTATCACTGCAACGGAGGCCCATTTAGAGGGCTAGAAAAGTTATTTTCGAAGGGCAACGAAAAATTGGAGTATGTTTGGAAGAAGAGTATCAGAAGAAGACCTATTGAAGAAATAATTAATGTATTTTGTCGAAAAAAGTCCCGTTTTCTTGCTATTAATTTTCGAGTTAGCCTCGATTACTCCAGATCTTAAACCTAAACATATAAAGGGTTATGGGAAGAGGTACAAGCCTAGTTCAATCTGCCATTAACGTAGTACCAACAGAGATAGTCAGAACTATAGTATATTGAATTGCAATATTAATTCTCTGGTTTGGAAGGAATCAAGGCTACACTGGTTTCATCCCTTGCATTAACCTGGAAGTATCACAAAATGATTCTAATAAGCATATATTTAAAATCCAATTTGTAGATCTTGCCAATTTTAGACCCTTTAGGTCATGTTATGAAACAAGGGTCCATCTGTTTTTAGTGTTCAAAACAATAGTAATAATTATAAAATTAAGCTTAAAAGCGTAGGAAATTCACGCTGAATTTGTTAAATTGTAATTCTAGCTCGATATTTTACAATATCTCGAGTTTGATTTCAAGATTTTAAAAAATCTTATCTTTTAAATAGCTATATATTTTTCGTATTAATGGTCGAGATTTTATGAAATAAAATATAAACGAATCGTGGCTCCTCCGAAATATCAACAAATAAATGAGTTAAGTATCTATAACATTTTCTAATCACCCACAATGCATTCACTTCTATTTTTATTCTAGTATTAAACATTTAATTATCAAGTTATTTGTACTTTTTTAACATTGATCCCGTACTTTCCCTTTAATTATAAATAAAATAATTATGGTTTAAATTTTTTGCCTAGCCAAATCATTGGGTTCAAATAGTAACAATTTTATTTCAGAGAATATTAATTAGTATATCAGTGCTCATTGTTCACGCTCCGATTATTGAACATCCTGTACAACAACATTTGTAACAGTGATTGACGGAAATGTCAGGGTCAGGGAAGCCCTTACTGGTGTCACAAAGGGCACATATGGTCCGAACTATTAAGTTTTACACGAAACCTATTAATATTTACCTGCAGGAAGGGCCACGTAACTAATTAACCGAAGATAATTTGTAATTGATTGTGCATCCGATGGAAGAAATCTCACGAATTTAGCGAGAGAGGGGCATCAAATTATGCCGAGGATAACAGTTTGACAAAAACGAATTTTGGAAGTATGGATGGTAGTTTTTAATATATTGGAGTAGTTATTAATGTCACAACTAGAATAATTTTATCAAACGAGTGTTTGGGTAAACCACCAGCTGATATATAATCTTTATTAGTCCTTTTTGACATAAAATATAGGAATAGTTAAAAAACAAAAAAAAATACAAAAGATATAAACGAAGCCTTAAGTGCTGTGGACGTTGGGTACTGGAATCTTTGGTTTGTACAGGGTGATACAAAAAATGGGAATATTGTAACAATCCAATAAAACTAGAAGTGATAAAAGAAATTAATTTTATTCATAGTAATTGAAACGTTAAAACTTGCCATTTATGAAACATTGATCGAATTTATCATTTTTTAAAAATTTTGTCCTTTAGAAGGCGCCCTTCTGTACGAATAGATTCTTGAAATCTACTGTTGAGATTCCTCATTGACCGCTGCAACATCTCAGCTGGGATACTGTTAATTTCATCGAGAATTCTCTGTTTTAACTCATCCAGGGTTCTTGGTCGAGTCGTGTACATTTTACTCTTGAGGTAGCTCCACAAGAAAAAATCACAAAAGGATAAATCTGGCGATCTAGGGGGCCAGGGAATGTTACCGAATCTTGAGATCACACAGTTACAGAACAATTCTCGCACAGCTTCCATTGATTTCCGTGCTGTATGTGATGTCGCTCCATCCTGTTGAAACCAGGTTTCAAAAATTCCCGTCATTCTGTGTCATCTTGTATTACCCGTGGGAAGATATAAGATTTGGATTTCTTAGAATCTGCGTGGTCCAGGTACAAGCAGGATCTGAATTATAAAAGTGAGAAATCTTTTATCTAGTTCTCCTCAGTAATTCTGTTTCAACTATCTCGAATTAACGTTATCACACTATCACTTGAATTTGGTGATATATTGTTATTGCGAATATTATCATTGTCATCATCCATTTTTTTATAGACTTTTGAAGATCACCAAAATTTTCAAAAATTTAAGAAAACCGTTTTTAACCGCATTTTTTGAAAACATGCTTCGTTATTGCTATTTCTTTTGAGACATCATTTCAAGAATTATCGGGAATATTCGAGAAGCCAAGAACATACAAGATGTTTGGAAGATGGGGGGTAAAGCTTTAAGGTGAAGCTAGCATAGACCAATTAGAACCATTTTAGCTATGGTTGTCTTAGACAAAGTCTGACTATTTTTTTTATCTAATTTTTAAGTTGTTCGGCAAAAAATTCCAAATTTTTACAGTTAATTGCTGATAATAGCCAGCTTGAATGATAAGCGAATTTTTTTATTTTATTTAATTAAACTAATGTGTAAGCAATCTAACAAATCATGTTCTAATCGTCTGTCTATTTTTTTTACAGACATTTGAAGTTCGATAAAATTTTCTAAAATTTAAATGACCGTTTTTGACCGCATTTTTTTAAACAAACGGAGAGAGCTTTTTTGTTCAAATTTTTTAAAAACATGCTTGCTATTTCTTTTGAGGTATGCGGATATTTTATATACTATTGAAATTAGAATGTACAAATAAAATTGAGGGGGGAAATTTAAATTTTTAGGCAGAATATTAAATATTTCTGCTCAAAAAAATACTGTTTATGCTCGAAATAATAACTAAATTCAATTCTAAAAGTCACACTCTGTATAATTGCGTATTCTTGCTATTTCTGTAAATAATGTATAAGAAGGAATAAATATTTTTATTATTATTACTATTATTATCATCAAGAGATGATTAAAATTTAATTATAACCATATTCATGTTAAAAATATCGGTTTGGAATGACATGATGGTCATTTTAGAATTTATTTATGTAGTGTATACAGGGCGGTAAATTATTCCTGTGGTATTAATATATCTTATATTCATCTAAAGACCAGTCCGAACGAAACGTTGTGAAATCAAATCCACGAATGGAAGTCGAATTCATCGAGAAACATCTCCATGATTGTCTCTCACGTCATATTATTTTTCATTTTTACTTCTTTATTGTACTTGTATTTAACTTAAACAATCTGATTATTCGATATTAGTTGGGAAATTTATCAATATTTAGGTAAGTTGAAGACGATAAGTCGACATGAATAGATGGATTGGCCTTACTATTCCCCGATTTAGATTTTTTAGTGGAGCTATCTAAAGGACAAATTTATAATATTGGTTTCAGAAATCAAGTTTTTACCAAATTCTAAATATTATTATTACCATTAATGTAATAATGTTATTTATCTATATATTTAACTTTTTAAGTGGCAAGAAGACGAAGAAAAGAAGGCAGACCAAGACGCCAAAGGACAACTTTTAGCAGTGAACAAACTTTAAGGCTGGAAATCGAATTCCAAAGATCCGAATATATTAGCAGAGGTAGGCGATGTGAATTAGCGGAATCTTTAAGATTGTCAGAAACTCAGATAAAAATATGGTTCCAAAACAGAAGAGCTAAAGACAAGAGGATAGAAAAAGCTCACATAGATCATCACTATAGGTTGGTCTGAATTATTAAATAAATTCCATTTTAGCATATTTGTAAAATATCCTTAAAAGAGAAATTAATTTTATAGCTCTATAGGGTATTCTGCTATAGGGCGGTCCAACAGTTTTTCAAACACTTTATTACTAACAATCTAGCAATTATATACGCCCAGTAAAATACTCATTTGATAAGTACCTAAAATAACTATTATCTATTGTATATTGTTTTCAGCGTTTTTTAGTATTTGATCATCCGTGTATCATAAAATTTAATCGAGAGTTCAATTCACTCTTTGTATCTCGTGTAAAGTACATTTCATTTCTTATAAATTATAATAAAACGTACTAAGCGGACACAGTGTTTTCAAACATGTTTAATTTAATTAAACAATTTTTATTAACGTAATATTCATGTATTTAATACATGCAAGATCATCAATGAACACCTGTTTTCTCCAAAATACTTCCCTTAAAGTTTTCCTAATTGTTATTCTTAGTGTATACTGTCATGCAAATGCCATATAACCCATACAAATGACCCTTAATCGTCCATTGTATCTATAGGGTACTTAAAAAATACAAATAAATTAGTAGATTTAATACCCGGATCAGTTTAACGAGGTGTGTAAAAATGTGGGGTAGTAATTTATCACGTGTGTTTACTTTGTAGTTTGAGATCGAGATAAAAATGATTGCTTACAATTGTATCTCATTTAGGCATTGTTAGATATCAAACGTTGAACCTAGAAACCTTAAAAGTTTGTTTATTAGTTGTATTTTTAATTAGTAAGAGCACCGAGAATAAGAAGGAAAATTGTGAGTTTATTGAGTAATTGAATAAATAGCACATTATTAATATGCTGGTTGCTAACGTTAGATAGAAGTTAGTGTGTAATTCTTTATTAATGACTAATTTTTTTTTATATTTTAGTAAATTTTTTAATATTCGTTGATATCTGTTTTTTTTCAATTGAAAGTACAGCACGATTCGAAGTTAGAAATCTCCTTTGTCTTGAGAGATATTAAATGTTTTATGTAAAAATTATAGGTAAAATTAAGTTTCACATTCTAAAGTTATTTAAATATATACAGGGTGTTTTATATGACCTTAACCATATTAAAGTTATTTTTTTAAATGGACACATGCTGCACAGATTAACCTAACCTGACTACTTTCAGCTATGGCAGTTTCTTTAATATTCTCGTCAACTTCAAGAATTCGAGGAATATTTGAGAAGCCAAGAATATACAGGGTGTTTGGAAGATGGATGCAAAGCCTTAAGGGGAAGCTAGCTTAGACCATTTAGAACCATTTTACAGACAAAGTCTGACTATTTTTTTTAGTTTATTTAATGAAACTAAAGTGTAACCAATCAAACAAATCATGTTTTAATCATCTGTGTCATCATCCATTTTTTTACATACATTTGAAGTTCACCAAGACCAAATTTTTTTAAATAAACGGAGGAAGCCTTTTTTGTTCAAACTCTTTGAAAACATGCTTGGTTATTGCTATTTCTTTTGAGGTATGCGGATATCTTACAAACTATTGAAATTAGTACCTACAAATCAAATTGAGGGAGAAAATTTAAATTAATAGGCAGACTAATAAAAAATATTTTTGCTCAAAAAATTACTTCTTATACTCAAAATAATAACTAAGTTCAATTCTAAAATTCACTTCTCATTCAAACTGGCCATTATCATCAATTAGCTGTAAAATTTTGGGATTTTTGGTCAAACACTTTAAAAGTTAGATAAAAAAAATAGTAACACTTCATCTAAGACAACTAAACTAAAATGGTTCTAAATGGACAATACTAGAATCCCCTTAAAGGTTTGCACCCATCTTCCAAACACCCTGTATTTTATATATACGGAGCAATAGACGTTAAAAATAGTTATGAAGTGACATGGCAAACTGTACTAAACCTTTACAATTTTAATTTTTGTCCTGAAGTTTGAATATTATTCTGTACTTATAACAATAAGGATATAATTAATGCCTATACACATAAGCTCTAAAGAAGAATTTACCAAATTTTTCCAATTATTAAATTCATAATAACTAATAAATAAGTGTAATATTTTGATGTAGCGAATATTTTTAAATCTAAAAGAATTCCGACATTACTTTCTTAAGCATAAAATAATGGATAATGATAATAAATGAAAAAATAAAATGCCCAATGTCGATTTTAAGATTTTCTTTTAAAGCGACGATATCCTATCTAACCTAGTAAAACCAATTAGGAATATATGGCAAAATTTAAACTTTAAATCTATTATGTCTAAGAACAAACAAAACAATAATTCTGATATATGGTTTGACCTTGTGAAATATATTGTAAATTTAAAAATAATTTTAAAATATGAAGCTATATTTCTTCTATAATTTTCAAATCAATTTTTTTAACCTTCGATACAAAGAACAGCTCAAACTCCAGAGTATATACAAAGCATAAAAAAATAAAATTGACTATGATGTTTGGATACAATATTTTTTGCCAAGTAAGAATTGTAATGTAATTTTTCCCTGTGTATATTTTTTTCTCTTACAAATATCTCTGGTGTTCTCTGCTTGTCAAGCCATCATCAGGACATTTAGTCATTTTACAACAAAGTTTTGAAAAGGAAGTGTTTGTTAAAGGTTGGTCCTGCGATGTAAATTGTATAACTTTTTAAATTAAAAGAAAAGCAGTTCTTTCAAGATGAACTTATCCCTTCGACTAAATGTCTTAATAATGGCATTATAAGCCGAAAGTGCTTGATATATTTGTAAGGAAAAAATATACACACTTAAAAAGTAGGTATAAATGTTATTTTCTTCTGGCTTGACAAGAAACATGTACAAATACTAAACCTCAAACTAATATTTTTGTGTTACTTCTTGTGGTAACGTTTACAACAAAATATCTTCTATTCGAAAACGTTTTTCTCAATTTTTTTAAAGTACGATTTATAATGGTCTTTGTTTTTTTTTCAGGAAACTTTTAGGAGTATTTCCAGGAAATTTGTGCCCTATTTGCGTTGATAGCCCTTGTTATCATGTAACACCCTTGCTTCAAAGTTCGTATTTAACGCATCCTAGCTCGAGTAGTCCAAAATATGAAAATGAAATAAATATCAACAATAATGCTAAAAGTAGTTTTACAGAGGATATTAGTAAATTGTAAAAAATTAAATTGGTTTAAGCATTCTGTTTAATATGATATGATAAAAATAGTGTAGCGGATCCGGCAAAGCTGCTTTATAGTCCAATTACTGTATGTGAGAAAAAATTAAAAAAAAATGAGATTTTACGGGTTTAAAAGTTGCCGATTGTAAAATTATTTTCAATTCTATAAGATAGCTAAAAAAAATACATCTAAAAGCGAAAATTCTCACTACCAGAATAAAGTTTAATGAACTATTATGCAAACCATTAATTCTTCATTTTCTGCAGTGTGATTTTAAATATTTCACCACATAATCAAAATTTACCTGCACTAGAAAACGTAAAGTATTTTTTCAACGGATTCTGAAAACAAAATCTTTAAAGCCGAATTATAACTAATGTGGAACACCATTACTTAGCTGAAATAAGGAATCATCGAACATGTAAAAAATTAATACATAAGAATGAACTAGTTTTTAAAGAAAATATTTTAGGGAAGCGTAGAGAGTTTGAAATCTGTACAATACTAAATTTTTGGACCACCCTTTATTACTGACAATATTTCAAAAATCTCATACAGGAATAGATTAATTGGAGCTTTGTTGTACCACGTATATTACACATTTATCATTACTTAACGCACTTTAAAATCCAAGTATGTTTTAATATATATGTACTACTGCTTATATATAGTTTAAAGTGATTTTTCACATTAGTGTGAAATATTGTCAACCCTACGGGTTTGAAAAAATGTTTTCACATAAATTGATTATTATTGCTAATTTATATTTAATATATCTATTATTATGAATACAAGATAATTTTATCATACAAATGTAAGAAATAAAGGTTTAATCCAAATGTGTTTGGTTCTAATAAGTTGCCGTGTTAGTTTGGAATAAGTTGCATATTTTTTTATATCTACTTTATTCGTAACAAGTACAATATATTTTTTATCTTTTTAATTAATAGCTTGATTAGGTACTTCAATAGTCACAGCTGTATTTTAGAAAGTTCGAGTCCGATTTTGAGCAACATAGACTTTTGGTTCAATTATAAAAATTAGAAAAACATAATCTTTTTCTTGATAAATTAAATTTAAAGATCAATTTCTTATATAGAACCCGCTTTCTATCTATACAGTGTGGCTCTTAAAATTGGAATTGAAGTTAATCATAATCAACGGTTTATTCTCTTAAATTTGATTTAAACTTTTAATAAACTTTGAATGTAATTCATATGTTATATTTTAAAAATTAATTACACGTTTTTATAGAGTAGTTTCCAAAAACAGTATAAAAATTGTTTTTACTTATATTTTTTATTTTACATCGAGGTAGATACTCAAAACTTGTTTATATTATTAATTATAAATGTTATTGATACCCAAACCATAAAGGTCGATAGGGTGACCAACAGATATTAAATTGGGTGAACTAATCGCAATAAAGTAAAAAAAGTTCATATGGAATAAGACTATATTTTATTGTTTTTCTAAGTATTCACCATTACATTCTATACTATTTTCTATATTTAAACTAATCAAATGAACTATTTACCTCTTGTGTACTAAAATCAAAACAATAATTTAAATTTAATACTTATACTTAATTTCAGCGAAAAATGTAAAAGTTTGAATGACTGCTCTAAAATTGCATTTACTCTCAACATTTTTAAAAGTTTAAAGCGAAATATATACAGATGCGGCATTAGTACGAGGAAGTCCAATTACTCCTTTGTCTTAAGAGATACGAAAAAAAATTAGTTAGTTAAAAGTTGGCGCAAAGGTAGGACGAACCATATTTTGAAAATATGCTACCCATATTGACAGGATGAACCAAACTTATCTTTTTTTTAAAGGGACACCCTGCATATTTTTACGTTTTTGGATTCTTCTGGATTTTCTCATTTTTGCAATGTTATACTAGGTAATTTAAAAGATATGAGCACTTTTTTATAGATTATGTAATTTTTTTCTTTCGAAAAATTAATGTTGCTTAAATATTTCCACGACCAACCAAATAACATTTCACCTGTTTTTGGATCCATTTAAAAAAACCCAGAAAAATATGATTCCAAGTTTCAACTAACCCTGTATACATAAATATAATATTGAGCTATGTGAATAACTTTTAACAACACTACACTGTATTAGAAATCGTTTGAACTTAAATAGATTTTTTGATATCAAATCTGTACAACGCTACAGTGTTAATATTGCTAGGAAATGAATAACAAAGTGACTATATATTTTAAACTACCTGGTATGACATTGCATAACCCTATATTACAGAAACGAGAAAATCGAGGAGAATCAAAAAATGTTAAAATATTTAAAAAAATTAATTTGATTCACCCTGTCAATATGGATGGCCATGTATATTTGAAAATATTTTCAAAATATAGTCCTACCTATACCTCAACTTTTATCTAACTAAAATTTTTTCGTATCTCTTACGACAACTGAGTAAATGGCACTAATGCCGCACCCTGTATGTAACCGCTCATCATGTTTATGATTCTAGAATTTATTTCATTTTATATTTCATTAAGCTTAGTTCGCCCAACTGCACACTTAATTGGTATTATGTAAATATTTTAGACCCATGTACTCTGAGTTACAAGAAAATCTTAAAATCAGACCCATAATTAGTGTAATAAAGTTGTTTCAGTTTAAATGGTTGGGACCGAAAAATATCAGGTTTTTTTTGTATATGTTTATGTAAATTCACATAATTCTAGATTGCACTTTATACAAGTTAATTATCAAATTAATCAATAACCAAACTACTACCTAAAAATTAATTGTTTTTCAGTTATTTCATAAAAAGTAGGAGTCTGTATATGTCACTTTTAAACGTTTTCTCTATTTGTGTAATTAATAACTTGACACAGTTTATTTTTGTATAGTTAAATCTTTTACGTAGAATGTGAACAAATATTAAAAAAGAAATTAAAATATGTTAAAATTAATTAACTTTCATCCAGCGTCGTTTAAAATATGGAGGATAGTATTAGTTACCCTGACTACTGCAAAAAAGTACCAAAGTGTTATTTCCATGATAATTTAATATTTTCAGACAAAGGCTTGTTAAGCAAAGTATATTTATTTTTTTATCAGCTCAAAAAACATTTTGAAATACCTTGTATAATTATAATAAATATCACAAAATAATCTATGTAGGTGTAATAATTTATATTCTAGTCAAACGATACTGTAAAAATTAAATTCAGTTTTTATATTTATATGTTTTTATTTTAACCTTGGCCTTACTCTTTTTTAAGCAACTATCACAATAACTTACTTTTTACCGATCGACAGTGTTCCTAACATATCAATTTTTTTCCGTTGTTATAGTGTCCGTAATTTAACCAATGAGTCTAGATTTTACGCCTACTTTTTCTCGTCATACCTTTCTGTTTTACTTTTTGAAAGAATTGCCTAAAAAATGTAATGCATATATCAAATAATCTTTTTGGACAACTACTGAAACTTTTGAGCATAAATAATTATTTTTAGGCAACACTACTTGTTTATTTCATTTTAATAATTCACATACATGTAAATTAAATCGATAATTTCAGTACTTAATAATATACCACTTTTTAATAGACAATACATAATTATTATTGCTTTTAAAGTAGTTTAAATTTTGTAAGAAGCATTAATTAATCATTATACTAATTCACTTGAAAGGGTTTTTGATTATCTATTTAACAGCTTAAATAAGTTTAATTTTAGTTAATTAATGTTTGAGTTAATTAAAATGAATTAAATTTTCAAAACAATGAGACAAGTTTATTAATTGGATTATATTATTTTAACTGATTAAGTTGACAAGACGTCTAAAGTTAACTTCTTGATAAAAAATCTGTATATTTTTAGTTTTTTTAAACGTTGCAATGTTTCTCTGTTGATTCAAGCACATACCTTTTGTATTCGTTGATATAAATTAAAGATTCACACAAGGTTTCCTAAACAAGTAAAAATCTAAGAATGTATGATCCTATGATCTGGGAGGCCATTTCCTAGGTCCTTGGCTTCCTATTGATTTTATTATATCCCATAGTCAACAGTTCCATATTTCCCACGATACTGAGAAAAAAAACCCGGCAGAAATAATGATAATAATCCACTTCCATTATTTTGTCCGTTTATTTCAAATTTTAAATCAAAAACTTATCAAATTTAAACTTATTTGAGCCGTTGAATAAAAAAATCCTTTAAAATAAATAGAATCCACCCAGTTGCTATTTAAAATATCTAGGGACTTAGTTATTCCGCACAAAATTGATATTTGGGAATACATTTTTATTAATAAAAGTGTTCTTAAGTCTCTAGAATATTTTTTATAAAGGAATTAGTAAATGAGGTAACACATATGAATCGCTCAGTATATTTGTTTTCATTTAAACCTACAGTCTTAAAAAATAGTAAAACATTGGTTTTAAAACCATTCTAAATAGGTTTGTTATTTTATATAGTACATTTTTTACAAAATAGCTTTTAAAAAGTAAGACACTATGCCAATAAATAACTTTATTAATAAAAATATATTTAAAAATGCTTATAAAAATTAATTCTTAGATTTTTATACATTTTTGTAGGTGCTTCTGAAAATATTTTTTATAAAAAAATTCTTTGCCGCATTTTTCACAACTAACGCATCCAGTTCTGTGAGTATGCATGTGTTCTTTCAACTTTCGCACTGTAAAAAATTCTTGATGGCATTCTTTGCATTCGTAGACTCTTTGCTGTGAGTGTTTTTTAGTGACGTGTTGATCTAAATTAAATTTCTCACTGAATGATTTGCCACAATGATTGCAATTGTGTTTTTTTGGTTCGTGAATACGTTTTTTATGCTAAAAAATGATAAAAGCGGTGAGTACCACACACCAAAACAAATTGTTTGACAAAGATTGATTACCTAACATATCATTATTAGCACAAAATTAAAATTAAAAATCTTTCTTATCGCTGCCAATCTACATTTCGTTATTGGTTTCTAAACAATTTGACAAGTTACTTGAAGGAGGAATGAAAAATGATAGTTACTAGTGACTAAATTGTGAGCAATTAGGAATTGGAATAGTGAGTACCAAGAAAACAAAGGTTGAAACAGGCTGTTTACCAAACACCTAGTATGAGCTAAATATTAGTTGTTATCAAAGTTTAGCAAGTAGGCCAAATAAACGGTGAAGAGGAGGAAACCTACAACTAACCCAGATCAGAAATTTTCGATTTGGAGGAGATTGGAATAGAGACCCTTTCATTGAACAAAATGCAATGCATGTTACACATCAATATATATAAATAATTTTATAACTTGTCAAATACATTAAGTTAAAATAGAGATTGGCCAATGAGTTAGTTCTCATCATGCCAATTAATTCAGTAACTAGTCTAGTAATCTATGCTAAGTATTTCAAGAAGTACTAAAATTCTTACTATTGACTGATTGTATAATAAAGAAGTCAAAAAAAGTTATTTACCTGATTTAAACTAAGTTGTGACTTAAAAATCTTATTACAAATATCACATTCAGTTGCCCGATTATTATGTTTCCTTAAAATATGAACTTTTAAAACTGTTTTGGACTTGGTAGCAAATCCACATGTTTTGCATTTAAAAGGTTTAATTGTTAGGTGAGTTGCAAGGTGCCGTTTCATAGATGCCTGGCAACTGTTTTGTTTACCACAAATATGGCACACATAACCTTTAATTCCTGCATGTCGAGCTCCAAAATGATTTAGGAGGGCTGCCCTAGATGAATGGCGAGAATGACAATGTGTACATCTGAAAAGATAAAATCGGTAATTATCGAAGGACGATAAGCTTTCCTGTACAATAAATAAAGAAAGAATGAGTCAATAAATTTTTGTCAATAACTTTTTAGTTTCTGCGAAAATTCACTAATAAAATCAAACCATGTTGGGATAATGTCATTTGTTCTATGGACTCTTAATGAAGTCAGGGAATTTTTGTTTGTCAATGAGAAGAGTGATTTTATCCCAATTTATTTTCACAAGTGAGTTATTTGCTTCAAATATGGAAGCTTAATTATGGAATCTATTGAAAAATTACATTTGAAGGTAAAAAAGTATAAAATAACGTTAATATTACCCAACCCATACAAAATGATGAATCAATACATTAATAATTTGTGGTAACATAACAAAATATTTTTTTTAAATTTAGATGGTATTATAATCCTGATAACATTCATTACTAATTTATGTTACATGTAATACGGTATGGACTAACAGTTATATGTATATATTTAATCAACAAGGAAATTTTATTAAGAAGGCATTTAGATTGAACTAATGCTAAGTGATTGGTCAGTATTCTGAATTCTTATTGGATGAAACCGTGAAAACGTAGTAACTTGACATATGAAAAAATATTCATAAACAATTATTTTATCCTGTAATTATTCTTTCACTTGAACAGAACATATTTTTTGATTTTCTTAGCTTGGAAACTCTTATTTGTTGTCTAAAACCATCAATGTTATCCACTTATAAGAGCATTTTACTGTGTATAAACTGCTCGGGTAGATATAGTCCGTTGCAAAATATAAGAAATGGACTTTCCAAATCCCTCGATAAGCTCTTCATGGGCAGGGTAGGCATTAGGATTGTGAATAATAAGAATGAATATAAATAAATCCTAAAGAATTATTTATTATTTATCATTTTTGTTAATTTAGTTATTTGTTATTATAAATGCAATACTATTAAATTTTAAAATTTTATTGATTAAAAATAAGAATATATATAAACAAAGTGAGGGTTGAAACAGTCATTATAAAAATAAGAAATTACAAAGAATTAAGCTCGCTATCACTATCACTATCACTATCATCCAAATTTATAATAAGACTATTTATTTTTGGAATTGAATTAAAATATTTATCTTCAATAGTCTTTACACGTTTGATCGCATTTTTCCAGTTCTCGTCAGTAATTTTATTACATGAGTCTTTAATTAGATCTATTACACTGACACTTGAGTTTGGTGATATATTATTTTCTCGAACGTTTTTTTTTAATTGAGCCCACATCAATTCTATGGGATTTAGTACACAATAATAAGGGGGCAATCGTAAAATATCGGGAATATATTCTTCACTTTCTGAATCACACATCTTAACTCTGTCAAATTCAAAAATAAAATAATATCTTAACGCGATTACGATAGCACTATTGTCGAAGATTATCCGGTATTAAGCAGTTCGCCGAAATACAACCCTGTTACAAATAGTACTAAACATGACGAAAGCGTACCAATGCAGCAGAAATTTCTACTGAAAGTCTGACGAATGTACAAGTAACATAAGGCTTAATATTGCCTATTCGAAATGGTTTTAATGTCATACTATCGAAATCGCTGCCGTTCTTTGGGGATTTGGGAAGTCCAATTATTATATTTTGCAACTAACTATAGCATGCATCTTTTCTTGCCTTTGATCAGTGGGCATATTGTCCCAGTCTCCCATTTTTCCAAAAAAAATTAAAATACCGATGGCTACAAGATAGGTCAGTATCCCTCTTTTATTAGTGTGCTCCTAGGTATAATGGCTTTTGGGTTTTCTAAAAATATGTGTATAGAGGTATTCCCCAACTTATATTCCTTTATGAGCGTCACTACAGGGCCATTTTACATCAAAATTCATTATGCATTTCCATGATCCTTTTACTCTGAAACCGTTCATTCGATTGCCTTGAAGTTTTGTAAAATTATTCAAATAGCTAGTATAAAGAACTTTTTCTTAGTTTGCCCAAGCCCTTGAAGATATTTTTAGGTGCCTGATATTGGTCCGTCTTCTTTTTTTGATCCAACAAAAATGTTTGTGTTAGTGTTCTAGCAAGTGCTTCTTTGTTACCATTGACTCCCAAAACCTTTTACAACAACATCAGGGATATATGTTTACAGATTCGATATCAGAAATTATTTCAAGTAATAATATTAAGTTACAAGTCTAAAAAAATGTGTAGAATAAAAATCTATAAATGATTTCAATGCATATGATAGTTTTCTTCTTTTTTTATCACTCTACCTATATAGAGTGTTTAAAGTCAGTTTAAAAGACAGAATTAGCATTTAACAAAAAGAAAATGGTGCAATTAAATCTTATAGACTGTGAGACTAAAGGACTTATTTTCCCCATTTTCTTTTTGTTAATGTACAGTCACATATGGCAACAACCCATTTGAATTAGCAATTATATATGAAATAATTTATTGTATTCACTTACTTATATAAATCAGTATGTTTTTTCAAATGAGCTGATAAGCTTTTTGGCAAAACTTCCATGTTACAAACTGCACAAGTCACTTTATGTGTTCTTTCATGTTTAATTACATCGTTTTGGTTTGAAAAAATCTAGAAATCATTTAATGGGTAATTAAAATTAATAAATATATTGTTTAGAACTTACCTCATTACATTTTGAACAGCAAAAAATGTATTGTTCATTGTGACAGTGTTGATGATTCTTATAGTTGTAAATATTATTAAATTCCCGTGGACATAAATTGCAAATAAATATTTCTCTTTTAATTTCTGCATTTTTCAACTAAAAAATGATTCTGTTACTAATATAATACTTAAATAATATTTTTGGCCAATCATAAATTAGTTTGTATGTGGTTGAATTTTAACAAAAATAATTAGAAATTTTATATTATTTACTTGTGTATTATAAATATCGATCTTATGCCCTTCTGAGAAGTGTGTTGAATCAGGTAACTTATTTTCTATAATTTCTTCATTGCCACTGGAATTTGTATTACACATTTCATTATCATTGAAGGCAATATTTCTATTATTTAAATATTTCTTTGAGTTGGGTTCTATACATGACCTAGATTTATTTAATTTGTTTTTACTTTTATTAGCAATAAAGTCGTGTCCTCTTAAAATTTCACATTCGTGAAAATCTGAGATGTTATCATTTTTAAATTGCTTTGTTTCTTCGCCATTAATTTGCAAATATTTACTGAAATAAGATCAAGAAATGTATAATATTTCCATTTTCATTCCAAGCAAAAAACAATTTTAGTATATTTTAATATTACACCCATAACTATGTTGTCATTATTTGTTGGTGTGCAAGGAAATATAAATTTTTTCATTTCAAGATATGATTATTAAAATTAAAGCTGTATTATACAGTACTAATTCATTACCTTAATCTAACTTCTTCAATAATATCATCTTTGTCTTTTCTTTCCGTTTCATTATATATCTGATACAACTCTCTTTCAGACTCTCGAACAGTTTCCAAAAATTCTGAAATTTTGTTTATAAATTCTAGGCACTTTTCACAAATTAAAGATGGTATACTATCATCCTCTTTAATCTACAAAGTAAAATGTAAGCCTAAATTTTCATAAATGCAGCATTAACATGAATACTTACAAATATATTAATATTTTCTAAATGATTTAGTAACGATTTTAAATGTGTGTTAAAACAATCTATAAGAATATTATTCGAATCAATTTGCTCTTCATACAAGCAGAAACGACAAAATTTTCTTTTTACCATTTTGCGAAAATTTCATATTTGGCTTAATTAAAACATAACCTCAATAAACATTAATAAAGTTAATTCGTTTTAAGTCGGTTATTTTCGGCCGAACTAACCGTTTTTCTAAAGTTGCGTTTAATTATACATTTAACTGAAGGAAAAATTAAAATGGAAAATAAGGATCTTATCATGAGTCCTTGGGGGAGGTATACGTTTCCACGCGTAATTACCAAATCTGATATCAAAAGTATAAAAATAACTTTTAGTTTTGTGTAGATAATAATTTTTATGGCAGTGAAATTTTAACTGAGAATTTAATACTTTGGTTTGTTAAAAATGCAACCCGCAGTTTTAAATTCAGCTTCAAAAATAAAAGAAAATGTACCAGATGCCCAATCAGTCCTCAGGTTTGTCTTATTATTTTAAATTATTTAATACATAGTGCATATATATTTTTAACATATTCATATAGAGAGAAGTACCTATTTATCCTGAATAAATTGTATTTAACACACTGATTTTCTTTAAAATTGCAATAATTCTGCAAAATATATATAAATACAGAGAGCATTATTTTAAGCATTCTTTTCTACTAAATTTAGACTCATCATCTCTAGGATTAGGTCACCCTTTTTATTTTTTTAATATTCCACTGTAGATTTTGCCAGTTTTAGAATCTATTTGAAAGTTAGTACTAAGTTCGTTTATGGTGCAGATGTCATTTAAACAATAATTACATCAATATATTAATAATTTACTTTTATTTGAATGCAATTTGTAACGTCACTTATTACTTCCAGGTCATTTTTGGTTGGATATTTGCGATCTGTGGTTGGCTTTCCCATCCTGTATTTTAGGATTTATATATGGTTAAAATATGTTAATAATTATAAAATGTTTATTTTTAAAGTTATTTAACAAGGCATAAATTATTTCTTCATTAATATTTAAAAACTTTCCATTAAATATATTAAAATACTGGTCCCATTTTATGCATAAAAAATATATAAAAAATGTCAGAGTACTAAACTACTAGTTAAATATGACAATATTCTAGTACTTTTTTTAAAGCTTCTTCAGATTCTTCACTATTGTTATTTAAAATTTGAATATCCCACTGATCAAAGTTATCCAAATCACATTCGGAGGGTGCATCATCAACACCTAAAATCATCTTTTCATCTCATCTGCATTTTTTTTTATTAATTAGAATAAAATTATGGCGTTACATTTTTACCTTTTTTAAAAACATAACCTCTGGATTCTCTAACTTCAATATCGGCTGTAATTCTTATAGTTTTTACCAAATCTTTATAATTATTTTTAAACCATTCTATATCTGTTTTTCTCCTAATATCGCTTACTATCCACACAGGCTTAAAGGAGGCTAAAATGTAATAAAATAAAATAGTTGCTTTAATAAAAAATGTTCACAATTAATAATTAACCATTATCACAAGCAGCTCTGCAAAAAATGCCAGGATCCTCATTCCTAATTTCTTCACTCCATTTTATCATATCAGATCGGTAATTTTCTTTATATGGCCCATCGCTCAGCAGTTCATTTAGATCCAAATCGTGATCTTTAGCGTAAATACTCTTCAATGGTTCAGATATTCGGATAATTGTACAAACCTGATTACCTAGTCTGAATGCATAATTTATTATTTTAACTTTTTATTTAGAGGCTATAACACACTTACAAAGATTTTAATCTTTCACATAGGTAGTCTTTTCCTGATTTTCTTTTTCCGCTAAATAATAATATTACTTTTGGAACTAACATATTCTCAACATTAACATTAATATTTTGCTCAACTAATAAATTACAATTTATTTAAAATTCACAACAGAATCTAGACTAAAATGACATGTACTTCTTTATTTTTCAGTGTCTTATGGTCTTTGCCAATTGGGTACATTACACAGTTTATGTTTTGCATAGTAAATTGATAAAAAATCTTTTATTATACTTAGGAACTACAAGACTGAAATACTTACACTTTGAAAATAATGTATATATTAAATGGTTCGTTATCTTATCATATTTTGTAATTATTACATGTATGAACGCTTGCATGGCATGAGTTGGATATTACCTGTCAAATATCAAATGTCAAGAATTTTGGTGTACATCTAAGACTGAGAAATTTGTCCCCACTCTTGTTAAACTTTAACCGGGTCTACAAGTTTTTTTTTAGACTCCCGACATTTTTCCAGTTGGTCGAACGTGTAACTTTTTTAAGTCTTATCCTTTATTTCAGAAACATCATGGCGAAGGTATTCAACGAAGCTAAGAACTACCTAGAGACTTCCTTACAAGATAATTCAAAACCGTGGACTCCTCTACTTCAAAAAGTAGAGGAGAAAACTGGAGTTAGCAGACTTTATATCGTTTTAGGTATTTTTTATAAACAATTATTATTACGTAAAGAAACTCATTAATAAATTAATTATAATGATTTTTTTACCTTCTACTGACCTTGACTTACCCGCTAAAGAGATATCAATTTTAATTTTTTAGGTGCCGGTGTTTTTATAGGATTGTGGTTAGTGTTTGGGTTATTTGCTCAATTAATCTGCAACACTGTTGGTTTCCTGTATCCTGCCTATGTCTCAATAAAGGCTATTGAATCTAAAGAAAAAGATGATGATACCAAATGGTTAACTTATTGGGTAGTTTATTCTGTATTCTCTGTTGTTGAATTTTTTGCTGAGTTCATTGTAAGATGGTTCCCATTGTACTGGCTTGTTAAGGTATATTTAAATTAATATTTACGAATTTTGATTACTACATACTTAAATACCACAGATTACGTAAAAAATACATTATTTATGCAACTAGTGGCCAATGGTATTTTTTAAGGCCTGAACAGTTAGGAAAGTCCTATAGATTTCAGACATTTACAAGAGCAGTTATATAAACGTTTTTCTTTGAAATTGTTTGCCGTTTTAACTGAATTTAAATATTTTTTTATATGGGGGCCACTTTATTTGAAATGCTACCTGCAAAGAGGAGACTGCCTTACAGATCGTCTCAAAACCTTAAGTGAGATTTACCTAATTTGGATTCATGCAGTATCATTAAATTTCTCAGAAATATGATTAGAGAAACTGTTATAGTCACTGAAATAATATACTAAGTAGCCTTAAAAAAAGGGGTGATGGGCAATAAATCTTTTAGGTCGCAGTGCATTTACACTTTTAGTATATTGCTCATGAATAATTAAAACCCCATATGTCAGATCATTGTTTCAGTGTTTTTAAAATATATAATTAAGTCTCTCTTGTAAAAAGAGTTTTTCTGACTAGCAAGGCTTTATCGTTACATTGCTTATGGACAATAAAAACCTGTCGAATTTTTATTTCAGTGTCTAAAATCTAGAATCAAATATATTCTGTAAAAAAAACATTTTTCTTATTTACTAGGCTTTAATTGTCCCTTAGCGATATGTACAGTAATTATATAAGTGACCACTCATCAAATTTTTTATTTCCTTGTCAAATGATTATGCTAATACTACAATCAAAATAACGTGATTTGATTTTTTTGTTCAATTTTAGTGTTCCTTTTTGGTATGGCTTATGTTGCCAGGAGAACTTAGTGGATCTCTTATATTGTACAAAAGGATTATTAAGCCTTATTTCTTGAAACATGAAGGTGAAATAGACGGTACAATTAATAAAGTAAAGCAATCTGGTAAGTACTACTATCATATTTTTTTAGTCAATATTTCATTATTCCAGCTTATTGCTAGTTACATAAATGCAATAAAAAATGTTTAGTGAATTTGATAACATATTGAATTTTTTTTATTACATATACTTTTAAGAAGTTTAATATTGTTTAAGTATTGTTTAAGTTTGCAGTGTTAATGTTGTATTTATAAGTATTCCTTTCTGTTTTCAGCACACAAATTACTTGAAAAAGCAGAGTGAAGATATTGTAAGAAAAATCTTTTTTCCCAGAATGGAGTGTTTTAGTTTTAGAAAAAAAATCTCTTTTTAGATTTATTAAGCCTTAAAATATTTTGAAAACTTTTTCATTTTGTGATTTATACCTGTTGTTAATCTTAAAACCTATACAGAAACATTTGTTATTTTTAAAAGATATTGTGGAATTGATGTAGCGTTTCAATTTTTGCTTAGAAACTTATTATAAAGTATAAATGGTTTTTTAAAATAAGACATTTACTATTTTACTTAAAAAAATAAAAGCTTAGAAAATAAATTTTGTTAGAGAAGTTTGAATGTTTGAAACAATTGAATTATTGTAGGAATAATGCATACATGCAAATTCTGCACTTTCTATTTTAAGCCATAAATTTTGTGGTGTCTGCAATAAACTTATAGTTTTTAGGTTTATGCAAATATTGGAGATTAGAAAATAATAGCAATTTGCTAAAAAATAAAGAATATACTAATTCAAGAATTTTCACTTTCTTTAAATTTACATTTAGTACAAGTATAAAACACTGTTTGTCCTTCATCAGCCGACCTTAACTGTAAGGTAGCATAAGACATTTTTTCATTTCCACATTTTGGGCACTTTCTTTCAACGATGGGTCCTTCTTCTTCACCTTCATCTCTCTGGTCTTTTATATTTTTTTTCATTGCTTCTCTTGAATTAAAATAAATTGTGTATTTAACTTTTGAGCTACCAAACACTAAAAATGGAGAAATTTAAATATAATTTTATAAACAGATATTTATAAAATGGAAATAAGAAGGGAAGTTCTTTACCTTCTTCTGCATCTTCTGAAAACACTTTTGAACAGGTATAACACGTTACGCCACCTTTTTCTCTTATTGGAGGTAAAATAGATCCGCAATCTGGACAAAATCCTGGTATTCTATCAAATGAACTAGACATTTTTTCAGACAACTGTTTTGCATTAGAAATATAGGTTAAGTAATTCACACTTGTCCTTCATTTCAAATGTTATTTTTTTGGGTTTTTCATCGGTCGCATTATGATACACAACGACCAATAGAATTCGTGAATTATTTGACTGAGCCAATCGCTACAAACCTTTTGAGCCAACGTAATTAAAAATTGTACCGAATGTCTTTAATGGTATTTGGCAATCCAAGGACATTTACTGAAAAAAAAAAGAAGAATTGTTAATGGAGGAGGTTATGTAAATAAAGACTAGGAGAACATAATTATCTTGATTAGATTCAGGTTTATATCAGATTTAAATTATCATGTCTGTTCAGTGGTATTTGTGTTATTAATATAGATAAAAAACAAGTTAAAGTGAATGATTCTGCAATCTTGGTAATGGTGAAAATATGGAAGATCAAGACCATAGTCCATTAGAAAATGACGAGCTAAGTGAATATGATATTTACTCCAAAACTCCTCCTAGGACAAAGATTTTACGAAAGAATCGCGAGAGAAAATTTAAGGAACGACAGACAAGGTACATTGATAAGAAATACAAATAAAATATATTTTTATATTTAATTATGTAGAATAGTTATATGATTTTTAATAATAAATATAAAATTACTTATTATCAACTTAAAACTTACCCTAATTAAGAAAATAATTTAGATGTATATTAAAATTCACAATGTCAAGTGTATGCACTTTAATAGAGGGGTTAAAGTTCCCTTATAAATATTTTCGGTTCTTTAAGATAATCATCATCTTATTTTAAAAAGCTTTCATTCGTTTTCTTTTAGGTCTTAATTTTATTTTATTATTATACCCTATTTTCGCGAAGTCGACGTTTCAGCTTTTTTACTCATCATAGTCCTATAAACATATATTTTTCTTATTTTTTAGCCATTATCCAATCATAGGGTAACATATAACAAAAAAACATAAACACTTACAAATATTGACTTTGTAAATGTAAAACTTATGAGTGAACTAAAATACTGGGTGCTGGTACTATAAAAACAGTATTTAAATTTAGATATATTTAGATAAATTTTTACCCAGTAAGCTCTCAAGTAATAAATAATAATTTAGATTAAATAAGAATATTCTGTAGGATTTTTATTTAAATTGGAAAAAATAAACAGATACCATAATACACTTCTTATATTTTATATGTTTCAAATTTTAAGCTTAAATAAAATAAGAATGTAAAATTTATTTCACATATTTTAAAACTGCAATGATCTCTATATAGCACCTTATTTTAGTATGTCCATTTTACAACCATAATATTATCGTTTTAATATATTTTGAATGAACATATAGATAAGATAATGAATACCATTTATGATGGTTTTTGTTGATGTAACTGAATTTTTGCTCATATTTGCTTATTACAACTTCTTGAAAGTATATGCTTGTATGCACTTCATGCCTTTATTAAAAATAGCAATTAGAATTGATTTAAATTTTTATGTGTAATAGTAAAGTGTTTGTTATGACCAATCTGAACTTTATAATTCTATGAACTATTAATTAAAGTTGCTGTTTTTTTTCTGTTGATAAATGTAGAGTCCACTTGTAATGTTGTAAGTACTTTAGTTTATTATATATTTCAATCGAGATCAATTGAAATAAGAATTGTAGAATTGGAAAATTTTCTGAAGGCAAACTGTTTAGGTAAATAATATATTTAAACAAGAAAACTACTATTTTTATAAAAATACTGATTTTTAAAATACATTTTGTTTAATTGGAGTTGTTTATATAACACAGAAGAGTTAATGTGAGTTAAATATTTGATAGTAGACACACACTTATAGTTTAATATTTGACAGGCTTTTATTTCATTTATAAAAATATATTTGGTAACACAGGAAACTAATTCGATAAGTTATCATTACAAAAGTATTTCCTATACATTTAAAATTTATTATTATGTATAAATAATATTCAGAATGAATAGAACAGTATAGAAGGAAAACATTTTACTCTTTTTATGTACAAGTCATTGTTATAATTAAATACAAACAAATTATATGCTTGTAATTATTATTTAGATAAAAATATTGTTGGATTTAAGAACGTATTAATTATTTTTATAATGTTAATAGAACATTAAATATTATGTATCTGGCAGAGTGATTAATACTTGATATTTTATTGCATACAAAATTTTATCAAAACATAGTACATACATAATTGTGTTGGTAAGTTAAATAGATTTACTCTATTTTTAATTATTTACCATTTGTACAAATTTTCTCAAATATTGTTGTTCACATCAGGTCATATATCTGATATTCATAATAATTGTTATAGTAATAAAAATAATGTGCTATTTAGTTAGTTAATTTGCAATATATAAAAAAATATTTTCTACCAACTAACTTTATATTTAGTATGAGATATTTGCACGTTAGTGAGACATTCTATCTAGATGTTTGGCAATGCTTAAAAATTATATAAGTGACATTGATAAATCAATAATATGTGGGTTTTTAAGTAAATGGTTTTTGGGAATCCAAAATTTAATAATAAGCAATTGTTTTTATAACCATTTTTAAATTTATACAAATTGATTTTTTTTATTTACGTTTTTCAGTACACCAATAACGATTACAAAAGCAAAATCTCCGCTCACAAGAAGAAATACTACCGGAACAATGCATGAGGATATTTATTTATCTAAAGGAGAAAATACGGACGAAGAAGGTATGAAAAAATTTAAAATATACACTTTTAGCAACAGTTTATTAATTAAAGGATTAAATGTTTTTTCCAAAAAAATTGGATGCGACAAATTTTTGTTTGAATGACAATATATACCCTTCCAAATATTTATTTTGCTACACCTTATGTTGAAAAATATGACGCTTTGAGATAACAAGCGTACATATTTGTATATTAATCATTGTTTATTTTATGTCGTGTATATTTAAGGTTTACCTTGAATTTTGGTACTAACTAGACTTAAGAATCGGTTATTGACATGAAATATTTAAATTATGTATTGATACCCAAATAAAAATAAATATCATATCCTATTTCAGAAAATTATAGCTTACACAGTTTTTTTGAAATATAATCATTTGTCCATTTCTAACAAAATATAATAGTATTTTTAAGGTAAGAAGAATAGCTGTATGTTCGTAAATCAAATAATTTAGTTCTGGTTTTTATTGTACAATTATATAACCTTGATCTGGGCGCGATTTTTTTATAGGAAAGAGTAGATGGATAATTATGTGACAAATAGTGGTGTTATAAATATT
The DNA here is from genome assembly GCA_951812935.1 of Hermaeophaga mercurialis. Lineage (NCBI taxonomy): Eukaryota > Metazoa > Arthropoda > Insecta > Coleoptera > Chrysomelidae > Hermaeophaga > Hermaeophaga mercurialis. The sequence goes on along the minus strand of OX638362.1, from coordinate 29,032,050 downwards.
GAATTCTCAAAAAGTAATATTAAAACTATTGAGGCCTGCATTTCCTCTAATTTCAATTCATTCTATTTTGCATTTTGCTGCTCTACATCCTCTTCTTCTTGATGGTGTGCGTATGGCCATGCCAAACCAAGCATTTCGTCCTTGCAACTTTATTACTTCATCATGAGGATTTCTACCATTGTATGTAAACATATAGTATACATTTATTTTCTTTTTGACTGCTTTTACATTAATATCTTTTCATATTATGCCCCATTCCTGTTCCGTTCGTCTTGACTTTTATATACTTGTTTTATATATTAGTACTTCTTACAGTCTAATTAAATCTTTTTTCCAGCATTTACTGAATCTGTCTGCTATTATTTTTCCTATATCTACTATAATAAACTTTTTATTTGTAATTTATCTCTATAGACTTCAATAATTTCTCTTTATATACTTTATTATTTATAACGTCTCTTATCCCTTCCGTTTATGTATTTTTACTATATTAATTGTTTTAAGCTTGTCCTTACATCTTCTTTTTTAACTTTATTGAATGATTTTTTGAGAGTCCCAATGTAAATAAGGTCCTTATAACAATAATCCTATCTAGCTTTGCGGTGTGGTACCTAGAATTTTTTATAATTATCAACGGCGTTGACTAGTGAGCACGCATATTCACATTGTTTTATAGAGTTCTCAATGAGATAAAAATATATCTATATAGAGCATTTATAGCCGATGTTTGTATCAACTGTTAAATTGAAAGCAAGCGACATTAGAAGCTGTTGTTTTTATTTCACACAGGGATATCGCTTTGCTAATCACTATTAAGATAAAAGTGTATTTTACATAGTTTTTGGTAAAATTTTGAAGAAATTAGTACATAAGTTAACATTTAATATTAATAGTTGATTATCGTAACTGCCATTAGTATGCTCTGAAAATTTATTTGAAACCTAATTATATGTCATTAACGCTATTTTCATAGAACTGATATATTTCCTATGGTCAAAATTTGATATAGAAAAATACCATTCTGTTTTAAATAAAAGGCATATTTAGTTAAACACATACAGCTATATATTTTTTAGTTAAATAAATATATATTTTAACTAATTTTGACGGATTTTTTTTAAAATATGTAAAAATGTTTGTTTTCTTCATCTGATAATTACTTATTATTTTTAAATTTTTGAAGAAAATTATTAATAGTTTAATATTTAAACTGGAATAAATAGATATTAGAGAAGATAAACTTGAACCTCATAAATGCAAATAAATACAATATTAAACAACATATTTATTAATGCGCAGATATTTTTCAACTACATTTTCAAAATGGGATACTTTATGAGTTTTTAAACAAATCTTATTTTTCATCTGTTGGATTACCCCAAATTTAAATTTCAACTGAAACTCCAATTTATTAAATGCATTAACAGTAACATATTAACGAAATGTGAATAAGTTTATTTATGAGAGTATCTTCGATTCATATCCATTACAACTTTATCAGTAATCTATTTACCTAACCTACACTAACACAATGTAATTATTTAGCAAAGATATAAATAGAAATCTTATTTATTATAAAGTTATTATCATGATAAAATAGCCAATCTTACCGCATCCTTAAGTAAAATACGATCTAATAAATACTATTTATTCTAGAATTGGAAAAGTAGTGCAGTAGAGTGTTGTGTCAATTGTTAAAGAAACGACCACTGTGACGCGAAGAAAATATAAAATCAAATTACAGGAAAATAACATCTTTTTTCCGTTTTTATTATAATAATGATTTGAATGTAAACTATTTCAATTGGTTGTAAAACGTAAATGTGTTAGATGCATTAACAGAGTCTTACGTTTGGGGCTTAAGGATATGTTTAGTAATCCAAAACTAAATATTTACCTTTATAGAACATATGTATATATTTTTAAAATTCAAGCGTAAAATATATTGTAAGAGACTAAATTGTGATTAATTTCTCCAGGAGTGCATTAATCCTTCTGGTTGAGGTACATTTGAAGATTAGAAATTAATTCTGTCAAATCTAAAAATACGCCTCCATAAGCAATAATTAAAAAATTATATTGAATGATAAATGCATACATTTTTAACTATTTTGCTTTTATACCTGACAAGAGAAAATAGATCAGACATTCGAGGAAAGTACCACTGGGTAATTAGTTCTGTACAACTATTTTATCGCATAGTTGGAAAATATTTTAAAGAGATTCATCTATTTATTCTTTTTATATCATATTATTTTGACTGCAAATTATGATAAAGTATAGTGTGTTTCATTAGTAAAGTTTGACATTTCTGATGTATTTAATCAATTTATCTGTTTTCTCCAATCGAATTTTATACTTATACTTATAATGCAAATACTAATGATACTAAAAATCAGTTGTCCACATAAATTAATAACGTTAACAATATGGAAAATGAATAAATGTTCATGGTGGATGTACAAGAATCCGACAAGGTGACTCCAAATTCTTGTCTAGATGGAAAAGAATATTGCACTGAATATGAATAATAACGTTTAAACAATTTAAGGTATTTGCCACCTTTACGAGGGTGTCGCAGAGAAAAAAAAAGTAATTGTTAGAGAGATGTCGGTATCAAAAAACCTAATGGTAGATAGAGCTAAATCATTACAGAAGACTGGGTAAAAAACTCAGTAAGACAAAGATTCAATTCTTACTTCTTTAAAAATAAATTCCCCAGAGCTGAGATAGTTTTATCAGAAATAGAAGCTGCAGCTACACTGCCAAAAATTTAAAAATGTAGTTTATTTAATTTTTGTACGAATTAAACTTTCGATTTCAAAAATAAAACAAGAAAAAGAGAAATAATAACTAGGAAACGTAATTAATAAATAAAAATTCTTGAACAAAGAATTAAAATAAAAAACGTATTTGGGCCAAACGTGAGTTAATGTAGGAGTATATCCTGTCACAAAAACTTGGATCTAATAAAAATCTTCATCTTTATTAAATATTGCAAAGATTTTTTAATATTAACGCCATATTAATTTAAAAGTAAATTTTTCAATTAATAATTTAGAATTAAATTTAACGAGTTTTTATTGTTTACATTCGCAACATTAAATCCCAATAAAAAATATATATATATATATATATATATACCCATACATAGGACTTTATGAAGCCCAACATATTCTTGGGGCGTTGTTCCACCCATCCTTTTTAATGTAGGTAGATGTGTATACTAAAAAAAAATTACAATATCCAAAAGATATTAATGGAAAACTGCTTAGAGGGGAAAGCTTTTTTTGATTTTTAATATTTTATATAATTAGATATCTTTGTTAAGCCCGAACATATTTACAATACGTTGTTTAGCCTTCTTGTTCGAGTATACAGGATGTGTAAATATCTATATAATATGTTCCTTCTGTAGCCCAGAATGTTGACTTGTAGAGCTAAGAGATATTTTATCTAATATAAACAAAAGTATTTTTATAACTGCTGAGATGACCAATTTTATCAATATTATTTTTTAATTTACAATACGGATTTTATTCAACGAATATAAAATCATATTGAGTCGATGACTTAGTCGATATACACAAGGTACCAGAAATTTATTTCTAGTGTGTTATTGTTTGCCAATGAATATCTCTATTACTTTGCACTGAAAAATTCTTGAAAAAAAAATAAGATATAATTTATATCAAAAGGTCATTCGGGGTGTAATGACAAATGCTTCATATGTTTGTTATACTACCTTCTTGGATAGACACTTAACTTTGCTATTTTAATTTCTTGTAAAATAACCTCGAGAGAGACGATTATACATGTATTTACCGATGTTAATTTTTATCTATTGTTTATTTTTTAATATTATACAGGGCAATCAAAAATTTGTTTATTTATCCTCCTGGTGGTGGTTGGCAAAACACGTCGGGGTTCACCCACACAAACAGATAAAACAAAAGAAATCCTTTCATTCTAAGTCCATAAATAACATGAAACAATGAAATAATACATTTACATTTACTACTATTTCATTGCCTAAAAACCTATCAATGTGGATTGTAAGTAACATTGAAATTTTTTTAAGAAATAATAGATTTTTTCTACAACCACTATGTAAAACACGCTTTTCTATACACCGTGTCCCACGTCAGGCGGGCATTAGAATGTTTTGGAAAATAAATTAATTTGTATTTTCGTCAATTTCTGGGTATACATAATCGAGTATGCTCTTTTAAATGAAAATAAAATGAACTCTGTGCGTCTTCCGGTTATACCGGAAGTTACCACTAACTTCGTTATTTTAAATGGAACACCCTATATTTTTTTTATTTTAAATTCAGCGTAAAATTCTGTAAACAATGATACCCATTTGCATATTCTAATTCTAGCGGATTTGGCGTTATTCAATTATTTCTATATTTTTAGTCGTCGATAGACATTTTTTTAAAGTCGTCTATCTCAGGTACTATTTCTATCAGAAACTTGAAATTTTAGCCAGAGGTAGTAGTTGGGATGTACTTGTTAAAAATATTTACTTGTACATCGTTTGTTGTACGGGGTGTTTGGAAATTATTTTTAAAAACGAAATATTTTAAACATGAAAAACTTAAATGGACCACCCTGTATATTTTTATTTCATTTTGTTCAGAAAATTATTCTGCATCGATCCATATTAGCATTTCCTATAACTATCTCTCACCAATTTAAAGAAAACTGAAATTAAAATTTTACGTTCAAGATAATTTAAATATTAGTAGAGTGTCAATACAACGAATTTTAGCACGAAATAAATGGCATCCCCATGAACAAAAAAAAGTTCATGAGTTGCGAGATGGTGATCAAATGAGAAGAACTGGATTATGCGAATGGTTATTTTAAATAACGAAGTTAGTGGTCACTTCCGGTATAACCGGAAGTCGCCCAGAGTTCATTTTATTTTAATTTAAAAGAGCATACTCGATTATGTATACCTAGAAATTGACGAAAATACAAATTAATTTATTCTCCATAAAGTTCTAATGCCCGCCTTACGTGGGACATGGTGTATAAATTTTTATACGCAAAGCAGGCCTTTTCTTAATTTATTTGATATCCGTTGAAAAAGTAATAATTTAGAGTGCGAAAAGTACACGCTATGACACTTTTCCCCACAAAAATGTCAAACACAGGTATGACCTGTCAACTTTTTTTGACAATTTAACATTCTCGTTACCTATAGTAAATTTTTTGGGTGTTGAAATTTTAAATTTAAACTAAAAGTAAGTAAACTATTTATTTTATAATTTATTTTAATTTATTAAGTATAAACAAATTAATTTATTAAGCATTATTTTAGGAATTATGAACCAAGATCAAAATTTACAATAATATTATAATTAATGAAAACTTATTATCCAAAAAAGATAAACCAGGTATAACAATTCAAAATTGTTTAAATTTCACTATTAACTATGCGTTTAACTGATTATTTTAAATCTAAAATTCATTTTTTAAATTATTTCTGTTCAAAGATTAAGTAAAATACCTATATAAGCTACTGTTTTTCTTTCATTAATAAATGTGGTTGTAGAAAAAATATTGTGTACAACTTGTACGCAAAGCACTTTACGCACTTGTTGTACAAAACTACTATTTATTTCACTTTTTAGAAAAAAATTTAATCAATTACATCAATTAATTCAGTTGCAGTCATATCCAAATAATACCAATCACTTTTTCAGGTATAAGCGTTTCAATAATCGTATTTCCCAAAAAATATCAAATATTTTTGAAAAAAAAACAAATTGTCGGTTCCAATAGGTATGCAACTTAATAATTTGGATTTATTTCGTTAAATGTACAAGGAAAACATTTAACACAGAAACTATTTTATCAAAACATGAAGCTTGAATCACTTGATCCAGATATCAAAAAACAAAAATAAAAAAAAACGTACGTAGGAGTTTTCATTGGAACGCCGATGAAATATTACGTTTCATTAAAAAGTATGGCAGCAATTTAATTAAGACATCTTATTTGAATCTTGTATCTTACTTGTTATACCTTGGCTCATCTATGTACGTTAACTCTATACTCTATACAAAATATATAAACAGCGCCGCCTATACCATGAATGACCCAATTATTCTGTATATTAATATGGTTAAATTTATCGCTTTTAAGCCCGACTGAAAATTATGTGGAGGGGTAAATATTATTCAAGGTAACTAATAATGTTGATATACATGGGAAACGTTGTTTAGCCCAGCGATGGGCTAAACAACGCCTTTTCGGGCTAGACAAGGTATCATCCATATGCATTTTGGGCTTCATAACGTGCCATGTATATGTCTATATATATATAAATACATGATATACTTTTTACTCTCCAACAATATTCTACATACAAAACTTTTTATAGGCTCAAAGAGGATTAACAAACGCCAAATGAAACTTTTGCGAGGCTCAGAAAGAGATCTAAAGCTCGATATAGCTCGAGCTCAGGCCGTCAATGTGGATCATCATACACAAGATGCCGAAGATTTTGAGTATCCAAAAACTCCGAGTTACCACATCGAAAGCAACAAACGGTATATATTATTTTTTTTTTTTTGATACAACTGATTGGTACATTTAGCTACTTCAACTATTAAGCTTTGTATTATTTTTATAGGTTTATGAGTCTTATGGGAAGAACGTTTCCATGCAAAAAAAATTGTTTGAAGAAACTATTAAAAAACGAAGAATCTGAAGTACAAAAAAATGAAGATAAGAATGAAAACGAGGTTATCACAGTGGAGTGCCCCGCAATCAGAGTGGAGTTTTATATGACACTTAGAGCTTTAATAAGAATGGGTAATGGAGAAAAATGTTTGCAGGAAAGGAATCCAAGAAGAGCGGTGAGATTGAGTTATACATATCTAAATGCAGTATATTTCTATAGAATATATAGAAGTAAAATAGAAAGAAATGGAATTCTTTAATGATAACGTCTACTCTAGTACCCATTTGTTCTAAAATTACCTACCAAGCTTAAAATGTGTGTCCCAAAAAAATGGTTTTTTTGACAATATCAAATTCCAAAAAAACTCAGTCAGTCAATTTCAAAAATAAGAATTCAATATTTTATAAATGTTGTTATCTGAATTATATCAACTTATGATGATCTTTTAAAAAGTTGTTATCACAATCAATATCGATAAAAAACACTTAAAGTTCCAAGATTTGCCAAATTTTTTTAAATATTCTTATGAGAATTGTTTCATCCTTTGTCATCGATGCAACAACATTAAGATGATTGTAGGATGCTAAATAAATATGAATAGCCCAAAAAATGCAATTTTGGAAAATCATTTATTGGTAATTGCATAAATAAAAATTAGGCAAATGAAATATTTATAATTGGCCTCATATCTTCGGAAATAAACTCCCCAGGAAATATCACTTTTGATAAAACGCTTGTTACGTTAATGAGCGATAAATAACTTGCGTATTTAACTGGAGTTACTAAATGTAAGATAAATTAATTGTTAGGTAAACAAAAAAAGTCAATATAGTCCATAAACTGAATTAACTTCCCATTGTAAATAGATTATTGTGAAACCCAATTATCTGGAAACAATTTAATTAAAAAAATATATTTATAATAATGATGGTCACAGTGCTTATTTCTACCTAGTTGGTTCCAATGACTTTCGCGTGTTTTTCTATGTTCCAACATTTGTATGGGCTGGGATCAAGTAGTACTGATATTTATACAAGAGAAAATTATTGTATTTAACATTTTGTTTAGTAGATAGTAATTTTAGATTACGACCTTATTTGAAAAAGATAAGAATCAAGGCGTCAAAAAGTCGCTTAACAACTATAAATCAGGTGATAATATGCTATTTAAATAATTGCCTAACCCTAGTATAATAATTAAATGAATATTTTTATTCCCATTAAAATCTCTCTAAATCAAAATAATTCCAAAATCAAATATATATATATATATATATATATATATATATATATTTATCTTCTGTTTTGTAACATTTAAAAACAAATAGTGACAAAATCTGTATGTTTATATAATTAAATTAGTCTCAGTTAGTGAATATTTTAAAACTCAATGTTTCTATATTATTTTTAATCTAGATGAGCCGTGAAGAAACTTTATGGCAAAATGAACTAAAAGATTTAATTTGGTTGGAATTACAAGCCTATCATGCAGATAGAACTCCCATTGAAGAAGATGCCTATCTCTGTTCAGCTAGAGAATGCGTTGAGCCTCTTTTGAATGATATTAAGAACTATCGATTCCAGAGGCAATCGAGGAGGTAAGTAAAGGACAAAAATATAATAATTTACAATATGGGTTAGTGTCATGGAACATAATTGAATTTAATAATTTTTTGCTAGAAATCATATTTCCAGTAAAATTTCAAACTTAATTTCAAAGCATTGTTTACATGTTTTCAAGCGAGAAATAAATTTTTAAACCTGTTTAATTCTTGGTATAGTCATAATTATACTTTTACAATTTACTTATCTATGATTTTATTCCTTTACACCTAATGATAATTTTAATATATTACCAATAAAACCAATTTATTTATCGTTGTCATAAGTAAATAAATTAGTAATTCGTTGTTTGTATAATTTATTAATAGATTGGTACTTTACTTATCTCAACTATTTCAAAGTGTTTAACAATCTATTGTAAAGGACCCCGGCCACAGCTTATGGAAAAGTGGTCCCGGTCAAATGAGCTGAAATTTTGGGAATAAGTAGATCTCGATGAGTAGAAAAAAGTCTCCATGGCACCAACCTCCGGGGATGCCCCGTTTTTGAGATATCAGCGTTTCAAAACTCAAAATTCAGCTCTGGCATATAGGTTAGGTCGATTGTTTATCAATGAAAACATTCCTATTTAGAGTCTCTCAAGCCGGTTTTCGGTCCAAAAAAGCTTTGGAGATATCTGCAAGCATCGTAAAAACATTATGAGACACGATCCCGCCCCTGAACCCGCAGAATTCGCCCCAATTGTGGGGGATTTCGGTTCGCTGTCAGTATGAAAGGAGACACCTGTTTTTCTTCTCTCAAATATACTAGTTACGAATTTTGTGTCTATTCGCGGTTCAGGAATGCGATGAAACATCAGCTTTTCATTGCTTATAGAATTGAGGATGATGAAAACGAAGAAGCACATGGACAAGATGGAGAGGAAATAGAACAGGGGGTTATTTTCGGATATTATTGTACATGCAGGTCTGGGGCCAGGACCTTAGGATGTTGTGCGCATGTTGCTAGCGTCTTATGGTTCCTGGGTTATGCCCGACATCAAGCACGAATAAGATTCCTAAGTGCTGCCTTGTTGGATAATATTATGGATGCAGGACATCGACCTCGTCAGAGAAATATTCAGGAATTGGAAATAATTGACGAAGGGCAAGATGCCAGATGATATTTTCGAGACTAAACTAATCGTTCAATAAAAAAAATAATGCTTTGACCTTGTTTCCCAATTTTTGTTGTGTTCATTGACTCATTTTAGAACTAAACCGGTGAGGTATCTCCCATACACTCTGTCAGGGTTAGTCCAGATCTCTTCGTTTTATGTCATTTTTCGACCCCTTAGGCGTCTTTCGGGCATCCTGTGGAAGTCAGGGGATGTTATTTGTCCTGTAAATGACACCTAAGTCACCAAAATTCGTAACTAGTATATTTGAGAGAAGAAAAACAGGTGTCTCCTTTCATACTGACAGCGAACCGAAATCCCCCACAATTGGGGCGAATTCTGCGGGTTCAGGGGCAGGATCGTGTCTCATAATGTTTTTACGATGCTTGCAGATATCTCCAAAGCTTTTTTGGACCGAAAACCGGCTTGAGAGACTCTAAAAAAGAATGTTTTCATTGATAAACAATCGACCTAACCTATATGCCAGAGCTGAATTTTGAGTTTTGAAACGGTGATATCTCAAAAACGGGGCATCCTCGGAGGTTGGTGCCATGGAGACTTTTTTCTACTCATCGAGATCTACTTATTCCCAAAATTTCAGCTCATTTGACCGGGACCACTTTTCCATATGCTGTGGCCGGGGTCCTTGGCACAATTTTTTGAAGTACGTGCTTTTTCAGTTTTTGTGCAATTTTTTTCTGAACACGGAAATTTCTAACTGAAGTCGTTTTAGATATTTAACCCAAAACAGTGACAGTGGTGTAGAAGAAGATTGCCCCGGATGTGTCTCCATCTACTGTACATCTTGCGCTGAGGCTCAAAATGAAGCTTTACGAGAAATAGAAAAACTTTTAAAACGACTTGAAGATGCTGAAAGCTTATTTCCCTCAAGTAAAGCTTTTGCTGAACTTTACCCTCTTTATAGATCGCCAGAAATTGTCGGTAGGGTTAGGGCAATGTGTCAATGGTATAACATGACGAAAATTCAGAGGTTGAAGCTGAATATATTGGGAAAATTAGTGGTGTTGTTGGAAAGTAAGCATTCATATTGGCCCTGTTTTACGATTGGAGACGAAAATGGGTCAGGTAAAGAAAGCAAATTTACTCATCCTTTAGTCTCAAGTACTTCATACTTATAATGTTAGCAAAATTTAAATGTATCATCAATCAAGCCACTTTTAGTTTATTAGACGCCTATGTTTACTGAAAGTTATGCCGCTGTTCCTATTATTTGTTAATGATTTTCCTTTTTGCCTTATGCTTCCTGTGTTTCTATCAAATTTATTCCAGTTTTCTCTTTTTCTCTTCAATTTTTTTTTACTTACTCATTTGCTGTTCATTGATTTTTCTACATAGATGCTCAAACCATCTAATTTTTTGTTTAATCTTTTGTTGTTATTTAAAAACTTTATTCAGTGCCTGATATATTTTTCCAGCTGTTTTCCTCTGTTGTTATGCTCTTCTTTCATTCTACTGTTATTCACTTATTAATCACTATTCAAATATTACTTACTCTTCTTTTGTAGAAATTACCATGTTTTTTGTTTTCCTTGGTGTGCCTGTTTAATTTGAAATATATTTCATACATTTTACCTTTTCAGGTAGTCCTTCAGATAGCAACAATAGTACAAACTCCATGAGCAGTAACTTAAGCAACGATTGTTCTAACGCCAACGATCTCTTTCAGCCAGTAACACCGATTTGTGACCTTTTGGCACCGAGGGGTCACAAAAATAAAGTATCACCATATAGACGATATATTGAAAACATTTTAAAAACTCGAGCTTTTGACAAGAGTTTAAATTTTTTAAGTAAACTTCATAACCACGTTCTGAAAAAAACACAGTTAACATTAGAATATCCTGAGAATACTAGTATTTTTTCTAAAACTAGTTGCTCTTCTGAAGAAGAACTTAAAAGGTAAAAAATATTTGCAATTTCACATATTACTTGCTATCTAGCTTTTTTAACTAGTCGAAACATTCAATACTTCCTATTTTATATTTTTAATTTCCACAAATGTTATTCTTCTTTTAGGTATGGTTGTTGGAGTCCTGAATATGAAGCCCTGGCTTTGCCTTCTTACCGATCTCTATTCATATTTCTCGCTTCAGTTCCATTAGAAGTTCTCCACGAGTATTTATTAATGAGGTTAGAGCAAAAGCCTACTAATCCTTCAGCTTTGAGTATCAGGCAACTTATGAGGGAGCTAAAACAAGGTTTACAAAAAGCCATGCTTGAAAGAGGTGAGTTGCTTCATTCTAAAATGAATATAATATAAGTAATTGATTAATATTTTTTTGTTTGGTTTCCTTCATTATTCAAATTTTGTAAAACATTTTGCTTAGGCCTCTATAGTTTTTGAAGACATTACAGAATAATACAAATGAAATGGATATATTTAGTATTTTGTAAATATTTAAGTTTAGAAAAAATCCTGAAACTGGTCATTTTTTAATTTCAAACGAGCGTTCTGTCAGATTTTCTTTCTTCTAAATTTTACTTACGATCGCGAAATTGGTTCTCAATTGAGATATTTATTGTTTAATAAGGCATAAAGCTGTTACCTTACCATACCAAATTATTGATATGGTAGATAGATAACATACCTTTCAAATAATGCATCCTATGAACCACATTTCTGTTTGAATAATAATCGTTTACGTCATCATGCTCACATAGGTGACGTAACGAATAAAAGAATATCTAACAGAATGTGCGCTTGAAAATAAAAATTGAATTTATTCCTTTCATTTGCACCAAATTGTATTAACACATATTTTAATATAATATTTTTTAAATAAATCAGTATGTATTTGGGCAACTTTTTTATTATTCTATTTTTCTATTTTTTAAGTATAATATGTCTTATTTAAAATAAGGAGAGTAATGTTTGATGAAAGTATACAGGGTGTGCTATTATACAGAAAAGGTTAGTTGGAGGTGGTTTTTTATTTTTCTTGTTATCAGTTCTAACAGGAAGAGACTAAATGAAAATTTGGGATACGCTGAGTTGGCAGAATTATTTATGTTTTTCTTTCTTCCGACATTTGATAAATTTTTCAGGCCAAATTTATTAATTTTCTTGATTTCCTCTTTCATTTATATACTTTATTAATGATGGCGTTACTTCATCTATCTTTCTTTTTTTGTAATTTATTTATAACACTTTCTTATTAAGTTAATTACTATTTTAGATCGGGCGTGCCGGTACATAGAAACTGCTACATCAGGGACCTCAATAACCACACAAGAATTTAAAGAGAAAGTGGAAAAGTTTGACGAGTGCATTCAACAAATTTTCACAGATTTTCTAGAGTACCTTCAACAGTGGGTATTCTTAAACAAAACATCCTTTCAAAAGAACCTTTTAGAAGAACAGTACACATTTTGCACTAACGTTTGCGAATATTTTCCAGATTTTAAAATGATGGTCGGTTCAAAATTCGCTTTTATTTTGGGATCCATGTTGAGACAAACTGGGGAAAGATTTATTTCTAGAATTGATGATGCTTTAAAAACACTCTCAGAGAACAATAATGCAGATGGATTATTTAAGTAAGTTTTATTTCTAAAAAATGACAAAAAACCGTACCATAAATTATTTATTTTTAGACAAAATTTGTTTTCCATTTGCCGGACTCTTCAATCAGTATTTAACGAAGAGAGGGAAATGAGTTTAAAAACTATGGGATTTGTTAAAACGAATTTTAGGTCAGATTTTGTTCCAGAGGAGAGCATCAAATATATCAAGGTGATGATTATTATTATTATTATTATTAATATTAAAATTTTAAATAATTTTTTTTTTACTTTTTAGGAATCTGTAGTAGCATTTAAATGTATCATTCCCAATGGTATAGTTAAAGTTCAGACTTTGTTCGATTACTTAAATGTTCCGAATTTAGACGAAGTTGACAAATCTGCATTGAGTTCGAGAATCAGGGAAATATTAATGCAAATATATAGGTTTGGATTCGAAGTGAGTAAAATTTCGTTTGACTCATCTGTTTTTTAATTCTAGCACGCTCAAATATATTTGTAGATATTTGTTTCAAACATGTTAACAAGATTCTATTTTAGTTTTATAAAGATCTGTCAGATTGGTCTCATGAAGGTCAGCATCGTTCGCGGTTAGTTCAGAGCATGGTAGATTTTGCCGATCTTTGGATGAAATTTGTCACAGAACGTTGCGAAAGGGGTAGAGGTATGAGGCCGAGATGGGCTTTTCAGGGCATAGAATTCTTATTGACAGTTTGTGAACCTGCTAATACAATGTATTTAACAGAGGAGAGATTTGAAGAATTGAAGAAAAATATGGATATATGTATATCTCATGTTATAGGTAAGGCTTTTTTTATTCATTTTAAATTTATAATAAATATTTTTTAATTAATAGGCACTACAGCCCCTTCCACACCTGATAGTGGGTTTCACTCTGCATCTCCTAGGAGTAGTTTAGAACATATAAGAGCTAGATCTAGAGGTTCATCGCCTAGTCCTCGGCCTACCTATAAAAGTCAAAGATCTGGACAAGGAAGAAAGATTAGCGTAGAACAACAGTCACCTGGAAGTGATGTTATAGATATCCCAAATTTAAATACAAGGTAAGAAAACTACATAAAGTATATAATTTTTTTAAAATGGTTTTTCATACAGGAGAAGTTTAGTTGCAGAAAATTGTCGCTGTTCTCTTCCACTTTGTAGCTCCAATAAATGTTTTCACCAAGCTAGGTCAAATAATTAATATATTATTTTTTCCATCACGAATTAGCCAAATCGTTGGTAATCTGGATGAATTACCAATTCTTGAAAGTCTTGAAAATAGGTTTTTTATCTTTCTCTGCATTTTTAGGAAATTATATTATCATCCGTTTTTTATTATACAGTATTTCAAAGCGATATTACCGCTAAGTCTTGGTTTGTTATGTATTCAGATTTCCATGCTTTAAATCGATGTTGAAGTAGGTGTATTCTTGTTTTTTAAACTAATTAATTTGCCTAGAATGTGCAATAAAATAGTTTTGAGATGAGTAATAAACTCGTTAATTTGCCATCAAATGCAACGAAAATAAATTCGGTAGTTTGTCTCAAAATAAAAATAGATACAACAGTTTGTCTAGAAATTACAATAAAATAGCTGGTTTTACACAAGAATAAAATATGTTTACTAAAATCGTCTATTGTTCTTGCAGTTTTCGTAAAGAAGAAAAAAATGGTCATACATCAATAAGAATAGAGTTATCGACAACATGTCACGCAGACAAAATTCGAGACGCAGTTGAAACGTTAGAAAACGAATTAGACAAAAAACTGACACAACAGAATCTCATAGGAAAAGTTGTAGAAGATAAATCCAATAAATGTTCTATAATTAGAAGAACTGTTAACTTCTCCTGGCAGCGTGGCATCAAAATTGGCCAAGGCCGTTTTGGCAAGGTATACAAAAAACATTCTTCTAGAAGTTATTTTCAAGTGTTGTACTAAACATTTTTAAATTCTAGGTGTACACTGCTGTAAATCATAATACGGGTGATTTAATGGCTGTTAAAGAAATAGCTCTTCAACACAATGATACAGGTACCATAAAAAGAGTAGCGGAAGAAATGAAAATATTAGAAGGCATTATTCATAAAAATTTGGTTAGGTCTTACGGTGTTGAAGTACATAAGGTGAGAAAACTATTGGTTTAACATTAATGCACAATAAAAGTTAGTTATTTTTGTATCACACTTGTGAGATTGGCATTCGCGATTAGAATTATTCTCAGTTGGTATTTATTAACAAACAATGGATGCCTATTTCAGTATTTATAATTTTGTAAACCCTAGAGCAGCGTTATACCAATACGGTACCTTCTTATTCTTGTAGGACGAAATGTTATTATTTATGGAATATTGTTCTGAGGGAACTTTAGAAAATTTAGTCGCAGCTACCGAAAAAGGCTTACCAGAACTTTTAGTAAGAAAATACACATTTCAAATGGTTTCCGGTGTAGCTTGCCTGCATGACCATGGTATAGTACATAGGGATATCAAGACAGCTAACATATTTTTAACAAACGGAGGCAACTGTTTAAAAATTGGAGATTTTGGATGCGCAGCTAAACTTAAATCCAGTATGACAATGCCTGGAGAACTAAAGGGATTCGTTGGTACACAAGGTAAGCAAAATTTGGGCAAAAATTAAGATAGATAATTAGACAATTTGTCGTGGATACATTTTGCTTCAACACTGTTACTATCTTTATCTATTTATTACATGTAGTAGTGATGAGGTACAAATCAAAAGCGGCGTCGAAGAGAATTAAAAATCCAAATTTTGATTTCTTTTAGCTTATATGGCTCCAGAAGTTTTTACCAAAAATATGTCTGAAGGACACGGTAGAGCAGCAGATATCTGGTCCGTTGGGTGTGTGGTTATTGAAATGGCATCTGGGCAGGTGAGTACAAAATATTTTTAAACAATATCTCCAAAGATATAAAACAATATAGAAATTATCCTGTAAATCATTTGAACGGAGTTCTTGCTTTTGCAAAAATGTTGGTTCTTTTCGCATGTAAACGTACAGTAAAAAAAATTATTTCGACTTATAAGCATATTTAAATGGCACTGAAAAACCAGAATATTCTTTGATTTACATTAATAAATTTAAGAGGTAATATAGAAAAAATATTGCAAAAACATTTTTTGAAATTGAATGAAATTGTACGAGATATTCATTTTACTTAGTCAAAAATCATTCCAATAGCACTACAATGGATTTTGTTTTGGAGCCAGATTATTTTATTGTGGGTTTCTCCATTTTCTTTAAGTACGCGCAGCATAGATGCAGTGACATTTTTTATAAAGTTGTTGTTGCTGTTAACTTAAATTGTATCAAATTTCGATTTTTCGCGACTACTTGTCGCTTTATAAACATCTATACCGATACCGGAATTCGAACACCATATGAATAGATATATTTTATTAAATGGTTACAGAAGCGGGTAGTTTCTTTACTTATTTAATATCCTTTCGTAGTAGTCTTGAATCTGGGCTTCGCGCTTTTTCAAAAGAACTTTTGTCTAATTTATTGTGCCTTAACCTAATTAAACAATTTTCATTGGAATTGGAAGAATCTGACTAGAACGGTACATTTTATATAAAAGATTTTAAAATGTATTAATATGTTAAATTTTAGAGAGTACTGATTTTAAAAATATTGCTTATATATACCTCATTCCCTAAAACTTGGGTTTTTAAGGTAACTAATTTGATATATAATTAAAATATCATAATAAATAAAAAGAGAAGTACCCGTGATTTACAAGTATTTTGAATTTTAAAATAAAATCACAGTCAAAAAAATAAAATATTCCGTCAAAATAAAATACGTCATTGTTTTATAATATATATTAATCTGAATAATTTTTTTAGCGTCCTTGGGCCCAATATGATTCAAATTTCCAAATAATGTTCAAAGTAGGAATGGGACAAAGCCCCGACCCACCTGATGACATGATAGATGAGGGCTTAGATTTTCTTGACATGTGTTTCAAACATGATCCCAAGGAGCGAGCAACGGCTCGAGAATTACTAGCTCATGATTTTGTATTAGTGAAATTAGGAGATGATTTTAAAGATTATTTATAAAAGTATTATACTTAAGTAATCGATTCTCAGTTTGAAGCAGACTCAGATTCAGTGACTGTTCTAACTTGAATGTCATAGTGTCAATTTTTACTTGTTGGTATTGTTAATATTGGAGAGTTTATTTTGTTTAAGAAATGTTAATTATCTGGGTCTTGAGCTTATTTTTAAAACATTTTAGAGCTTAGAATTCTTCATTTTTGCCTCGCTCTCTTATGACAAAGTTTTATGCTCTTAAAAAAATACTTTTAAGGTCTGAAATACTTAAAACCGCATTTTTATTTAAAACGATTTTTTATCCAAACAAAGTTCTTTTAAATGCCACACCAGACTGATATATTTACAAGTGTGATTGAATTTTTATTATCAATGAGGCAAATCAGATATTGAAGATGCAACAGGAAATATTTTATTTGCCTTTGACTTAAATACACACTTTTGCCTTCATATTAATATTTAATTGTTTTTTTATGTATTGGTTTTATCTGTTTTTATTTATACAAAGCTGATATATTGGATGATTGTGATTGATAAAAAAGTAATGTGATAATGTGTGAGTCAGCTATTTTGTAGATCAATTTTTTGATCTTTTAAAAAGAAAAATTATATTTTCTTGCTATTTGAATGGAACACCCAGTATATACAGTATAATATCTATAGTTTATAGGTCTATTGTAAAATAGTTTAAGAAAAAATATATTTAAGTAGTAAAAAGTAATTTTCTTTATTTTACCCATATATAAAAAATCCAAAATATATTGTATACATTAGTAGTTAAGGGCAGTAATTCTGACGTCTGGGAAGTAGCCTTTTTTGGTCCCTTTTTGTCATTCTTAGTCCTTCACTATTTGTGCTACTCATCCTGACGCAATTTCTTTATCGAGGCAGCTATGTTACAAAAAAGGCCATTCAGGTCCTTTGCCTGAATCTCTTAAAGCACCAAAGATTTCTATTCTTAAGTGACAATAAGCCATTGAGAGTGTTTGAGTAGTGGTAGGAGGTGTTCCTCTCCCCCGCATTTTTCACAGTCTTACTCTCTAACTAACCCATATAGGGATATGCAGTTACTTGCTTAAGAATTCCAATGATTAAATAAATTGCTCTCTACTTCCAATTTATAGAATGGAATTTTGCAAATGGATAATGAATAATCTGAACAGAAATGACACATAGCATTCTTTTTTCAGAAGAAACAACTTTCATGTTAAACGGGGAAACAAACCAGAAAACTTGTAGGCATTGCTCACCGAGGCATCACCATTGGATATATGAGACACACTTCCAAATGTGAACATTTAGACAGCTAAGATTTGTATTAATCGTCCATGATTTACATCTCGACAAATAAGGGCTACTCTATTAAATGCTAATTTCATTAGCATAATAGTTTATAGCAAGGAGTAGACCCGTTAAAATTTGAATGATTAAACAAGCCTAATAAAGAACCAACGAAAATTGCATGTATAAGGTATAATAATTAAGCATTGGCATTGGTTGTGGTTATTCATTTTGATAGTGTGGTAAGTTGTTGCTTCGATTTTTCAAAAGTATGTGAAGAACTATGAATATAAAAGGCCAGCTTAAATTATATCGATGAAGATTTTATTCCAACCCTACTTTTTTAAAAATGAAAATTTTTATTTCTTATTGAAATTATAAATATTGGAATGAATAGAATCAGGATTCTTAAAAAAACACTTCAAAATTTTAATAGAAAAATGCATTCTTCAAATAATGGTTGGTGATTCATCAATTCATATTCATATATTTTTAAAATGTTCTTCTTTTAAGCTATTTTAGTAGAACAATTAAATCATGTCAGGACAATAGGTATAAATAGGCCCAATAAACGTAACTGCTTAGATTCTCAAACGGCAAAACTTTTAAAAAAAGCTTTAGAGGAATTTGAAGAAGATAGTAATTCATATGTAGCTGTTCTATATGGTACAGGCGGAAATTTTTGTGCAGGATACGATTTAAGAGAATTAGTAGATTTAGAAAACAATCCTGAATCATATCAAGCTCCAGAAAAAGGGTTAATAGTAAGAAAAGTGTCTTAGTACTTTGTAATCAAATATGTATCTGTATATAATTTCCAGCGTTCTACAAAACGTTTTTTAAAATATTTTTATTGTATCCATACAATTACCGGTTATCAATACATGAATTGGGAATTATCAAAATACAAGAGATATTTTGTTTTAGGGTTTACCCGTCCATGTACAAAAAACTACTGTAGCTGCAATTAATGGTTATGCAGTAGCAGGAGGATTAGAATTGGCTTTAATGTGTGATTTAAGAGTAATGGAGGACACAGCTATTTTAGGATTGTATAGTAGAAGATTTGGTAAATATTTTTATTTTTTGTTTTAATATGTCAACTATAAAAAAACTATCTTGTACTATGTAAACTACTTATTTTTAAGACTATTGAACAGTATATGTTTATTTATAATATTTAGGCATACCACTCTCAGATGGAGCAACTGTTAGGCTCCAGGCAATGGTAGGCCTCTCTAGAGCTCTTGATATGATTTTAACAGGCAGATCTTTAAATGCAGAAGAGGCCTTAAATTGGGGTTTAGCCAATAGAATAGTTTCTTGTGGCACAGGTAAGAAAAAATACATTCCAACATTCCACTGTTTTTAAATATTTTATGTCTCTTAAGAAGTGCTGAAGCCTAATTTAGTTTTTCAATTTCTACTATTTCTTCATTTTCACAGACTTAATTAACCACAATCTACTATTTAGCCTTAGGTCAAGCTATTCATTTAGCATCGTCCTTAGTTAAATTTCCCCAAGAATGTCTTAATATTGACAGAAACTCAACTTACAATGCTGCTTACAATAAAGCTTTTGAAGACTTACTTAAGGAAGAACAAAAACATTCGAATCAAGTGTCAATAAAAAATATAATTGAGGGTGCTAAAAAGTTTATTTTAGGTCTGGGAAAGCATGGCAAAACATATAATTTAACTGAAAAAAATATTTGTGATTGGGAAAAGGAATTTGAAATGCCTAGTGAAATTAAACCAAAAAGTAAATTGTAAATATATTATGTAAAATTTATATTTTGTAAAATATAACTATTTTAGAAAAATATGTAGTTTTTATAGTCTACCTCTAAGCTATGATTCAAAATTTGATCCTAGAATTTAGCAATTATTATATTTTTTATTAGATTAGTAAATACCATGTTACTATTTATTAACATGAGACATTTTTTAAACTCTCAGGAGGAACAATTTTATAAGAAATCAAGAAAAGACAAATAAATAAAAATATTAATTCGTTGATGCTCTCTAACATCACACACAATAATTTTAAAAATTTGCTTTATTAAAACAAGTCCGCTCAAAGATTTAACCAAAATAAATCGTTTTATATTAATGTTTATCTTGAAATAAAATATATCTCATAGCTATTGTAAAGTGAACATATGTACCGATTTATTTAAAAACCAAAGTTTAGTTTAATTGACACTATAAATTTTTAATTTCAAAGAAAAGCGTGCAATTATTTACTAAACGTAAAATTTTATATATAGTTTTTAATGGTGCAACTGTTAGATATGCTTTATGAGTAATTCCTTAAGCAATATGTACATCAACTTTATATCTAATCTTTGCATTGGGTAAAAAGTGTTTTAATGGGTAAAGTTATTTTTTAATAAATATGTGTATAATAATTAAATTATCTATATTTAATATATAAACAGTAATATAAGTCATAAACAGTTAAACAATTAATGGTCTAGGTGGTGGTTTACTATCAATCATTGGTGAATCAGACTTCTTTTCAAATGTAGTATTCTTCTGAGTCTTAGATTTATTGGTAGGTTTACTTGAAGTCTTACTCCTAATTTTACTTGTACTTGTGCTTGTACTTTTACTGTAATTTTTTATGGGGCTGGATGGTTTCTGTAAGATTAAATAATACAGTAATATAGCGTGTACGCAAATTGAGTTTGTAAGGGGGAAAATCTTTTATAAATAAATAAATAATAAATATTATTCTTTATAATATTGTTTTATTTATTGCAATACGTCATATAACAGTTTCCTATTTTGTGTTGGTTTTACTTCATTGTCACACATGGGAAATATTTATTCACAGTGGATCAGCTTGTGTACACATTTCCTTAACACGAAAGGGAATTATATGAATATTAAAATTTTCATACAGAAGGTGTTTAAAATTCAATACATGCGGTTGTAAATGCCCGCAAACTATTCAATTATATCTTAATTAGGGTATATAGTTGAACTTAGAGATCAATACAAAAAATTTCCTTTAAGAAAATAAATAGATGAAAGTCGATTTAGATAATTGTATTATACTAAAATAAGAATTCAAGATGTTCTCCATATAGTTGTTGGCAATAAGCAATTATAAAACACCTTCCTAATTTAATTAAACGTTTCTTTAACTTTCGTGTCAAAACCTCATCTGACCTCGGTAATAATATTTTTGCAATTTTTTCTGTAGTTGAGAGTTTTTTTCTTATCTGTCCTTACAAGTATTTTTCTGTTTTTAATTATTATTCTGTTTCAAGACAATACATTTTTTCTTTGCTTCTATGTATTTTTTATTAACTGTGAACACTTGTCTTAGTTTGTGATATGGGAGTGGTAGGGAGGTTTGTCGCTCATTATATTATATTGTGATATATATCATATTATTATGTTAAGGTACACAATCTTACTTATAATAATTTGATTAGATCCTATTCTTTCAGGTTTATTTGCTTAGCAACCGAATTATGTAATTCTCTTTCAATTTTGTTTGTTTTAGGTCTTGACAATGATTAACATGACAAAATTACACACTCTGTATTTATCGACAACAACAATCTCACACCGATCGTTCTACTTAGGGGGAGAACAAGAAGCCACCTCTGTAGATGAGTTAACGACAGCGCCCTATGGGATGATGTTCTGTAGGTTGCTAGAATTGGTTATTGAACAATACCCTTCTTGGCTCCGGAAAAGCCTTAAATTTTTTTCGAAATTTTTAGTTTTAGCTCAAATTCGGTTACAACGATACCGAAGATTTCTGTCCTTAATTGTTGTTACAACTTATAAAGCTGCCAATTAAATGGTGAAGTCTTGGAAATACCCTAAGTCCATTTTCTTTCTCTCTTTTGCTTAAATATAAAATGGATGAAACAAAAAGTTACAAGATTTGGGCACGTCGTAAATTAATAATAAACTATTAAACGTACAAGCAAATGGCCACAGAGGCGTTGAAAATTGATACTAAAAATTCGGGTGGGCATGGCAAGAACTACATTTTCAAAATTTAATACTTTCTTATTTAGACGCGAACTACCAATGAGCCACCGACTGCGAGTAGTTAAATGCTACGTATGTCGTATACTATTATATGTGTCAGAAACTTGATCAAGAGTTGAAATAGAATTGAAGCACTAGAAATGTGGATACTACGGAGGCTTTTTAGAATTTCGTTGACGGATCATATAACAAACGAATAAGTATTACAGAGAGTTGGAGTCCAAAGACGACCTGGTGAAAGAAAGGAAAGTTAACTACTTGGGGCATATGATCAGAGCACCTAAATACTGGTTCTTGTAGGAAATATTGATCGGTAATACTGATGGAAAAAGAGGGCCAGGAAGAAATCAGAGAGGTTCAGAGAGACCAGAAATTGGTGCAACATACCGGATATAGCAACAATTATATGAAAAGCGCAAATACAAGCTAAGAATAAATTAATCGAACACATGACATTCTACACGTTTCAAACTTACGGCACTTCAAGAAGAAGAAGAAGAAGAAGAAGAAGAAGAAGAAGAAGAAGAAGAAGAAGAAGAAGAAGAAGAAAAAGAAGAAGAAGAAGAAGAAGAATAAGAAGAAGAAGAAGAAGAAGAAGAAAATGATGATAATAAAGACATGGAGTCAGATATCTTCAAGCCTGTTTATTTTGATGTAACGTGGATCTATAGTAAGGAAAAGACAGAAAAAGCTGACAAGATGGAACAATGTCCACTGTAAGCAAAAAAACCGGAGATGGTGTTAGACACATTATTGTTCATGGTGAAAATGAGGATGGGTTTATAAAAAATGCAGACTTGATTTTTAAAAGTAATAAAAATACCGGAGATTACCACAATAACATAAACACGGCAAATTTTGAAAAATGGTTTAAATCGCAATTTATACCGGGGGTCTCTTTATTTATAATGGATAAGGCGAGTTAACAGAGAGCCAGAGAACCAGAGAACCAGTTCCGTGTTAAATTATCATTAAAGTTTTAATGAACTTTACAAACCATTCAACATAGTTTCCATATTTTTCTAATATGTATCATACTATAATAGCCTCAATGCCAAACTGATAATTGTATTTAAAAATTCAAGTAAATATCCGGTCTTAATTATTTTGCTATACAGATTGTGAAATTACAAAAATTGTTAAAAAAATAGAATAAAAAATTCCCTTTTACCTCATCAATCTTGGCAAAATATAAGCACTCTGTTGATTGATTATGCTTAGTTTGCTTAGTATTGAAATAGATAAATTCTGGAGAAGTACATGACAGAAATGGTATTTTCTGATCATCTGTAATAAATAAAGAACTAAACTAGATAACCACTAAAACATACATTTTGGTTAACATACCTATGCTGATAATTAGATGGTAGGTTTTATAATAAGACAAAATATCATTGCCGTTAATGCTTGGAGTCTTTTCGTTTATATTTAAAAAATGCATCGTGTCGTCAATTAAATCAACTTGAGCTAAAATCTAACTGGTAACAACATTTAAAGTGGCTATAAAAAAATTCTTAGGTAGGTACCTTTTACATCAGTTGGTATTCCAGCCTCTTTCAGCAAGTAGTCCATAATAATTCCTATGAAACAATTGGGATTGAAAAGTAACGTTTTGTTTTTAATAGGAACTTCATTTTCCTTTTTATATAAGTCTACAGACGATCTCATTTTTGATTGTCTAAGGAGCTCATCATATGCTAAAAAGTTTGTATTTATTATATTTAAAAAAACCTATTTTTAATACTTACTAATGTACATTAAACAGCAATACATAGCATTAGTATTAAAATTTGCAATATTATTTTCGTTAAAATATCGAACTGACTTTTATATTCAATCTAGTTTCATGGAACACAGAGATAATATGAGTGTCAAATCAATTTTTAATCATTTAATCGTTTTCCTTGGTGTAACCATCTTTGTAAATTAGACTGCTTTAATATCAAAGGCGCCGACAGAAGTCTTCATTTCTCAAATGGAAATGTTTTCAGAGACACTTGGATGAAAATTTTCCACTTCGAACTATTTAAATTTACACTGGGAAATGTAACTGTAATTTAAAAATATATGTAGATGTATGGTTCTTTGTATGTATGACAACACATTTCAAAAGGGTTTTACTCATCCCATTTTCTACAAATTGGTGAAGAACTTACAGATGGATTGTATTATTTTTTTATGCCAAGCGGATAGTACGTTAGTCTTTACAATATAATTGATTGACGAACATCAAGAATAGAGGCCTGTGAGTCCTTAGCCGTACTATATAAATAAGAAAATTGCCACTTACCAGAATAGGGTACAATTCTCACGGTTGTAGAGATTGTGTCCTAACTACTGACTTATTGGGAGGTACATGTCAAATATTTGTCATAAGATATGATATGATACAAGTTGTTAAAATTATTTAATAAAACGTTAAGAGTTGCATTTCGTAATTTGACGAACATATCATGGCACAGTCATAGTTTAAAACGAACAATAATGCCAAAGAAACTCTATGAGTACGAGAACTGAAATTGCAGGAGATAATCCTGTTAGTTCCAGATTTATACAGCTTGAAGGTGCTGTAGGTTTAATGAAATCATCTTTAAAATCATTGGAACAAAATATTGGTAAAGCTATAAGTGACTCACAGAAAAATATCGAAAAACATTATTTAAACTACAAAAATTAATGGAGATGTTGTTAATTATAATGAAAGTGTAGAAAAGGAAACGAAACATAAAATGATTATAAATAGCTTTGATAATGAATGTATGTATGTGGTCCTTAAATGAAGATAGTAATAATAAAGACAGTTTAAATAGTCAATATAAAATTCACCTATCAACAGCCATATCTTCTCTACTGGAAAAGGTGAAAAAGCGAAGATTAGAGCGTGAGTTAGAAAGGCAAAAGAGGGAAGAAAATAAAATTTTGCAAAAAAGTAAAGAGACAGCTGAGTTTGAGGAATGGGAAAGGCAAGAACATAAATTCAATTTAGAACAAGATGTTACTGTCGAAGTTGAACTTTAAAAATGAAGAAAAATAGAAAGACAAAACGATATTGAATTAATGTTAAACAGTAGAGAGGAAAAACATGTGGCAACTGATGTAACCTCAGTATTTAAGGGTAAAGCAGTGGCACAACTAGTTACTTAATAAGAAAATTTATGGAAAAGATGATGGAATATATATTGGTTACTGGGAGTCTCTTTTATCATCGTGGATGGATAGAGTGACGAATAAAGCGGTTCTACAGCGTATGAACAAAGAAAAAGAGAGGTACTTAATGCCTTAAAAAGGAGAAAGCTGGAGTACTTTGCCCACGTAATGAGAAATCCGAAGTATGAATTGCTCCATACAATTATTCAGGAAAAATAGAGAAAAAAAAAATTTAATAGGGCATCAGTCCAACAAAACAGTCTATCGCTGGAGATAAAACAAAGCAGTTTTCCATATATTTCTGAGTTATTTTATCGGCGTTTAATTCAATTTACTAGTGTTTACAGTGCGTTTTGTATATTTTAAATCAAATTTAAATTAAATAATATACCTTTATGCTTTACTTGATCTATACCTTTAAGCGTTTATAAACAATAAGTGAATATTTTATTAAATTATAAATTAAAGATGCCCATGCTGGTGAGCGGTATAAACAAAAACTTATACAATATGTCCCCCTAAGTTGGAATCATATAGAAAACTTTTTTATTATTAATTTTAGGAAAAAAAGTTATTCTTCATAACATAAAAAGTTCTGCATTATCTAAAACCTAGAATACAGTCATCAAATATCAAATTTTTTCAGTGGTATACGAGGTTTGTCAAAAAATATGAGTTTTACTCAAGAGTAAAGTACCTTTAAATTTGACAATATCGAAAAATGTTACTAAAAAAGTTGATCAGAATTAAAAATTACGTTTAAATATGCAAGTACATCCATTTAAATTAAAACTTCAGATTATTTTATTTTTTACTAATATTTCTATTTTGAATGAACATTTATCTCTTGTGATTACGAAACACATGATAACCTTTTAGTTTTTCGATGTTTTCTAATAATTTTGCAATTAAAACGCGTAATAAGTGCACTACAGTTAAATTTGTATTATTGTAGACATACGTTTCAAAAATAATTTTATTGATGGCAATTGGTTGACGACGCGCCCGAAAACTTTCTTTGAACGAGGACTGTTCAAACTTCCACATCGTTGGCAAAAGTGTGTAGACGGTGAAGGAGGCTATGTAGAAAAAAACGGATTTTTTTTTGTATAAATTATCAAACAATAAATTATAACAAAATTACCGTTTATATTTGAATCACCCTCGTATTTCCAACAAAATTGACCTTTTTAACTGATAATGATTTTCCGATTGCTTTTTCTCTCCGAACACTGACAGAGTGAAGAATGTTAGAAGCGTATTAACATCGATAGTTACACTTTAGTAATTATTTTTGTAGATCTAATATGATTCATTGTGGTCTAGCTATTTAGGTAAAAAATTGTTTCTAAATTTTCTCAAATTGATTTCAGTACTGAGCGTACCAGTGGGAGTTCTCTGCAGTTTAGATAATTGCTTTAAAAATTGTAATTCTTGTTACGTTTAGACCCGGAAAGGGTGATAAAATGTGTTTTTAAAAGGTTAGTCCCAACGATCTTGAACGTGTTATCTGCTTAGGTGACCGAAGAAAATATAAAAAAACATTAATCATGGAGAAATGAAATTTAGAATGGCGACGCATGAATTAGTTGTTTATACTGTTAAGATATACTTAAACCCTTTGGAATATAAAGTTATAATAAAAAATAGTTCTCAAATATTAAACACGAAAAAGAAAATCCAGTTAGATAATTACATTACAATTCAATTCAAATCAAATTTCAATAACTACTTGTTACTTGTATTTTTTTTTGCAGTTTTAGTTAATAGAAGATGCTGATTTTTTGCCATAGGAACGTAACCATTTTTTTATATGTACATGAACTAAAGGTATATTTTTATTACAGTGTGGCATATAGTTAAATAATTAAATATAGTAAACATGATTTTATTTAGTATTTCAAACAAATATTTGATAAATTCCAAAAATATTTATAATTATCAATTTGACAATTTGAATATTTGAAACTTAACAGAATATTCATTGAAAATATTAGAAAAATAAAAGTTTAAATAATTCTTTTTATAAACAACATTTACATTTACTACGAAAATCTTCTTTTTTTCATTTTTTGAAACAAAAATATAGGATTCATTTCATATGTACGGGGCGCAAAGAATATAGTGTAAAATAACTTGTAGGTTCCAATTATTATTGTAAATAAATATTTCTACTGCAAATACAGAAAAAATTTAAAAATGGTAATTATAAAATAATTTAAAAATAGTATATCTAATAAATATACAAATACATATATTTAGAAAAGATATTTATAACAAATTAATACTATTCATGAAATTTAATTGTTAAAAAAGCTTTAAGTTCACTATTCCTAGTAAACTTATTAGACCAACGATGTTTTTAATAGTTGTAATTGTAAATAATAACACAAGGTATGCTTAATAAAATTAAAAAGTTTATTCTTAAATAGTATAGAATAATAAAAATATAAAATCTATTTAGTATCAGAAATATTGCTATGTTCGGATTCTTCCTGTATGGGACTTATAACTAGACCACTTTGACTTTTCATTTCTGCAATCTGAAAATAAACAAGATTGTTGTTAAAATGAAGAGTTTCTCAATTTTTGGTGCGTAAATAATGATTTACACATTAGTGCAAAACAAAAGGTAAATAAAACTAATTGACTGAACAAATGCATAATAATTCTGCAATAATGACGTACTTTCACTTAATAATTTACAATGTCATGTTATTTTTAGTCACGAAATATTCATGTAGATAATTTTGTAACACAACTAAATTAGTTCATTTAAAATGTAGACTATTTCTGAAATACATTTAAACAAACGAGGTTATCATAATAAACTGAGTACTAAGTTTACTAGAATAATGGCAACGTTCAAAGGGCCCGAACCTTTTAAATTGGCAGAAACAAACTTCAGATGAAAGACCTTAACGATACATTAAAACTGAAGCAGGTCTCTTACGTTTAAGTTAGAAAATGTTGAGAGTACTAATGGAACTTTAGAAAAAGCACTACAGAGTGAAGAAGCACTTAAATAATACGGGCTTTTTGTAGGCTATGCCAAAAAAACCTAAAACTACAATGAATGTCGTTTGTAAAATAAAAACAAATGCTCTTTATTTCATAAAAATATTGTACATTTAACAAACATAGAGTATATACAACATTGAAAAAAGTAGTGTCAGTAAAAAAAAAGAGAAATTTTCATTGACTAAAATAAATTTACAGTTTCTAGTAGAATAGGATATCTCTAAGAGAGATAAACTTAGTTCTGATTTTAAGAATAATATAAGAATCATATATACAAGTATAAAGGTGAATAATTATAAAAACTATTCTTTTTGAATATCCCTCATTCTAATCACTCGTTTCTGGATTTTGAAAATTTATAAAATGTTGGAATTACTTCCTCAAAGTTGGCATGATAAAATATTTTTAAAGATTTTTCGTTTAAATACATTTTTATTATGTAGCATATTTGGTTTATTTTTTTCCTAAATAAATTATATGTGTGTTTCAGTGTAGATGTTCAACTATATAAATTCTTAAAAATTTTATACTTACTTCTAATTTAATATAATTATTTAAAAGGATTAGGTATTGTATCCGGAGTTTCAATTCTCTGCTGTTGCTTTCGCAATAGTACATTGTTTTATCTACATTTAGTAATAAATTATTTGCTGTAAATCAATTTTCAGTCACATTCATGAGGCGGTTTAATTACTTTTTTAAATCGGGATAATACCATACAATTAGTACCATCGGTATAAGTAGTGATTTTACATTTACAGCCATCGCTAGTTTTTAATATTTTTGTTACATCATTCATAAAAATTATAAATAAAATATGTCTCGTTCTGCGGCCTTAAAGGAAGCCTATGTTATTTATATGAATGTTATATTTTATCGTTTTTCCATCTGAGGTAATTTTCACTCTTTGAT
The DNA here is from genome assembly GCA_951812935.1 of Hermaeophaga mercurialis. Lineage (NCBI taxonomy): Eukaryota > Metazoa > Arthropoda > Insecta > Coleoptera > Chrysomelidae > Hermaeophaga > Hermaeophaga mercurialis. The sequence goes on along the minus strand of OX638362.1, from coordinate 29,002,625 downwards.
GTCGGTTATAGGTAAGATTTGAAGCATTCCGGGACATTTCCTCTAATTCCCTATTTTTCTAACTTATATAACAAATATTCGTGATTGAGACAATCATATGCCTTGGAAAGATCCAAGAATATACTTAATAGTATTTCATGTTGTTAAACAAATTGACAATAATCTCAGTAAATTGCATTATTGCAGTCTCAATAGACCAGTCTTTAATGTCATCACGTTGAAAGTCATTTAACCTATCACAGTAATTTAAATAAATCATTAATTTATTGGACATAGCCATTTCAAACAATTTTGAAAAAACTGGAAGTACACTGATGGGCCTGTAATTTCATGATCATCTTTCCTGTGTTTCAAAAGATACTTTCGGATCAAACCCGAAGAATCTTACTCTGATCTCGGAGAGATTAATGCTGGAGTACCACAAGGAAGTGTCTTAGGACCAGTCCTATACCTACTGTACACATCCGATATTCCTCAATTAGATAGTAATTCTATTGCCATCTTCGCTGACGCTACTGCTATCTTAGCTTACGTTAATGGCTTAGAAATATTTATTTACGTTGTCCTCCAACCTTTTCAAGATATCTTTGGTTTTTGGGAAATTTGGGAAATTGTCAAAAGTTGCAAAAATTTAAAAAGTGGTATAAATTAAATTTTATCAATAGTGTTTATTTGGCTTTCTACTTGTTTACTTTGCTCTGTTTATTAGTATTAAAACATTTCTCAATGTATTAAGTGTATTTCATCATTATGGCAAATAACGTACGTGAAGTGAGAAACCTTTCTCCAGAGGAATGTGCTGTTGTTTTTTGCACTTGTAGAGGAAGGCTTATCCCAAACCCACTTAGGTTTACGGTTTGGCTTTTCGTAATCCGCGATTTCTATTTCTTTAGCACAATTTAGAGAAACTGGTAGTAATCAAAGAAGACGTGGTCAAGGACGTAATAGGGTCACCACAGATCGTCAATCGATTTCTGCGATTAGAAACCCTTCGAAGTCGGTTTGTTAGAAGCACATTGTTACAACAAGAATTTGCACGACGCAATCATCAAATAAGTCGTGATACAGTAACAAGAAAATTGATGGAACAGGATATTACTCCATATAGAGCCGCTTCAGAGCCACTTCTTACCGCAGCTCATCGAAGGCCACGTCTTGAGTTTGCACACGACCATCGCTACTGGAATAAACATCAATGGGGCAATATGCTCTTCAGTGATGAGTCTAGATTTTCCCTCTTTAGTGATAATCGCTGTAGAAGAGTTTATTGACGCCCTGGAGAGCGATAGTCTCAGTGCAATATTATGGGAATAGTTGCCTACGGCGGTGGATCTGTTACGGTATGGGGTGGCATTAACTTAGAAGCTCCTACAGAGTTGGTAATTGTCCAAGAGGGTCGATTGAATGCACATCGGGATATAATGGACACTTTAGAATAACATATGGTAGAATTTGCCCCATTTATTGAGGATAATTTTGAATTCATGCAAGACAATGCTCGTCCACACGCTGCACCAATGGTGCTAAATTATCTTCAAGCTATCGACATTTCCAGAATGGCCTGGTCAGCCAAAAGTGTTGGTCTCAACCCTATAGATCAGATATGGGATAATATGGAACAGCACGTTAGAGCTCTACACCCTCCTCCTGCTACCCGAAATGAACTGTTATTAAGGCTCATTGAAATATGGAACAAATTGGATCAAAATGTTATCAGGAACTTGATTTTGAGTATGCCAAGGAGATGTCAAGACGTAATTAGGTCGAGAGGTGGAAATATTTATGTCTTTTTTGGAGTATTATGAATTGCTTGATAATAAGAATTTATCGTATTATGTATTAAACACACACGGTATACTAATTTAAAAAAATAAAAGTTTGGCAATTTAAATGAATGTAGTTTACCACACCAACTCATTTTTGAAACAAATAATACATTTATACATGTATTAGTAAAATTTTGCAGTTTTTACAATTATGCGTTAATTTTGCGAAATCTATATCACCCCAATAGATCTATAAAGATGTCAAGACTTACCTCTTGAATAAGTGTTTTTTCTTTGGCAGCTGCTCTATGCAAAAGAATTTTAACCTTATCTAATAAACCTGATTTGACCTCTAATTGATCTTTGATCTCGTTTAGCTCTTTGGATAAGACGATAATTCTATCCTCGTCCTTTTTAGAAGTAGACACATTTTTCAATGTGTTCTTTGTAACCTCCAGTTCTTTTTCAAGCTGTCCAATTTTTTGGCCACATTCAGCGTGTTGTTCTTTCAAACGTACAAAATCCCTCTTCAATTTTTCAGCTGAAGCCTGAAAGAAAGAAGTTTATTAAACCAGCCACTTTTTCTTTTTTGCTAAATATTGTATAATTTTACGTCGGTGTGTAAGAAAATGTAAGTATTTTAGACAATTTCAAGATGGTAGCATCTGTTGATTGAAGGGATCATGTGATAATTTATTTGAAATTGAGATAATAGAATTAGGTCCATTTTGTTTATTTTCAAATAATGTGCCACATGATATTACTTTGCTTTTTTATTATGGAATCGCAATACCACATTTTGTATTTGTGGTAATATATTCTAAAACATATATTATGGTATTTTGCTTATATAAAATTGATAAATGTTCAAAAGGCTGAGAATTCTGATCGTTGTATAATGCCAAATATAACTTTCTTTATGTTAATATTTTATTTATCATTAAATGTAACTCACTGATTTGTCTGAAAGAGGTCTTTTTCCGCTCAGAAGTCTTTTATTTTCAGCCTGTAATTTTTCTACGACACGTTTTAGTATGAAAACAGTCCTTTCCAACTCTGAATTTTTTTTTGCTTCGGGACTAGTAGCTTGTGGCTCTTTATTTTCAGATTGTTGTTTTGTATTTTCATTTTTTAATACGTCCACGTAACTAAAAATATTATTAAAATATTCATACAAGTTTTCTAAGTACTGAATATTTATTAAGTTATTTTAAAATGTAGTTTCTTACTTTTCCAAATGTTGAATTTGCTGCTGTAGATGGGGCACTTCTTTATTGGATTTTTCTAAATCCAATTTCAAATCTAAGTTTTCCGCTTCCAGTCGCAAATTGCTTTTTTGTAGAGTTGCATTAGACATTTGCAAACGTTCCAATTCCGATCTCACTTCCGAAGTACCCTAAAATACAGACAATCATTAACAATCATAATTTTCAAAAATTTATACGCTTATTTTATTTCCATTTTTCCTAAAAAATCTAAATTCAGATGTAGTGTTTATTGAAAAATATTTCATCTTGAATATTTACAATATTTAAGATTATGCTGGATTACGTAGGTATTTTATTAGAAATTTAGTTTAAGAATAACTAGTAAAATAACAAAAACAATAAAAAAACATCTTTATTGGTTAACCAAAGGGTTATCGACCGAAGTCTTCCTGCTCTAAAATATAAAAATTATTGATTAAACAAAAAATTCGAAATCATTACAACATAAAATTTAATGTATAAAAAGAGAAAGACGACTAGTTTCGACTATGGTAAGTCATCATCAGGTCTACAATAACAGAAGTCAAAGTATTACAAATTATTTAGAGAATGACGCATTAATGTGGCAATACTCGTTCAGTTCCCTATTATTGAAGTTACGAAAAAAATATTTTCAAAAAGTGTAGGCGCAGTCTTGAGAATCACATTTTAAAATTAGTCTCAAATATACAGTGTGTTCAGGAACACAGTGCCAGACCAAAGTTTTGTTTTTATAAATGGAATTCCCCGTATATTTTTACATTTTTATAAACCTCTTGCCGAGCTAATTTCAACGATGTATTTATGTTTAATAAAGGATCTACAGCCACCTGAAAATCACATTTTTTTGAATTTAGATGCATGTAGCTGCCAAACCGTAGAAAATCAATAAAAACGGCATACATGTCCCTATCCTAACTTTTCAAGTTCTATGCTATGGCATTAAAACATATTTGATACTATGGTGATCAAAAATTTGAAATCACATCTGATTTTTAATCACTGTGTATCACACTTTTCTATTAAAATTTTTTATTGATGACGTCATCACGCTCACAGAGATGACGTCAAAAATAAAAAAGCGATTTGACGAAGAGCCCATTTAAAAATAAAAATCGACGGATTTTAGGATTTTTCCCTAAAATCGCCGATTTACGAAATAATGAATTTATTCTTTTCATTTGGATCATACTGTATATATAAGTAGCTCTGAAGGCCAAGCTGGCACATGGTTTGATTTACAATAGTTCTCCATAGCTTCCTACTTTTGACTTTGTTTTTCCGGTCCCTAATTTTTAGCTCTTCTATGTCTTGCTTCACTTCATTTTTCTGGCTTTCGGACAATCTCTTCTTTTTCCCCACCAAGTGTGCAAGACATTATTACTTCAGGTATCCTTGTTGCCGCCATCCTTTCTATGTGTCCTAACCAGCGCAGTCTCGGTGGTTTTATAGTTCCTCTAATATTAGTTTCTTTGTACAGTTCTGTTAGTTCTTGATATGTTCTCTTTATCCATGTCTCACCCTCTCTCCTGCCTCCAAAAATCTTTCTTAACACCTTTTGTTCACATATCTCTACTCTACTCTGTTCAGTTCTATTTAAAGTCCAGAATTCGCATGCAAATGTAACTATTGGTCTTACAATTGTTATATATAGTTTCACTTTGGCTTTTCTGGATATATTTCTATTTTTTTAAAACTCTATTGAGAGATCCTACACAGCGATTTCCTGCTATTAACCTTGCTTGTATTTCTGTCTCTATATTCGGTGTTCTTGTAAATATTGTTCCCAAGTATGTATATCTGTCAACTTCTTCAAATTTATACTCTTTGCCTCTTTCTGTTATTATTTTTAAAAAGTTCCCTTTTCTAAAGTCCCTGTCTGACCATTCCATAAAATTAGTTTTTTTCTCATTGATTAATAAACCCATTTTTCCACTTTTTTCCTCCAATCTTTTTATAACATTTTTCATTTCTTCCTTAGTTCTTGTTAAAATCGTCAGATCGTCTGCAAATGCAAGGTACTGCTATTACTCCGCTTCTATTAATATTTGCTGCTCTAATTGTTTTTTCCAGCACTGACTGAATAACGTCACTGATTGTAGGTCCTTTTGCCTCACACCATCCGTAATTTCAAATTTAATACAGTTCAGTAAAAAAAATAACCTTTATTTTGAGGAACATTTTTAGAATGTGCAGTTAATGGAAGTATTAAACATAAAACATTTTGAATAACATTATATTGCCGATAATATCCTAAAGCAAAATGATTACGATGTTTCACGGTTGCTTCCATATTATTGCATATTCAATCCAATATAATTGTTATGGATTCAACTAGTGAGAAATATTTGCTATAACAATGTATCACCAAATTTAAGTAATAATCATAGTGTGATAACTTTAATTCAAGATCGTTGTAACAGAATTACTGGCGAAATAAAACATGTAGGGACTATCGAAGATAAATATTTTAATTTATTGCCATAAATAGATTTGTTTACAAATTTCGCGAAAAGTGATAGGAATAGTGAGACAGACTTTGTAGAAAAAGACAATAATTTTTTTTGTAAATGCTTATTTTCCCTTATAATGAAATTTTGAAATGTAATAGCATAATACTTTTTAAACACTTTGTAGATAGTTTCTCGTTTCTAATTTCGCTAATTCCGATTCTGTCTATACCTGGCCTGCACCAGATTCTAGAAGCAAATCTTATATCTTACAAAGTATTGTAACCGTTTTCTTTTCCTATAACGACCACATGGTGAATACAGATGACATTCCTCACCAGAGAAAACTTTGGCTGCTTATTTAAGTTTTCGCCATGGCACTAATAGCAGTAGTGTATCAGGTAATCATGTTGTTCTTTAAATTGGAGCTATTAGCCGGATCACCCTGAACTGGTTTGGAATTTACATCCTAACCACGTTGGTATGGTTACCAGCACATAGCGTAGCAGCTGTTATATCGTCTCAAAATTGAAATTGGGGCAAATTCTTATGTTTGAGGGCTGCTTCCATTCAAAGTAGTTTATTTTTTACCTTTTTGATCCTTCTAAGTGCTAAACTCAATCTTCGGATTTTGACTAGTCTGATCATTGAATACTGTCGGTTTATGTATAGAGTATGTGTAATTCATATGTTGTGTGGACCAACATACATTCGACAACGTTGTTACAACTCTACCTCCTTATCCCTGACTATTATACCCTTCGGTTTAGAGGTGATTCTCATATTTAATAACAAAACGCAAAACGTTGCCAACCATTTACCTGGTGTTGGAATCCTGTGCATGGAATAAAATTACACAGCTTGTATGTGTAGAAATTATCGTTTATATTGGTAATAAGAATTAATATATTGTCGTAAAACAGGAATAATGCATAAATTTTGTTGATTTATGCCTTCCTCTATTAAATAATAAATAGACAAAAATTTGAATAAAGCAATCTCTGCGATAAATATCTAAAATGTTAATGCTGATTATTTACATTTTATAGAAAAGTCTTTAGATTCATGTATAGTAAACGAGAAGAAATTTCTGCAAGTATGTGGGTCAGTACCTCCAAGAATTCTCTGCACACTCGCGATATTTTCTTAATGTTGACTACTTTTCTAAACTTAGTACATGTTAGCGTGTGTCATCTCTCATCTCTGGTATTGTTTGAAATCTATCGTAGAAGGTGTAATTTGAAAGTGATTTGTGGTGTTTTTAAATATATGAGGTAATATTTTTGAGTTTCTAATATGCATTTATTTAAATAATTAAAAGAACTGTAACAATTATATTTATGGATATTTAATTGTAACGGGTAGTCATATTTTATTTAATATTAGAATAATATGTCAAATATTGTTTAGAATTAAATGTCCTAAATGAGAAAAAATGTAAAGAGACACTATCACAGAGTTAGACAAATTGGTTTTCTATTATCAAGCGAAATTTGTTAATTTGACTCAGTATTTAAAATGTCATTGGAGCTTCTTCCATCATATAAAAATTTATAATTTACGATGTGAAAAAATCGTAATAATAGAACAAAAATTTATATTTACAATGCTAGACAGAAATTTGATGTTATTAAATATCTCATTGAAAGCAAATTGTTTTACACAAATACAAAAGTTCTTAATGAAAATAGTACACTTTTTAATTCACAAATTTTGATACCCTACTTAGGTAGAACTAATAAATTAGAAAAATAACATTTTTTTTATTACAGTCAAGAATTATCTTAATTTGTTGTCTTTTATGAGTAGTATTTTTTTATAAACAACTTATACATATTCATAATCTATTATTTCGATTTTAACCTTTTTTATTTTGGAGACACCATGTGATTTTAATGTTATATTTGATTAAATTAGGTTTCTAGTTCTGCAAATATAAAAATATTGTGCGATTAATCAACTTTTAGGTTTTTGATATTTCATTGTATACAGTATTCGCGAAAATAATGCACATATTTATGGATGAGGTATAAAAAAGTATGCAGAATAAAAATGTCTCATAATTTTTTTTTCTAAAGTCAGTCGTTTTCAAAGAAATAAATATTAGTATTTTAGATCTATCCAAATATTATTTACCGAAAAGCAACTAAAGCCGGAACACCGATAACTCAATCAAGTATAAACAATGGTTTTTTAAATGTTAAAATAATAAGTTTTATTTTAGTATACTTAGATATTTAGAAAGGTGAATTATAGGGGATGTAGAAGAGTGACGATACAAAGCATCGGGGATTAGATTAATTAATGTGTGGTGATATACTTCATTTGAATAAAATGCCATTTTTGCATATGACTCGGTCCATATACCATTTAAAAATATGCTTTATTTTTGCGGGCACCCTGTATAAGATAAAAAATAAACTAAAAAGGATTTAGGACAGGTCGCTTCTACGTCATTTCGATCTTAGTAGTACCTATCTGTTTTTTAAGTATTTTTCAACTAAACTGTGAATAACAAGCGAGGGTTGTGCCAAAGAAATAATGAATTATTCATTAAACAATTATCTTCCCCTCGGGTTTACAGAAGGGTAAATTAAAATGCGATGCGGAATTATATCCATGTTTTGTTTAAAATGTCCCAGGGGGACGAGTGCCAATTTCGAATTTGCTGGTAGTATATGATGTAAAATAATAAACCAATGATAATTGCTTCAATTTGTTTTAACACTGTATTTGTATTCTCTTAATTATAAAAAAAATTAAATCGTAAAATAAATAAATAGTGAACTGAATATAAACCCTTGGAAGAGCTTCTTCATTCGTTCTGCAATTTAATATTTAATTGTGGGAAATAGTTATATGACATTGTATCTCCCTTTTGAAGATAATTCCAATAAGTTTAAGAGGAAACAACACTTTGATTAATTTAAAAAAAATAAAAATTAAAAACTAATAAAAAGAAAGAAGATGATACTGGGGAAGGACTGAGTTATTCAAGCACGTATTTTTATTTAGGAAATGTTTTTTGTTCTAAACACTTTTTTCAAACTTGCAATGCAATAATTCGTTTAATTATAGTTCGATTTTAATTGATTTTCAACGAAAATTTCTGTGATTGCAGTAACTATGTTCGTGCATTTTTTCATTTTGAAAGTTGCTATTTTTTAATTAAACTAATAAAAATGATAGATATAAACTGAAATTCTTTTAAGTGTCAAAAATTAAAAAACAACGTTCAATGGACCGTGTAAACAATAATTTCAGGAGCCACAATATTATATTTGATAACTATGTAAATTGCAAAAATTGGCAAATTTTCAGCCATTCACAGTAAAAGTTTACGTAGGATTCATTTTTCTCATTTTTGAGTTTGAAGGTTTTCCAGAAAAAAAGTACTTTAAAATTAACATAACATTTAAGTGAGCATTTAACGAGAGGGTTGATTTGAGTACAATATTTAAAAAATAGTTTTACATGAATGCGATATTGAGTGGATAAAAATCTAGGACAACCAGTATATATGGGTATATATTTTCTTCCATGTAAATATGATTAATTAATTAATATAGAATAAGCACAAAGTAAGTCGGTAGAAATATATTTGATTTTTTTGAATAGGGGCACTTAGGTCAACTTTCACTGGAAACTACTGTATGTAATATTAATAAATAATAAGATTTTATATGTTTTGCATGTAAAATATCATCTGTGTGTCGAATACGCGAAATAATTAATGTATTTTACTTGATAGTGAGTTGGACATAAAAATATTTCCAAGAAATAAATTAAAAAATACACGTGGGCATCGGTTAATGCGAGTTTATATTCAGTTTTATTTTCCAAATGTAAATAAAAATTACAAGGTGTGGAAACGACTTACGTAATAAAATGATTATCGATTTAGATTTTTCCATCTAATGTCTAATCTTTTATTGTAAATTAAAAACTATGTGAGCCACATATTACATGTTCCTAACAATGTGTACTAAAATTTTCAAGTAAAAATATAGCTTAGTTATATACAAAAATGTCATGATGTATTGAACAAATTAGATATAATTTCATATTTTTTAAACCGACAAATACATACATAAAACCATAAAAAAATACAATACAAAAAAAATATCAAAAAGTCATAGTAAAAATATATATACAGGGTGACGCATTAGTGTGGCAAAGCTCGTTATTATTGAAGTTACGAAAAAAAAGTTTTTACAAAAAGTGTAGGCAGTCTTGAGATTTACATTTCAAATTAATTCCAAATATACGAGTGTTCAGAAACGTAGTGCCAAACCAAAGTTATGTTTTTTAAATGGAATATCCCGTATATTTTTATGTTTTTATAAACCTTTTGACGAGTTGATTTCAACGATGTATCACATTTGATATCTATTATGTTTAATAAAGGATCTACAGCCACCTGAAGATCACATTTTTTGAATTTAAATGTCTGTAGCAGCCAAAATGTTGAAAATAAATAAAAACGATTTACATATCCTTATTCTAACTTTTTAAGTTCTATGCTTTGGCATAAAAAATATTTAATACATCGTGATCAAAAATCAGATGGGATTTCAAATTTTTGACCACTCTTTGGGGACGAACTCTTGGGAAATCCTGTATAGTAAAATTAAACGTTTTCCAGTGCTACTGATAAATTTGGTTTTTAATTTTTGATGATGAAAAAAATTATTACCTCAGAACTAATCAATCCTTAAAGGAAATATTTTGGATACGAATAGAGTAATAAAACTGTTGAAACTAAAAAAAAATAGGATATTCTAATTAAAAATATTATACCGATTCGATTTATAAATTTTGAGACCACTCTGTATACTTGAAAATAATAAAATCTGCTAAAAATTATGTTTTTTTAATTTTTACCTTTGGCCCATTCTCAATATATGGAACAGCAATAGGTTGTCACAAATCGAAAATAATATTTTTTGTTTTAGATGCAGAATGGATTTCCTAGTTGAAAATTTCTTTTCAATTTTACTTTTTACTATATTCGTTTTGATCTACAGCTATTACAAAAATGCCTTTAGATATTGGAAAGATATGGGAGTGACACAGTTAGAACCAAGTTTTCCTTTCGGTGATATGTATGATACTATCCTTAGAAAACAAAACATGGGTGACAAAGTGAAAGAAATATACGACAGAATGAAAGGTCACAGGTAAAATAATAACCAATAATAATAATAATAATAATAATAATAATAATATACATCTTATACTAAATTTCTCTGCGGTTCATATCTCAAAAATAAAGTTCTTAAGATTACTAGAAACAAAAAATGTGTGTATTTTGGAATTAGTGAACAGCAGCAGAAAATAGAGCAGAAATAAATCCGTTCATTCAATTTTAAGCAGACATTCGGTATATTCGATTCGAGAGAAAAACGCTTCTTTAACACAAAAATATTAAAAAAAATTGTTTAATAATAAAAATATACGGTCACTGACTTTTTTTTTTCTAAAGTCATCCTGGAGAATTGTAAATCTACATATTGTTAGTTAACTAAAGTTTAACAAAATATTTTACTTTGATTATGATTTCTCTGAAGTTCCTGAAGAAACTTAAACCAATGTCGATATTTTACCTAACATTAAACCAAAAAGAGGAATGCATACAATCTATTAAAGATTATTTAGACATTACACAGATTTTTAACAGAGTCAGATTCATTTGAACTATTATTTATGCAGATCAAACTAACCAATCTTTCATTCTAATCATTATTGGATTTCCCGCTCCATTATGTTTAATTTAACCATACAAACATTAGTTTTAATAAAAAACATTTTTATTTAATCTAATTAAAAGCATATTCAACCATTATTTTCAGGTACGTTGGGCTGTACTTCTTTAGTCGCAAAGTGTTCTTACCTTTAGATCCGATCCTTATAAAGGATATTCTCAACAAGGATTTTCAACATTTCTATGACAGGGGTATTTATTACGATGAGAAAAATGATCCTCTATCCGCTCATCTTTTCTCCATAGCGGGTAAGTCGTCGGGAATAGGAGAGTTTTGGGTTAATGGATTTTTAAATTACCCTCCAAGATCCCAGATAAATAAAGTACTGTATGCATTTTTTTTCGTGGCCCGTAAATCGATTTTATTCCTAACAGAATATACAGGGTCTCGGCGAAAATAATGCATACAAAATATTATAATAATGTTTTTTACACAAAAGTTCACTTTAAACATTTACTCGAAAAATTATGCGGAAGGAATATCTACTTGATGAATCACAAAATTGTGTTAGTTTTCAAATGATTCGGATCAGTTAATCATTTTAAGTTTATCGTTTGGTAGTTAGTTTCAATAATTCAGTGAAAAATGGCATTTTATTCAAATCAAGAATATCACGACTTGTTAATTAATCTAATCCGCGATGTTTTGTATCGGTGTCCCAAAGATTGTTGAAAACGTGTACTGTATTACCTAAAAAAGTTGTGGTAGAAATAGTTGGGATCCTGTAATAATTGCCGAGAATACATTTTTCACTCTCCTACATCCCCTGTAATCGATATTCTAAATATTTAGGTGTACTAAAATAAAAACTTATTTTTAGAACGTTTAAAAAACCTTTGTTTATACTTGGCTGAGTTATGAGTGTTGCCGGTTTTAGTTGCTTTTCGATAAATAATATATGGAGAGACCTAAAATATTAATATTTTTTCTTTTAAAACGGCTGACTTTAGATTAAGATTTTTATTTGGCATACGTTTTTATACCTCATCCATAAATATGTACATTATTTTCTCAGACATTCTGTATAGCGTGATGAAGTTTGTATAGTCAATATTATTTCTTAAAACAATGTACAACTTAGAATTTATTCATACGAAGACGTATTTCATTGGGAGTCAAATAAATGTCAACTTAGGTCCAATAATAAACAGGAGTGTATGCAATTAGAATGAGTTTTCATTTTCATAATTTAGTACTAATTTAAGTACTAAAAATGTATGCGCAATAATCAAAATTGCACTGTATAATTCAATTATATTTGATTATGATAAATAATTTGTGTTCTAGGTACAAAATGGAAAAACCTTCGAGCAAAACTTACACCAGCCTATTCTCCTGGGAAATTGAAATATATGTTTGGAACTATAGTTAACTGTGGTCACCAGATGACAAAAAAGCTTCAAGATATAGTTGAAAGTGAAGGAGAAGTTGAAATAAAAGAAATTTTAGCCAGGTACACCACTGATGTCATAGGATCGTGTGCTTTCGGATTACAGTGTAATTGTATGACAGATCCAAATGCAGAATTTAGGATAATGGGAAGAAGAGCGTTTACCCAAAGCGTTGGTGATCTTTTAAAAATGGTATTTAAGGCAAATTATATAATTACACTTTAACCTTCAAGTAAAAGGTATAGAGTGTTTTATTGGAAGAGGTCTTCCTGGGAGAAACCAACCCACCGTTAAAGTAAAACTTTCTCCCAATTAAGCACACTGTATACTTATTTACATACTTTTTTCGAATTTAGATTTCGTTCATTCATTTATGTATGTATGCAAATTTAATCGTATTCTCCTTGTATACTCAGCTTCAACAGTGCGAGGTATCCCAAACAATTGGACTGTCTGACGTTTCCAATAAATCTTGGAAACAGAACGCCGTATACCTATAAAAATATCAATCCGGAGAGGTGATAAATTCCCTAGTAAACGAAATAGACTAACAAATAAAGCAATATTGTAACGTAAATTTTAAATCCATTTAAAACAAGGGAGATACCAGTGTTTGTGAATTGAAAAATACAAGAAACTATTATCTCGATATGTTTAGCACAGCTCAAATTTAAGCTGCGTTTTTATTTTCTTCACTCGATGAATATATTTAGCCCCATCTGTTCCATCTAGCCTAAATTTATTGACTTTAAACAGGTATACTACGTTATTAATATTACTCCAAGTCTTAAAGATAATAATAATAATAATAATAATAATAATAATACTACAACAGATGATGCAGTACTTTTAACTGGATGGTTAGAGAATTAAAAAGAATATTTATGCCACAAATAAGAAAATTTGGGCTAAAAGTTAACAAATAAAATACAACATATTTTACAATGAATGAAACTCATCATCAACAAAGTAAAACGAGCCAAAAGATGAATTTCAAAGTAGGAGGAAAGAAAGAATACAGTTTCGAAAGGATAGAAAAATTTGAGTATTTGGGGAGGATGGTGGAGAGACTGAAGAAATTGAAAAAAAAATTAGTAGATGGATATAATGGAGTAGATGTACTTCAAAGATTATTGAAATCCAAGGGTGAATGTAAAGATTTGAATATAAGGGTGTCCGCGAAAATAATTCATATTTTGAAACGATATGCAGAACGTGTCATTTGCAACAAAATATTCTAATAATTTGTTTTTCTAATATCATTAGTTTACACAAACAATCACTATGTACATTTCCACGAAAAGTGGCAACACCTCTTCACACTTTTAATAAAAATGTGTGACATTTAACTAAGAAATATCTACCTGATTGTATTAGTTTGCAGAAGATTCCGATCGTTTAATCGTTTTAAGTTTATCATTTATCGTAGTTGTAATAATTCAGTGAAAAATGGGATTTTATTAAAATCTAATCCGCGATGTATTCTAAAAATTTTTGAAAACGTGTAGTGAGTGTATTATTATTAAAAAAAAAGTAGTGGTACAAATCGTTCGGATCCTGTAATAATTGCCGAGAATATTACATATAGAGCCGCTACAGGGCCACGTCTTTCTGCAACTCATCGCAGGTAACGTCTTCACTCTTCAGTTTGCACACAGCCGTCGCAACTGGAATAATCATCAATGGGGCAATGTACGAGTACTGTTCAATGATGAGTCTAGATTTTCCCTCTTTAGAGATAATCGACGCAGAAGAGTTTATCGACGCCCTGGAGAACAATATTCCCAGTGCAATATTGTGGGAACAGTGGCTTATAGCGATGGATCTGTTATCTTATGGGGTGGCATTAGCTTGGAGGCTCGTACAGAGTTGGTAATTGTCCAAGAGGGCCGATTGAATACACATCGGGATATAACGGACACTTTAGAACAACGTATGGTACCATATGCGTCATTTATTGAGGATATTTTTGAATTCATGCAAGACAATGCTCGTCCAGACGCTGCACAAATGGTGCAAAATTATCTTCAAGTTGTCAACATTTCAAGAATGGCAGTCCAGCCAGAAGTTCTGATCTCGAACCTATAGAGCAGATATGGGATAATATGGGACATCAAGTTAGAGCTCTAAATCCTCCTCCTGCTACCCGAAATGAATTGTCATTAAGGCTCATTGAGATATGGAACGAATTGGATCAAAATGTTATCAGAAATTTGATTTTGAGTATACTAAACCGTAATTAGTTCAAGAGGTGGGAATACGCAATATTAATGTCTCTTTCGGAGTATTATGAATTGCTTGATAATAATAAGGATCAACTGTTAACGCTTTAGTAAATTGTGTTTCGATCTACTCCTGCATTACCGCTTCCATTTTTAAGTTTGATATCTAAGAGTTTGTTGTGGTAAACAACGCGATACTTTCATAATTATTGCCATTCACCTCATTGTGGTAATCGCCAGATATATAATATAGTATCCATCGCAAATATCCGTTAGAATTAAATCCATCAAGCTACCGGCATTTAAAATAATCAGACGATCTCTTTTATTTGTTAGTTTATCGTTGCATCCTTTCACATGAGTGTGACTGGATTAAATATACATTTCAGGCATATTTACTGTATGTCTATTACATTTCCTCTAAGTTTTCTAAAAAATGTACGAAGTAAAAGGCATAATGCAAGTATTGTTGTGATCCACATTTCATGTCTCTAATTAGATTTGGCAAGTTGTTAGAATTTGTAACAGAAACTCTAAAGAATCCAACATGATTGATCGGGCAAAGCCTGGTAGCGTTTTGAGTCCACTTCAGCTTTTTATGTGGAATAAATGAATGACATAACAGAATCCCACAATAAAACCGAAAAACTAATAATAGGGTATAAAAATTTACAAATAGTAGACCAATTTATGCGCATTTGCTAATGATATTGCAGTGTTTGCAAATACCAAAATTAACTTAAAAAGAAACATTAAAGTATAGTAAGAGGGCCTGGGTATAAAATACTTACAAATAGCTAAATACGAAAGAAACCAAGTGAATAAATTTGAGGATATTCCAAATTTTCTTAGATATAGATGAAATAATGGTTTATTGCATAACGAAAAGGTTAATAAGAATTCTCTAAATACAGGGTAACGTATTAGTGTATTTAAGCTCCATTAGCACGCTATTATTGAAGTTATGAAAAAAAAAGTATTTCAAAAAGTACCTATAGGCAGTCTTGAGATTCACATTTTAAAATTAGTCCCAAATATATAGGGTGTAGAAATATATATGATTATTTTTTAAAGGGGCACATAGGTCAACTTTCACTGGAAACTACTGCATGTAATATTCATAAATAATAAGATTTTATATGTTTTGCATGTAAGACAACATCTGTGTGTTGAATACGCGAAATAATTTATGTATTTTACTTAATAGTGTGTAAAAATACTTCTAAGAAATAAATGAAAAAATACACGTGGGCATCGGTTAATGCGATTTTATATTCAGTTTTATTTCCCAAATCTAAATAAAAATTATAAGGTGTGGAAACGACTTACGAAATAAAATTATTATTGATTTAGATTTTTCCATCTAATGTCTTATTTTTTATTGTAAATTAAAAACTATGTGAGCCATATATTCCTAACAATGTGTACTAAAATTTTCAAGTAAAAATATTGCTTAGTTATATACAAAAATTATGTATTGATGTATTGGACAAATTAGATATAATTTCATATTTTTTAAACCGACAAATACATACATAAAACCATAAACAAAAATATGAATTCATTAGAAAAAAAAATACAAAAAAAAATAATAAAAAATCATAGTAAAAATATATAGGGTAAAGTAAGGTATATTTGTGATATAGGAAGTTAGTGATAAATTTTCAAAAATGTATCACGAACTTACCTATATCACAAATATACCTTACTTTACCCTATATAGGGTGACGCATTAGTATTGCTAAGCTCGTTATTATTGAAGTTACGAAAAAAAAGTTTTTATAAAAAGTGTAGGTAGTCTTAAGATTCACATTTCAAATTAATCTCAGATATACGAGTGTTCAGGAACGCAGTGCCTTACTAAAATTTTGTCTTTTTAAATGGAATACCCCGTATATTTTTACATTTTTATGAACCTTTTGCCGAGCTAATCAATAAAAACGGTTTGTATCCTAACTTTTCAAGTTCATACTATGGCATAAAAAATATTCGATACAGAGTGATTAAAAATCAGGTGAGATTTCAAATTTTTTATCACTCTGTATCAAATATTTTTTAATGCCATAGCATAGAACTTGAAAAGTTTGGACAGGGACTTGTAAGCCCTTTTTATTGATTTTCAACAGTTTGGCTGCTACATTCATCTAAAATAAAAAAATGTGATTTTCAGGTGGCTGTAGATCTTTTATTAAACATAATAGACATAAAGTGTGATACGTCGTTGAAGTCATCTCGGCAAGAGGTTTATAAAAATGTAAAAATAAATGGCGTATTCGATTTAAAAAACTTTGGTTTGGCACTACGTTCCTGAACACACTGGGACTAATTTTAAAATGTGAATCTCAAGACTGCCTCCACTTTTTGTAAATACTTCTCTTCCTAACTTTAATAATAGAGAATTAATCCTAGCTTTGCTACACTAATGCGTCGCCCTGTATATTATATTATTACATAAATATCAACGACACACCCTGAGAAATGTTGTATAAAAAGTTCAAAAAGTTCTATAAAATACAACATACTTTTTCTTAAAATGGCGTTAAACAGAAAACTGGAGTTATTATTACACTCGTTTTTAATCACTTTCACACACCTCTTATTTTAATTAACATGTCATTCATTAATTTTGTTACTCTCTTAATATTTTTACTAAAAATTAGCAATTCTCACTTACTATTGGTATATTTAAATAAAAAGAAATGTTAAAAAGATACTAATGAGTGATAAACTCTGCGAGATTTTTTCTGGTTAAAAGTTTAGAATATAATAATGTGATAATGATAGTAGCTCGATAGTCTAAACCAGTATTCGTGTTTTTTGAAAATTGCAGGTGCGTGGTTTAAAAAAGGATTATCTAATAAAAGAGTGAAATAAAAAAGCAAATTTTATTGTTTGTAAAATAGGAATTTCTATTGAGAATTTGTCAAATACTTTTAATAAATTGTAAATTTATTTTGATTAGTAATGGTGCCAATAGTTTTAGTAACTTAGAAATATAATTTTATGGTAAATATGGAAAGATAAATAATAATTTCCACAGTCTTCCAAAACGTTTTAATATGTATTAAGATCTACCTAGGTTTCGGTATTTGACAATACCATTTTCTAACACAGAAAGAAACATAAGAATAAATATATATAAATTTATTATTTAAAAGTAAGAGTTGAAACAATTAATTTAAAATTTTATGGGTTGATAATACTCTACTGTTTAAAATTAATTTAAATTAAAAAATTAAAGGAAGAGAGAGAAGTTAAATTATGCAGAAATAGATGGAGACAAAATTGAGGAAGTAAGAAGGTTTAAATACTTCGGAACGATATCACCAATAAAGGTAATATGGAAGATAAAGTAAATGAAAGTTAAAGGTAACTAATATATGAGGCTATCAGCGCAACAGTGGCCTAAGCCCAAAATAATTTTGAGAAAATCGTGTTCAAAAATTAGCGGTATGTATTTTAATATGGTATACTGAGATTAATTCAGATAATCTAGATTTTTTTAAATATGATATACAACTCTATAAGTACTACCTTAGGGCCAAATAGGTCAATGAAATTTGTTTTTTTCTTACGTAAAAAACTGTGGGATATGCCACTGTTCCTTGAAACAGAACAATAATTTTCCGTTTGATGGTCTATTTACGAATAATTCAACAATCAAATTTCAAATAAAGTCATAAAAATAATGTGAAAGTAAAAACACAACTAACTAAAATTAATAGATATTTTTAATGTATTTCGAAGTTTAGTCTTCTACTTCTTCGTCTTCTGAGTAAACGCGTTCTAGTGGATTTTCTGTCGTCTTCAAATTTTGGTAAAAACTATGTTGAATAGTTGGTATAAACGGAGCCAGTTCCAAGAGATCCTTTTTCTTTTTGTGCCCATTAGGGTACATGATACTCAGTTGATCATCTCTATTTGTAGATTTTCTTTTGGCAATATTAACGAATTCAAATAAAACATTATCGTTGTTCGAGTATTTGTAAAAAATACAAAATGGTTCGGAGTTTTTATAATGCAGCCACTGTATTTTTAGCCACTCTACTTTGGATTTATTCGCAGATATTTTTCGATTTGTTAGATTTTTTCCAAATTAGCGGTCGAATAAAAGTCGTCGGAAGACATTTTAATTAGGGGACCTTTTTCTAGATGACTATCACTTTGATCCAATCATCTGGGACAAAAATATCTTTAAAAAACTTCTTATTTTTCTCTATTAACAAGAAATCTTGGTCACAAGGTAGAAAAGAATGTCCATTGAATAAAAATTTGTGATGAATTTCTTTTACCACGCTTAAATTGGACGACACAATGTAGTTGCATAAAGCTGCCATTTGAAATTTAGGTTTTTAGGAATTCGAACATGCATTAAACCCAATATGGGCCGTTGTTGTGCTGATGGCCTCATATATTTATGCAATACACAAATAAATTATTGAAATAAAGACATATTTAAGATAACAAATAACCTTCTATAACCAACCAAGTGCTATTACGTGTACGAGAAAAATTAGAATTTAACAAAGAGACAACAGAAATGATTTAAATGGCTGAAATGAAATACCATATGAAACTAGGTCGAAGAAGTGAAATAGATCAGAGAAAAAGTAAAGAAATATGAAAGGAATTAAAGAAAATCTGCCAAAGATATAGTAGAAGAGAAAAAAAGAACTAGAATGAACATCTAGTAAGGATGAGGAAGAAGAGACAAGTGAAGAATATTTAGTAAGTGATAATTTTGAGAAAAAGAAACTTTAGAAGGAATTTGAACATCACCATAAAAAACATTTTAAAAGAAATAGAAGTTTAAAATACAGCAAAGGAAATGGCAGAAGAGAGAAAAAGATGAAAGATGTTAATAAAAACAAAAAAGTAAAATGTAAATTGCTATTAAATAAAAACCCTCGCTTCTTATGGGTGTTTATTAAGAAATGATGTGTATGTGTGTTTATTTTTAGTTAGAGTAATGCTTCCAATAAAAAAATAATTTGATATTTAAAAAAACAAATACTAAATTATACAAAAATTCTTTGCAATCAAATTTATTAAGGACATCAATCAATTATTTTATTTGCTGATCTACGGCCATAAAATGACAGATTTTCGGGGTAAGATATTTCATATTTTATCTCAAATATCTACATATAAATATGCGATTATAACCATCAAGGGAATTTACATATTAAATATTCATGAAACGAAAATAACCCAACGCGAAAGTACTGCGACAGTTTCAGCGCCAGATCTATTAGATATATTTTTTTAACGACTGAGTTGAAATAAGTGTAGGTGTAAATATTGGGCGCCTTATTAATATTTTCGTCTACTTAACTAGCTTTTAACTTTTTAATTGTTTTCGTTTGACCACGACTATCTTACATTTTCTCGAAATGTACTTTGGTAAGCTTTTTAACCGGTTTCCATTTTTCATAAAAAAATTCATTTAAAGTTTTCGCAAAAACTATATCATCAATGTATAATAAATTGAATTAAAAAAATTGAAATACTATATGTGCCCAATTAGAAGATAGTATTTAGTACTCGTTTGGTTGTTAAACTACATTATAAATAGTAGAGACCAATGAATATTTTATTAAATCTGTTATTTTTATTTATAGATTATAATTCGAAGTTTTCCGCCTTTAGCCAGGCTCTTAAGTATAGGAGTTTTCTCTGGCAATGTCACAAGTTTTTTTAATAAAGTAGTGAAAGAAACAATAGAATATCGCGAAAAAAATAATGTGACAAGGCCTGATTTTTTACAACTATTAGTGCAACTTAAAAAAAATGGACAGTTAGATGAAGAAAATGTGGATGGATTAAAAAAGGTAAATAATAAAAAAATTATTCTGTCGAGTATGTCGAAAATTCTTTTGTACCTCAATTTGTTATAACAGTAAATGTGTGCTTCGGTATGCTAATAAAACTATGAGATGACAGAATATAATTACAGATACGATTGATTAGTATTTGTATTCTAAATTGCAAAGTCTCAAAAAAAGCTCATAAAAATCCAAGAAACAAAGAATATCCATGGGCGTAGGTGCTCAAGTATATACATAAATTTAACATTCATGTAAATACTAAAAGATAGACGACGCTATACATAGTGTATAACTATAATCAACTTTTAGTTTTTATTAATAAATGAAATGTGTTATTTTTGAGATATTTTTTCCAAATTTAAATTTTTTTTAATTATGTTACCAGATATATTACTACTCCATGAAATCGACTCGATCTATACAAGAAAATTAAATAATTTTAAACATACTTTTTCATGATGTATTACATACCAGGGTCACTATTTATATATCGGGAATAGGAACAACATTGTTTCAAAGTATCCGCCACGATGATTGCTATAATTTTGCATACGCTACCACTTTCCAAAACATTTATTCCACTCGGAATGAGGTATCTCCAAAATATGGTCTTTGAACGCTTCAACAGTTTGTTCGAACGATAAAAATCGTTGACCACGCACTTTATTTTTCACGGATGGGAACCCAAAAAATTCAGTGGGTGCCAAATCAGGGCTGTACGGCGGATGATCCATCAATTCGATGTTTTGAGTGCTGAAATAGTTGTTTATTTGAGTCGATGTGTGAGAGCTCGCATTGTCATGATGAGGAACGCTTCGGCGTCTCTTATTTGTTTTCCTTATTTCATCAAAGACTTCTGGCAAGCAGATGGTTGTCTAACACTCAGAAGTGATTGTTCTTCAATTCTCTAAAGGCACTGTTTCATTATGACTAGTTTTTCGAAAGACACAGGACATAATTTTTTTTTAAATGCTTCGTACACGAACAACTTTTGTTAAAATAAATGAAAAAAATATATACCATTTCATCATTTTTCTCAACTTCTTGTTTGGTATTAATGGTATTAATCGATTTTGCAAATGAAGCATCTATAATATAATCTATATGTAAAAACTAGCCCTTTGCTTGCTTATTTAAATAAAAATAAACTTTAGAAATCTCGTACTTAAATTCTGAAAAAGAATCTTCATTTAGATTAATAGTGATGGATTGTAAGGGGGGGGGGAGACAATATACTCATCTTCTTTTTTATGGCAGGCTCATTTATTTTTGTTAGTTCTGAATTTTTTTAATTATTTCTTTTGTAATTATCCTCTTTTTTATACACTCGACCATATTTAAAACAACTTGTTGCATTTGTATGTGCAAATCTTTATTTTTAAAGACATAATTAACATTTCTTGTTTGTGGAATTTCAAGATCTTGTAATATTTTACTATTTAGCTACGGTTTCCAAAACGTTATATTTTTAAAGAAAATTAAAATTAAAATTTTAGAAAACAAACACACAATACGTGCTACTGCCCGAGAACTTCGAAGGGGAATATCTTACGACCACAGAAACTCATTCAAATACTTATAAATGCGTGTGCGGTTGATTGAGACAACTTTATTTGGTCAGCCGAACTTCACTACCTCAGATATCAAGTGATTATACGTGGCACATAAAATATTTAAATGCCCATTTCTTAAAAACTTCTCAATATTTACAAGTACTTATATTAGATGAACCCCCTAAAAGGAGTTAAAATTTAAGTTTTGCAGTTTAGAATAGAAATACTATACCTAAAGTTTTCTATTTATTTCCACAAGGATATACTTTTATAATTATTATTTTGCTAAATACATTTTAAGGGGCCAATAAGCAGTTCGTCAGGGATTCCTGATTGATTCTTTGTTTGGTGCATTTTCCTAGATCTACTTTGTCTTAGGTCTCTTTTATGTTCATATAACCATTGTATTTCTTTAAGTGCATTAACACAAACAACGGAATATCTTGTTATTAAATATTTCAATATATTTACTTAAATTATTCCAGAATTATCTTAATATTTTATGAATACTTTTTAGCCAATCCCTGGTACAGCATTAACAATGGAAGAAGCGGCTGCTCAAGCTTTTATTTTCTTCCTGGCAGGTTTCGAAACAACATCCACCACCATTAGTTTTGCTTTATTTGAAATGGCGCTTAATCAAAATATACAAGATAAAGCAAGACAAGAAGTTGATAAACTTTTTGGAAAATATGAAACTCTGACTTACGAATCCGTCATGGAAATGTCGTATTTAGATACAATAATATTTGGTAATGCCTATGGATATTAAAATATGGTTTTATTTGAAATATTATCGTATTTATTTCAGAAACTATGAGAAAATATCCGCCTGCTCCTGTATTTTTAAGGAAATGCACTAAATCGTATTCCATACCAGAGACGAATATCGTCATAGAAGAAGGTTTATCGGTTCTGATACCTTGTTTTGGTCTACATAGAGATCCGGAATACTTTCCCGATCCGGAACAATTTGATCCAGATAGATTTTCCGAAGAAAATAAATCGAAACTCTGGGATTGCACTTATATTCCTTTTGGAGATGGACCAAGAAATTGCATAGGTAAAATTTGTTATATTTATAACTGAATCTCTTAAAATTTCATTGCACAAATAATTATTGGAAAATTTCTGTTAATATTTTGCGTGATTTATATATTTGGTTAGGATAACCAATATACGTAATAGTGTGACAAATTTTTGGCGGACCTTTGAGATGGATTAAGAATGAACTATTTTAATAATTTTTTGTAAAAATGGTGCTTTCTATATTTTTTAGGAAGTAGGTTTGCAATGATACAAGCAAAAATAGCCCTATCATTAACATTACGATACTTTTATTTTGAATTGAGTAAACGAACGAAGTTACCTTTAAAAATGGAGCCCAAAGGAATTATTTTAACGCCAATTGGAGGATTGTGGTTAGATTTGAAATCAAGAAATACTGAATCTTTGAACAAATGAAGATTTCTGTTGGATCTAGTTTATAGTGGGTGATTTGTTTTTCGCAAACATGTATATATTATCCCGATGTTATATTATGCGATTTAAAATTCTACCAGTTGTATTTTGTGACATATTTTTTGTTCTCTGTTAAAAATTAAACTTTCCTACGATTATTTTTTATTATTTATATATTTTTTTATTTTAGTATCTATGATCCTATATATATATATATTGCCAATTCTACTAATTTAAAAATATTCTTTTAATCTTTAGTTAAAGGCTACATTTCGATAAATCTTATCTAGATCAATTCAAGGGATAAACAAATTATTGCGAAATCAAATATGTCAGTGAATAAAGCTTATTAAAATATAATTGAAAATCGTAAATATGGAGCACCAAAAAAATTAAATTTAGAGGTTGAGTTTAAGGGCACTTGTAAATTGCCGCGAAGGTAAAGATTATAATAATCCCTATCTGTAAATTATAGCGGCTGGCAAAAAGGATCGATCAAAGTAACCTGTAAATTGCAGCGTATGGTCGAAATGACCCATTGTAAATTACAGCGGAAAGGATTAACAGAAATATGCAA
The DNA here is from genome assembly GCA_951812935.1 of Hermaeophaga mercurialis. Taxonomy (NCBI): domain Eukaryota; kingdom Metazoa; phylum Arthropoda; class Insecta; order Coleoptera; family Chrysomelidae; genus Hermaeophaga; species Hermaeophaga mercurialis. Next base: position 28,978,365 of record OX638362.1, on the reverse strand, counting down.
ATTAGTCATGGATACCGACTTTAAAAATAATCCACTTCCCAAATTTTTTTTCAATTGAACTATAAACGTACTATATATACTATGTTAATATATAAGAACATTTAAATTAGAGTGTTCTATTAAAAATAGAAATGAAATTTTATTTTATAATGCAGAAATCAAATAAAACACTTTTTATACACTTATATTTATTTATTTCCAAAATAATGACAAACCTGTTTTATAAACGTTAATCTATCAATTGCGTTTGTTTCATAATACAATTTAAGTTTTGATTCTAAAAATTTTAATTTATGTCTAGTATTTAAGTTTGTTTTTTTACATCCGCTTATGCTATTAATTTTAATAAAAGAATCGATTTGAAATTGAAGCAAGGATTCAATAAATATATATAGAGATGGGTTACTATTATAAAAACTATTATTGAAGTGGGAGTGAAAAGACTCGCAAGCGTTTGTGGTCCCACACATATTAGAAGATGCAAATGCCCAAATTTATCTTCTGATATATAATTTTCTACTTTGTCACTCTGAGGTCAGCCGGTCGACTATCAGTGAGATCAAAAGCAAAACAATTTCCAACTTCATTAGATTTTAAGTGTATTTAAGAAAATGTCCGATATCAAATTCTTTATTTTTATACTCGGCAGAGTAATTCTTGTATCTTCCGCCACCACGCTTGACTTAAGTGAAAACGACAGCCTACAATTTCTACATTGGGCCATATCTTAATTATAGCTACATATATGCATCGATTGCTCAAAATCTATAACTATCTGCCTTTGCTTAAAAACTAAATGTACATGACAGATATTTACAATGGATCTTATACATTTTTCGTAAGATGACATAGTTTTATCGTTAATTAAACAAAAAACCAATGGGACGTAATCTCCATTTTTCTAACCTTGTATAGTAAACAACTGTGTAAAATATTTCAGCATACATGGTTGTACACAAATTAAACAAAAAAGATAAATTACTCCAACAAGAAAATATAATCAAATTATCAACACTATTATTCATGATTAAAAAGTTTTCGCTTTGATTAGTTTTCCATTTTTTTATAGATGGAACAGAATGAATATCGTTTATGGATTTGATCTGATATATTAAGAAATAGGAAAGAATATTTTAAATAAAAGTTATATATAGAGTCAAGCTTCACATTTTCGTAATATTCAGAAGGTCACAGTATATCAAAGTTATGTTTTTTTTAATGGAACAACCCGTATATTTTTACATTTTTATAAACCTCTTGCCGAGCTAATTTCAACGATGTATCAAACTTCATGTCTATATGTCAGATGGAATTTCAAATTTTTGATCTCTCTATCAAATATTTTTGAATGCCATGGCATAGAACTTGAAAAGTTAGGATCCAAATAAAAAAAAAATGTGATTTTCAGGTGGCTGTAGATCCTTTATTAAACATAGTAGATATGAAATATGATACACGTAATGTCGGAAAATTTAGTCGTTGTGCATTATACAAATTTCATTTGATATCATTAATATCGTCCATTATAATATCCGGCAGTGTTTTTATTACTTCACGACAAATTTTTGAAGGTCTAAGAGAAATAAATATCTTCTGCGGCTTTACGTTTACAGTTCACACTTACAATTTGCTTTTTCAGTTTCTTGGTGGTTGTGGTTCAAGATTAATATTCTTTCAGCTCCCTTTCCAGTAGTGTATAATTTGGCAGTACAATTTCGTGTAATAAAACACCATTTAATTTCTTCTGACTTCAAAATTTCTTCCTTATAAAACTTGTAATTGTTTAACACCGCGCGCTCACTTACAATCTCACTTAAAAGAACCATTTTAAATGAAATAATTTGCTCATAAGTTACTTTTATATTAAAAAATTAGTCCCAGGTTAATTACCACCCCCATTATCATCGGTTCTGATTGGTCCAGTTAGGTATTTCACCAAGTATTCTTAAAGACAAGGGTGGAGAGAATTACATTTTAATTCATATTTAGATAATCTTTCCATACTAAAATTACTATAAATTGTTTTTGCAAAAAACAGTTATGACCAAATAACTGTAATTAAAGAGTATCTACGGCGCGGTTGTAAGTCCTCTTGTTATTAATATTAGTAGGATTATTTGTATGAGCCTGATTATTGATATGTCATACTTATTGAAAACCTTTATATAAGTCTAGTATTTAAATATTGCTTATAAAAATCATCAACTTAATGTTTTGGCTTATTTGATAAAAACGACGTTTACTATTAATAAATTAAATCCAACTGGGGTTGTTTTGTCGGGGTACTGCTTAGTATCGCTTTTCAAATTCACTGGTACAATTATTAATAGTGATTCTTGTATACCTATGTTTAAAAATTAAACAAATAATTGTCATTTGGTTTTCATAAGAATGACTTATTTTTATATTGTTCTATTAAATTTGTTAAATAGATACACAGGTTTTTGTTTTTTCTAAATTGTTAAGTATATTATTATCAGATGTTTTCTTACATATCGACCGCCGCTGCAATTTACAATTTTTATTTATCCTGAAATATGTATAACCATTCGCTGTAATTTACTATTATATTATCAGGTATATTTTTCACCCCAGGTTTAAAAATTGACCGTCGCTGCAATTTACAATCACCAGAGTTTAAATCCAATGCTACTCTTTAAATACATTTATCTAAAAGCTTAAATGTCATATGTAAAACATTATAATATAATACAAAAAAATTGGTATATCAACATTTTAAATTGATTTTTATTTCTCATCAATGTATACCATAATACTTTTATTAAATGGTTACACTTATGACGACTGGTGTCGACGATTGTCATCATCAGGCCTAATCAACAAGTCAATATAAAATAAAAGAAAAAATGTGCTATGTATGTTGTCAAAAACCATTTGAAGCCAACAATTAACTCAATTTAAGCAGTATAATACTTTTAATTACATCTATTAAGATGTGTGAATTTATAAATAAACGAACTATGTTCGTTATACTTTCTTACCTTTGTTGCTAATTCCAATATTGCAATTTTTCTTTCTTGGGCTTCCAGTTTTTCTTGCAAAATGGTAGCCCCAAAAGTACCAGCGTGATGTTGTTGGATTTCCATTCTATTTCTTAAATCATCTAAATTACAGACTAATCTCATATTTTCAATTTTCAATGATTCTATCTCTGCAATGTTGCCTGCGTTGATATTTGACGATTTTAATGTTTTAACCCTATTTTCGAGGTTACGTTTTTCACGCTCTAAACGTTCTATGAGCATTCTGTAACCTTAAAGATATAAAAAAAAATAATTTTTCTAGAAAAATCATGCCTATCTTTGTCTAGTTTATCTCTACAATATTCAATAACAATAAAATAGTACAAATGACGAGTAATTCAAAATGGTGATGGAACATGAACAAATCAACTGGAAGGTAAATAATGATTCTGTTTTAATTCTCAACGTTTCTCTATCATAAGAGGCGTTTTCAGGAGGTGAGATGTGTATGGTAACTAAACTACTAAACTATTAAACGTAGCCGCGCCATAGACTACAAAAATTTAAAAACGGAAGAAGAACTCGAACGAATTAGAAAGAGAGCTAATAAGAACGATTTTAGAACCAAAAATAACATGAGAAAGATAGAGAAGTATGAAAAAATAAGGAAAAGTTATGAGACACATAAAAACTCAAAGACTATATATGATGGAAGATATATAATCTAAAGAATACTTACAATAATGTTAAAGAGAAATAACACAATGAAATCTAATAGGGCTGGATAAAGAGAGATTAAGTAGAACAATTAAAAGAATATATTTTTTAAGCTATAAATATTGCAAAAAATAGAGATTTCATTAAATTAATAACACATATAGATTTAGTCATATATTTGACATATCTTTTCTTCTTATATGATTATAATTTTTATTTTACCTGTGTTAGTTTGTTGTAATCTTTCAAACTCAATTTCTCTCTCTTTGAGTTTATTTTTCAACTTTTCGCTGGATTGTTGCCAATGTTTCAGTTTCTTCCATTTGCCAAAATCTTCGCTAGCGTGAAATTTGTGAGTATCGTTTATAGCGATTTGCTCGTTTAAGCTTTGTTTCAAATCTGAAAGCTCTTTTTCCAACGAGCTAATTTTTTTGTGGAGTTGATCCTTTATTGATTTATCAGACTTGTCGCTTCTCGCACTCATCGGTCTTAAAAGAAATCATAATGGAAAAATCGGGATAATGCTCTTAAATTATGGGGATAAAAGGCAAAAAATGTTACACACGAAAATTCGTCCGGTGGGCCTATGACAGTTCAGTTGCAATTTAAAATTTGTTAGACATTAGGGCTGCTTTCTAAAGTTATATATTTCTTAACCATTTAACTATGGATATCGTAAATAAACGATTCGTAATATCTCTTAAAAATTAAACGCACGAATCGTTTATTTACGATACCCGCAGTTAAAGGGTTCATGAACTACCTTGTATTTTATTATAATTATAACATATAGTCTAAAAAAATTAAATACAGTTTATTAAGGGTTCTTTATACTCTTGATAGTTTTTGAAGCTCGAAACTTTTGTACGCCCTGCAGTGGGAAATAGATCTAGAATGTTTTTTTCAGCAAGATAGACCCATTTAGTTGCCATTATCTCAATTTGATTAACCATTTAATAAAAAGGGCTATGTGAACAAGCCTTCAACAATTCTACAACTAAAGGAAAAAAATACCTGCATAAAAGCAACATAATTTGGAGTAAATTCAGCAACTAAGAAGAAAACTTAGGCTTCGCGGAAAATTATAGTTGCTCATTGTGAAAAGTAACAAAGAAGAAGAAACAGCCATAAAAACCAAATCCTCCCATCATAACGCCTAAAGGTGATTGGCCAGAGACAACAAAGGTAAAGCCACTATATTTGCAATTTATCTCGAGAAAGTATTTACTCTTCACTCAATGGAAATCCTATCTGAAGAAGAAAAAGAAGAAGATATTACAAATTTCAGGAAGCACCATTTAAATTATCATCACACAAACATTTTTACTGTCGGCGAGGTTAAATCTATCATATTTTTTTCAAACAAAATTAGGAAGACCTCCAAACCATCTATTTGTCAGTTTGATTAATAATAGTGAAGAAACAAACATATTCAACACCATATAAGTCTGGATTTAATCAATTGCTTTAGATAATTTTTTTAGGTTTAAGGTTTAGGTTCGTTAAGTTACTTAATTCAATATTAGCTTGTCTAAATTTAGTTATAATTAAGGGTTAATCACTGGACTGAACTGCAAAAGTAGGAAAACAGAAATTATTGCTCTTATACTGCCATTGAAAAAAACCATGGAAAATTGATGGCATTTAAAAAGTTTTATTTTTAAATTGTAGTGTAATCATATATTTAACATTTTTACTTTATTACAACCAAATATGACTAATAACTATTAATAAACAAAAAGTTATTAACTCTTTACATCGCATTGTGACTTATGAGTCAAATTAATATTAATATGTGGGTTGTTTAATTTTTCTTTTTATATGATCTACACTCCTGTTCAAAATTATCGCACCACTGACATTTTTCAATGTATATGGTTATTGACTTTGTCTGTTTTGTGAAGTTGATCACATTTTAATTTTTTTAAGTGATCGATTAATTTTTATTGAATTTTTCCAACCTTAATTAAAAATAAATCTGCAATGCAATATTGTTCAGGTAGCTTTATTTATATTATCCGAACTAAAAATTGCAATAACCAAAATATGTATATCAATTTTTATAGTTGTGCAATTATTTTGAACAGGAGTTTATATTTCATTTTTATTGTTGTTAACATTGTGTAGACATAAATAATAAAATAAAATATAAAAGTTGTATCCAATTTATGTGAAAATATTTTCATTTTAAACTTGTAGATAAACGCGAACATGAAACTAATACAGATTATTGTTACTTTATTTTCGTGTTTTACTGTTTTATCAACATTTTTTACTTTCGCTAGTGTAAGTACCTTTATCAGGTTTGTATAATTAATAATAATTAGAGTATGTAAATATAGAAAAAATATAAGTTTACGCGGATATACACATTTAACAAAAAAATATTCAGTCTATCAAATGTATACAAATAAAATATATAAAAATTCTACGTACTATTTAAAATTAAAATTACACACTTTTTTTATAACAAAAAATAATATCTCGATCTACAATAACAATCCATTTCTTATATTTCAAACTTTCACGACACACTTTAAAAATATTTATTTAAACAAACAATCGGCTTGTTGTTGAAAACCCCACGTTTTCTGATAATTTAGACATCGCTAAACTAAAATTTCAGACATAAATTGCGTGCTGAGATAAGTGAATCTGAATAAAAATAAGTACTCAACTAACTAAATTTAAGAAAAATAATTAATTTACACCGATGCTATAACTACACATATTATTTCATAAAAAAATAAAAAAATAGCAAAAATAAATAAAATTGATTTATTATACATATACTTTATTACAAGATCGATATTAAATAAATTATGGCTATTAATGCACAACTAAAGTTTTAAGAAGGTCACTTTATGTGAAATTACCATAAAAAAATTAGTAATAAACGCGACTAGGATGCTGAATAAACGCAATTATGTTCTTAATATAATCAAAATTAGAAAATTTAAATAAGATTTATATTTTTAGGCTTCTAAACAACTTTGTCCATGTCACAAAATTTTACTCCCAGTATGTGATTCTAATGGAAAAATGTACGCAAATAAATGTCTTTTTGGATGTGCACGAAGAGAAAACTCAAAATTAAGAATTAAACCATGTCCATAATTTTAAAATGTAAATAAATATTTCATATATATATTTTTTTTTCTTTGAATAACCTTACACATAACCTCTATACGTACAAATTTTACTAAAGGAAGGTGGACACAAAAACTAGGACTTTGTTGTAGCTTGTCAGACATTAAAATTTGTTTTTTTTTCCGCGACACCTAAGGGAGTACCGTGTTCCATATATTTTAATATATTCTAGATTTGAATTTCAACTCTTGTAAAGTTCGACTGAGACTTGGTTAATATTTTTTCAGATTTCTTTAAACAACAGATTTTGCTAACAATAATAAGTACTGAAAGTTATAGTTTACATTTCTATGATATATGAATATATCAGTGAACCTAACTAAAAATTAGTAGCCGTCTAACTAAATTTAAGAAATTTAACTAATTTAGGTCGATCACGCCCAAAATTAAATCAAGGCATTTAAAAAAAGCAAAAGCAACTAATACATAATTTATTGTAATATCGATATTAGACAAATTATAACTATTACTTTTTTTATGCTCATTTACCTTAAAAAAATTGTAGTAAATGTGACTGGGATTCTAAATAATAATTATTTATCTACAACTGCCTAGATAAAAATCTATTATCAAATTCATTTAGTTCGGTATTGTACGTTATTATCTAACTGTGTTAATGATCCCATTATCTAACTCAGTTGATTAATAAAATCAGTAACAAAATGTATCCAGTATCCACATCTTTCTTTATCATGGCGCGTGTCACTGAATAATATACCCAAAGATTTGAAAATTTATAAAGTTTAGATAGATTTTCAAAATAAGCTAGTATCTAATACCTACTCACTTGTTTCATGTTTGACATTCTTTCCCTCACATCATTTGCTAATATGTCCATAAGCTTGTTTGTATTTTAATCGTGATTTTTGTAGAATTAGTAGCGATATTACTTTCCTTATACAATCAGATGCAAGACTTTCAGATTCAGACTCACTCATATTAACGCGATTTCTAGAAACTAAGAGAAAATAAAAAATATTGGACGTTGTTTGTAACCAACTGTGAGATTGCCTTATCAATAAATAACTGCTATTACAGAATCGCCGCTCAGGTTTTAAGTAAAATAATCTCCAATTATCAAATAAATTACATCGAAATGTCATTCGTATTTAACGTTTATATGTAGTTGTTAGTAATTCTTGGCAGTCGTAGATAAAATAATATTGCGGCAGGTAAAGTATTTGCTTGTTACAGTAAGATCGCTATGGTTATGCATGCATTAACGGTTGGCGATAAACATTATCATTATCGTAATATACCGAGGATTAAAATTAGAAAATTTAATTAAATCATTACTTTTAGGCATCATCCAAAGTCAGTTGTGACTGTGGAAAACTTATACGACCAGTATGTGGAACTAATAATAGGACTTACCTTAATAAATGTCTCTTAGAATGCTCAAGGAGGAGGGCAAATCCAAATTTGAAAGTTAAATATAATAAAGCATGTCCGTAATTTTAAAATATAAATAAATATTTCACGTATATATTTTCTTTTATTTTCTTTACACCTCAAAAAGTACAAATACATTTTAGTAAATAAAGGAGGAAGCACAAGTTAAAAGTTATCAGATATTGAAATTTATTTTTTCTCCACTACCATTAAATATTTCAAATTTTCTAGATTTTGATCTCCACAGGAAAAAAGTTCACCTGTGATTCTTGTAATTTATCAGATTTGTTTAAAACAATGTAATTTTACTAAAAATAAGTATGGAAAGCTGTAATCTAATTATAAATATAAATATATATTATGCAGGTAGATTTAAAGACAATGTAGATATATTTTATGTTTAAAAATACGATAATTATTTTATGAAATAATAATAGGTATAATTTTATATTAAGTATATGTATAAGAAGCATTATTATTATAATAGAAAATATATGTAAACAGGGTGTATCAGAAAAGTTTATTCGCTTACCCTGTATATGATGTCTAAAGTATATAGTTTTGATTCACATCGTGTACGTATATATTCCCTAATTATATAAGAGTCCTACAGAGTTGTTTATAAAATAGAAAACGTTTGAGTTAGTTTTATTATTCCATACCTTAAATGGTTTTTATAGATAATCTGTCAAAAGTAATAATTTGTACTTTCAAATACTGTAAATCCAATTTTTCACATTTTTAAATTAGAGAATTTACCAATTTAAAAATTAGACCTAAAAGAATTTTGTGCATCTGAACATTTTTAATGGAAAAGTCAAAATTTACTAAATTTGTTATTTTAGGGAAAATATAAGCGAGCCCAGAAAGAGTCGAAAAAATAGTTTCGGAACTAGTCGAATACTTGGAATAACAAAACAATAAAAAATTTTTATATTTTTATTTTATTCAGAGAACAAAATTAGGCACATTTTAACTGTAATTCATATTAATTTTATTAATACGTCATTACTTTTTTATTACATAACGAGATGGTAATTTTCAGTTAATATTGCCTTAAGTATAATTCAATAAATGTATAAGTATAACTAATCCTGAAAGTATGAGCTTCTTAGACTAGGCCTAATAGGGTTCGCCAGGAATGAAAATTGGATGCGCCATTTACCTCGAATTTTAATTAAAACCTTCTTAATGGCGTTATTTAAGTAAATAATATATTATTTTATAATTAAAATTTAATTACAACGAATAATGTCCAATGTTTAAACAATAAGATATTTTATGTATAGGTGGGTTAAATGAAATTAAATATCCATAAGTTTAATTGTTATTTTTATGTTCCTTTTACAAAAATATTGTAATCAATTTGTAATTATGCAGATAATGAAATAATTGTTTTTACAGAAAGCTGTTAAATTTAAGCGGAAGGTTTATTTTCATATAGATCAAAAAACAACCATGAGGGCAATACACATATTTTTGAGTTTTACTGTTTTATTCATGATTTTTATTCTCACTGCTGTAAGTATTAATATTTACTGATTAATTATTAGTTTTTAATACAAAATTATAGTTTACATCTTCTAAGAGTTTCAGAAATAATATAATAAACTTTTTAATTCAAAAGTTTAGTTTCAAAAATTTTCAACTGTGTTTTTTTATAATTTTCTTATAGAAATAAACAGAAAGCTACTATGAATCTATAATTATAATTAAGGATCGTAAAACGATTTATCTCACTAGTTATGCCCAATTTATCGGTATCTATTTTGTTTATTATGTATGTCTATCTGCGTACATACCGGATGACCAATTAAAACAGGAAGACGGAAATGTATGTTGAAACTATTCTTTTTTATTTATGGGTTTTTATATTAAGAAAATAAATAATAAATTTTACAGAGTAAATTCTGTTATACTATTCTTATTTTCATACTTTTTGTATTAATTTTCTTATAAGAGAACAGTTTGTTTCGAATTTTCATATGATACTTATTTTGATCTCAGTCCTTAATTTATTCCTTCTTGTACTGAAAATCCAGTAGAAAAGGACCTCTCATTGTCGACAAAAATTAAACTTATATATTTAACATTAGGAACAATTCTTGACTGAATATTTCCATTTTGTTGAAAGAAACATCCTTATCACATTTCACTTGTAGTTTTTCTTACAAATTGATATTGGAGAATGCTTGCTACCGTTTGTGTACCATAGATTTTGTCCAAAACTCTAAATCACTCAAAAATTGGTATTTGAATATCTCTATTGCCAACACAACTCTTAAAAGTAAAAAAATCAACTCAGCAACATACTCTACTTTTAAGAGCATGTGTATCCAGAACGATTACATTCCAAGTAAACAGCAGTACACTGTTTAAAAGCTAAATAATCGTGGTTTAAATTAATATCACTTTGATTAGAATCGGAACCGTTTGCACAGAGTTACAAGCAACAATACTGGGTCATAGTAAATCTTATTCCTTGGACCGACGACTGATATCAGTCGACGTATGCGAGCTACATGTTTGCATTGAGACAATTAGTTGTCAGACGTTGAAGCAAGTTTGCTGTTAAGGTCGATTCCCATCTAAGCAGTACCGAGCAGAGCGTAGCAGTTTTTAGGTCAATTCCCATCTAAGCAACAGATGAAGAGCAGCTACGCGCCAACCGAAGCAGCAAACCTCTCTCGTTCATTTGTGTGCATACTAATAATGGAGAATTCTATGTTGTCATTAGACAACATCGTATTTTTAGTTGGTATATGTCATGAAAATGAAAAGAAAAAGAGAAAAAGGAAGGGACAGTACTGGGTTCATAAGATATTTCGAGCAAGGTTGGAAGAAGGCGGGTTTCATACGCTATTTAGGCGACTTCAGCAGGATGAACGCAAATTTATCACTTTCAACAAAATGTTTTCCTATTTATCCCCAAATAATCTCCCTTTTATTATGGTTAGTGTAATTTTTATAAGTCATATCATACAATTTATTAAAATTGTTAACATTTAAAATTAGTTGATCAATTTTTCTCCCATCCATATGTACCGTAAATTGATACTTACTTTTGTACTGCTATGAAACGCGCCGCTCTGGCTGCATTGCTCTGCTTAGATGAGAACGGTTTTATATGAATATATGGAGACGATCTAAAGCAGCACTTTGCTGATCCACTCCTCTGCTCAGTGTCTCTTAGATGGAAATCGGCATTTATTCACAAGCAAATGGATACCACGGCCACCAAAGCAGCTCAGCAAGTTGCATTGTTGTAAAAGGGCTTCAGTCAACACGATTTGTCAAAACACCTTATTAAGAGTCAACTAGTTGCATCCAGAGTGTTTTGTCGGTACATTCGCCGACAAGGTAGTGGACGTAAACGAGTAACAACGGAGGGAGAAAATCGATTTCTTGTCATAAGATCCCTTAGAAATCGATAATTGACTGCCGTTAACTTCCAGGAATAGCTAAGAGAGGTCCGAAATGTGGTAGTAGCATTTGGACAGTAATGAGAAGACTGAAACCAGTCAACCTGACCCCAAAAAAAGAGCAACTACGGGTCCCAAACTGACTGTAGACCACAAGCGACGGAGTGGAGACAAGTACTGTTCGTCGACGAGAGCAGAATGTGCCTAAATGGCAATTATAGTAGTCGTAAGGTTTATCGAAGACCAGGAAAGCAATATGCTCAATGTTATATTCACGAAACTATTGCATATGGAGGTGGCTCTTGCATGTTCTGGGCGAGCATTTTCATGGACGAAAAAACTTTATTAGTTTTTTGCCTGTTGGAGGAAGTGAAGGAGGTTTCATCATAGACCGCTACAACATTGAAATTCTGCAGGAAAGTGTTGTGCCGTATGCAGGATTTATTGGTGGAAAATTCATGGTACTGCATGATAATGGGCCATGCCATACCGAGCGAATGACCACTGCCTATCTTGCTGATGTTGTTATACCGACTATGGTTCGGTCTGCGAACAGCCCGGACTTAAATCCATGGGAGGAGCTCAATCGAAGAGACCGGGCCAGAATTCAGGTACCAAGAACCCTGACGGAACTGAAACTTGCTTTAAGTGAAGATTGGGAAGCAATTTCTCAAAACTTCATCAACAACTCATTCGATGTATGCGTAATGCTCAGTCTTATTATGAGCAGGGTTGGCAACACGTCATATTAAAATCATCAGTAGCGCTAAGCATTATTAAAACAACCAATAAAGATAAGTTTAATTTCAGATGCCCCTTTTAATTAATTTGTGTTAAACAGCTCACGTTGTCTTTGGTTAACAGAAGTTGAATATAGTGAGCCGTTCGACTATAATTGAATTTTAAAGTAACGGAATCGAAAAGAAAGTATAAAAAACGACTTTAGTGACGAGACATCAACTGTATTTCGGTGGTATCAAGAATTTAAACTTGATCGAAGCAGTCTTAATGATAAATTTTATGAAGGTCGACCAAAAACCTAAAAAACGGCAGAAAACATTGTGGCAAAAACAGGCTCGAGGCAAATTGTGCAAAGAAACGATTCAACTCAGGTAACGTCAAATTTAGTCTACAGTTTTAGTGGGGATGAAAGTTGAATATATTCTCATGAACTGGAAACAAAACAACAATCCACTCTACGGGTGCTTCAAAATAAAGCAAAACCAAAAAAATTAATCGAGTTGGAGCGTTTTGAAGTAAGTGATTGCTTGGTTTGTGTCGAAAATTAAGCATGTCACTATTATATCTTTAGAAAATCGCAGAACAATTAATGTTAAATCGGACACAACTATTTGTTTGCCAAAAGTTTTCTCTGATATGAGAAAAATTAATTGAAGACATTGCATTATTCGCGCTGGGACATTGCAAGCCAGCACACACCGCAACGAATAATTGATTATTTAACCACAAAAAAGGTGAAAATAATCACCCTTCATCCATACAGCCCTGATCTAAGTCTAAACGACTTTTTAAAAATCAAAAATCAATTGCGTGGTCAACTTTTTTCAAGCCCAGAAGATGCATTTGAAGCGTTAAAAAATGCCATCTTCAGATTGGAAAAACTGATATGACAACTGGTTTATTCCCATGAAAAATTACAAAGATTGTCAAGAGAAATATTTTGAAAACCAAACAAACCACTTTTTGAATGTTTTTGTTTGCGTCTATCCCGAAATTAAAGCAGCAACCCTCGTATTATAGTCTCCCAATATTTTATCATTACAGAAAAAATTCCTTTTTTGTATATTTTCTAGGTAAACGTTAAAAATTCAGATATAAGTTTCAAATTAATTATTGTTGATTGTTTTTGCTGAGTAGTTCATGTTTTCTCAATACTCATGTTTTCTCAATACTAACTCATTATGGGGCGTTTTGTGATCCTGTTCACTATGTCAGAATTCTGCGCATAATATTTTTAATTATTTTGCTGCTAGTTTAATTTAGAATAATGTATGTCAAAAAGAAGGATTAAGATTTACGAAGTCAATAAAAAAAATGTAAAGCTTATGTTGAATCCAGCTCAATTATACAACAAACAGCAAAAACATGATTTTATTTCTTTACTAGTACTATTTTTAAAAAACATAGAATTGTCTTTGATTCAACTTAATATTTTTAGGAGTCTCATAAAGATTGTGCATGTTCAAAACACCACCGTCCAGTATGTGGTTCTAATGGCAGGACTTACATAAATAAATGCTTTTTAGAATGCAGACAGAAGAATTTCTTCCCAAAATTGAAAATGGTATCAGAGGGAAGATGTCCAAATGCAAAGCGTCATTCGCATCATTCACACCATGCACGCCATTCTAATAAAAGAAATTAGATTTGAAAATAATAAAGACGGTATACTATAAACTTATCCCTTGTATTATTCTTTATTGTTTATCTTTACCAGTAATCAAAACATAAAATGGAAGTAAAACATATGTTTCTCTTTCCAAATACGTTTCTTTTCTTTACGCTTTACGTGTTATTTTTAATTATGGCTATTGTTGGTGTTAGCAGCTCTACATACCGATGTGTATGTTGCATAAGTTTAGGATGATCTAGAATTATCCCGTACGAATTTCCAAGTTTTTTGACTTTTTGAAATCTCATATTTTTCATATTTGTGTGTTACATTACATTGCTAGTTTATAATTATTTTTTATGTAATTGAATATAGAAGTCTTATTTGAAAAAATACTTTATTAATCTATTAATCTATTAGTTCTAGCTATGTTATGTTTGTTGTTTCAAATATAGTTATTGTAAATTAGTCCTTTGCGAATAAGAAACTTTTTTTCAATAGCCTCTCTAATAAAAAGTTTCATAGTTCTTTTTCCTAAAAATCGTAGATTTTTTAGGATGATAACCCGCAGATCTTGGCTTCAAAAATAGTAATAAAGTAATATATTTTTGGATGTCAATGTTTCTTTTTACATTTAATTCTGGCTTCAACATTGAGTAGGTACTCCATACTGTAGATGCTTTATAGTTTTTCATCGCATCGAAGTACGCTAACAATACCTTTTCGTAAACATTTTTTACTTTTTTCTTGACACCATTTTTCAAATTTCTCATATACTTCTTCATACATTTCTTGATTTGCTGGGTATTATTGAATTGCAAAATTAGAGATTCTTCTATATCAAAAGGCACATCTACATCAGAATTATCCTTTTGCGGTTTAATTTAATTCACCACTGACAAATATTGTTTATATAGTTTATATTCATATCAACGCTGAAGCGGTTGCGATTTTGTACAATTTATTAAAATGCTAATGTCATTGAATTCATGTAATTTGCAAAACTCACCTGGTTCACTCGTTTTGGCAAACAATACATTCGCCAATTAAAATTAGTATTTTTATAACTAGTTACATAAGTAACTATTTGATTGATGGTTTGGATTTTGCATGCTATATATAAAGAAATATAAAAGACTTATTTATTAATTTATCTTCTATCAGTTACAGTTTTACAGTGACTAGTGCACTCTTTTATGTGATGAAACAGTTGACATTTGAGTGTTTATGACTTTTGTGTTTTTGCTATATTTTCGTTCTTTGGGATCGTATTTATTTCCAAAATCAGAAATTGTTATTTTTGTCTATGTAAATATTGGACAATTTATCTAACATAAATAGTAGTAATGTAGTTATTACACTAATCCATATTGCGGACATTTTAGGTACTTGTGAATTTAAATTTTTATAGATATTCTTTATATTTTGTAAAGAAAATAGTAGTCGGAAAAGGAAGAGTATTTTTCCATGATTTTTTTGCGAAGTCAAGAGAGTAACTATATAAATAGGGTTTTTATATATTAAAGTATAACTTGCTTTTGTACTTTTTATTTTATTGGAACGATATAGTTGCAAATTGTCTCCATTTGTCCTTCGTGAAGTCAACCCTTATAACTATTTGAGAGTTACAGTAAGTAGGACAAACAGGAAAAGAAAGAGCAAAAAAGAAGTCAAACAGGAAAATAGTTAAAAATAAAGAAAGCCACAAAATAACAAAGATGCGATTACATAAAAAAAATCATTTGAGTTACAATCACATAAGCAATGGAAATATATTTAATAAAAAAGAAGGCTTAAAATATGAAAATAATGTGAATAACAATTGGCCCAGTTATAACAACTCTTGCAGAAAGAAGTGTTAAAAAAAATGGTAGAATGGCTAAGACATAATGAGGAAAACTCCAACAGAAATGATCGGAAGAAAAAGTTGGTGGAATGAAATAGAGGACGACATCAAAGCGTTAAACATAAGCGACTAGAAATTCAAATGGAAGAATAAAGACGACTGGAGAAAATAACCACAGTAGCGAAGAAAAATACTCAATTACAATAACTAAGAAGATGAATAATCCACCTCATTAAACGGATTTAAACGCTTACAAGCTTTAGCCGTAATGAACGCTTTTGATGTTGATAACGATGAAGATGATGATGATGAAGTCAACCCTGTATGATATAATAATAAAAATATCTCCTTGTTTCTTAATTTGAAACGAAAATATCAAACGGCATCTTAAAGAACAGTGTTTTTTAGTATCGTTCACACATCTAACTTTTCTAGTTTGGATTTAACATTTCGCATCAGTCTACAACAACGGATTGGCATAAGCTTTCAGTCAAAAAAGAAGATCGATTGATCCCTTTTTAAGTTATCAGAGTTAACGACTTCAAAAATTTGGTTTTGATATAATCGCATTGAAAGCTTTTGAACAATTTTATTGCATTCTAAGACTGAATTTATTCAACTTACACAATATCGTTAATTTTTAGACCATATAGGGAATTGTTTTCTTTGTATGTGTCTCCATAATGTTTAGGCCTATAACAGCACTTCTACCACCGCGCTCTTGTAGAAAGGCCACACTCAGACCTCTGCTCTACCTCTAACTTCTTTGTTTATTTCAAAAAACGGTTTTAGCACAATCTTGACGGTTCAAATTATAAAATTATTAAAAAAAGAATCCATTTTTTGAAAACGGCAAACATGTGTGCCCCTTAATGCACAAGCACACCAATTTGTACTAAAGAAGGTAAAATAAATTTTTTTAAATATGTGGATATGTGATTATTTAAGTGTAAATATATCGTATTCTAGAAAGAAAAGAAAACAACCCTAATCTTTCTAGATCTGAAAATAGTAGATCTCGTCCGAGATCAAAAACTACTGATCTACAAGCAGGTGCAAAAATGGGAAAAATGACCAGGAAAATACTTAATAATAAACAAATCCACAAAGTAAAAATTATAATATATAAAAAGTTAATTGGAGTTACTATCACATAAGCAATGGAAACAACTATATTTATAAAAAAAGAAAGCTTAAAATATGAAAGGAAAATAATGAGAACAATTATTGTCCCAGATATAATAAATGATGCAGAAAGAAGTGGTACAAGAAATAGTGAAATGGAAGAAGAACTCGGATATAAAGGCACTAGGATTAGAATGGCTAAGGCATAATGAGGAATGAAAGATGGTGGAATGAAATAGAGGACGACATCAAAGTGTTAAACATAAGCGACTAGATTTTCAAATGGAAGAATAAAGACGACTGGAGAAAATAACCACTAAAATCAGAATAAAGAACAGACCTTAGTAAATTTTTTAGTACAAGGCTACACAAATAAACTCCTAAATTCGTCCCCAAATTTAAATTCAATCTCTTTCATTTTTTTCCTCTCTCTATTACCCTAAATGAAAAGATTCACAATAACAAAAAAAAACTATTTATTGAAAATAATTGCAAAATACACAAATGGTTATTTTCAATAAATTAATAATTAAAATGAAATTCCAATCATTTAAACTAAAACTTCTATGGTATGGTAAATTTAGTATAGTACTTCTTTAATTGAATAAAATATATTAGTACTAATTTAACGAAGTCGAATCTTCATCCAATTTTATATTCTTATGTTTTACTTCTTTGTATTTTTATCTATTTTAACCTGCTTTATAACTTAACCTTATCCAAGAATGCCTTCCTGGGGGTCCAATTTAGTTATTTAATTAGAGAAAATTGTCTAGTATGGGTTCGAATTTAAAGGTTGTTTCTACTTGGGGACGAATTTAGGACAGCCTGTATTTTTATTTTCTCTTCCTAATTAACTAACCATATCTTGGCAAGATAATATTAAAAGTCACAAGGTAACGATAGCAAATATTTTATTATAGTTCATACGGAGTATAGCAACGGATTTGCTTTGGAAGCACGTTTAGTTTACTAAATGAATAAATATAAATGATTGGTACACAATGAATTCTTAATTTAGAATATCCAACATGTATTAATAATAACGGTTAATGCACCTTACTATAGTAAACAAGAAAAGAAATCTTCTACTTCTAATATGATGCAACGAAAGCGAAATATATAAATAATTGCAAAGATGTTACCAGAACATGGTCATGAATTGCTGATTGCATCTACCACCCTCTAATTGCGATTTAATCGTCTTAGAATTAATTTGGGCTAATTGCGGAAATCACTAAACTGACTCAGAATCGAGTTAGAGAGAGGGTGAAATATTTCTGTTTGGAACACAGTTTCTAGTTCATTGAGGAATTTTTAAATTGTAATAGTCCAATATTTTGAAATCTTTTCACTTAACTAACGTGATCAAATAAAATATCTATTACAACCAGTATCTTTGTGTGAAACTGATTATATTATTAGAAAATAGTTTTTTCTGAACAAATTTTTTTTCAGTTGACCATTACACCAAAAATAATAAATATTGATGATCGTTACTTAACCTTTAGAGTTCTTCACACATTTTGCGTTATACAAAAAATAATTAGATAACTGAGTTATACGCGATTTATTTTAGTAATGGTATAAAAAAGAACTCTCTTAGTGACTTTTGGTGAAGCATCAATTTTTATTAAGAGACAGAAGCGCCTTGGACAATTAAAAAAAATACGTAACACCGTTCATCAATTTCAGAAAGTGATGATACGTTTAAACATTTATTTGATGTTCTAACATTATTTTGAGCCCATCTATTCTGAGACTTCCACATCAAGTTCATAGATTCATTGTAGGTACTTATTCAAACATATTACATTTAATTATTTTATAAGTTATTGAAATAATTATTTCTACATCTGGTATCAATTTTAATAGAAACTATTTTATACCTAATTTTATCATGTTTGAAAGGTTAATTTGGAACAGGAAACATTATTTCCTCCTGGTAAAAGTGATTTGTTAATAAGTGTCAACTAGTAATTTTAGAATAAAAAAAAAGGTGCGTGTTCTACTTACTTTTTCAAAAGCTGGAATTTAAGGTTATTGATTTCTTCTCTGGCGTTTTTTTCTTTTGCCATCTGTTGTTCGTATCTTTTTTTTAATAATTCGTTTTCTTTTAATAAGAACTCCTTGTCCGATTCCAAATCGGACTTTTTAGGTGTCAACTCCAAATCCATAGGATCAGGTCTCTTCACGCTCTAAAACAATACATTTAATAAATATCCAATTTTAGGTCACGAATATCGTATAACACTTTTCCAATTTAATCTAAATAACGAAGTCTTAGAGGCAAAAAGTAATTATTGTGCTGACCTTTATTTGTCTTAATTTTACAATCATTTCGTGGATTTTATCGTCTTTTTCTCTAATTAATCGCTGAATATCTGAGTCTAATCTGCCTGTCAGTTCCCCTTTTTGTCTCAGGACTATCTGTCTTAGACAGTTAATTTCATCGCTACCAAGTTCTCGCAATTTTTCTGAATCGGTTTTGTATATTTCCAATTCTTTTTGATGCTGCTGATCCAAACTAAAATAAATGAAAATTTTATGATGAATATCGACAAATTTCAATAAAAGCTACATGTTGCATTTTCTGTTATGAAAATCGTATTAGTAAAATTCATAAGAAAATTAATTCTTTTTCGCGTGCATTTTTATATTTTAAAAATCACTCAGATTTTACTTGTTATACAGGGTGTTTGGAAGATAGGTGCAAAGCTTTAAGAGAAAGCTAGTATAGACCATTTAGAACCATTTTAGTTATGGTTGTCTTAGGCGAAGTCTGAGTATTTTTTTTTTATCTAATTTTTCAAATTCCAAAATTTTTCAGCTAATTGCTGTTAATGGCCCGTTTGCTTTGCACCCATCTTACAAACATCCTGTATATAGTTTCTTATTATTTTTTGATGTTTGTTGTTTTTTAAACTTTTTTATTTTTTGTCGTATAAGCGTGTAACGAAAGTAATGAGGGATGCAAGAAGTTTAAAAGTAGTAGAGAAAATAAATAAAGAAGGGAAGGAGGGGGCTAAAAATTAATGCCAAGAAGACATTATAAGTAAAAATAAGTAACAGAAATAAAAAAAGAAGGATAGTTATAAAAAGATAGGAGAACACTAATTTAAAGAAGTAACAAGCTTCAAGTATCTCAGTACAATTATGGATAAAAATAATGACAGTAATATGGAAATTAATTCAAGGATTCAATCAATGAATACCAAAAAGATAAAACTAGTAGGTATATAAAATAGCAATAAGGGTAAGAGTGACATACTGAGTTGAGGCTCGAGACTTACAAAAAAAGAAGCAAAACTCAGCATATTCGAGAGGAAAATAACAAGAAGGATATTTGGCCCAAAGAAAATAGATGATGAACAAAGAAATATCAAATATATGGGAAGAAGAAGAAAATATAGCCAAAGTAATAAAAGCGAAAAAGTTAAAAGGTAGGTTGATATAAACAGAAACATAAACGATGAAGTTATAAAAAGATTACAAAGTGGAAACAAAAATTAAGAAATCAATAGTGAAACTGAAAATATAATGGAAGTAATTCAGGATATAAAAAGCATCGGAATAAATGACTGGAAGAGATAAAATGAAAACTAGGAGAATACGGAAGAAGTGGTGAATGATATAAAGAGAAATAAAAACGTTTAAGAGAACAGCAGGAAAAGGTGGAGAGAAGTGAGGAATCAGTTCACTACACAAAATCAAAAGAGGAATCTATAGTTTTGTATTAGTATTATTTTTTGTTATAAAAAAGCTACGGTCCCTTTAAGATTGTAATAGGGACTTGTCATATATTTTTTGACTAAATATTATAAAAAACTTACTTATTTCTCAAATCCTCCATAGCGGCTAATCTGTCGTTTGCCATGGTTCGCCATCTTATCGCCTCTTCTCTACTTGATTGAAGCTGTGCCTCTAGTGATGTCAGTTTGGTGTGCAATTCTGCTGTGTGCTTTTCCAAAGTATGTACTTGACCAACATATTGCTCTAGAGCAGCTCTATTTGGTCTAGTTTTGGTAAAAGTCTCTTCTAAACTACGAAAGCAATAATAATAAGTACTAATTAATATGCTATACACAACCTAAATAAAATTTAAATATTTTAGTGAATGATGTATGAAGAAATACGATTTCGTTTAATTTATGAATATCCATAAATATTGTAATTATTTTAATATTCTATAAAATAAATATAAGGTATTAATTTGGTTATAATTTTTTTATTATTTGGTACCTTTTAACCTTTTGTTTCTCTTCTGCTAATTGTCTCTGTAAATTCTGCAGTTCTTCTTGTAGTGTAGCAGCAGCTAAACTATGATTATCTCTATCAGTCTTTAAAAGAGTTTGATACTTAATTATTGCTTCCTCTTTGGTCTTCAGATCCTCTTGTAGAGTTTGTAACGAATTCTAAAAAAATAATACCGTTATTTGGTCTCTTTTCTCTAAGAACAGTTATAGACCAAGAACAAACAATATCAAAATGTATTATAAGAAAACGCAAATATAATTTCAAATAAATAAAGCAATATTGGGGAAAAAAGAAATCAACAAAGAAGAAGAAAACAGAAATCTGGCCATTAACACAAAGGCAAGAAAGGAGAATATCTTAGAAAAATTGCAGGAAAAACAAAAAGAGATAAAACTAGAAACGAAGTCATAAGGGAAAATTTAAATCAAAAGCTAATTATACAGTTAGTAGCGCAAAATCAAAATGTAGGTACGGACACATATATAAAATCAAACCAGTTTTATTAACCAGAATAGTAACAGAGTCAAAAAGAACGGGAAATAGAAGAGTAAGAAGACCAAAAAATAAGAGTATAAGAATCTGCGCAGAAAAGAGGAAAAACAATCGAAGAAGAAATAGAAAATGTGGAGGAAATGAGCTGAAACTCTATTTTAGCCTACGCCATAAGACATGATATATAGATAAATAATAAGAAGAAGATCTTCTTTTGTACATATAACTAAAACGGAGTCTGGCTTGCGGGAGATGTTGATGGTTCATAGTCCAATAATAGCAAAACCAATATTATAAATTTTATAGCATTGCAATAAAATGTATCCATTAATAACAGAGACTAATCTGGTAATGAATTTGTGTTTAATTTAGTTGATGAAAATTTCTCACATTTGAGTTATGATACCTACTTACTTTTAAAATTAAAAAATCTTCATCTTGATTTCTGTTAATTCCGACGTTAATATTGTCCCCATCGGCTCCTCCATTACTAACTTCAGTCTTCTTAGTTTGTAGTTCCAAGATGTGTCTTTCGTAGAAACTAATCTGACTCTGCTTGTCACCAATTTGTTTCCGAAACATACTTATGGTCATTTCATGTTCTGTTATTTTACTCTTTAGTTGATCAAGCTGGAATTCTTTCTGAGAAAGCTCGTCTCTCAAATTAAGTACTTCCGATTTTAAATGTACTAAGATGTTTTCGGCTTTTGGTGAATTGGAGCTGGCATCCTGTGTGCTCACCTGAACTGAGACTGATCGAGTAACTTTTCGCGCATGTGGTACTGGTTGGGTACGTGAAGGTGAGGTTGGTTCGTCTTGAACTGGTTTCTGAATGGCACTGACTGGTTTTTGAGGTATATTGGAATCGAAATTCTTGCATATTTGTAGGAGTTCTTGGTCCAGTTTTGATATTTGTTCGTCTTGAAGTCTTACTCTATCGACGTAATGTTGAAGTTGTGATTCTTTAAATTCCAATTGGCGTTTTAATCGGAGTTCCTGTAAATGTATTTAATTATTTTGTTTTTGAAGCTTCTTACTTGGGGCACAAGTAAAATTATAACATTGATTTTTGAAAAAACCTAAATGATAAAAATAAATCTAGATAATGAAAGATTCAATACAATTAGTTTTTAAAGTGCATATTATTAATGTTAATTTACGAAAGTACATTTTGGTGAAAATAACTTTTTTAAAACTGTCCAAAATATTAAAAATTAAAATGTTTTCGTGTTTGGGATATTTTTTAAATTTTGACGTTAATAATTCTAAATTGGAGATGAGAGAACGATATGCATAATAGAAAAAAATGAGTATAAAATATATCATTTTTAATAACTTATTGGGCATTCTTACATTAATTTGGAAAATACTTTTTTCTTGCATCCAGTTTGCCACGTTTTTGTACTCTTCTTTGTAACTTTCTGTATGGATTTCCTTTTGTTTTCTGGCGTATTCCAGCTCTAAATTTAATTTTTCCCTAAGAATATTTGCTTCAGTTTCCAATTCTTTCGTTTTCTGTAGGATAATAAATGTTTCATGTTTTTCCTGATTTATTGTTATAACGTTGTTAACGTATATTTCTTCAGATATTAACGGCACATAACCGTAAAATTGAAGCTTCTGTTGACTTATCAAAATTTGCAAATGTCTAAAAAATATTTTTTAATGAAAATAATTGAAATTTGAAAAATCTATTTTGATTGAAATTAAAATATCCAGCTTAAAAAATATTGCAAAAAAAGGGTAAAATATCTCTTTTTTAGGAAAATAAAAAAGTGATGTGTGTATTTTAAAATATATGTATAATCCGCAGAAATCAAATGAAAATAGCGTAATTTATTTCCGGTCTTAATGAAGGTGCTAAAATTTGGGTAGATCGGCACTAAAAATATTCACGTACTTAAAATTCATCTGTGGAAACTGCATCTAAATGCTTCATTTAATTTCGAAATTATAAGCTTACAAAATAAATGAAAAGAGACAAAATGTGTTATGCAAACTAATCAATCATACGATTGGAATAAAATTTTATTGAGCTAAGAAATGAACTTTTGCTAATGTAACGGTGTTTAATGCGTATAAGTAGTTAAAAGCGCTTATCATTTTTTAAATCACTACAAAAATTAAAATTAAATGTCATTTTTAGGTAAACAATCTTTAAACATTGCGTTAGGCCTAGATAGAACAAAACTACTTCTCACTTTAAAGTCTTATCTGGCTAAATTATATTGATGGATAAAGCCCAACAAAAGAAAAAAAGAAAAGAAAAATTTACAGAAAACATCCTTTACTTTTTAAATTTACCTATAAAACGGTCGCTATGATATTGACATTGTTTTTTAAATTTTCTTTTTCGACTTAGTAATTCAATTACAATTTTTAGATGGACGTGAAATCGGAAAACGAAAGTAAATAATAAATTATTTCTAATATTTTTTTATAAATTATCAGTGTCAACTGAAATAAACCTCAGCTAGGTATATGAAATATAAAATACCCATAGGGACTAATAGTTTTATATGATAAAACGATTGTTTTATAAAATTTGACGAAAGTCCACATATTAAAAAATATAAATGAGCCTCAATTCTTCTTCTTTCTTTCCTCGTTTCATTACATCAACTGATAGTAGTATAGGTATATCGTTATTTCTGACTAACCCTGTATAAAAAGTATTTTTTCGTAATTCTTATTTATATAGTAAAATAATTTGTAAAAATCAAACTTACTCAATTTTCTTTTTTATAGCACTTTCACGTTCTTCCATAAGTTTGATTCCCTCTTCACATTTCATCTTTTCTTCTTTATTTCTTTCAACCATTTCTTCCAATTCTTCATTTAAATCGTTTATATTATTTTTATAAAATTCTACCAGTTTTCTGTTTTGTATAACATCACTGCTCAATTGAGCAATGATAACCTTTTCATCCGATATTGAAATCAAATCGACAATTTGATGTTTCAAGTTCAACAGTTCCTGTTCTTTAGAATTGTTCCATGTTAGCTCATAATTCTTTTCCTGTTTACTCACTTTCATTTCAGTTTCTAAGTTATTAATTTTTATACTTAATTGCTCTATTTCCTTAGTCAAATCAATGTTGCTCTTTTGTAATTGATTGTACGTAGTCGTATCTATGTATTCACACAATTTTTCTTCGATGTCGCTTATTTGTTCTTGAAGAGTAAGATTCTTTTTTAACAATTCTTCGTTGAATTTGTTGTATTCTTTAAATTTGTCTTCAGATTTACTTAACTGTTCTTTAACTAATTCATAGAGGTTGTTAATGTGGTTAGCTCTTTGTTTTTCTGTTATTTCTCGAATTTCGGCTTCAGCTAACTTTTGAGCCAACTTTTCTTCTTTATCATTAAAACCTTTTATTGTAAATAAAGCTTCTTTGGACATCAGATCCTTTAATTTGGATAGAAATTCATTTTTGTCCAACTCTAACGATTTTTGTGCTTCCATGAGGATTTCAAGTTCTAGTGATTTGTTTTTTTCTTGTTTCTGAATATTTGCTGTTAAGTCTCTATATTTTAGAGTTATATTATTTAAATTCTTTTCTAGCTCTTTGTAATTTTCGAAATTTACCGTTATGTTATTTAAATTTTGCATCTCTTTTAATTTAGATTCTAAAGTTATATTCCTATTTTGCAAATTTGTCAAATTTTTTAAGTAAGACGATTCGATACGATTTAAATCTTTTTCTAAATTTTCAATCCTGTCACTAAGTTTCTTAGTATCATTTTCTAAATAGACCACTTTTCTGTTTAAACTAATGTTTGATGCAATAACCTCGTTGATTTTTATAATTTTCTCTTCATCAGTTTCGCTAATTAGAATCTTCAATTTCTCCAACAGAACATCGTGTTCATCCTGAAGAGTTTTCAGTGTACATTCTGAAGATTTAAGGTCTTCTTCAAGATTGAGTTTAGTAGCTGCCAAATTTTTTAACCAGAGAAGAATTTGGCGTTGAATAAACTGTAACTGAGTGTTTTTCGTAATTTTAACGGTCGCAAATAAATTATGAATACATTCTTCAACGTTTTCCGTAGGACTTTCTTCTAAGTGAATACCAGAATCTGCTGTAAGCGTATCAGTTTCATCTTTCTCATCTACTTCTTCATTTTTATTTATGACACTTGCTCCTTTTCTTGCTAATCGGAGTTGTTCTCTTAGTTCCGAATTCACTCCTTCTAAATTGTGAAGTTCAGCTTGTAATCTCATCGCGGGATGGTACCACCCCGTAATATGTTTCACGTCTAATGCTCGTAAAAGTTGTTCAAAAGTCTCAGATTTAATTTCCATTTGGGACTTTTTGGATTTGACAGAATTCATGATTTCATGAAGACCTTTCCTTAAAGCTTCGTTTTCTTCAGCTAAAGCCTTCATGTCATCTTTGGAATGATTGTATTCATAATTTGGTTCTTGGAATTTTGAATCGTAAGAAGGTTTATGACCGAGTTCTATAATTTGGTTGGATAATGAAGATATTGTTCTGTTTAATTTTTGTACTTCCGATTTTAGTTGCAAAATGGTTTCTTCTTTGTTTGAAAGATGGTGCTTTAGATATTCTATTTCTTTTTTTAATTGTTTTTGTTTGGAATTGTAACCGGATATGCTTACGGTTTCTTCTTCAGGGATTCCCAAAGTATCTCTAAAAATAGAAAGTTTTAAATAGTGAAGTAATAAGGAATTACTAATTTTTAGATTTAATATACCTTAATGAAGAATTTTCTCTTTCTAATACATCACAAGTTTCTTGAAGCTTGTTTGTTGTTTTAACTAAACCAATTATTTGTTTTTCTTTCTGTCTATTTTCAGTTTTTAATTCGTTTATTTTATTTAAGTTCACAGCCAAATGGACTTGACCATTTTCATGCATTCTGTTTAAAATGTTTTTTAGCTAAAAAATAAAGAATAATTAAGCTAATTTCAGAGGTTTGAAAATGTATTTACCTCTTCATCTTTACTTCTTATGGTGTCTTCCGCAAAACTTAGTTCGTCGTGTAATTTTTGGCATCTGTCATGAATGTTTTTCAACTGATTTTTTAATTCTAAATTATTATGGGACAATTCCTTTGATTTTAAGTGTTCTTCTTTTTTCTGAGTTTTCAGTTTTGTCAAAACCACTGTAACCTAAAGAGAAAAATATTTTAAATAAAAGAAAGAATACTAAATCCTCTTTTTGCATTTTTTTTTGTTAGAATATCTTCTTTAAAGGATTATAATGGCAAATAAAAATTAATAAAATTCTTCTTACCTCCTCCATTTCCTTTGTAGCTATCTGCAACTGGCTTTGGACTTCGGCTAATTGTTTTTCTCTCTCATTTAAGGCCCTTTGAAGTGCTGATAAATAGGATTGCGAATGCTCTGGCTCAGGCTCATCTTTTGGTAAACTAGACAGAGACGAATTCAAGCTCGGCTCTTTAAGGCGAGCTTTTAACTTTAGAATTTCATCATCTTTTGATTTTAATTTGTCCTAGAGATAAGTGAAGAGTAAAAAAATTAAACTTAATGAGAAAGTATCTGTGCTATTATATAAATGAAATGGGCTTATATTTTATTTGTTAGAACTGATGAGGTTTCTGTAAAATTTTAGGGATTTAAGATTTTATCGTTTACCTGAACTTCTTCTAATTTTTTATTTACTTCTTCTAGTTTGTTGTTAAGATTTTCTTCTAGGTCAAGTTTTGTTTTATGTAACATTTCAAATTCATTTTTCAAAATGTCATTTTTTGATGTAATTTTTGCCATATTCTCTAAAAAAAAATGGAATACAAATCTTCGTTTATTTCTTTGTAAGATTTTTCATTATACCAGATGCGTGAAATAAATTACAGGACTCTAACACAAATTTGTATATTTTTAGAGTAATAGATTAAAAAAAATACATTTAAAATGTTTGTTTCAACTTTAAATGTAAACTTTACTTGAAAGATAATTGAAAATTAAAATTTACAGCTTCAAAACTGTACAGGGTGAGTCACCGTAGACGCGACGGTCCATAACTTCAGAACGGTACATTTGACGAAAATTTTGTAAGAGTACTTTTTTGTGTATATTCAAAAAAGTCATAATTTGACTTTTACAAATTAATTAAAAAAAAATATTGGATTTTAAGTTTTTCAAATTTTTGATCACTATGTATCAAATATTTTTTAATGCCACAAAATAGAACTTGAACAGTTAGAATGGGGAAATGTAAGCTGTTTTTATTGATTTTCAATGGATTGGCTGTTACAGACATCTGAATTAAAAAAAAAGTAATTTTCAGGTGGCTGTAGATCCTTTATTAAACATAATAGACGTCAAGTGAGATAAATGGTTGAAATCAGCTCTGCAAGGGGTTTATAAAAATATAAAAACATATGGGGTGTTCCTTTTAAAAACACAGCTTTGATACATCTTTTTTTTTGGGGCAACCTGTATAAGTGAAACTAACTTCAAATTATGACTTTTTTGAATATACAAAAAAAGTACTTTTACAAAATTTTCATTAATTGCACCGTTTTGGAGTTATGGACCGTCGCGTCTACGACTCACCCTGTATACAAATGAGTAAAAATTACGTTCTAGTCAAAAGGAATGGATATCACCCTTTTCTTAAATTACCATGAAGTTTACTCAGTTATATTAATTTACCTTTATTTTCTTCAATAAATAATTCCTTTTCTTTTACTAATTCTGTCAGTGAAAGAATTTCTTCAGTGGCTACAGATAATTCATCCCGTACTTTCAACAGTTTTTCTCTTAAAATATAATTCTCCTTTTCCACCTCCTAAAATCCATAAAATTTATTTGTCTTAATGAGTATTTTTTTTTAAAGAAAATACATTTTGAATAGTATTTTAAGTACCTACTAAATGCTTCAGTTATATATAATTGGCATTCAAAAATTAATGCATTTCATTCATAGTGTAGTAAAGCTTAAGCGATTTTTCACTTTATTTCAATCGCATACCAATATACGAGAAAGAGGATAAACAAAAAAAATTGAATGTGTAGGGGTGATTCGGACTAGTTGCAACATTGACAAAAATAAAAATAAAGTAAATTCACAAGGGAAGAGGGAGAAAAACGGAATGAAAAAATTGAGAAGGAAACAGAATAAAAATAAGATTTTAATTATTAAAAAATTAAGTATTGAAGAAAATTGATAAAAAAAATGTAAAAAATTAAACAAAAGTGATTTTTTTCCTAATTCTTTTAATTTTCTTTACATAATTTAATTTATTTTTCCTTCATCAATTTTTTCTCATAAAAAAGGAAAAAACGGAGGAGATAAAAGTAAAAAGCAAACAAACAATTGAAAAATTGTAAATAATAATAGCGACTAGAAAAAAAAAAGAATAATAATGAATAACAAAAATAGAGAAACAAGTTTGGGAAAAATTGCTAAGTGAACGAAATTAAAAGTGATGTCAGAAAGCAAAAAGTAAGAAAAAAAATTATGAGAAAAACACGAAAGGTACAAATATAAAAAACCTAAGGACAAAAGGAACAAGAAAGTAAGAACAAAGAAAAAATAAGCGAAGAGAGAAATGCTCACGAAAAGCAAAAAGAAAAATATGAAGTTAGAAAACAGTGATTAGAAAAAACGGTAGTTTAAAAGTGACGAAACACCAAATTAGAAACAAAAAAAAAACAATAAGAACAAAAAGTGAATAAAAAAATGAGAAAAGAGAAAAAGAAAAATGTATTAAGTGAAAGTAAATATAATCAATATACAATTATTATTATTATTATTATTATTATTATTAAACTATTTAAACTAGTAAAAAAGAACGATTCAAAATCGATAATTTTTGAAGACACTAAAAATGAAAAATAAACAATCGAAAGCCTTAGTTATTATGCAATTTTGATTAGTACTACATTTACAACATGTACTACTTTGTAATTTATTAGCTATTTCTAAAAGTAGATTTGAAGGGAGTATTTACAAAAAAATATTTCACTAAACATAGTGGTCCAAATTTATTTTTATTTTATATACAGCATGACCCATCTAAATTGGAAACACCACTATAGTATTTGAAGTTTTTAAGGGTCTGATGATAATTCTGTAATTGAAACTAGTAGCCAGTTTTATATTTACATCAAATAAAAATATTTAATGTGATGAGAGTTGGAGTAATTTCTCTTGTAACATTATTTTTATTATTACTCTTATTATTATTTCGAATTATGGTTATCCTTCTGTAAGTAAATTTTTCAACCATCTAAGACGATTTTTTTAAGATACGAAACATCATATATTATTATAATCATATATTTAAGTCTAATAAAAACGTACTGGTGCGTTAGCACATAGTGGTACTATTGCATCAAATAAATAATAATTATTATTAAACTTAACTAAAGATTTTAAAA
Source organism: Hermaeophaga mercurialis (assembly GCA_951812935.1). Taxonomy (NCBI): domain Eukaryota; kingdom Metazoa; phylum Arthropoda; class Insecta; order Coleoptera; family Chrysomelidae; genus Hermaeophaga; species Hermaeophaga mercurialis. The sequence goes on along the minus strand of OX638362.1, from coordinate 28,948,253 downwards.
ACCATTTTTTAAACAAAATCTTGATAAATACTCCATCTTCTTATTATACCGACACAAAAGTAATCCTGTTTAACTGAAAACCAATTTTCCTTATTCGCGCTTAGTGAATATGGCATTTTTTCTTGAAAACATTCGTAAAATAATTTCATTTTTACGTTTTCCTCGCCATCATACACCTTATGATATTTGCTTCAAATTATTAAGCAGTAGAGAATTGATTTTCGTTTTACATTCACTTACATTTTGCTACAGTATTTTCATATTCTGTCTATCGTTGGTTTAAGAAAGCTTATACATATATATATATATTTCTTGGAACTATTCAACCCGTCTGCAGATATTTCTTTGTATGATTTTTCTGTAGCGTCACAAATCGATTTTTATATTATTTAAAATATGAAACAACGTTTAATATTATAGTTTATTTCTATCACTGAGACATTTAACCATTTTATTACTGCATTATAATACATAAAATAATGCTAAATCTTCAAAAAAAATTTTGAAATAGCTGAAATGTGACAATTATTATATACATATATGTATTATTAATTTTAGTCTGGCCAATAATATTTAAATAAATTACATTTTAATTGATAACATTAATTTTAAGTTTTATGAATATCCTAGAAAAATTGATATCTGGTCTTTATTTCTAAAAAGTGAATTAAAAATAATCAAAAAAATAAAATTATCATCAAATCATTATTTCTTTGTCGATGAATTGAACGCCGTGTTATTAAATTATTGTAAAATAAGGAAGAAAATAATTTAAAGTCAAATTCTTTATTTTAAGTAAAATATTATACAGTATGTTCATACGGTCAACATCTCCCTTTTATTTTTTGTACGAGGGAAACCAAGACAGGGTGAAACTATGTTAAAGATATCATATGTATTTATTTATTATTATATTTATATATTATGAAGTTGGAAATATCAAATGGCACATAGAATTGAGAGACACCTTATTTTAAAGGTCTGATCAACTTCTTTACATCCATGATTTATTACAAAGTTACGAGGCTAGTAAGATATATAATTAGTATATAATATTTATTCTTGTATAAATTTAAAATAATCAATTCTTTAAAACTGAATGGATTAAATAATGTAAGTGAAAAAAGAAATTAGAAAAATGTTTGTTAGTTCTAAACTATTTCAATTGATTATTCAAATTAAGAGTTGACTAAGTAGTGTCTAAGTCATCCAAGAGTGAAAGAAAAAGTACCTGGAATATTTATAGACAGCGAAAATAATGCGTATTTTTAAATGGTATCTAGAAAGTGTTATTTGCAACAAAATATTCTAATAAAACTTTTTCTAACATCATTAATTTACACAAAAATTCACTTTAACATTTATTCGAAAATGTATACGTAACAACACTTCAAACTTTTAATAAAAATATGTTTCATGTAACCAAGGAATATCTACCTGATGAATCATAAAATTGTGTTAGTTTGCAGAAGATTCAGATCGTTTAATCGTTTGGTAAAGTAGTTTTAATATTCAGTGAAAAATAGCTTTTTATTCAAATGAAGGATATTACGACATGTTAATTAATCTAATCCACGATGATTTGTACCAGTGTCCCAAAAATTGTTGGAAATGTCTAGTGTATTACCTAAAAAAAGTAGAGGCAGAATCGTTCGGATATGTAATAATTGCCGAGAATACATTTTTCACTCTTCGACATCCCCTGTAATCGACCATTCTAAATATCTAGGTGTAATAATATAAAAACGTTTAAAAAACAATTGTTTATACTGAACTGAGTTATCGGTGCTGCCGGCTTCAGTTGCTTTTAGGTAAATAATATTCGGATAGATCTAAAATACTAATATTTATATTTATGAAAACAGCTGACTTTAGAAAAAAAAATTATAAGACATTTTTATTCTGCATACGTTTTTATATCGCATCAATAAATATGTGCATTATTTTCGCGGACACCCTGTACATTTAACTGATAAAAATATTTGAATATTTTCTACGCACATAATAACCAGAAAATAAGAAGGATAATTGGGTTGCAGATTTTAAGTACACCAAATTTTTGGTAATTTAAAAAAAAAGTAGTTCAGTGTCTGTTGAATACAAAGAAATAGAAATTATTCGAGTTCAGGGTAAAAATCAACAAAAGAGTCTAAAATTATATTTTCGTAAAGGACAAAATTTTCATACATAAATGTTTAATGGATACGCAGATTCAGCCATTTACTACTGTTTACTAATAGGTTTACCTTTAGCAAGTGCATATAGGATTAGCTTAATTACTTTAACAGCTTCACTCCAGTGATTCGATGGATTAAATAGGGATTCTACAACTACAATTATAGGATGTTCGACTAATTAAAGACCTTTAATTAAAGTATTAGATGGTTTTAGAAAAAATAGACTTCATAGCAGAAACAGTCAGACTTTAAATAAAAATATATGGTTTTCCTACGGTCTTCCAAATGCTATCCAAGCTCAGATTTTGAGCTGGATATTTTTTACGATTATTTCATTTTCAAAAAACTACAACAGTACAAACGTATAACTCGAGATAAAGATAATTTATCTTTTATATTTCTTATGGATAAATTCCACAAAGTAGGGATTGAAAAAATTAATTTAAATCAAGATAAAGACATTTATTAAAAAAAAAAATGTTTGTACGTACCTCTATGTCTCGCAGCAAATCTGATATCTGTCTATTTTTATTATGCAAGGTTTCGATCAGTTCTTTTTGCTTGTCTTTTATGCTTTCAGAAATATCAGATTCACTGCCGCCGCCATCATGAGGTCTCGGCTGAATTTCGTTTTGAAGCCGTCGGTTCTCTTGTTCCAAAAGCTTCATTTTATTATTTAACTAAAGCAAGGTAATATGAAATTAGAAATGCATATTTTATAAAGGAAAATAATTGCAAACTAGGATTATTTAATTTATTTGGTATCTCAAGTTTAATTAACCATCACATATTTCCTGTGTTCACATACAGTTTGGCCAAAAGTATTGAGCACCTATGATAATTCTTAGAATTTTTGGGAAAATCGAATTCAAATGGATTGAAACATTTTTTATAGGTTTATATTATAATTTATTAACGAAAAATCAATATTTTGTTGGTCAACCCTTTGCCTTAATTACAGCAGAAATTCTTTTCGGTAGGGACCGTTTAAGTTTCTCACAGTCTTCAGGACATGTAGCGTTCTATTTTTGACGCAAATGGTTTTTAACTCTTCTTTGGTCTTTATTGTGTGGCGCCTGACTCTACGTTTTAATAAACCCCATAAATGCTCTATAGGATTCAGGTCCGGCGATTCAGGTCCGGCGACCGGACGGGCCAATTAAGAAGTTCAATATTATTGCGTTGAAACCATGCCATTTATGACATGGCGCGTTATCCTGCTGGAGTTTTACCCCATCCATATTTGTATCACCAAAAAGTGTTGAAAATGAGGGTAACCACGTTGATGTACTTCGATGAGATCATCCGGCCCTCACACTGGAACAAATCGCCAACTCCAGAATCAGTCATGCAGCCCCAGACCAATTCGCTGCCCTCACCGTGTTTTATGGTTGGTACCACACATTCTGGACTAAACGCTTCGCCGACACGGCGACGTACAAAGGTCACACCAGGTGTACGAAAAACCTGAAATAAGAAAAAATATAAAGTCTTCAGAAAAATATTTTTATTTCTATCATTTTTTTAATATTATTTTAATAAAATTGACTAACTTACCTCAAAGTTAGATTCGTCTGACCACACGACATTTGACCATTCTTCTGCCGTAAAACTTTGGTTTTTTAGAGCCCATTGATACCGAGCATTCTTATTATTATCATCGGAGAGCCATGGTTTCTTCCTGGCTTTACAACCTTTCAGACCTGCTTACTCACAACTCAGCAGCGAGGTCTGAAGAAGTTTTTTTTCCTATTTTTCAGCGATTGTCTCACTAATTTTCGGTCTTTACAGTCTGTTGTAAAACGTTTACGTCCTGTTCTGGGTCTATTGTTGTGTGATCCAGTAGCGATGAATCGCTCAATAGCATATTGCACTGATCGGCGCGAACATTTCACACTTTTAGCTATCTCTACCTGCGATTTTCCTCTTCGTGCAAAACTTGTATCTGCCCACTTTGTACTAAACTAAATTAATTTCTTTTAGGCATATTGCAACAATATAACTAAATACAACGACTTAAAACACAAAAAACTCACTAGAACAATTGATGTGTACATAACAAGCGAAAGCAGCAGACTTATAAATAAATTTAAAAATAAGAAAATACCAAATTTTATTCCACCAGATGTTTTATTGCTAGATGGGGTGTGGGTCAATATTTTTAAATGTTTTTAGATGCCGTCAAAGCAGTCCCTAAACAATAAGATGTTTTTTCTGCCATATTATTCCTGTACATGTAAAATATGCAGGGTGCTCAATACTTTCGGCCAAGGCTGTATTAGTCTAAGCAAGGTAAATCCTGTTATCTAAATAGCAGAATTAATAGTAATATAAAGTTTAAAAGTTACAGACCCTAGTTTAAATTATTTATATTTGTGGAGCTAATTTAAAAAGTGCAGGTTTCTGATCATTTTTTATTTCCAAAAATGTATTCAGGGAAATTGAGATGAAAGATCGTGCTTTTAAGGGACTTCTATTGTTAAAACGGCATTAAAAAGAGGCATATGATTTCTATTCTAAATTGCAAAATAGTTTTAAAGTTTTAACTTTATTTACTCGATTCATCCAATATAAGTACTAAGTACTTGTAAATGATATAAACTTATAAGAAATTGGCATTTAAATATTATGTATACCACGTATAATCGCTTGATATCTCAGGTAGTGGCCAGTTGGCCAAATCAAGCCGTCTCAATCAAAAGCACATGCTTTTGCAAGTATTTGATTGAGTTCCTGTGGTAGTAAATCATTCCTCTCCTAAGTTCTCAGGCAGTAAAATTGAATAATTTCGGAAATAATAAAAATAAATGACATGTCAAAAAAAAGAAGACGAGTATATTGTGTTACCCCAATACAACCCATCGTTATTAGACTAAATGACGATTCTTCTTCAGAATTTGAGTATGAGCCAAGAAGTATTTTTTTTATTATGCAACTTTTACATCACGATTGTTCTTTACAGATTTTTTTATATATTTTTAATATTGCAACAGAAGCAGTCTTCTTTAATTTGGTTTTAAGGTTTTTTTATTTTTCGATTAAAGTTTATTTTTAAATAAACCTTCTTTCAATAATTTTTAACAGCATCTGAGGATTTCGGTAAGTAAAATTGGTAAATTAGCAAAATACCTGTGCTAGTTCAAAGACCGGAGAAATAAGGAGGTTTTAATAAGTCGATCAAAAAATTAAAAATCAGTGCTGCTAACAGCAACACTGTATGCAATACAGAATAGAAATACTATACCCCTATCGAGCATTATCAATATGAAGCTATTCACAAACATTTTGCTTGTCACTATAGTAACCATTTTTAAAAAGCTGGTGGATCCAAGACTGATTAGTTTAGTGTACTCACTTTATTTATCTCAGCTTCTTGTTTATCATTGGCTTTATTGACTTTTTTAAGCTTTGATTTCAATTCTAAATATTTTTGTTCCAAATCTGCAAATACAAAAATGATTTAATATTTTTTTGTATAAATTAATTTAAAATATAATAGCGGTTTAAGAAAAAATAAACTGACGAGTTCACCGGTTCCTGAGATAAAAAGAAAGTCCTAATTTGGGCATTGGTCATTCTAGAAAACCCAAAAAGAATAAAAATCAATATTATAAATAAATATTCTTCCCTTATTTTTGATTCATTATTAATACATTTTTATCAGGACTTTATTAGAAATTGATTATTTTTTGGATCTATATAAATCGTATATTTTTTTAAATATTAGATTGTTCAAAAAATGTATTATTTAAAATTTGGATACATATCCATCTTGTCTAATTACTTTCATATTCTATAGAACTAGATTTTCTGGATCTAGAACTTCTCAGATCTCCTTCGGATTCTTGTTTTTTAGTCTCGTCTTCAGCCTGTTTGACAGCCATTTCTTCCAGTTCGTGAACTAGCGTCTCCACTTGTTCTCCTTTGTATTTTAAGATTTCCTGACAGGCCCTAATTTAAAAAAAAGTATAATTTAATACTTTATTAGATAATAATACATAGTAATATGGGAATGTAATACAATAATATTATTTTAATGCAGTGGTAACTATTTTCAAAAAAGGTGACCTTCACGTAGTTCAGAACTATAGAACAATAAGCTTATTGTCATGCTTTTCATAGGTGTTTGAAATTGCTATGGGCAAAAGACTTTTCAATTACCTAGAAAAACATAAGACTCTTACAAATTCGCAACATGGCATACAAAAAGGAAAATCAATTACAACTGCAGTTTTCAATTTTGTTGAGAAGATATTACAATTTTTGGACTCTGGGAATATAGCTGTTAGAGTTTTCCTTGATTTGATGAAAGCTTTTGACTGTGTCAACCACCAAATTCTTCTTGATAAATTGTATAAAATGGGGGTGCGGGGAAATCCCCATGAATGGTTTAAAACATCTCTCAAATCGTAGTCTGTATGTATAAAATATGAAACCACTGAATATTACTCGGAATCTAAAAATATTACTCTAGGTGTACCCCAGGGCAGTGTGTTGGGACCTATTCTTTTTTTACTATATTTGAATGACTGCCAAATTGCATATCAGATAATACAGTGGTAATACTCATAAGTTATGCTGACGATAAAAATGTACCAATAGCAAATTCGGACTATATGGTTTTTGAAAAAAATACCACTTATACTATTGAAGGGATCTCAAATTGGTTCAGTAAAAACTCTTTGTTACTTAATCTATCTAAGACTAGTTGTGTTTTATTCAAATATAGTCGTGATAAACGTGCATATCTAGAAAATATTACTATCAGTAATACCGATGTACAATATACAACTAATTTTTTGGCAGAGATATTAGATGAGAATCTCAGCTGAACCGACCACATAGTTGGTCTTAGTTGTAGACTATGTAAGGTATGCTTTGCATTAAAACGAATAAAGGATGTTGTGGATCAAAAATATCTGATCTGCTCTTACTTTGGTTTATTTCACTATTTATTAACGTATGGCATTATTTTTTGGGGTGGTTCACACAGTTGCGAAGCTTTTGTAATTCAAAAAAGAGCAGTTCGAATATTGGCGAACTTAAAACTCAAGAAGTCATGGCGAGGACATTTTAAAAAATTAGGATTGTTGACCTTTTTTGGTGCCTATGTATTTGTTTTTAAAAATATCGAACTGAACATTGTCACAAAACATGGTTTAAAGATATCTTCACTGTACCTATACACAAAACTACTCTTTTGGAACAAGGAATGTCTTTATAAATGTCTTCAATTTTACAACATGTTACCAGTGCAATTGAAAAATATAAACAGCTTAATCACTTTTAAAAACAAATCAAGAATTTCTATTGAACCTTACAGTTTAGAAAACATAAATGAAAACATTATCCGAAACCACTGCTGGCATTTTCTGCATATTATATCTTATTGTGTTTGTGTAAATATATAATTCTATAAACATCTTAACGATCAAATTGATATAAATTCTTACATTTTTAATTTTCATTGTCCTACTTGTTTATTTGACGTATGTCATACAACTTTATATAAGTCGATGTATGTATTTTTATAAGATTGTCCCTGATATTAAATAAAGAATTTTAAATTTTGAATTTTTTCAACTGCAATATTTTTTCAAAAAGTATATATCTACCAAACTTAAATAAGGAGGAAAAAGCATTGTTTAATATGCATACTAGCCAAACTAATTATTTTTACATAATTTTATTATATCGTATTACCTTATAAGTGCCTTATACTTATTTTCATCCAAATCTTCACTTTCACAGTCGAACCAAGTGACACTATTATACAGTTCATCTCTATCGTCATCATTTAAATCTTCTACGTTCACAGATAGGATATATTTCCAGTTCATTTTGTTTGTTTTTGTAAATGTTCATCTACAACAAGTTAAAATCTTATGCCAAAGTTGTGACACAACATAAATGTATGTTTGGTCGAAGTACGTTGCTTAGCAACAAAACTCACAAACAATGAGTCGTGACAGGGTTACTAAGAAACGACTATTAAATTCGAGGGATCGACTCAGTGGTGTAGAATTGGAAATAAGAATAAAACAAGTCAACGTTTCATAGTTAAAGCCACGTTTAAATATGCATCGATTCGTTGGGGTCAGTATACGTGTGGAACACCAAATGGAATAATAATAATAATAATATTTATTGATACATAGAGATATTACATGAATATATTGGACATATCAAAGGAAATTATTTGGTAGGTGATTATACAGTTTTATACCCTGATAGGTTGGAGAATATTCATATTTTGCTGTTTTATGATTGGGAATACTTTGGTATATCTTGTTATATACTTATGATGACTTGAAAGTTTACTCAATTGGTGTTCCTTGTCTTTAATGTATAATTTCGCTATTGTGCATCAAATCCACATTCAAATGGTCTTCTTTTTTCTCAGTCATAATAACTTTTTTTAGAAACTAAGTTTAAGAGTGTTAATAGAATAATTAAAATTAAAATAATTATTAGTCTTCTAGTTATGTTTTGATTATTTATACTAGAATCTAGATATTTTGAGTGGAAGTAAAATATAATTTTTATTTTACATAAATATCTACCTCACCAATAAATAGAAATATAAAGGAATAATCACACTACATCGACAAAATGTCAATATCAGGCTGCAGCTTCAAAACCAAAGTGATGTTTTGTAGAAAAATGATTTATATATATATGCATATTATTAAAAAATCCCCAAACACACAATTTTAGATTAAGAGATGACATGCTACAAGGAAAAAATGATTCATACTATCATACATTGAATCCACTTCAAGTGATAGTAAAACTTAACAATATTTAGATAAAACTTGGATTTTAACAAGAGTTATGGTAGAGAGACTTGGCAAGATGGAATTATGGTAACTACAAGTAAAAACCTCGGTAGACAGAAGTAAATACAAAATACAAACAGTGAAATAAATGAAATTGGATTTGCTTCCATTGCAGGATTTTGTTTCAAAGGTAAACCAAAACTGGGGGTTATCATAATAAAATGAAATCAAGTTTGAAAATAGGTAGAGCCCAACTAATTCCTAGCTTAAGTAGGTAAACCTTTTTTTATTGTGATGGAGTATGTCAAAGTAGTCAAACTATCACTTGACTTGAATAAGAAATTCCTGCAAGAGTTGAAAAAAAAAATGAAGTGGTTAGGAAGTGAAAACTAATCCGAAGCAGGCAACGCTCAACAAAATGTTTAAGGTTACCGTATAATCATTGCTATTAAAACTTGATAAAGATGGAATAGGTGCAAACAAATTTAAAAAACTTGTTGATTTTCTGAGGAATCCAATGAAAATTATTGTAGACTCAGAGATAGATATTGCTTCTGATGCAATTTTTGAAGATAATTTTGGTTATTAAAAATACTATTTTAGAATATATTACAAAGAATATTTATCATTTCGTATTCGAGTTTATCTTTTGTTAGTAAGAAACTGTATCATTTTATTTTTTTAAATGTAAATGTCTCATACCCTTAAAAATATATTTATGTGACTACTGTGTTAATTTTTTCTTCCTAAAATAAGATTACAAAAGTAACTAGATTTTAATACATAATTGCTTTCTCTTTTTTTTTGTATTTTTACTACTTTAGTTAATGGAATGAATTCATTATTTCCATTATTGTGCATATTTATAATAATCCCGAAACACTTAAGTTTCAGATTATAAAATAACCCTGCAACGATTTCAATCCTACATTGAACTCATTTCGAGTGACAGTTACAACCCCCTGGTGTTTTTAAATGGGACCTGGACTTAATATTTCCAAAACGGCGGACGTGGGAACCAGGATTGATAGAATGGCCCACACGATCACCTGATCTTATGGTATTAGAATTCTTCTTATGGAGATGTGTGAAGATTATAGGATATTTATTAAAAATTAGGATATTGTCAAGACGTTTGAGGCAAAAATGTTGAACTTCTCTTAGATTAATATTCATATCATTTTTTCGTTTTTACATTATCACAAACTGAAAAGGATTATTAAATTTTTAGTGGGTTATAGCCAATTTTGTGATTATTTTATGTTTTTAATGTTAATTTTTGCAATAAATTTAAAAACAATATCGTTTTTGAATAGGGAATAGAGAGATGTTTTAATTAATGTATCACCCCTACTATTTGGGGGTTGTAACTATCACTCGAAGGGGGTTCCATGTAGGAATGAAATTATTTTATTGCAGGATGTCATTTCCTGATCTAAAATTGACATTTTTTTTTAAATATGTACAATAATTGTATTGTAATAATGAAATGATTTGGCTAATCCACACTGTATAAAGTTTGACTTAAATATTTTTATTTTTTTATTGAGGGTGAAAAAAATTAGCTTAAGGGTAAAATTAATTTTTATTTCTTGGTTGATTTATTGTGCGTTAGACAAGAAACCTTACTTGTGGGAGGAAAAGAGATACTTGTCTCTCTAGTACAATATATACTTATTAAAAACGTCGTTTTTTTTTGCAATATTTTAATTGCAAATTAATGCGATTAGATGCACGAATTAATTACAATGGTTGATATCCTTCTAGGCTCATCTTGTAAAAAGTTCCTATTTTGACATCAGCTCCCATATACAGGGTGATTCGTATAAGAACTGACACAGAGCATGGCAATGTAGAAGGAATTTATTTCTAAAACTTTTCTTACTCTAGTTATTTTTCAAAAAACTTTTTCAACAAAAACCCGAATAATTAAAGACATGTATTGCAGCTTTGGTATTAACAATAATCGAAAATTCAAAAATGGGCTACGAAACTAAATGCCAAATTTGACGATCAGAAGAAAATAGTTGAAATAATCATAATAATTTAATAAAAAAACAAAAAACTTAAACAAGATAAATAACAATAATTTGCACTGATAAATTATTGTAGAAATTGTTCAAAATGATCACCGTTTCTTCTCATGCATAAATTTATTCTTCGTCTAAAATTTAAATTTTCTCTATTGAATAATCCCTGATTGTTTCTTATTAATTTTCATTTCTCCGTAATGTGATTCCACAATTTTTCTCGAGACGCAATTGGTGATGAATTTACAAATTCTTTTAACATTCCCCGATGAAAGAAGTTTTATTTGTTGAGGTCTGGTGATTATGGAGGCCAAACTTGTGGGCAATTATTTCCTCTTCAAAGCCATTTAAAATCTTAAACAATAATACTAAAATCAGGCGGTGCTCCATCATGCATAAACCAATATTCCGTCCGAGTTGTAGTGGCATCTCTTTAAGTAGATACATGAGAGTGTTTTGGAGAAATTCATAATAAGTTTCGCAATTCAGTCGATTGGATAAAATAACTGGACCAATTAAATACCGATCAATAACACCGATCCATCATTAAACTTGCCTTGGAAATTTCCAGAAGTTACTGAATGAGGATTTTCTTTGGAATACTCATGATAGGTATGTAAATCTGTAATACCCTTTGAGGGTGAATCAAACTTTATCAGTAAAGAGAATTTTCTTTTGATGCAGAATAAACCGATAAATTCACTCGTTTAATCAAATTTTCAGATAACAAATCTTGCACTTTTTGGATATGATATGAATATGGTAGATTACATTTGATAATTCGGTATACAGAAGTTTGCGACATACCACTTTGTCGAGATATAATTTTAGTACTAATATATTGGTAATCTTCAATTGTATCCACAATAACTTTTTCGTTTTGTGACCTGATTGCAATAGCACCTTCTCGACTATTACTGAAAAACCTGCCTGTTTCTCGTGCCCGTCTTTCATTGGTGGAAAATGTTTCTCCATGGGCGATCACACAATTAGGAAATCTTCTTCGATATTCTTCAACACTTCTTTTGCAATTTACTTCACAGAAACTAACGCTAAAGTTGACATGCTAACTTGTTCGCTAAATGAAAATTTTCCGACCATTTTCAAAACACTCAGCAAGCAATTACTTAAATGACTTTTTTCCTGATCGTCAGATTTTACATTTAATTTCATAGCCAACTTTTGAATTTTTGATTATTTTAAATAACGGCTGCAATACGTGTTTTTCGTTATACAGGTTTTTGTTGAAAACGACAAAGTTTTTTGAAAAATAACAAGAGTAAGGAAAGTTTTAGAAACAAATTTCCCATGAATTAAAGTATTCATTTATTAGGTTCGCCAACAAATTTATTATTATTAACCCTTTAGAATGCTACAATTGAAATCTACTGTCGATTAATTCTCTTAGCACACTCACAACGCGTACCAAATTGCTTTTTTTAAATTCAAGTATAATTGAGATATTGATTTTTTTCGAAATATATATATATACATACAGTGTGTCTACTTAAGTTGGAACCATATGGAAAACTTTTTTATTATTAATTTTAGGAAAAAAAGTTATTCTTTATAAAAAGTTCTGCGTGGTCTAAAACCTGAAATACAACCATCGGATTTAAAATTTGTTGAGCCGTATAAAAGGTTTGTCGAAAAATATAAATTTTGCTCAAGAGTAAAGTACCTTTAAATTTGACAATATCGAAAAATGTTACTAAAAAAAGTTGATCAGAATTAAAAATTACGTTTACATCCATTTACATTAATAAAATTATTTTTTATTTTATTATTTGCAAAATAAGTGAATATGCACTTATTACGCGTTTTAATTGCAAAATTATTAGAAAACATCGAAAAACTAAAAGGTTATCATGTGTTTCGTAATCACAAGAGATCAATGTTCGTTCAAAATAGAAATATTAGTAAAAAATAAAATAATCTGAAGTTTTAATTTAAATGGATGTACTTGCATATTTAAACGTAATTTTTAATTCTGATCAACTTTTTTTAGTAACATTTTTCGATATTGTCAAATTTAAAGGTACTTTACTCTTGAGCAAAATTTATATTTTTTGACAAACCTTGTATACGGCTCAACAAATTTTAAATCCGATGGTTGTATTTCAGATTTTAGACCATGCAGAACTTTTTATAAAGAATAACTTTTTTTCATAAAACTAATAATAAAAAGGTTTCCCATATGGTTCCAACTTAAGTAGACACACTGTATATATATATGTATATGGAGCTTTTTAAGATTTATCTCTTGACAGTCATAAAACAGGAATAATTTTAATTTAAAAAAAGTCGAGTCACTAAACGAAAAGTCACAAAATAGGAAATATCCTAGTGCATAGGTTTGGTGCTATTTTCAAATAATACATTTATTTAAATTAGGAGATGGGTCTTATTTTATTGCTTTTACTCGAATATTTTAGGTAGGGTTCATTGCTACCGATATTCCGTTTACATGAATATTTACCCTTATCAATCTTCTTGTGTACATATTGGAACAATTTTATAAAATATAAATTTGGTGTAATGTCAACAATTTTTTCAATATCAGTTATTTTTTCGTCATTTATTTATACAGTAAATTTCAGAAGGACAATTTTATGGCCACGTGTTATTCTGGGAATACATTTAAATACGTCAAGAACTGTTAATCCTTAAATCCTTAAATTATCTTCAATTTTAATTTGTTTTTACCTGCATTTACATACTTTCTGAGATCAAAATTATTATCCATTTTAATTTCAAGAGTTATGATAATGAGTTCATAACAACCAAGGCTATATTAAAATTATATTGTTGTTATCAGTGTCGAGCGACGACTTTAAACAGAACATTTGAAACGGGTCTTTCTAAAGATTCACCGCGTTTTTAGGTTAATTTTATAAAAATGTCTTTAAATAAAGTATGCTTAAGTTGTTTAGGGACTCTATCTAGAGAAATGAAAGTGTTAAATGGAATAGTTAGTAAAAGAAATATGCACTTTGTTTATACAGCTGATACTCCAGCTCCTGTCAAAGGTAAGTTCATTATGATTATTATTTAAAACAAAAAGATTTTTAAACGTATTTATATATCTAAATTAGGTTTTTTAATGATTAAAAGAAAATAGTTTGACTAAAAAACCGGATACCATAGGCGTTTCCCATCTATTTTATACTTTTAGGAGAGTGCGCCAACGCCATATTAATAATTATAATAAAAATATTTTCAAAATCTTTTACAAGAGCTTTAAATTTAGGGTTGTCTTTATTTTTACATTACACGAACCTAGGGTGGATTAAATTTAAAAAAATAACATAATTATAAAGGAACTTAAAATATCTAATAAACATCGATTTTTTATTACTTTTAATACTAGGATGTTGTAACAAAATTTGTATAGATTTTACAGACAAACCTAGAAAATTGTTGGGATTCTTGAGAATTTATATCTAAATCCCTCTAAATTTTTTTCTACTGTATTATATTTATTATATTAAAATGCCATTGAATTTAGTTTATTGTGATTACATTCAGGTAAAAATCTTGACATATTTATTTTATTGTGCTATTATAGAAATAATGACGAAATGCTTAATCAAAAGAGAAGTAGAAATTATTAAACACTTATTTTTATTTTTTGTTCATGATTTTGATGAACATAGATAATCAACCAGAAAAAGTATAAAACTACAACAAGCTGGAGAAACTATTGATGAAACACTTATGTCAAAATTACTGAAATTGTAGCTTACCAAGTTGATAGTATTTAAAAATAAAAAACCATTAACGTACCTACCAAAATATATATATATATAGGGTGACGCATTAGGGTGGCAAAGCTCGATTAGTCCGCTATTATTGAAGTTAAGAAAAAAAAGTTTTTACAAAAAGTGTAAGCAGTCTTGAGATTCACATTTTAAAATTAGTTTCAAATATACAGGGTGTTCAGAAACGCAGTGCCAGACCAAAGTTATGTTTTTTAAATGGAATACCTCATATGTTTTTACATTTTATAAACCTCTTGCCGAGCTAATCTCAAAGATGTATCACATTTTACTTCTATTATGTTTAATAAATGATCTACAGCCATCTAAAAATCACATTTTTTTTATTTTAGATGTCTGTAGCAGCTAAACCGTTGACAATCAATAAAACGGCTTACATATCCCTATCTTTCTGAATTTGTTAAAAAATATATTTAAAAGACTAGTAAATAAGCGATTTTCTGTTTTTAAATGCCGTTATTTTTTATAAGTAAACTATGCATAAAAAGACTTAGATGTCAAAAAAATAGTAATGTTCATTAAAAATCGACATTTCTTCAGTTTTTAGAAACAAAGAACACAAAAACTACATCGAAAAATTATGGACGAATATTTAATGAACGATGTTTTTGAAGTATAACGTATTCACTTTTGTTTGGTATCTATTATTATACGTCAATTGAATATTCAATGATACTAAAAATTGTATCAAAGAATTGTTTAATATTCATTGTTAAGTAATCGTTGATAAGGATAAGATATTAATAATAACCTCTTATGAAATTTGTAGAAATCCAAAATATGTAAATAAAATATTTACTATGCTTTTCACTGTAAGATAAGAAATTAATACATCATATTAGACGGATAAGTATTAGATATAAAAAATCATATAATAGATATGTTGGAATGTCATCGACTGATAGTAGAAATGAACCTAAAATTTTTTTCAATTTAATGCTGTAACAAATATCAGGTATAATGATAGACTGTTTAAATAACAAGACATAAAACAACAACTTCAGACTAGAATTAATTGCGTTTATTTATAAAAAATGCAATAATAAGTGCTTCCTCTTTTTCCAATTTAGTTGCAGCTCTTGAAATGATTTATAATTTTTAATAAATATTTATAAAGATATTTGACTCCTTTGGAATTAGGAAAAAAATATTTACGAATATGCACGTTATTAGTGCAGTTGATATAAATAAAGGAACATTCTGTGTTAAATGCATAGAAGAAAATGATGACTATAAATTCAGCTTCCTTTTATATTAAAACGTTATACTTCTGTATTTTTTGGTAAAGTATACGGTGTGATGATGTTTGTAACCAAGCTTTTAACGCAATTATGCAACGTATTGTAGAAAATTCCTCGGACAGGTCAATTTTTTTTTTAATGACACTATTGACAAGCAAAATTTTAGTTGTAGCTTCTTAGTTTTTGCGAGGTGATGTCATAGTTAATTATTAGAAGTAATTAAGAATCTTCAAGCATTGTAAATTATTTATTTATTGAAATTTCAACCATACTTTTTTCTTCGAAATTTCATTTTCCTAGAGAGCACACTATTAAAATTAGTACAATTCACGGCAAACAAGAAAAAAGTGAAAATGTAAAAAATTATTTTATAAACTTAAAAAAAATTGAATGAATTGAATTTAGTGATTTCCCCAGATGGTGATCTTCGAATTGTTTTTAAGTTGTTCCTGTTTAGAGGCATTTTATTGTCAATTAATTAAACTTTTATGGTACTTGCATAACCTTAAAAAATTACAACCAACAAAAAGAATTTTGAAGTCTTCATGTTGATGCTGGTCCATAACCATCATTGTAGCGGGAAGGAGTTCAAGATGAATAATTTTCCCGCCTATGGTTGACATATTTTAAAACTAACTGACAATTTTTTAGCCTTGACGTTTAGAAAATACCAAATTTTATATTTCTCGTTGTTTTGATGATTTAATTATTATTCTTTATTTAGTTGTAAGAAATATTAAGAGTAAAATACTTGTGAAAACTTATGTAAAAGAAATAGATTGGATTGTAAAAATCATTATTAGGTACTATTAAATGAAATCTGAACCCACCTTGAGATCATTTTTGAACCAACATGAATCCAGGAGAAAATATATAAGTACGCCCAAACAAAATTTATAAATTTTCTTTTATTCTTGATAATTGGTATTAAATGTTAAAAATAAAGTTTTTTCTTTCACAACAAAATAAAGTATTACATTAAATAATGATTTATTTTTCATTTTCTTATTTCACAGGGAATACAAAGAAGATGAATATGTACAAAGCGATTAACAACGCCCTAGATATAGCTTTAAAGACTGACGAAACTGCGTTATTATTTGGTGAAGACATAGGCTTCGGAGGTGTATTTAGATGTACGGTAGGCCTAAGAGAAAAATATGGTAAAGAAAGAGTATTTAACACTCCCTTATGCGAGCAAGGGATAGCAGGATTCGCCATTGGAGCAGCTGTAATGGGTTCCACGGCCATAGCTGAGATGCAATTTGCTGATTACATTTTTCCGGCGTTTGATCAAGTGAGTTATATAGAATATGTAATGCCAAGGTCTTTGTGTATGTCGGTTTTACTTACGTACCATGAAGAATTAACTCTTGCTCATAGATATTTATTTTGGAGTGTCATTTGTACTATCTTAATTTTAAGTCGAGTTCTTCTAACATGTTTTTTCCGTCTTAATTTGGTACCTAAAATATATATATGACAGGTCCAAGCACACTTCATTGTAGTATTACTGCATGGATATCTTTCAGATCTGAATAGACTTCTTCTTGTTTAATTCTGAAGAGTGAGTTGTACATATAAGATTTTAAGATCCATACCTATTGTCTTTGCAAGATTTTAATTAGCTTGTAATTTAGTGCCTCGTCCCAAATCTTGTCAGACTTACGCAACATAAAGAAATATGATTGAGCAGATTTTTTCTCTTCTAAACCCTTCTCTATTATCTCTGTTATTCGGTTAACTTGATTTATTATCGAATGCTTTTGGCTAAATTCAAACCTCATGATTGGGAATTATTTTGGTTCTTTGAATTATTGGTTTTAATTTTTTAAGGAGCAGTTTTTCTACTTGATGTAGTAGTTTTCCAGGTTTTGGCAACATGATGACCTCTGCTACTTTTTATTTCTTCTGCAACTTCTTAAGGAGTAACAGAAGATTCTGAGATCAAATTTTCAGTATATTCGAGATTATTTTTCTATTGTATTAAAAGTGTACATTTTCATCAGATGTTTTGCGAACAAATAAGCTTATTTTCTCTTGCTGTATGTTAAAGGATCGAGTGATTCATTCGAAAATTATAGACTGATATCTCACTTTTCAGGTAGTCATACCACAGAAAAAAGCATGCAATAATATAAAAAAGCTCCCATTAGAGAGATATCATGTACTTAGACAGATTTAAATCTGAAACACGATTAGGAAAAAGGACGTCTAGTGAGATAAGGAAACAGAAATGACGCACTCACTGGAATGATATTTTTCTTCTACACAGGTACAATTATGCCATACCACAATGTTCTAGTATTAATAATTTAAAGTCCTTCACAAATAAAAAATATGATAATCAAACTACAGCATTTACAACTATAAAAATAGCAACAACAACTCAGAGAGAGTCGACGAACTATAGAGTTAAAGTCAAAATGAGAATCTGAACAATATGGCAATGAAGAAATTGATGAGTTTTCTTTTCAGCTATGTTACATATTAAACCAGAATATGAAAATTTTGAAGACATTCTCCATATTGGACATTCGTTCCTGAAGAAATGTAATTTTGTACTTGTACATTATAATGATTGGAATAATGTAGAAGAATAGTTCTGTGAACTAAACAAATAAATTAATTCGAGTCTACACACTTCCTTTTAATAGTCATGTTCACATTTTTTATGTGTGTAAAAATTATTATCAGATAAAACACACATTGTGAAATAATGTGGTTTATAGTGACAAGCAACAAAAGTATTTAATTATTAACATCCAAAAGTAATTTGTTTTCTTATCTATTTACATCAAAGACTTTTAGGTTATTATTTCTATTGTTTTTAGATAGTCAACGAAGCAGCTAAATATAGATACAGGTCTGGTGGTATGTTTGAATGTGGAAAACTAACAATAAGAAGTCCTTGTAGCGCTGTGGGACATGGAGCATTATATCATTCACAAAGTCCTGAAGCGTATTTTGCTCATACGCCAGGTTTAAAAGTAAGTCACTTTAGCTATTTAAGTTATAAACAGCAACCATGGATTAATGTAACCAAATTATTATATAGAAAACGTAATCCAAATACGGAAATTATCTAAACACAGAATGAAATGCACGCAAGACTTCTTTGGTGACCACTGCTCCCAAATAAACATATTTAATGTTTTTAGGTAGTAATTCCTAGAGGTCCAATTAAAGCCAAAGGACTTTTACTGAGTTGTATAAGAGACCCTGATCCTTGCCTAATATTTGAACCGAAAATTTTATACAGAGCAGCAGTAGAAGAAGTACCAGTTGATGACTTTGAATTACCAATAGGCAAAGCTGATGTACTAGTCGAAGGTAAAAAAACCTGATGATGGATACTTTACAATGACCAGATACATAACTTTGTAGGCAGTGAACACTTGTTTTAGCTGTATTAATGATTGTTTTCTTCATATTGTTTGTAGGGAATGACGTCACCCTTATTGGATGGGGAACCCAAGTGCATGTACTTAAAGAAGTAGCACAAATGGCTAAAGAAAAATTCAAAATATCCTGCGAAGTAATAGATTTGGTTTCTATTTTACCATGGGACTTAGAAACAGTAGCTAAGGTAAAATTGAAGGACTTATTGGAAAAACGTGACAAGCCTCAATGTCATTTGTTGGAGCAATGACGCTTTGAAATTTACTAAAAAATTCAAAAATCCATTGCTTGATATTTCCAAAGTATTTTTAATATGTGTACTAGATCAAGCACTATCCGCAGTATGTTTAATCAGGAGAATTGTATTCTGAGCAGAAAATTTCTTGACCTTTTTTGTCCACGGACCCCTTCCTTAGGAAATCAAGCACATAAGGACCCCCTTAATAAAAAAAGCAGCAATAAATTTCGGACCATTCATTTTAGTACTACAAATTATAAAAAAATATACTTTTTCATATAAAATAGGTTAATGTGAAGGTTGGTGCTACTTTTTTGCAACTAAATTAATGATATTTGGGTTGATGTTACTACTGAGTTGTAGTCTCAAATCGGATTCGACTTGTAATCTGTTTCTGTATTTGTTTTTAGTATACACAATAGCAGAGAATGCCTTTTCACAGAGGTATGTGGTTGAGAAAAGCAGTAAATGTTTGAGTGCTTCTTCTGATATTTCCTTATAATCTTTTTTTACATTCACCCAAAAATTTGATAAAGAGGATTCTTTGAAATTACGCTTCAAAACTGAGTGACAGGATATTTCTATTAATTGATTTTCGTGTACCGTTGTTAAGCCACTGACATCAGTCACATCAGTGTTGAAAGGGTCTGCTATCCAATTTTTATTTTTATCAGGTACTGGAAAATCCCCAAACGAAGACATCAAAGCGCGGAGGTGTTTAATCATTTCGCCTTTTACTTGTGTTGGCAACGTTGCTCCACCAGAGGATTCCAAAAACGCTGCCAGTGTAGGAAAGTTATTATGGTTTTTTTGAATTGTACGATTAGTCCAAAGGTCAAGCTTTTTAAGCATCGTTTCTATTTTTTCTTCAACTTGAAAGATGTTGTTATCTCTCCCTTGTAGTCCCAAGTTCAGCTCGTTAAGGGCCTGTTGGCTCACGTTCGCCGTGTTACTTAGTAGCATGGCGTGCGTAGCGATTACAAGACTTTTGGTGGTATTTATTTATGATTGTTAAATGGTCTATAGATAAGACTGCGGACCCCCATCCATATATTCGAGGACCCGCGGGGGTCCGCGGACCACAGGTTAAGAAACACTGCTTTACAGGAACAAAATTTTGTTCCTCACACCATGGAACATAACACTTCTTATACACCTGGGTAATCGTCACATCACAGTTAAGGTAAATCTTGCCCGGATTATCTGCTCGACTATAGTGGCTTTCATATTTTGGTATCAATGCAATATGATTTCTAACAGACTGTTTTGCTTCATGCTGAGATTATTAGGCCTGTTTTTATGTTTACCAGAAGAGCCCTTCGCTTTCGTTTTCACAATACGATTAATCCTTCCTCGGGAATTCCGCAGTGAACTCTCATAAACTCCACATCGCAATCTTTAATATCTTAATCTTCAACATTCACTGTATATTCAGCATTAAACAGCCTACTAGAATGCCCGCGTTTCTGTTTTTTCTTATAAGATCTCTTTTTATTTTGTATATGAATACATCAGAAAAGAGGAGGCGGTGTCACTTCGTCATTTTCTGGTTCACTAGATAAAATGTGTTCCTGAAAATGAATACAAATGAGATGACAAGTCTAGTACAAGTTCTCAAAATTTTCGCAAGACTATGACATGCCACAAAAAGGTAAATAAATACGTACCTCACTGTTTTCGAAATTTAGGGTATCATCACTTGGTGCATTTTAAGGAAACTGGCAAACCTGAGCAGAGTGGCTGGCCACACTATTTCCTATTGCTTCAAAGTAAAAATGTTGTTTTTTGAAAATGTGTGGCTTGTCACATTTTTCCAATGAGCCCTTCAATTAAAAAAATATTGGATACCTACAATCAGTAATTATGTAATTTAAAAAAAAATGAAAAGTAACAAAAGCCAAATATGCGCTTGGGGTATGGTGTACGAAATACCAAGTTAATTAGTAGAATATAGGACCCGAACTTTTATGTATATTTGAAATAGGTATAATTTGCACTGGTTTTGTAACACCAAAAAGTAATTGTCTTCTCATTATGGTCAAACATTACTCAACGAGCTCGGCTGTGCTTCCGGCAAACTAAAAGGGAAATTAAAAAAGAAATAGCCAGAAACATGACTGTTTATGAAATTTTATGACCGCTGCAATTTTCACAAATTCTATAAAATGTTTATTTTCAAAGGGGATTTACTGCAATATTTTGTTGTAGAACTGAAGAGTCTAAAAATGTTCATGTATATAAGGCAAAAAAATGTTTAAGTAACTTTCGAAAAAAAGTTCCCTACCAAATGTGAAAAATCTTTATCTTTACTAAACTTAGTATAGTCATAGTCAGTAAAATTAGTGTAAACAGGATGGACAAAATATATGCAATGTATTTTCAATCATTTGTATATGGCACCCAAAAAACATTGAAATCGATCGATTCAGTTTAATAGCGCAATTCATTTATATCTGATAATATATCAGCTGTATGTGTTATTAATTAACTAGAAATAGTAGACATGATGAGATTTTTAAAATGGTTTTTCGTAAAAATCTTATGATTCTCTATTTCAAAAAATGAAATTACTTATCTCAATAATTATGCCTATATTTTAGACTGATTTATATTAAAAAACTATGCTATAATACATTATTGTTTTAATAAAATATATAATATTGAAGATAACTGCTTCTGAAGGACCCAGTCCTTTTTCAAATATTTCTGAACGTTTCGCCCTCTATGGCAAGCAACTTCTTCAAGAGAAGAGATGCACATGGTAATAACTCGACTACTAAACATAACCAGAGGCGCAACATTTCTGAACTGGAAAATGGGTGTAGATATATGTAGATATTGTGCATACTTCCTTTGAAATCCCATGTTTCTTCTCTTAATTCTAGGCGCATTCTTCATCCCGTCAGTCTTTCTTTCTTACGAAAACTCTTTCAATGTACCGGGACGACAAATGACACGTTTAAATATTTTTTCCCATCTTGAACTGTTAAATATCGTAAATTCAGAAGACATTTCATATCTTCAGTCACAAAAATCGCTAAAACTAAAACTCATTTTCGAAAATTTTATTCCCTCAATTCTCCATATTCTGTTTTAAATCTTTAGTTCCTTTGCCTCTCTCTTACTTTACAATCCTTGTTAGCCAAAAGTTTCAACTTTTCCAATGCAAGAACCGACAGAAGAAATTTTTTCTTCTGCTGAACCTTCCATTGGTACCCTTCCAAAAGCTTAGGCAAATGGAATACATTTTGAAACCACAAAATGTTTGTTTACGATCAGCTAAAAGTCCTACCCCAAAGAAGAACGCTCCGCTTTACATAACCTCCAGAAAAATTTTAACGTTCTTGTACACCCAACTGTTAAAGACACCTCAACTGTAGTTCTTTACAGAGATTAATTTCACGAGATTAAACAGTAAAAATTGAGCGCGAAATCGCTTCACTCATTCGAGACATTGTTTTTCAAGGACGTCTAACAATACTTGTTAAAAAATAATTCCGTTTATTTATTTAAAGGATGCACCGAAAAAACTTAATCCGACGTCCTCTATCTCTATCCCAATACTTTATTTTGCCAGTATCCATTCTTCACACAGATCTTGAAGATGTTCTGGTTAGCTTCGATTTTACTTCACTGTTTATCAATGTCCCATTCCCAGATTCCCTTAATATTCTGTAAGATCTACTAGCTAAAGACAACAAATCTTTTACTCTCATTTTACTCTCCAAAACCAATACTACCTTTAGGTTTGAGGCACCCCAATGAGTTCACCATAATTCTTAGTCGTTGCATTATGTTGATGGTGCTTTTATTGGTTGGCCTCCTGGTTAACAAACACTTCCAGTTTTCCTGAATCATCTAAACAACCAACACTCCAATAGAAAGTTTACAATGGAAATAGAATCCAATGGATAAGTTTCTTTTCTGGATGCACGAGTTACACGTAAACCCAATGTTATTTTAGGTTACTCTGTATACAGAAAACCAACACATACTGAATCTACAACTCGCCGCTATCCCTGTCAAAAAAAATCAGTAATCACCCCTTTAGAGTCATGAATATTTTAGAATTAAATCGATAGTATATATCAGCATTTTTATCTTCCTTCTATGACATAAATAACACAAGGTCTCCGCGAAATTTATGCATATTTTATTATTTATAAATAGTATGTAGAACGTCTCCCTTGCAGCAAAATATTCTAATATTTTTATTTAATTTCATTAGTTTACACAAAAATTCACTTTAAACATTTTCTCGAAGATTTATACGTGGCAACACCTCATACTTTTAATAAAAACATGTGTCGTGTAACCAAGCAATATCTACCTGATGAATCATAAAATTGTGTTAATTTGCAGATAATTCGGATCGTTTAATCCTATTAAGTTTGGTAAAGTACTACCAATAATTCAATGAAAAATGGCATTTTATTCAAATCAAGAAAAGCACATGTTGATTAATCTTATCCGCAATGTTTTGTATCAGTGTCCCAAAGATTTTTGGAAAATTACCAAAAGTAGTGGAAGAAATCAATCAGATCTGTAATAATTGCCTAGAATACATTTTGCACTTCTCTACATTCACTGTATTCGATCATTTTAAATATCTAGGTGTTCTAAAATATATCGCGGTATTGCCGGCTTTAGTTGCTTTTCGGTAAATAATATTTGGATAGATGTAAAATACTGATAATTATTTCTTTAAAAACGGCTGAGTATATTTCTAGATTGGTCTTTTTAACCACTTTTTCCAAAGTTTTATCAAGAAACATGAGCATTTCCTATGTAACAATATATAAATAGTGTATTTTTGTTGGGTAGTGAAAAGTGTTTTTTAGTACTAATATTTCTTTAGAATGTTTATTATTATTTAATAAAAAATTCCTTTAATCATAGTGACTAATCACGGAATTGTGAAACAAGAAAAATAGGTGCGATTTTAATTGAATGGTCCAGTTGGAACACATTTTTAGTATATGGAAACTGATTTTATAACTTGTAGTCAAATTAGAATATCCGTTTGTGACTTGTAGTCAAATCAATATTTTCGATCTTCTAAAGGAATTCGAACCAGCGACTAACTAATTAATAAAATAAAGGAATTTAAAAAGTAATATTGTGCAGTTTAAACCGATTTTAAGATTTCAATATACTCGTATTTCATAATATCAGATGACATTGTACTACAGCTGATTGGAAATCGAGTACTGCAGATATTTTTTAATTTTTTATAAATATAGAAATAATATATTAAAAAAGAAAAGTCTCCTATTTTTTGTAAGTATAAGAAAATAATACTTACAGCGAGACACTGTGATATGTATTCAAAAATAAAAGAAATAATCCGAATTTATTGAAATTGGCGACTAAGTTTTGGTTGATTTCACCATACAGAAATATTTTTTATGACTAAAAACTAGGTATTCCTCAAAATATTTCAGAAATCATTTTTAACGAGGACACCAGGATTGCGAAAATATGAATTTCCGAATGTACTCGACGGTAAATGTTGTGGAAACTACACAGATAACATTGTTAATATTTTTGTATTTACTCAATCAACTAAAATCGTATCAATTTATTTCTTTTCCCCCTAATGTTGATGTTTTAAACTGACCAAAATTTAAGATGTTGGGGACTAAATATTATGTTTCCTTGTAGAAACAGGTCATGGAGATAGATTGGAGGAGTACGTGGGTGATGTCGGAAAGACGTAAATTTAAATCGACTAGAATTACAAGGGTGACTTTGAGAAGTTATTTTATTCTGTTCTATTCTATGTTTATTTGAGGTCTTCAGTGTTGTTAGTTTAGTGTATGAATATAAATATGAAGACATACAAAAATTACTTAATTACTATATATTTGTATTGTTAAATTTCTGTTATAACCTGATTTAAACCAAACTTTCATCTGAGGGTAGTTTACATGTTCAAATTTTTATAACGGAAATAATAAAGGTTTCAACTATTACCAACTTCTTAGAAAGGATATTATTCCTACATCTCGTGAGTGATAGAAATAATAAACACGTTATAAATGGAGGAAAATTTGTTTATTTAGGAAACAGATAAAATATTTAAATTTAAAATATTACCCCCGGAATGTTCTGAACATACCAATAATGTTTTTTTTGCAAGTTAAAAGATGTAGCAAAAAAATGGTTGCTTAAAATTTTTTTTTAGTTTTATCGTATCTTCAATAGTTAGGCAAATGTCTCAATTTAAAAAAACATAAATCCTTAGTTAATTATCTCTATTCTAAATATTTAACTATTTTAAATTTTTTATTTTGAAAAAATCAAATCGTCATCAATGATGTTCTCGAATATCTCTAGAGATGACCGGAATATTTTAAACTTCAGTATATCATTTTTTTTTATTTAGTGTTTCGTGGTTCAATACCAATTATACAACAAACAAGGTTACAGATTATATAATGTAAAAGGCAAAAAAATGGAAAATATACTTTTAAAAATATTTTCTATATCAAGAATTTTTTTTTTAGTGTAATGAAATGTCTAGTCTTATCACATCAAAGTGGATTTTTTATTGTTTAAACATTTTTTGGCTATTTTGGTTATAAGTTAATAATTTTCTTGACCAAAAAAACTCGAAATCTTTACCACATAATACTGTAATGTATAAAAGATAAGGACGACCAGTTTCGACTATAATAAGTCATCATCAGTTCTAATAATAATTAGAAACAGCAAAAATTAAATAATTAAATTTAAGGTTAACATGTGATTACAATATTAAAATATTAATTGTTTTAATTTGCTGTTAAGTTTAGCACATACTTATGTCAAATTTAAGTAAATTCTCACACGTCTCTTGTTTTAGTATGGGATACCAGACGTGGTTGGCAATTGACCAGCTGCCGTTTGTCACCCGGTGGTTCCTTTTCCCAGATTCATTTCATCTCCCTAGTTAGGAATTGGTTATGGTCATACAGGTCTCATCCTTTCTTATTGGTGGTTAGACTTGTGTGGCAACCCACCTGATTTTTGTTTCTACCCGGTTGTTCGTATCCTCCTTATTCCACTTACCTAAACCAAGTTTATTTTTGAGTATTTGGCTTAGTATTTCCTCCTCTTCTCACGAGGATTATGCACCTACTGTTATTTTTGCTTTTGCAAACTAAAAGTGATAATGGAATTGAAGCGATGGTCTTAGAACTAGTGTCAAACATTAGAATGGGGAAATAAAAATATAAAATGAATAAAATTGAATTCAAAATTGTTTTAGAGTTAAGGCATTAATTTTGATTATACTCGGAGTTTAATTTCAATAAAAATTCTTGAGCAAAAGTGGGAACTTCAGATCTTTTTAATCAAAAGTAATGCTAATTTTTTTAACTAGTTGTTAAAAATGTGCGACCACTAATAATATTCTAAAAAATGGCGAATGTACTCTTATACTCATTTTGACCAATACAGAAAAATAAAAGGCAAGGAAATCGATAAATCGCTATTGAAATATGGAATACAATTAATAAAAAGATTGTTATTAGAAGGGGGTTGAAATATCACATTTTCAACGATAAAACTTAAATTTAAAACGAATTTTAAGGGATTTTATAAAATATTACTACATTATTTAAGACTTTCTGTGATTATGAATGAGTAAATAAGGGTGGAGGGGTAAATAATTTCACTTACATATTTTGAATTTTTATTTAACATATTGCGGAATAAGTGATAGAATATTTTTGAACATTAAATTTACACAATAAATATTTAAAATGTTATATATATATATATATATTTTGATAAAAACATAATTAGAAGGAAAAATTATTCTTCCAATAATGTCTTCTAAAGTGTCTTTCCATTTGTTTACCAGAATTTCAAATGCGTTAAATCAGGCGGAAAATTTTCACTCAATCACTATTTTTTATAAAAGATTAAAATATGATCAACATAAAATTAATTTTGTTTCTTATATTGAAACAAACCTTATCATAAAATATTTATTAAGTAGATAATTTTAATATATTTCGGTATTTAAAGTTACTTCAAATATAGTATCGAATTATTTCTCATTATCGCTACCTCAACTTTATTTTAACGATCGGTTGAAATGTTTATGACCTAAAGTCATGTACGCTTATAAGAAATAAGTCAATCTTTTGTCAGTCTTTGAAAATGCGATTTAGCGAAACCTGGTTAGAGAAAAATATTTAAAAATAGCTTTGAAATATTGTGCAAATTCAATAATAATTTATCTTTAATAATATTAATAATTAATCTATTTACCTTTGGAATTTTCTTTTATCTACATATCCAAAAATTGTAAGAATTAAACATAACTTTTCTGGCAAAGGTTGTTTCGCCTGTAAATACTATGTTTTACAGAAAACTATTATGTGTAGCTTTTCTTCTATATAACCACTCATCATAATATTTAATAAGCAATAATTGATGTACTTAATTTTAACTTCTTTCGCAGTCTGTAAAGAAAACCAAGAGGTGTATTGTTTCACATGAGGCACCACTTACAGGAGGTTTTGGAGGTGAAATTGTAGCCACTATTCAGGTAATTATATTTTTATATTTCTAATTGCTCATTTCTGTTCTTATATCTAGTAATAACCAAGAAACATTCTTATTATAGCAACAATTATGTTACTCTGTAAAAACATTTTTCTGCGGGTAACACTGAAATTACTGTGATTATAAAAATTAATAGTAACCACTAATTTTGTTGCGGTAAATATTTAAACAACAAAATGTTATACCTGATTTTTCTTGTTCGATCAGTTAGAATTTGTTACTATATACGAGCATGGGTTGATTAATTCGCGGCCTAACAAAGAAAACAATAATTTAGAAGAATAAATTTGTTTTTATTTTTCAACATAATCTCCATCTAGTTGAATGCACTTGGTCCATCGATGTTCTAAACTCTTCATCCCATCCCTGTAAGTAGATTCTGGCATCCTCGTATCTTACTATATTCCTAATCATCTATTGGACACACTGTATAACAATTTTTGAGGATAATAGAAATACATTTCTACATATATAAGGCATTCCGTTTAAGATAATTAGTATGTCATAAAAGTGTTTCTAATATCTAGTGAAAGTTTTCCATACGGCTTCAGACCATTATTAACAAGATAGTAAAGTTTAATGAGATACATAAAAAATGTGTAATCAATATTATTGACTTATTTACAACCTTTATTATATGCTTAAATGGTATATCTACATTTATTTAATTACATTAAACCATTTCGTAAGATAATACACTCTTTTTTTATTAAAATTATGTAATGTAATTATAAACACTAACGATTTGTTAAACCCAATAATTGCTATCGTTTTTGACATGGCTATCAACTTGTTCATACATACTAAATAATAATTATAATAATAATTAGATTTTCTTTTAATATAAGAACTTAATGTCTATATTTTCTAACTATCAATGATAAAAATAATTTAGAATATGTTCACTTTTGTATTTCAAAAAATACAATTAAAAAAATAATAGTAAATAAACATTATTATTATTATTAATAATATTATTATTATTATTATTATTATTATTATTAGTTACCGTCTCAGACGAAACAATTTCTTTCATAGTCTGTGCATACGAGTTATATGTATTGATAAAATGTTTATTTATTATTGTAGTATTGGTTTTAGTAACTTAATTTATATACATAGTAAACTGAATAATTAGTATTGTCTGGAAAATATATCAAAAATACTTAGGAAGGTAAGGGTTAACTACTTCATAAATACATATAAAAACATAAATTATACTTATATGAATTGCCACAGTATTCCAAATCTTTTTAAAGTTATATTCAATCGACCTAGGTTGATTAATAAAAAGGAAGAGAGGGTTGACTTTAACTTTATATTTCCGAAACAACCTAAAGATGATGGGTTATACAAAACAATTACATATTTTGGGGATATATCAAATAGATAGATATATCTTATAGATTAAAACAACCAGATAAGTCACATTTCGCAAAACACCTCATTGACACTAAACACAAACCAACATTTAATAACAAAATTGAAAGAACAATGGAAGTACTTCAAAAATTTGCTGCTACATCTAAACTCAAAAAAATGTCATTTTCAGGTGGCTGTAGATCCTTTATTAAACAATTAAACATAATAGACATGAAGTATGATACATCGTTAAAATTAGCTCGGCAAGAGGTTTATAAAAATGTAAAAATATACGGGACGTTCCATTTAAAAAACAAATTTTTTGTCTGGCACTGCGTTCCTGAACCCTGTATATTTGGGACTAATATTAAAATGTGAATCTCAAGATTTCCTACACTTTTTGTAAAAACTTTTTTTCGTAACTTCAATAATAGCGGACTAATCGTACTTCGACGCACTAATGCCGCACGCTGTATATATAATAATATTTATGCCAAACTTCTATCAAATTTAGAAAATTATGTGTCAAAACATCACCTTGGTCGATT
The DNA here is from genome assembly GCA_951812935.1 of Hermaeophaga mercurialis. NCBI lineage: Eukaryota > Metazoa > Arthropoda > Insecta > Coleoptera > Chrysomelidae > Hermaeophaga > Hermaeophaga mercurialis. The sequence goes on along the minus strand of OX638362.1, from coordinate 28,918,138 downwards.
GAATATAACTTTAAAAAGCTTTGGAAGATGATGAAAATTCAGATAAGCATAATTTTTCTTTTCATATCTATTATGAATAGTTTCCACAAAGTAAGAGTTAAAACAAATAATTTACTAAATAAATAATCCTGGCATTTAATTTAGTCTTTGAAATTTTATTGGGAGACGTTCCATATATTTAAAATGCTTGAATATTTTAGAAAGCTCTGATAATGAGCCTTAAGAAATAATGCACTCTGAAGTGGGATCAGAATACTTCCCAACAGATTCCGATAAGTTGTCTAAAGAATTAGGATCTAATAATGCTTGCCTCCTTCTTTATTATCGGTGGTTAAACGAGTGGAACTCGTTGGTTTGTTCACATTATTTATCCTCTCCGTTTTACCCTGTTTCTGCATTTATTCCTTTTCCAGTTTTTGGCGGGGTGTTTCCCCACTTCCTCCCCGTTCATTGCCCCTAAGGTCAGTCGTTTATCTCCTTATTTTAGTCCTCTTCATCTGTAAATTTAAATGCATTGACAGTTTATCACCCACAGTTTATACCAAAAGTCAGTTTCAATAATTTGTAATTGTTCTTAAAATGTTTAATGTTTTAAGTCCACTAGTTGGTACATACGTTTAATACCTTTCAATTTTAATTTTACGAGTATATCAAAATTTTTCATTACCACTTAATCTTTTTTAAGTTAATTTAGTTAATTAAAATTTTTTATCTCACTTTTACTCTTATTATTAGGTAAGTTTAATCTGTATGCCTATTTTTAACTGATTGTTTTTTGATCTATTGTAACGTTGTTATTATTTCTAACATTACAGACCTGATGATGACTTTTATGAGAAGTCGAAACTAGAAGTCTTTCAGATAACTTTAGATTGTCAATAAAATTTGTTGTGATACGATTTTGAATTTCTTTTTTTTGGATTAATAATAATAATAATAATAATAATAATAATGAAAAAGATGTTATTTAAAAAAAAAGTAGAAACTAACAACATATTTAAAAATGAAATAAAATATTAACAGAAATAGAAGTGGTAGTGGTAGAATTAGTGTTAATATTTTAGTGCTCGTTTCAAGATATTAATTTCGTTACTTTCATTTCGATTGGTTGAAGAATTTGAATTTTGTTTCTTAAAGAATTTTGAATATATCCTTCTACTACATTGATTGATTTCGACCTTAAAATTTTTTGAAAAGCTATAGGAAACAAGAACTAAAAAATGTAAACTGACATAAACATTGATATTGGAAATTGTATTTATTAAATTGTAATTTTTAAATTTGAAATTTGTGTAAATTATCAAATATATTCTATGAACTGATTCTAAATGAAAATTATTATTCGTATTTTAACAGCAAATATAATAAATTTTGAATGTGGCAAGACAAGTTCCTATATTAATTGAAATTTTGACATATTCAAAAATTTTTAAAGTTGTGTTTCTCATAACACTGTGGAAAAAAATAGTCCACTTTGGTTTTTAGCTTCTCATTTAATATAGAAGAAATAACAAAATTTCACAATAACAACAGTTATAAATAAATTTCAAACGAGGTTTCACATGATCCATTTTTCCATTTAAAAGATTTAAGATAACATCGCCAGAAGCGCTATATTTTACTCTTTAAACTTTTGGGGTATTAAGTGTATAAGTTTATTTAACCTATTTTTTTGCTGGGGCGCTATCGTTTTTCCCGTAGAAGTTAGCAAGGGGGAGGGATAATTTAGTCGTGCACTGTGTATAACATGTTTACTATACGGTTAATGTAGTCATAAATTATAACTGTTCTAGCAGTTACACTTATATTAATAATAGTAAAAAATATTACATTCTATTTAAGTAACAAAAATAGAATGTTAATAATATGTAAACATTTAAAATATTCCACGACTATACAGTTACGTCCTTGTCCACCAATCCTCCTGGCATAATTATTAAACGTCTGTTTAGTATTACGAGACCGGATTTAGAACAAAATTGTGTTAGAAACTATTTAAGATGTGTCATAATTTAGCAAAAAATTAGCCGTAACCAAATTTTTATTAAATATTATTGATTCATTAACCATTCGCCAGTTTATTTCGGCAAGATTAACGAACTCTAAACCTCGTAATAATTTAGAGGTCTAGCGACGGGATTTATAAAAATTTTATTATGTGAATGTATCAGTTGACAATATTATTGGATGAAGTAGCCAAATAAAAAATTTAACTTATTTCCTGAAAAAAAAAATCAGATTTGACTGCTACATATGTTTACCTACTTTATCAACTAAATATTTTGCCTTTTTTAAAGAATTTTTCTTAAAAAGTTTGGTTAAAAAGTCCGCAAAGGAATATGATTCTTAAGGTTAACCTCCGACCAAAAAATAACTACATTTATACAGAGTGGGCCACTCAAACTAGTCCACATTGATATTTGGCAGAATTCATTAGATTTTTAGAAAATGTTGATACACGTCGATGTTTGTCCCAAAGCGACACATTTTCACGATATAGACATCCGTCATATGTCTAATACCTCTTAAAAATTAAACGCAATAGAATAGACCTTTTTAGACGTAATCAAGATATACCTATTACATTAACTAGCACCACTGGTAAACACTAATGAATATCTTATTCACTACTTAGTAAATCTTTGCAAAGTTTGGTATTTTTCAAGTGATGAAAAAAATGTGACATATTAGCCAAATATAGGCGATGCATTTAATTTTTAATAAGTATTAAACTTTAAGTAAATTAAAACTTTTTTACAAACATAGAGTTAATATCATAAGAAAAGTCATGGATGATCATATAGCTGATTAGTCCTTTTTAATGGTGGTATATTCCCTATTTAAAATTAAAGGGTTGGGGACGTGGACAGATATCTGTATAGTGAAAATATGTCTCCCCTGGAATAAAAATCGACGTGTTTCAGCATTTTCTAAATATCTAATGAATACTGCCAAATATCAGGGTACACTGTTTCGAGTGGCCCACTCTGTATTTTCTGAATCAAATCTCACATAATCCTGTCATCCTGCCTTCAGGTATGGATTTGTTAGAGTCAGGAGAATAATGTAAAAGGTGCCCTTCTCATCTCCTTTCAATTGAATTTCTGCCGTAGAATTTTTTATTTTCCTATGTTCGAGCATGTCACTGCCTCTTTACTTTTTGAAAGGCCACTGTTTTCTCACTATACCTCCACTCTCCACTACTTAATCTGCTTTTTCTTTTTTCATATTATCTAATTTAGTTTCTCTGATTATTTGACATTAAATCAATTGAATGTGCTCTTTTCTGCAAATTTGTCAACAAATTAATTTTAAAGGCTATGTACATACCATAGATTTTGTTTTTAATAACTTTACATTATTGTTTAGGTCTGAGGATACTTGCCTTTTATAACGTGAGTTTTCATAATTTTTCTGGAATACAGTAAACTTTTTCCTGTCGTGGGTTCATTGAACATTTTTAGCTCGCAAGGATGGGATAAATTAAATTCACAACTTCTACTTTATTTAGGGTTTATTAACCATTAAAAGATGAAAAGTTTGTTACAAAATGGCGTTGTCAAACAGAGAAATTGCTCTAAATTGTTTACTGTTTTCACTTCAAAAACTCTTATTTTCTACTTTCCAATGTTAATACTTAAAAAGGAGAATTTACCAGATTGACTTGTTTATTTAATATTTTATAGTGAGGATATCGTACATGTTTTTTAATTCAAATTCTTCCAAAAAATCAAGTTTTTACTTCTCATCACATCTATGAAGGCCTTCCATTGTTGTTGCTATTGTTTTGTCAAGTGTAGATTTGTGTTTATTGTCAACGAGGTATTTTGTTGTTTTCACTTACATGGTTGTTTTAATTTATAACCTCGAAATTATCCACTATATATGAGGCATATAATTCAGTGTTACATATACCCTTTTTACCAGCTAAATTTTCCTGATTGTAATGATCTATATTAGTCAGACCCTCAGAAATTTTGAAATTAGATATAGTGAACACACAGACACAGATAAGTCACCTTATGCATAACATCTGATTGCCATTAAACACTAACCTACACTTGATAAAACAATAGAAGGAAGAACTAAATGTTTAAATAATGAAGAATGTTATTGGTTAGAACATCTATTATCAAAATCAAGTCTATGTGCTAAATATGTGAATTTCTTATAATATTATCTGAAGATGCCGAAGAACACTGGTGAAACAATTGTTATAAGAAAATTTAAAATATCGTGGAATTTATAATGTAGAGGTTTCATAAAGTAAGGACGGAAACAACCATTATGATAGTTTAAGATAAAATTGTATAAGACTTTACTTTGTTTATAATAATTTTTGTTTAAAATCTTAGTGTTAATTGTGATGTGTGTTAATCTTTTATAATTTGTTTTTATTTATAACAATTAATGATTAATAACACATTTCATGGTTAATATTTTTATTTGTTTCTTTTTAATTGTTTGTACCTAAACCTTTTAATAAAAAAAATTAGTAGCGGTCACTAATAAATGATAATATGTATTCAGGTCTACCTAGGTTTCGGTATCTGACAATACCATTTTTTTTATTATGAATAATTTCCATAAAGTAAGAGTTGAAACAATTCATTTGATATGTACATTAAAAAAAATCTTACAGACACATAGAGGAAGGAAAACTATTTCAATTCTCATTCCTCTTCCTAAAACATGAAATGATGAAAATCAGCTTTGCATTTATTTATAGTTCTTTTTTTAAGTCCCTCACTGTCTCTTTATATAAACGCACAATTGATATAAAAATGTGTACATTAATAAAGCTTGTCTTTTGCAGGAGGAGTGTTTCTTGCATCTTGAGGCGCCCATACAGCGTGTCACGGGCTTCGATACGCCGTTCCCTCACGTTTTTGAACCTTTTTATTTGCCTGACAAGTGGAGGTGTCTCTCTGCCATACAGAAACTATTGAACTACTAAATAAAGGCCTACTCAAGTACATTTGTTTTTTTTTTGGGTAACGCTCAAACGTATTGGACATGATAACTCAACTCCTTTTTTAATATCTTCTAGTTTCTAGAGTAGAACAATTCGATTCGGGACGTTAGAAATTATTATAAAATATTATAGAATAGATTATAGAAAATTTCCATCAAGATTATTTATTGCAATAACAATCAAGTCAAGACATTGTCATGTGAAATTACGTTACATATTACTTACGAGTATAATTACTTCTATAATTGGAAATATTCATTATATCTAAAATTATGGTTAGGTAAAAAAAATCTCAAATAATATTAAGAAAACTAATTTATTAACACACCTAGTTTGATCGTTAAGTGAATACTCAAACACTCTATTACATTTTCTAAAATCGCAGACCCAGAAAAAATATAGATTCTTCGAAGTTGCAAAAGTGTTACGTCGGTATAACGTTACATCTTTTAATTTGATTATTGAAAGTAGTGAATGCAATATGTAATAGAAATATGGTTTACAATGTTACATATTACCGCGTTGGCAGTCCATCTTATGGTACTTTCCACCAAACAGTCCATGGGCTTAATATTAATAAATATTCTTCAATTTTTTTTATTAACTTCACTTGATGTGATTAATTAATTAATTAAAACTAGTACGATATATGAATATATTATATCTAGGCACTTACTACTAAACTAGTCCAATAACTTTTTTAGTTTGTTTCTCCGTTATTAGACTAAAGGCATTCTCACAAGTACAATATTCTCCTCTTCAGTTTTCATAAATGGTTGTTGTTCAGCAACTGAAGTACTTCTGGGTGCCATACAAACCGGTAGGTTTTAGGATCTACTTATAAACCAGAGTTTTATTATGTAAAGATAGGTTGGAGTATCTTCCCGTGAGGCATTTGTATTGTCTGAATTTTAGGTTGAGATCTTCTTAACATGTTTTTTAATCTTAACTAGGTATCTAGAGTACATAAAGGACAGGTCCACGCACACTTTTTTGTGGTACGCCTGCTGGATGTCTTTCAGATCTCAAAATACTTCTATTTGTTTAATTATGAAGAGTCTGTTGGACATGTAAGTTTTTAAGATCTCTGCATACTGTCTTGGCAAGATTTGAATTTGCTTGTTAATTAGTTCCTCATCCCAAACCATGTCAAAGGCTTGCGCGACACAAAGAAATAGAGTTGAGCAGAGTTTTTTCTGTTTGATTATATCTGTTATTCGATGAAATTGATCTGTTGTCGAGTGCTTTTGGCTAAATCAAAACTGATGATTGGGAATGATTTTGGTTCTTTGAAATATTGGTTTTAATCTTTTAAGCAGCAGTTTTTCAAATAATTTAGAAATTACTTGTAGAAGTAAAATAGGTCTGTAAGATTCTATTTCCTGTGGTGGTTTTCCAGGTTTTGACAATATGATGAGCTCTACTTTTTAGCTTACAAGTACATATTTTAATCTAACGTGTGTTTTAGGACTGCTTATAAATCAATAACAGCTATTTGTACTGTCTGAATTTTAGGAAGAGTTCTTCTTTTATCTTTTTATCACATTCTTTCCATTCTTGCATCATAGGGAACTATCGATGTATTCATTATCAGAGGAAGAGAATTCTTCAGTTCTTGTTAGTAAAGTTAATGTGTGCAAATTTGATTTCATTCAGATTGATCTTCTATTTTTTGGTCCACTTGTATATGTTATCACTTGTTGCTTATAGTTTTCGGGTAGTCCTTTGTGATTTTCAAAGGTGGCAAATTTCACCTGTTCTAGGTTTGGAATATCACTTGTATATAGTACATATTGGACAGGTCCAAGTCACTTCGTTGCAGTACTTCTGCTAGGATGTTTTTTGTTCTGAATATTCTTTTTCTTGTTAAATTTTGAAGAATTTGTTCGACATATAGGATATTAGGAACTCTACTTACTATTTTGGCAATATTTTATTTAGCTTGTAGATTAGACCCTCATTCCAAACCTTATCAAGAAATAAAATTGAATAGTTTTTTCTCTTCCAAGTCTTTCTCAATTATATTTATTATTCGATGAACTTGATCTATTGTCGAGATATTTTGTCCTGAATATCACGAATAATTTTGCAACTTCGAGTTATTAGTTTTAATCTTGTAAACAACAGTTTTAAAATAATTTAGAAATGTGACATGGGTCTGTAATATTTCATAACATCTGTGCTTTTTGAGGCTTTGGATCTTCAAATCATAAAAGATTTCTAGGAACTATGTAGAAATATGTCAAATATCGTTTATATTTTTTTTCTACAATCTTAAGCAAAAAGGCTACAATTTCCAATTTTGTAACCGTATAGTAAATTTTAAAAAATAATACATTTAACGATTGGGCATTAAAATGTACTAAAACCGATTAAAGAAATGTACATTTACCAAATTTGGCACAACCAGTTATTTGTTGTTTTGTTTTTATCGAATCGTTACTGTTTGTTGTTTTGTTGATCCAATTTCAATATGTTCAAATTCGAGTTTTCTGATAATATAAAAATTCTAGCAAATATGTATATTTATTTATAGATCAATAAATTGTGTAGTCAATTTTCTAAATTTGTGTTAATATTATTGTCTCAAATAACGTACTTTGCTCGCAAACTATTCGATAGTTAAACGCAATTATCCATGTATATATAGGTAATGTTAATTTATGGAGAACCTTATAAGGATCTGGCATAGTATATACTTTATTTAACTGATTATTTATGTTTTAATAAGTTAGCTCTGTTAATGGCTCATCTCGCCAATAAGATGCTGTGCAAGATTTGTATATAGTTACGCAAGACTTAAGATAAAGTGGCTCTCAAATAATTTTTCCTTGCCCAATATCATCCATATAGTAGATAACTTTTATTTATGAGTAATCCTTATTAGGCATATCTAAGAAATAAGAAGCAGATAGTAATTAGTTTAATACCATTTTTAGCCAACCATTTATCATAAATCAAAATAAGGGAAATTTGTAACAGCTACTTTGGATTATGGACGATTAAAAAAAATGGGACTGGGTACATTCATTAATTTTGGTGATACCGGATAGCTCAGTATGGGGATATATTAACATTCACTAGTTTTATTAACAATTTTATTTAACAAAAAAAAATTAAAATCGCTTGTTATTACTGGGTATTTTTTTTGTAATATTATAGATTAGAAAGATTTAAAATATATTGCAATAAGGTTCTGTTACTATAATAATATTATAGAAATTATCAACAAATAAACAAATTTAATTAAAATTATACAGATATCAATAATATTTTACGCAATAGAATGACACATGAAAACATATTTTTTTTTAATAATAATATATGTGCAGTAATATAAAATATGTTAAAGTGATGAGGATACATTTAACATTAAACATGTAACATTAATATGTAAATTAGAATGAATATTTTTTCTGAAGTATAGCATACAAAATTGAGTACATACAAAATTCTAAATCTAAATGTGTCATAATTAAAAAAAATGATTAATTTCATATGTAATAGTTAAATTAAATTATTTTATATATTGAAATTAGCAAAAAATACTTATTTGGAAAAAATGTTTGCTGATAATTTATATTAATTATAGCCAGAAATTAGTAAACATGCTCACAAAGATGTAATGGAATCTCATTTAAAAAGTTACTTTGCAAAGTTTTTTTAAACAAAATTTAAAGAAAAAAGAACAATTTTAATTAAAAAGTAATCATATCCTTGTACATAATAGTAATTAATAATATTCAAACATTGTAAATTAATAATTTATTGAAATTTCTACCATTTTTTTTTCGATTTTTTATTTTCTTAGAGATCAGCACATTGCTGAAAAGTGAAATTGTAAAAATTTATTTTATAACCTTAATAAAATTGAATGGATTGAATTAACTGATTTAGCGCAGATGGTGATCTAATTATTTTCAAGTTGTTTCTGTTGCTTGATAAAACCTTTAGAGATATTTCATTATCGATAAATTTTTATGGAACTTGCATAACCTTAAAAAAAGGACAAACTATTTTTAAGTGCATAAAGCGTTAAAAAAATACAGTTACAAATAATATTGCCTTAAAATCAATGGAAGAGAAGAGAAGGAATTTATAATTTTTTTAAAATCTTTTTTTTTTCTTCTCAAATTTGACAACTATTTTTATTGACATCCATTTAAAATTTACCCCCCTACCAATTTTTTATACAATCTCTATAATAACAAAAACAATTTTAATTACTTTTTTGATTTTTTTATATTATATTTGGTTCATAACAAATTCGTTTATTTAATTAGGGGGCATTTTAAAATTTATAATGAATAACTCTTTCTCTGTTGTATTTTAATTTGCCCAGTTTTACTATCAACTTATTTAAATTCTTTAAACTGGATTTGTGCTTTATAATATCTAACCTAACAATAACATATTATTAATAATAAATTATATAAAATGATTATCTAGTTCATAATAATAATAAACAATCATCATAATAATTTCCATAAAATTTCTACAGTTCCTTTCAAATTCTCTCTAATTATTCCTTTATTATTTATTTTTCTTTTCCAAAATTAGTTGCTAATTTTTTCTAATAATTTCATATATCCATAATACATACTTTTTTTATATTTAAAATTAAAATATTTTCTACCTCTTCTTTGTTTCCAGGAACACCACAGCACCACGGTGTATATGCAATTGTCAAATTTGAGAAATTGAATTTGAAGTCTTTACAATCATTTATGAGTTTTGAAATATAATTCTTTAAAATGACTCAATCACATACCCAATGTTTGTGAACAAATCTTAATATATATTAATCCTTTTATTCCTTCTTTTACTTATTTTATGTTCAAATTTAATCTTTGTCATTTTTATTGTTTCTATCTCTTCATTCTTCCTAAACATATTATTTTTTGCTTCACTTAAATTGTTTGTGTTATTTACATCTTGAGTTTATTTTCTTAATTCTGTGTTTGCTTCTTACATGTTATTTTCTGTTACTCCTTTAATAATTTTTGTTACATCATCTACGAGTATTTTCTTTTCTAATTTGCTCATCACAACATTTCATAAATTTCATACCTTTCTATGTCTTTCTGGATTTGTTGTATTTGTTTTTCTGTGTTTTCCTTATTCTTCATATTTTCTTGATATTTTTACATATATTCTATATCTTGTCTTTCATTATCCCTTTTGATTTCTTGTAATTGCTTATTTATATTTTCTTTAAATCTTTTAAATCGATCTTAATGTTTTTTTATATTTCTTTAGCTTTTCTTTCTTTACCATTTCAGGAATAAAATCCAATATATTGTTCCCATTTTCGTTTATACATATTTAACAGAAAAACCATAATGTCTTGTATTTGTTCATTATATTCTTGTCTATTAGTCTATTGTTGAATTTTATCCTTCATTCTTTTATTCATTTTGGGAATTATTATATATTATCAACTACTGGATTGCACCACGTTGAGCGCCAATTTGTAACGATAATATAAATTTATTAATCTTTTTAAAATCTTTTTATTTTTACCTTTCTTATTGAACTTTTTTTCTTGAAATCCATTTCAAAATTGTCCCCCAAATTTATTTTTACAATCTTTATAGTTTCTAGCTACAAAAACAGTTTTCATTATGAACTTTAATTACTTTCTTAAATTTTTTTATATTTGGATCATAACAATACACAATGTGTACATAAAGTATCAAATAAATTCATTTTAAGCTAAACAAACAATTCTGAGGAATCGTCTTGAAATTTGCAATTTACAAAAAATAAAATATACGCTGTGTGCCATTTAAAAAAATGTCGATGACATCGTTACTCACAAATGGTTTACTCTGTATATTTCATTAAATCATAAATTAAAATCAAAAACCGACCTGTCTCAGGATTTTTCCTCAAAATGGTATGTTTAGCTTAAAATAAATTTATTCCATACTTTATGTACACACTGTATATACATATATACATACTCATTTTGATTATTTTGTTTTCATAATTATCGATGTTATAAACTTTTCGGTTTCTGAGCTATTAATAAATGAAATAAAAGTTCCTAGAAGAGAGTAATAAAACTACTTTGACTAAATTTTTAGAGAATATCCATGTAAACAGGCGAACGGCCGATTTGAAATGCAGAACCATTTATTTCTGGAAACATTATTCAAGTTGTGTAGGCGACAAAATAACCACCAAACTCCTCATATAATTGAAGTATAAATTGCGTTTTACGAGTTTGATTTGTTTTATTTATTCATCCCACACTTGTCTCTAATGGAAATTGGGTGTATCTTGAAAACTTATTTGTAAAAAATTTAAAATTTAATAAAAGTACAGATTAGATTAAGGAAAGAAAGGTCAAAAGTGGAATATTTGCTCTCTTGTTTGTCTTTACCTAATCGGGAAGTAGTAAAGCTGAGAAGACCTTTATTTACTTTAACAAGAAAACAATGTTCAGTTACCGCTGTTCTATGAGCACATAGTAAAGAAATACTAAAAAGTAGTTTTACGTTTGAAGATACACGTTGTAGTAAGTTTTTTTATAAATATTTAAAACTTAATATCTCCTAAGAAGTGTAAAAGGTAGAAATAAAAAACTTAATACCCCTAAATACTCGTTGTGGTTCTGTTGAACAAGTAAAAAGAAATGAACAAATGAAAGAGTTTAAACTTTTGGATTTACCTTTAACTTTAACCAAAAATGTAACTAACCGAAATGGATTTACTCGTTCCTGGATGAAGATATTATAAAGGTACATATACGAGTTATTACCTACATTTTAAATAATATTTCTCTGTGTACTCAAAATTGTGGTACGAGGTGCTACCCAAAAGTTTCAGGAATGTAAGAGGTACGCTCGGTACTAGTCACCTGATTTAGCACCGTGTGAATTTTTAGTGTTTCCAAGAAAGACTAGATGGGAGTTGGTTAATTAGACAACATCGAGGAGTTTTTAAATAATTCCTGGAATTGTTGGTTAGCACCTCATATGAATGATTTGGAGGAAAATTATCTTCCTTATATTTTTGAATTGTCAAATAATTTCTGCTGCAAATTTTTTCATTTTTTTTTGTTTCTAGTAGTTTAAAAATGGTGGCGTGGAAATTTTAGTATTTATAATTATATGTCCATTCCGTTTCCGTGTTGTAATATGACAAAAGCAGCAGCCAGCAACCGTATCAAACCATGTCGGGTCTAAAACGAAAAGCGAATAATAGAAGAGAGAGAAAGTATTAAAAGAAATATAAATCGATAGTTGGCAAATTGTGTATTATGCCAAACATTTACATTTCCGAGCTTTTTGCGTTTGATGATTTTAAATGAACTTCACAATGTAGAGACGGTTTTTAATGTTGAAACGGGCATGTAACAATTGTACAATATTGGAAGGAATTTCCAACTATTCTACATGTATGTAGTGAAATATTCTTTTTTAATAAATATGAAAAGATAAATTATATAATATATATAATTATCCATTACATCTAATAAATAGGTTGATTAATAAAAAGGAAGAAAAGGTTGTCGTTAACCTGATCTTTTCTAAACAACCTAAGGATGACGGTTAATACAAAACAATTACATATTTTAGGGATGTTTCAAATAAAATATCAAAAATTATATCTCGTACATCTTCTACAATATTTTTTAAAGCAAGAAATAATGTAGGTTCGTTTTTATTGAATATTAAACCTAAAATTAATACATTTCAAAATCAGATATTTACTAACTAACTTGTCCGGATTGTAACGCCATCTATCTTGGCCAGACATTAAGAAATTTTAACATACGCTACTGTGAGCACTTACGAGCTTATATAGTAAAACAACCAGATAACTCGGAATGTTTCTCAAGAGCCTTGAACTTTTCAGTTTTTGATTTTTAAGGATAGAATAATAAGAGATTTTAATACTAGATAAGACAAATGGGAAGGAATTTCGAAAATACCATTACATTAAAATAAAAAATTATGTATCGAATTAAAAATGATAACTTGAAGAGAAATTGACCGAAAAATTAACTGAAGGAATCAACTAATAACATTTTTTTCGGGAAAATCACTACAAATATAATTAAATTTGAATGAATAAAATTATCTATGTTGAAGTCCCAGTTTTCATCTAAATTGTTACTCAAAGAATGATGATTGAACTTTATGACTAGTCGACAGGATTATGGTATCAGGAATTTATTAGGTTAACTTTAGTTAATAATAATAGATTTATTGTTATATGCATGAAAATAAAATATGTATTTGCCGCCAATAGTAAAATTATTATTAATATAATTATATATCACTGCAATATACATAAAAGAGGTATAAACTAAAGGTAAAATTCTATTATTTGCATACTGCTTTTGATCCCTTTATATTAGGGGTACTATTATCGAATTTATATCCAATTTATGTTACATATTTCATTGTAGATCGTTATTAAAAGAAACATTAATTAGGATCACATACACAACTTATGTTTTAATTACATCATTACTACTATATCTATAATAAAGCCCAGTTATTCATTTTTAACTATAGTATTTTAGGTCTATTATATGTAATGTTTCCGACTATAAATATTGATATTGCTATTAAAATATTTCATAATTTAGGCTCACTAGTTTTGTAAAAGGTGTCTGTACAAATCACACCACATGTAAATAGTGTGTTGTTTTATGCCGAGCGGAACTTTCAGTTCTTACGATAAATTTGTTAACGAATATCAAACATCTTAGATTAATCAGCTGAAATGTAGGTATTAATGAAAAAAATTGACACTTACCAGAGTCAAATATAAGAAACAATGAATACATTAAAAATGAAAGTGAAATCCAAGTTAATAGATTTATGAATTATTAAACTTCAACGATTTCGTTAATAAGCCGATTTGATTCTATTAACTAATTCAGGAAATTATCGGTAAACCATAGCTTACAAACATGAAGATGGACATAATGACAGTTTCGTAATGAGAGTACCATTCTGGGGAAGGATGAAACGACAACTGATTTCAGAAATGCTTTTTCTTCGATCTATACTTTTAACACCATACTTTTTCTAATTGATTTTATGACTTTCGGATTACCAACGAACTTCGACTTCTTACAAATCTAAACAATACTGTTTGTGAATTTACTATTGTTGACAATTTTGAACGAAATAGATTTTTTTATAGAAGGACAAAACCCCAAAACCTTCAATTTTCGCGCAGCGTTCATCAACCTTGGCCTATTATTCTATATTCTATGATTCTCAGTAAAACATTTTTTTAACTATTGAATTGGTAAATTTTAAATAAATCTAAGTGCTTTTATTGAAAGAAAAGTAAGGATTACTAAAATTTCAATACTTTTACAGTTTTCTCATAAGTACTGTTTACATTGATCCTAAAAAAATAAAGTTTTTTGGCAAATATTGTAAATTATATCTTGTTAATTATCACTTGTAATCTATGTATACCAAGTTCTTCTTTTTCAAAAAAATATTTTGGTTATTAATATATTGGTATTTAGTCCAAAAGGTAATCTAAGATAATTGAACTTCCCAGGTTTAATTGTTCGTTCGTAAGTACGAAAAAACAATATACTGAAATAAATACACACACATTTTCACAACAGTTTCCAAAACTTATCTGATATTCAGTTCACTGATATTGATATTTCTTAATAAGGGACTTAAATACAGTATTCCACTTAAATTCACAAATAATATTATAGCAACTGACTCAGAAAATCAGTCTAATAATTTCTATTAAGAAAAATTAAAAATATGCAATTTGATTAAAAATTTAAAACCTGTCACAATTAAAAAGGAAATTAATAGTGATATTTTAACTTTAAAAACTATAAAAAATAAAATTATAAGTAATAATTTAACAGTTACAAAATCAGATAAAGGTAGTACAATCGTCATTTTAAATACAAATGATTACAAATTTAAAGTAAATGAATTTATTGAATCAAGCAACTTAAAAATTCTTAGTAGGGACCCAAACAAAAAGTTTTCAGATAAGGTTAGGGGACTAGTTAATCAATCAGATTACCTTTTTAATAACTATGATAAAAAACATATAATTAAAAAAAATCTTCAACCACAACCACTAAAATTATATGGTACAATTAAATTACATAAAGATACAAAACCAATTAAGCCTGTATTTTCTTATATCAATACTCTAAATATAAAATTAGCAGAGTTTCTTAATAAAACTTTAAATAATAACTAAATACACAATAAATTAAATGAAAACACAAAATTAGTTTCATTTGACGTTAGTAATATATTTTCTAAAATTCCTCCATGTGAATGTATACCATTAATAACTAAATTCTTAGAAAAAAAACAGATTTACTAAATTTTAGTCAATGAAATTATAAACCTATTTACCTCCTCCCATATTTGTATATGGAGTAATCAACGTACAAAAAATGAAAGAAAAATTAAATGACATAGTGGAAGATGAACAATATACTATTAAAGCCATGGCCGATAATATAATAAAAATAAATAGCATTATTCCAGTCACCTATAGAAAACTGGTAGCATACATGAAGGATAATAACATAGTTTTCCACACTTATCAGTTTAAGGAGGAAAGAGCATATAGGATAGTCATAAAATACCTACATCACTCTACAGAAATTAAAGAAATAGAGAAAGAAATTAATTCTCACGGACACAAGGTAAGAAACATTATTAACGCTAAGCAAAGACAAACAAGACAACCTTTGAATATGTTTTTTGTTGACCTAGAACCCGCTGATAATAATAAGGAAATATATAATATTAGTAAAATACAAAATAGCATAATAAGAATCGAACCTCGAAATAAGGAAAGAAATATTGTCCAATGCATGAGGTGCCAATTATATGGTCACTCAAAAAAATATTGTAATCGTCCCTTTAAGTGTGTTAAATGTGGAAATTCGCACGAAACCGCACAATGTAAGAAAAGCTCAAATACTCCAGCCACATGCTGCCTATGTGGAGGAAACCATCCAGCCAACTACAGAGGATGTGAATATTACCATCGATTATATAAAAACTATCAAAACAATCATCCAGCTCATCAAACAAATCATAAAACATATAATAGCTATAATGCAACTCCTCAACCTCCAACAAAATCTCAAATTCCTCAAACAAATCTCAATTATGCAAATGCAGTTAAAAATAATTTAAGCCAGTCAAATAGCAATCAAAATAACACCACGAATAAAGACAACCTAAGCGAAATACTAAGTAAGTTCCTTGAAGATTTCAAAAGTATGTTCAACCAGCTCATACAACAAAACACAATGGTTATGAATATGTTAACAATGCTTGTAGGAAAAAATAATAATGGCTAAGTCCCTTAAAATGGCTTTGTGGAACGCTAATGGCATAATACAACACAAACAAGAATTAACGATTTTTCTCCAAACCCATCTAATTGACATAATGCTGGTTAGCGAAACTCATTTTCGTTCGACAACCTATTGGCCTACGGACCCAAATAAAATACCAGACCTCTTGGACTTCTTTATCACTAACGGTATCTCAAAATCATATATGGCAGTGGAATCCAATTACGACTTATCATCTGACCATTCGCCAGTATTAGGAACGATAAGTACATCAATAAAAAACGCAAAAAGGAGAACTAGATTACATACTCATAAAACTGACTGGCTAAAATATCAGGATTATATTAATGAAAATATAAATTTAAATGTGAGACTTAAAAGCCCATTAGATATTGAAGAAATCACAAGCAACCTAATTTCTACTCTGCAAAAAGCGGCAAAGCATGCTACACCACCGATAAAAACAACAAACAATATAACCAATATTCCATTTGAAATTAAAATATTAATAAAAGAAAAAAGAAAGGCTAGAAAAAAATGGCAGCAGAGTCATAGTCCTAGAGATAGAACCATATTGAATAGGCTAACCTATAAACTTAAAACAAAACTTAAAGAAGCACAAGATCAGTCATTCTACGATTATATATCAAACTTAAATCGATTTGACAACTCTATCTGGCAGCCAATAAAAGCTTCATCGAAACCGCAATAGTCTAACCTTCCAATTCGAAAAGAAACACCTATAATAGGTACCTGGGCAAGAAGTAATCAAGAAAAAGCCAACTTGTTTGCGGAACACCTAGCCGAAGTTTTTACACCAAGCGACCACATAGTTGATCAAAATATCAGAGACTTTCTAAATAGCAACACTGTACCGACTGAACCAGTAAAATTAACGACCCCAAAAGAAATTAGAAAAGAAATCCTCCAATTAAATAACAAAAAGGCACCTGGAATTGATGAAATAACACCTCAAATGTTAAAAGAACTTCCAAAAAAAGGCATTGTTATGCTGACGTTTATCTTAAATGCTATGCTGAAACTCCAATATTGGCCAAAACAATTCAAAAGTGCCGAAATCATATTAGTGCCAAAACCAGGTAAAAAATCTTAATCAGGTGTCATCTTATAGACCAATTAGTCTCCTCTCTACTATTTCAAAACTTTTTGAAAAAATCTTATCACAACGAATCAATCCATTACTAAGGGACATTCCAGATCATCAGTTTGGTTTTCGGAAATCACATTCGACCGTACAACAATGCCATCGAATAGTTCATAAAATATCCCAATCATTAGAAGACAAAAAATATTGTCCTGCAGTATTCCTTGATATAAGTCAAGCGTTCGACAAGGTTTGGCACGAAGGCCTACTTTATAAAGTTATACAATCCATTCCTTCAGAATTTCAATTACTTAAGTCATACCTAAACGAGAGACAATTCAGAACCAGAGTTAAAAATGAAACATCAACTTTCTTTAACATCAAAAGTGGAGTCCCGCAGGGCAGTGTACTAGGCCCAAAACTCTACCTTCTTTATACATCAGACCTGCCTACATCACCTAATACAGAAACTGGCACATTTGCTGACGATACGGGAATAATCGCAAGCCATGAGAACCCAAACGCAGCTTCCTACTACCTACAATAACACTTAAATTTGATAGAAGAATGGGCAAAAAAATGGAAGATAACAATAAACGAATCAAAGTGCTCACAAATAACGTTCACCCTAAGAAAAGGTCGCGGCACCCCAGTCCAAGTTAATAATGCTATCATCAATCAAGACACATCTACTCGTTATTTAGGTTTACACCTAGACAATAAACTTACGTGGAAAGATCATATTAAGAAAAAGAGGAAACAAATCGAGATCAGATTCAGAGAACTATACTGGCTTCTTGGAAGAAAATCTAAATTATCTGTAGAAAACAAGGTATTAGTTTACAAAGCAGTAATAAAACCAATCTGGACGTACGGCATAGAACTCTGGGGATGTGCCAGTAAGTCGAATACTGCCATTCTTCAAAGGGTCCAATCCAAGATACTGAGAGCAATCACAGACGCACCATGGTATGTGTCAAATGACACAATTCATAAGGATCTTGGAATACCATTCATCGAAGAGGTCATCAAAGAACGAGACGGGAAACATTACCAAAGACTAGATGAACACTCCAACCCACTCCTACAACCACTTTTACAGGTAGTGATAAACAATGAAATATTTTCTTTAATTTTATTAACAATTTACATCCAAAAATAAAATCTCATACAAATATGACTATCCCTAATTCAAATCGCCCTATCTCAGTACCAATGAGTCGTGATGATTTTAAAAGGGAAATTAATATAATAAAACAAATCGCTACCTCTAATAATTATCCATCAAGGCTAATAAATGGGTTGATTAATAAAAAGGAGGAAATGGCAACCATTTTAACCTATTTTTTCCGAAATAACCTAAAGATGATGGGTCGTACAGAACAATTTCATATTTTAGGGATATTTCAAACAAAATATCTAAAATTATATCTCGTAAAACAACTTCAAAAATATCTTTTAAAGTAAAAAATAATGTAGGGTAATTTTCATTAAATGTAAAACCTAAAATTATTTCAATTTCAACATACGCTACTGTGAGCAATTAAGATCTTATAGATTAAAACAACCAGATAAGTCACATTACGCAAAACACCTCATTGACACTTAACAACACAATGAAAACAACAGTGAAAATACTTCATATAAATGACAAGAAAGAAGAACTTGATTTTTTGGAGGAATATGAAATTAAGAAACAACTAAAATGTCCCCAATATACAGTATTGAATGAACAATTAAACCTGGGAAGTTCAAGTATCTTAGATTGTCTTTTGAACTAATGGTAATAGTATAAGGGCGGGGAAGCTAATGCCTGGCAAGTAGGCCTGTTCACTCCCTTTTTACCATCCCCTTCCTTTCTTCCTCACGTTTGCCCCTCCTCGAAACGCTTTGACCTTCTAATGAAGGTTAGGATATCGGTCCATGAGAGGGCGTGTAGATATTCCACTTCCATCTATTCGACACCAAAGATTTCTTTCCTCAGATGCCGGTAGACCTCACAGTTCCACAGAGGGCGGTTTCCTCCTCCCCTCCACAATTCTGGCAGTTTGGGTCCTCCACTGCCCCAAATAAGGACAGGTGTCTTCGGAGTCTGCAATGCCCAGTGAGGACTCCAACAATCAACCATAGTTGCTGTCTGGTTCTTTCCAGCAGCCACCTGGTCCTTGTTGGATCCGGTTCGGCGATTACCTGCTTGGTTTGTCTACATCCTCGACTGCCTTCCCAGGCCCTTCTTAACTCCTTTTGCGTCCACTGTTTTGGACTAAATACCCATATAATAATAACCAAAATATTTTTTAGGAAAAAATGAAGAACTTTGTATACATAGATTACTAGTGATGGGTTGAAATATTTATGACACCAAATAATGTATGCTTGTCCAAAATCTGTCAATCTTCAATTAAAACTTCAAAATGTGGAAATAGCGAAACCGTGGTCGTTTTAATAAAACTAAAAAAACGTTTGAATACTGTGGAAACATAGATAAGTATAATTTCTCTATTTCATATTTATTACGGATAGTTTCCACAAAGTAAGAGTTGAGACAATTAATTTAATTAATTTTCACTGTTAGGATTTTTATTATTATTTATTTACAATGAAATACTTCCGTTTTAAGATTGCACCTTTATTTGAAGTGGTCCATCTATTTTTGAATTTTGAGCTAAATTTAGACTTATTCTGTTAGTATCCAGAGAGGAAATTTTTAAAGTTTAATAGTCTTCGTGATAATGAAATAAAATAAACTCTGAAATACATTTCTAATAATTAAAAAAATAGGAATTTTTAAATAAAAATATACAATATATTTCTTGTGTTGAAAGCTGGTTTTTTTTTATAGCAGTATTCCCATATCAACAAACTGAATGGAGTTTCCAAAATTTTTAACAGAAAAAGTTATTTAGTGAAAATACCTAAAAGCTTCAATTTGTTAACAGTATTGACAACATCGTAAATTCCTGTAATAAAAAGGCAAATAAAGATTTCTTATCAATAATGGGAATCACAACATTTAATCAACGAAACTTTATCATAAAAATTCATTAAAAAACACTTTATTTATTCAGAATAGTTTTAAACGAACTAAAGTAACAACAAGTAACGGAGCATGATAATCACAATAATTAAGTGAAAATTTGTGAAAAAATTGTAAACAATTTAGAATCATTAAAACAAGCCAACAGTGAAGTTTAATTTCTGGTATTTTAATTGCAAGAAGAAGCCGAATAACTCTTTCGCATTTCATTTTATCAAACAAAAATTAGAAACCATTGCTGGCAGTAGGGAAAGGTTTTCTAAAATTTTGTTGTAAAAGTCGCTTAATGCTTTATGTAAGAATGCTAAATGTATTAAGAAGCAGTTATGAAGTTATAGAAATTTATGTTTGTGGGAGCAATGAAGTCTTCGAGTGGACTGTATATTTTTATTTATTACAACTTCCACATATATAAATTCTATAAAATAAGAATTGACGGGTTTCAGGATTTTCTCCTAAAATCGCCGATTTACGAAATAATGAATTTATTCCATTCATTTGGACCATACTATATACTATAAATACACTTCGTGTGTTTTTATTCCGGGTTTGCACAAACTATCACTCACTTTAATAATAAACTAATTACCAAATGTATTTTTGTTACTGAAGCGGTATTAAAAATAGTTTTTTTTTCTGATTTCAAATTAACAATTTCAGCTTTCTTTCTCAATCAACTTTTTACAAACTTTGTGTGTGCTTTCTAAGGGTTCTTATGTCAGAAAGGGCGAACCGTAAGAGTTTTGTATGTGGAATCTTCTAGAGTGTATACGATGGGTAAAAAGAATTGATCATTGGTTTTACTGGTTTAAAATGGGTAAATTTTAAACAAAATATATCTGGATGCATAAGGTTTTCTAATTATTAATTTTCTTTAGAACTTCTGCAATATTTTTTGAGGGAGAGTCATATGTGTTAATGAACCCGCATTTTCTAAGATTAAAGAAGTTGAATCAATTTCATTTTCTCGTTCGCATATATCTTTTCAATAATCTAGAAATTCACCTTTATTACAGTTTTCACTATCGACGAAATCTTCAGCGTTAAGTATATGGTATAATTTGTTCTGGTAGTCTTTTCTTTGCCTGCAGAAATTTATTGTTCTTGATAATTCGGAGATATCTTCATTCGATCCGAGTAGAATAATTTCATTTCAGATTTATTTTTTCAAGCCGGTTCTTAGTAATGTTTCTATTTTTTAGTAAAAGTGCTGTAAGAGTTTTGGTTGTTTTTCTCTTATTAATTGTAGATGTAATCGAATTAATAATATTTGTCTTATGAATGTCGAAGGATTCTTCATATTTTTTAGCATTTCATTTACTTTAGGAATTCTTTTTTTAGTATTGAAATCAATCTTCAAGTTGTCTTGAAGGTTGCAATATGATAAGGTGCAAAGAATGTTTTTTATGTCATTTGAATTTAATAATAAAAGTAGAAGATAAAATGGACCTCAATACTAAGAAGGTTTTCGTTCGTTTTTAGTTTTCTGAAAATTTAACAGAATTTTAATACATTAATTAGAGTCTATCCAATTTGTTTAATTTCCGCATCACTCTAATAGTTCTTAGTACTTCTAATCTATAACTTCTCATATTGGCTACATTTTGTTCTGTTACCTTTATTTCTGGTCTAGTCTTTCGTAATACATTATGAAGCAATATTCTTCAACCAGATGGAAAATGCCGTCACATTGATTAACGAAGACAAAAACTTTATGTCTTCATTAATCACTTTAGTCTATTTAATTCGTTTTTTTTTTTTAGTTCTTAATAGGTGCAAGTTTGCTCTTGGTTACTTATGTGGCAAGATTTCTTCTCCAATAAATGTAAATATTTGATTTTGAAAGTAATTTATATTAACTAGTTGTTTTTTGAAATGTTTCTTTTTGTTGTTAGCCTGAATAATTATTTGAAGTTCTGGCCTTTTAAATATCCTGTGGTGAAGGGTTAAAATTTTGTAATAAATTCAGTAAAATTTTGGCTAGTTGTCATACTTAATATCGGATTTAAAAGAATTTTGGATTCAGAAGTTTTCTTCTGATAAGGCACCTGTATTCTTAACATAATGATTATAGAAAATGCGTTTCCAACCTATTAAATAACTTGAAACCTATTGTTTTACATTTCAACATTGCGATTTAATATTTTTTGAATACCTACATTTAGTTTGTACCTTTTTATTAAGTGCAAAAGTAATCTCCAAAATTTAAACAATTGAAATTGTTTTCTATATAAGTATATAGATTGTAATGAAATTTCGTATAGCACTATTAATAAACCTGAATCTAAGAAATTTGGAGAATAAAATACTAAAATTGATTTGAATAAAAAGGAAAACTGTACCCACTAAAAGATCTCAAATAATTTTTATAAAGTATATAATATATGTCACCACTAAAAGTTATGTTACTAAAATATAAATGTTATTACTTATAGAGAATTTCTTTTAAAAACTGATTATATGAAATCTATTGTCTAAAATATTAATATTTGTGTGGATATTATTTTTTAAATGTTAGTATATTATAAAACAAATACTTTTCCTTGTAACCTGACAAGAGAATCTGTCATTTTTTTATGTTCAATTTACAGTTATTTTTATCACATCATTTAATAGATTTATAAAAAAGGGTGAGATATGATACGAAATTAGTTAATTTAATAGAGGCAAATGTTTAAAGTAAATAGAAAATAAGGCACTACTACATGTTAGATAAGTCACATTACGCAAAATACCTCATTGACACCAAACACAAACCAATAACACAATGGAAACAACAGTGGAAGTACTTCATATAAGTGACAAGAAAGAAGAATCAGGTTCTTTTTTGGAGGAATATGAAATTAAGAAACATCCAAATATCTTCAATATACAGTATTGAATGAACAACTAAACCTGGGAAGTTCAATTATCTTAGATAGGAAAAGAAGAATATTGCCTCATAATGATTGTTTTTCAGGTTTATGACATGAAATTTATTTACGTTTTTAATCTGTCAAACATTTTTCTGTCTTGAGAATGGTATTGTCAGATACCGAAACCTAGGTAGAAATTTAAATATACTAAAACTCTTGGGAAGACTGGAAATTCAAGATAAGTATTATTTATATGTCCATATTTATTAAAAATTTATAGTTTCTAACGGATAAGATAAGATTTTGCCACAAAACTTCAATTAGTTGTGGCAACACTGCATGTATTTAAGGGGAGACCAGTTCAATCCGAAACACATGTTTTGAATTTGTTTTGGTAATTAGTTCTACCTACTGTTAGAATCATAGTACTCGGTACTCGGTTAAGTACTCGATCCTTTAATGTACTCGAGTAACGAATGATCGATCTCTAAAAAAGGATTCGATCCCCCATCACTAGTATTTACCTTTAATCTCGTTGATTCATATACACAAAGTATCATTCGGCGACTGTTATGGTTTCTTACAGATAGTATGCTAGAGAAATCGTCAATTCTAAAATATATTCTCCTGTAATTAGTATATTCTAGATTAAACCCGTAACCACAAGAAGAGTGGAAAGGGAGTCCCAGCCGCCCGCATTGCCGTCCTTGTCAAGGATATCCAACTAGCGTTAAGAGCTGGACGTTTGGTTTTGGTATTGATTTACATTTAGTTCTGCAACAAGTAACCTAAAGAAAGAGATACCGCATATAATATGATACATATACAGGGTGGCCAAACGAAAACGAAACAGAGCCATTATCAGGAACTACGTCAACATTTTAGAAAAACACAGGGACCCGTCGATTTTTGGTCAAAGGGGGATACTTTTTTCCGGTATTTTCGATATTTCGGTATTACGCTGCTTACACCTCCAAGTGAGGGTAACAATCGCCCCAAAATACTTAAATAGCATTAGGGGTCGAGTAAGGTATCATTTTAAAGCTCTTTCAATTCTCTTTACAAAAGTCTTTAAATTTTAAAATTCGGCCTAATACTTTTTAATAAATTACATTTTAAAGTTTAAAAAATCATACTCGTCATTCTTTGAAAATGTCATTTAGCGAAACCTGGTTAGAGAAAGATATTGAAAAAATAGCTTTAACATCCTATTGAAATTCTAGGTAAGCATAATTTTTGTTTTATATTTATTATGAATAAATTTCCCAAAATAAAAGTAAAAATTCATTTTGTATGAAATTCTTTATTCCATGCCCAGTTTATCATTATAAAATCTATTTTAATTTAAAGGAACTCTTAATATGTATCTTGCTTCAAAATAATAGTAACTATTAATAATGCTAGTATTAGAATTGTATTTACTGACATACTAAATCTGGGATAATGTTCTTGGACATTAATTACATTTCCCTGTTCCCAGAATATATAATAACTTTCTATTTAGATTATATTCATTGTACTCCCGCTGATGTTTTCCCGCTGGAAATGTGAGGTACAATATGGAATATGCAGCTGTAGGGAATTTCATCGATTGTCAATTTCAATTTGAATGCGGAGGATCAACATTAGCGAACACAACAAGGGAATTAGCGGTTTTGCTTTGCTACGAATACTGATTTATTGCTGCTATCTATTAGGAACGTGTATTTATATGTAAAACATATGCAAAATATTAGTAGACAGGATTAAACAGTTAGTGAGGTCTATGCAGGATTTTTGTCGATGCTGTGATTAAATTATTTTTTGTATCACCTGGAAAAAGTTTATACAGTTCACAAGTTAGTGTTCATAAAAAGTTCAAGCTTTCTTAATAATTAAAAAAATGTATAAACAATAAGAAATATACACTTGTATTGTCTTTAGTATATAGTAATACTGGAAATATTGAAAGACAGAGCCAGGAAGTTACTAGAAAAACTACGGAATCTTTGAAATTAAGATAACTAACGGACATTATAAAAGAAGATTACCGAATAGACCGAGGAAACAACTAAAAGAGGACAGACTCGGATAAGAAACAGGACATGGATCGGTATGTGAATCAATAAGGAACAAAAAAGCTAAACAGGAGGAACAACACACGATGGTCAATAGGTCAAAGAAATTAAGACACATGAAGAGTATGCAGAAGAAAAGAAGACCAGAGAGATAAAAACGCAGGATGCTACCCCTAAATTACAAATACATAAAAAGTTAGCTCTTACTCTTCGCGTATCGAGTGGGAAAAACCATTGTACAAGACGACTGATCACAAGGAACCAGTGGTTGGTGAAATGTTTCTCCAGCTTCTACTTCAGTTAGAAAAAGAAAGTAAACTAAAGTTGAAGACAGGAGACCCAGCCAGCCTTTACTGATATGTATGTGTGCCAAAATCTGAATAATTAGGATATACCTGTAAATGGGTTCTAAGTTCCTCGCCTATTGATCTTTATAAAGTACCAGGAATATAATTAATACGTATGCTACTGTCTAAAAGATGGAAAGCGTTGTAAGTGCAACAGTATCTTTCGTGAAATAATGGTCAAAGTGCCAATCAAGTGTTGCCAGCAATAGAAATGGATACTAGTCAAAGAAAAATAAGGAAAAATGAAGAAGCTAGTGAATGAAGCAGATGAATGAAAAATGAAAAGAAATAGTGTAATACTTATACTAAAAAACAGTATATTACGAAAAATACCAATATATTTTTCGAAAAAGTAAATCACATACGTAGTAAAATACCGAAAATGATCAAAATCATATTAATGTGTTTCCTTATGAAGTAAGCCACTATTCAAGGAATCGCAGTGCGAAAGAATATCTTGGCCCTGATTTGTTTCCAGATGCACAAATTACATATCCATATTATTTCCAAATCTTTAAAAAGAAATTTCCTAACTTGAGGTTTAAACCTCCAAGAACAGACACTGGTTCTCTATGTGACTTGTTGACAACCCATATTAAACAAAATCAACAAAACAAACAGAATGAATCTTATTAATCGTCTTAAATTTCATAATCGGAAAACGGAGAAAGGTATGAAAATTATGTAGCAAGATCACGTATGCTCTCAACTACCTGGTAGTTCTATATGTACCAAATCAATGGATTGCAACACGTTTTGTTTCTGCCAACACTCATTCACAGTAGGATGTTTTATTTGCGCCAGTTGTCTAATTACAATATTGGAATACATTTTGGAGATAACAACTGAGATTATAGAGCGTGTTTCATTGGAGAAGGGACTTTAACTGTAGGTGGACATCACTTTGGTGGTTCCAAATAACGTACATTTAGCTTTCAATTACTTTGTATATTATTTTGATATTTGGTACGCATAATAATCATTACCTGGAAAATCTACCAAAGTAATACCAAAAAAAAATCGAGGATCGTCTTAACAAAACATTTAAAAATTCTTCTTTGTAAAAAACAACACACTGTTTATCGAATTGTTTTAAGTTGCATTTTATTATTTGAAAGAGCAGAAAAAACTTAATCTACTCATCTACTTTTATTTTTCCGCAGACAATTTTTGTTAATTTTTTGGTTGAAATAAAATTTACTTAACTTATATTAAGAAGCATACCAAAAATTGAATTAAGTGGGGTATATAAAATGTTCAGCAATTTAGAAGCCAAAAAAAGTAAGTAGTCTCGTATAGTTCCTAAATATGCATCAGAAATGATCGCAAATTCATACCAAGTCCACCCTTTTATCGTGATCAAGATGCAAAAGGAATATTTTTTTTATTTTAAGCGAACTTGTGATATTTACCTCAATAGTCAAAAAGTTTATACAGTGATGTCCATATGTATGGAATAAATGCATTTTTAACGTTATTATAAACTTTTTGGGGAAAAACCTGAAACATGACGATTTTTATTCTTAATTTATGGCATAAAAATATTACTCCCTTCTTTCAACCCCTTGGAATTATGACAACCCCCCTAAAAATTTTTAATAAGAAAAGAAGTTGTGTGTTACCTCTTTTGAAACGGATTTTAATTCTTTGTTCAGAAATATTTTTAAATTTGGTGCATTCAGAAATTGATTTTAAAAATGTAAAATTTTGAAAATGTCTGCACTTCAAAAGTTTACATCGAATGAAGAATAGAATCTCACATAATTTAGAATGTATTTTCAAATTTACTTTACAAATATATTAAGTGTTTAAAGTGACATCCATTTACTTCTTGACAATAAGCAATGCGATATTGGAATTCTGGTTGAACATTTTATATAACTTCAGGGCTTAATTTTCTTAGTTATGAGTTCACCAAATTTAAAAACCTGTATATTTCTGAATAGAGAATTAAAATTCCCTTCAAAAGAGGTATCACACGATCCCTTTTCTCATTAAAATTTTTCAAGGGTATGTCATAATTCAGAAAGAATGAAAGGAGAGGGTAATATTTTTATACCACAACTTGTAAAATTAAGAATAAAAATCGACTTGTCTCAGTTCACAATAACGTTAAAAATGAATTTATTCCATACATATGGACTGCATATAAGCAAGGTTCAGTGGATTAAAAGAGAAAAGAAGAACCCCGGAAAAATATGTGCATGGAAACATAAATTTAAACCTCCAACGTTCTCTATCTTTAATGCCCACTTAATTTGATATATATTGTAACTGGATTTTTGACACTAATGGTAAAATATTGAAAGGGTTATCATCGTATTATTATTACATTACATTTAAAATAAGGGTTGTCAAGAGCTCATTTAGGAACTAATAATGTTTCAATTTATGCAGTAAAATAGATGAATTAACTGGTGTGTTACATGTTTAAGCTGTTTTCGATTAGTACATGTACGAGTATAAAAATAATAAGATTATAAAAAAAATTGTGGCATAATGGTGAAATATACATTTATAAATAAATTAATATATTAAGAAAATTGGGTGCATTCAGATTTAAAAGGAAACCATAAACTTTCATAATATATCATTATTTAAAGCAAAAACATGTTTTATTATTGAATATAATTGAATTACATGTTATTAAAGTTTGGTACTCTAGGGAAAATTTTATAAAAATATCTGTCAAATCATAAAAACTATGTATAAGATGACAATGCTCTAAAAAAGTTATAAAAAGTCATGGAAAAATTTAACAGCTCTCTTTTCAAAATTTGACTGTTTACCCTTAACAGTTCGTTTAAAAAAATACAAAATTTTCGATTTACTTTGATTAATAAGTAATTTATCCAGGTCTATCCAATAACACAACCTCACTTTTAGTATTATAAACAATTGAATTTAAGATGGAAACTTTGCAAACACTCTAAATATTGTGTAGTGAAGTGTTTTTTCTCAATTTGTAGTGAGATCCTTCAACGATCTCTTTTTCCTGGACTTCAACATCATCATGTTTGTGATTTCCGAAGGCTAGAAATTGTCGGTGCTTGATCTCTTGAAACCCAAAAAGACTGATTGATTTCGTTTAATTATTAAAGGTGATTGGAGAGGATAAAATTTACCTGTAAAAAGAACTAGGAACTTTACTTTTAATTTGAAAGGTAGATCAAATAATTATTATTAATTTAGCATTTAAAGTAACATTGAAATACTGACAGTGACTAATACATAGAAATTTAAATCCACCCTGAAATTCTATATTTGTTTATATTTCATATTTTGTGTATTATTCGATTTTATGAAACATTAATTTACAGTTTGGCGTCCAATTTAGTTTTCCATTTAATCCATTATATCTAATTTAATTTAATCTCGATTTTTATTCAGCATTTACCAACAGAGCTTTACTTAAGTTAAAAATTCACTAATAAATTTTTTTTCTGTGGTACTATATTTTTCTTTTTTCATTATTTTTTCCATACTTTGGATTAAATTTTGAAAGTTATTTCATTATTCTCATTTTCCATCTTTTTCATTAATTTAGCTCCTAGATTTGTTATAGAAGTCTACTTAGAAACTCACCATATTTAGTAAACCATCTCGTAGTTTATATTAAAATACTATATTGTGACAATCCTAAGAGACATTCATTCTAAATATGAAATATTGCTCGTTTATTTAAGAGAAGAGATTTTATATTTATTTTTGGTAACTGGAAGTGGATGCTTGTCTTAAATATTTTAGAAAGATATAATTCAATTTTCAGATATCTAGTTTCCCAGAGAGTTTAATTAATTTTTTTAATAGTGAGAAAAGAAAAAATTAGATTGCAAGAGTCTCTAATTATTTGATTTAGTTACTAAAAATTGCATTTTCGACCTTTATTTTGTCATGACTTTTATTAGTTTTTGCTAACTTTATTAACTACGAACAAATTAGTTAGCAAGAACTCGTATAATAAAACTGCAACAGTTAATCGAAAATGGAACCATTAATTATCACCTAATTTAAATCATAATCAATATTTCAATCAGTTTAAATTGTTCCCCATATGTAGGCTACACCAAGTGACTGGTTATTTTGAAATGCGACTATATGCAAAATGTACTTTCAATACGTGCGTGATATGCAATTTGTTGATGAAAAATGTTTTATAATTCTATCGAATTTAATGCCATATGCAAATTATTGACACCCACTTCATGTTATGTAGCCTCATTATTCTTATTGGATCGTATATTAATTGTATGTGGCGATTATTATTGTACAAAATGGCCCTAACCCGCAGATCAAAGAATTGATCATTTGTTTATTTTAAGAAATCCAAAATAATTTCCCATCAGCAATCAATTTTAGAATGTCAAAAAAAGATACTTAACCTATACCAAACTTGATTTGTCACAATATAAAAACTCTTATAAATTACAAATTCTACATTTATTTCTTTAGAGAGATTGTATTATAGTAATAAAATTTCATCATTGTGAAAAATTACAAATTCCATGTTGTAAATCAGACATTTTTATTACTCGGTGAACTAAACAAAGACAAAACGTAATTACCAATTCGGTACAATTCGGTTATTAAACTTATAATGGGGCAATTTAAAAAAAAACTCTGGTGAAAGATATACCAGTGGTGTAACTAGACATTCCGAAGTATACACAAAAATAAACGTACATAAAAAATTTAATAGCCATTGCTATTTCAGGAACGATAAAAGTTAAAAGGTTATTAAATTAATAAAATAGTAGTAATTACCTTTCAAATTAGATGTGTTTGCTTTTAGAGCCACCATCAAGTTAATTTTTTTAATATGAACCTTTTCACCTCGTTTGTTTCTAATACAAATCATTTTAATAAGGCTTTGATTAATTGAAAATGCTCTATTTTTATAAATTTAAAAATAAATACACTCGATTAAATCCGGTATAAAATAAATACAATCCAGAATATAAATATACCATGTTGAGAATAAGTTTGAATCTGAATTAATAATTATTATCTAATTACATGAAACTATATGAATAAATAAAACTAAAGAAATTCGAAGAAATCTAATTATAACAAGTTCAACGATCAAAAAAAAGTACTCACCTGCTCTACATTTCTGAGCATATTAAGTCCTTCTTTTCCAATAGGCCTTGGAGTATCAAAAAAAGTATACAGTATGGTCCAAATGAAAGGAATAAATTTCAGTATTCGGCGATTTTAGGAGAAAATCCTGAAATCAGTCGATTTTTATTTTTAAATAGAAAAGTGGGTCTTGCAATATATCAATTGAAAGGTCTTGTAAATATTTATTCACCCATATCAATTATGTCTATGTATTATTATCAAAAGTAGTATTAATGACATTCGAAATATTTCTTAATTTATTAAGCATTGTTATGATGTATTTATTGATACCCAAAAATAAATTTGCTAAAGGTCTTCACTGACAATCAAAATATGTTTAAACTACTTATTACCTTTAAAAAAAATAGTTACCTTATCAAAATTCCTTTATTGTCATTCAACATAATTGTTATTGTCAAGTGGTTAATAATATTGTAACAAGCGAAATCAAAAACTTTTTTTATCTTTTATCAATATGAAGCTGAGTGAAATGGAAAGAATTGAAGTTCTAATATTAATTGGTTGTGGAGATAAAACACGTACGCAGAAAGAAGTATGTACTTAATTCAATAATAAATATCCCAACCGAGAACCAAAATTACACATTCCACAGTAAGCAAAATTGAGAAAAAAATTGGAGAAACGGGTCATGTTAAAGACCTCCTTAAAGTTAGTAGAAAACAAATATCTGAAAACAAGAAACTAGAAGTTCTCCTAGCCTTTGAAGATAATCTCCATACCAGTTTACGGCAAGTAGAGTTAGATAATGAGGTAGGCCATCAAACAGTTCTTAGAACGCTAAAAAAGGAGAAGTAGCATCCCTATAAAGTAAATTTAGTTCAGGAACTTATGGAAGAAGAATTTAATATACGAGTTGAATTTTGTTAAATTCTAATGGAAAAAATAACAGACCCGATGTTTTTAAAAGTTATTTTTTCTGATGAAGCTACATTTCTCCTAAACGGTCATGTGAATTGTCAGACTTTCCGGTAGAAAATCCACACTAGATGCAGGAGTACCGTACTCAATATCGAGGAAAAAATGAATGTTTGGGCTGGAATAATAGATAATAGGATTATAAGACCATACTTTTTCGAAGAAACCTTAACAAGTCCTCGATATTTATCATTTCTGCAGAACTTCTTGCTCCCAGAATGAAACCGGTTGTTCCTAAACAGAAATGATTTATGGCTATAGCAAGATGATGCGCCACCGCACCATGCTGTCTTGGTGAGAAACTACTTGGACAACGTCTTCCAAAATCGGTGGATATGTCGAAGAGTATCAATTGAGTGGTCACCGAGGTCATCAGATTTAACTCCTCTCGATTTCTTTTTATGGGGATACTTGAAAAGTAAAGTGTACATAAATAGATCACATACTATTAATTAACTCAATTGAGATTGCAAAAACTCCGGAAGATATAGCGAAAGTTCAAGATGAGCAGAGAACTCTTCTCGAACTTTGACATATGTGCACGACACAGCAGCGATAATAGATAATAGTTCTTAGCTTTTTCAATTTTAAATCCAATAAAAGTGTTTTTAAAGTATGGATAAGTTATACTTACTGTACTTACTACGTCTTCGATGACATAAAAGGGTTACAAAACGAATACAGTTATAGATACATCTTATTGTAAAAGTCAGATTTGTTGAGAGTAGCTATTACACTCTATTTGAAAAACTAAATTTTTTAATTACTTTCGGAGGACCAAAAATACATTTGATTATACAGAGTGACACAAAAAACGGGAACATTATTTTACAATCCAATAAAACTAGAAGTGATAAAAAAAGAAATTTTATTCATAGTAATTGAAACCTTAAAACTTGCCACTTATGAAACTTTGATGGAATTAATCATTTTTTTAAAATTACGTCCTTTAGATGGTCACAAGAAAAAATCACAAACGGATAAATCTGGCGATCTAGGGGGCAAGGGAGTGTTACCGAATCTTGAGATCACACGGTTACCGAACAATTCTTGCACAGCTTCCATTGATTTCCGTGCAATGTGTGATGTCGCTCCATCCTGTTGAAACCAGGTTTCAAAAATTCCCGTAATTCTGTGTCACCTTGTATATTGAGCAACCTATAGGATACTATACACAAAAACAATACCACATTTCGAATGTCGATACCACCTGAGGAAATGTTAGCTGTGATAATAAGGTAAATAAGCATTTTTTCCTTTAAATGTTCTGTTGGCTTTGCAATTTTAAATAAAACAGAACTATGCAATGAAACTTTTTAGTTAATTTTAAGTTTATTTTACAATTGATCATAAAAGTTATAAAACACTACCTATATCTACTCGTATTAAAAATGCATGAAATAATAATTTTGTATACAGTTTAGTAATTTGCCTGATCAAACAATTGTTGATATTGATTGAGTATGTAATTTGAAGGTCTTCATAACGCCTTTTGACGTTCTTGTTCCTTCGTTAAAGGATCAGACGAATGGTATTCATTACTCTGGTAATCTTATTATTGTGTAAGATTTCATGGAGGCGATTGGTATGCCACACTTGAGTCTGAGTACCCAGGTGATACCAATGAATATACAAAATTCTGTTCTGAAGCCGGATGTTGGATCAAAATTACTTTGATGGTTTCCTTTTGAAAATCAATCAGCTCTAATTCATTCACATCCCGAAGGTATGGAATAAATGAAAGCATTAAAATTTCCAGTTTCGTTCGAGGAACAGGAACTTGTAAATGTACTAACCTCTTTTTTTCTTTTCGCAAGTGACAAATTATTAAATTCATCATCCAAATATTGAAAGATTTTTTGCTGACATTTTTCTCTTAATATTTTATTTTTATTATTTTCATTACTTTTGTCCCAAATACAAGGATGTTTTTCAACAAGTTTAATTAAAGTAATAATATCAAATTTGAAGGACAACACCAGTAGGAATGGACAACACAAATGAACTGAAACTTATTTAGTTTTGTTATTTATTATATTTAAAAATCAGGACATGAGTGGGAAGATTGCTCCTTCACAGCAGCCGGCAACGACAGCGGCACGACATCGACATGTCGTCTACTCTGAAGCCACTTCATTTATTTCAATTTAAATTTAATACCCCCGCGATTGTTGACTCTGTCGTGCCGTTATCGTGTCGTCTAATGTGAAAACAGATGTTGAATTTAATTTTAGAAGCATCTTTTAAAATATATGTTGACCTTTCAAATGATATCACAGATGAATTTTACAATTGTAATTGTTGTAGAAATAATATAGTTGGAGAAACTTGATGGCATCTCAAAGGTTTTAGTGATTTTTCCTTTCCATAAAAAACCTGTCATTCAAATTGTTATCCCGTTATATAAATCCTCGAATTGAGGATATTGTAGAAAGCCGAAGTTATTTAATAAACCGAAAGGCATAAAGATCAGCCGTGCCAAATTTAATAAAATAAAATTAGTATTACGGACAGGTTTGTAAGTCTAAAGTTCATCGTGCTGCTAGAAGACCAACCAAATATTGAAGAATACCAAATAATACCTGTGATAATCCTAATTATTTTCAATCGGTATTATATAAATACATGATTGATAATAGAACAAATATTAAGGTTTTATGTAAATTTTTCCCAATAAATGTAATTTCAATAAAAAAATATTGTTTGCTAATAAATGAATGTGTAATTTCCCAGAAATATGAAATTTTTGTACTTGACCTTCATGTATATTGATTAATTTATACTGTAATTAAAGATAAGACATTATGCAGAGTAAATATCACTTTATATAATACTTTTTTATGTCTACTCATTTACATACTGTAAAAAAATATTTTTCAATTTTAATGAATAAGTAAGGTTTAAATAATAAGTATACTAGTTTTTATGAGATTAATAGCTAATAAAATTGCTATAAAAAAGTTGTAGAAACATCTTATATCAACTCCATTTCCAACGTAGTCACTCTCGGTCATAATAAAACCTTCCAATATCGAATTGGAACCAAGTAATATCGAAATCTTGATATGCGCTCTATACACGGTAAATAATATTAGCAGCTTCTCTCCCAGTTGCTATCAACGATGGTGAAATATCAAAATATCCGGATCTACATCATTACTTGTCTGGATTCCATCAGTGTTGTATTTAACGATCAATAATACTGTCAATGTTCGTTTAAAAGATACGGATGCAGGCATTTATGGATAATCTAAGCCCCACAGAACATATTAGAAAAGGATTCCCTTGTAAAACTACTTCTATTTCTTACAGAAATTTTTGATGCAACTTAAAAAATTACATTTTCACCTGAGTAAAAAAGCCAATAATTCGATGTTCCCTCCACCTCTGTAAAATTACACTAATGATTAGTACAATCTACTAAAACGTTGCAAGATATTTTTAACAAAGAAATTAATAGCTCACTACATCGAGTTCCTCATTTCACTTTCTTTTTGTATTTTTTCGCGGCGTCATTTATTTATTATTACGGAATATTATACCGACATGGGCCGTCCCTTTTAGATTAAATGATAGTTCAGCAAAAAATATTGCTAGCGGCTCTGTATGATTTGCTGTTTTTTACTTTGAAGAAAAACTCTTCCGGGTACACCTGTATCTTGTTACACAGTTATTTTATAAATAAAATAATTTTGAAAAAATGGTGATAGTGTAGAGAAAGTTGCGATTTTTTAGATGTGTAATATATAAAATTAGTTAAAGGATTAGGATCAAAAATTTCACTTAGCTCATAAATTTTCTTAATTCCTGTAAGTATACGAGAGATTAAATAGTGAGTACGTCACGGATAGATTTAAGAAAATTGTTTTTTCCTGGCTAAATAGTTTCGCCCGAAATATTTTTACTGGTTTATAATTAATCATTGTATTTTTTGATTGTTGATAAAGATTATCCACTCTCTCAAATATGGTATCAGGGATTAGAAACAATCAAAATTCAAAATCTTTACCACAAATTGCAATTTTGATTATTTCCGTTGTTTTTACTTATCTGCTATGAATTGAAATTTTAGCAAAATTGATTAAAAACGTATTCTATTTCATAATAATTTTAAATCTTAATTTAAATGTAATCTATAGACATTTGGATTTATTTTGGCTTTACTTTACGGACCATCGAATGAGAATATTTGAGATTTTTTATTTTAAAAATTGAAACAACTAAAAAATGTTCAATCTATAAAAAAAAGTTTTTAAATTAATCATAAATGATAAAAACGGCATTGCAATAAATAAAATTTCATTTTGAGACTAGAAGTCAATGGAGATGGATTTTAATGAACTTGTGAATATATTTGTAATTTTAGTTTAGATTATACCTTTTGAAAGCATATTATGACAGAGTAATTTTTTTAGTGATAGCCAGATTTATACCTCTTTGAAAACGATATGCGTTTAAAATTACTCAATAAACTTTTGAAAAAACGACATCACCAAGCAGTACCACTGAACCATTCACAACTTTCAAGATCTCAAATGTTAAATCTAAATACAATTATTTATTTCATGTATCCTTGTGTTAATCATATTCATCAAGTTGTGTTGTACTTTGTCTATATATAAAATTTTCTTCAGTCAGTTTACGATAGTTTTCCCTTTCCCAAAATGAATGGTATATCAAAAGAATCCCTTCTGCATCTCAGAAAATTGACGCCATTACCATTCCAGAAGGCAGAACTATTTTATATCTTTTATAGCCAGTAAAATTAAATTTCGACTCTGGGACAAAACTCCTAAAAATGTTTAATAATAGAGACGTTTACGCACCTACAAAAGGTTAACTGAATCAACTTGAAAAAATGCTTGTACTGATATAACAAGGAAAAGGATTACGATCTCCATTGATTACAAAGGATTCACTTACGCTTAATGGGATACATTTTTCTGTCAGCCCGTATTTTTGTCCAGTTTTAGATTATGTCGAGTTCTGCGAAACCATTTAACCGTGTAAAAACCATCACGGTTTCTTAAAAGATTTTCAGAGTAACTTATTTTATGCTCAAAGCTCATGTACTAGACTTACTAGGTAAGCGAAAATCTACATTGGATGGAGGAGTATAGCATACAAAATCAGCAAAATGTGTACTTTTTGAGGAAAATTTACCTGCTCATCGATAAGCAAAATTTTTCTAGGGTTTTCTGCTGCTACAACTAAATCAAATACTTCCAAATGAAGATGGTTTGTAGTTTCAGCAGGATGAGACGGCCTCACATTTTACCGCAAACCTACTTAAATAACATTTTCGAGTTAAGTGGATATGAAGGAAAGAATCGATTGAATAGCAGGTCTTCAGATTTGACTTTTTTGGGGATATTTGAAGAGCACACTTTATTAAAGTTGAGCAAATGATCTAGAAGAGTTGATGCACATTAGAAGGGAGATTGCTTAAATAACGCCTAAGAAGAAGGATCAGAATGACGCTTGGTCAACATTTGTAGTATTTATTGAAGCAGTAGCAGCAGGAACTTATGTTTTTACAAAAATTGCTAAACAACATTAAGACGATCAAAACATATGGACATTATAATATTTTGCCAAATTTAATCGAAAAAAAGTGATTTTTAAATGTATCAAAATGAAGAATCTAACCTAATTATCGAGGTCGGTGGGAAGTATAAAATGCTGGAAATAGAATAAATGGATAATTATATGTATACGCATTTAGGCATCTTGATAAATAACAAATGTGAAGAGCAAGAAGAAATAAATTAAGAATAGCCAAAACGATTGATGTGTAGGTGAATTTGGAAATTCTGAAATCAAAAGGTATATCGAAAAAGTCAAAGTTCCCAAAAACGCTGATTTGCAGATAAATAGCAAGAAACCGCAGCTGAGACGGAGGGATATTAAAGGGCGTTTGTGGGGGGAAAGCTGATGGAATTCGGATGGGAGCGAAAGATGAACAATGATCTGTTCAAAATGAACGCCAATTGAAAAGTAAGTAATTTCGTTAAAGATTGCGGAAAGAGTGATCATGAGGATAACATATAAGGCGCCTGAAAAAAAAACGACGACGAAGAAAGAAATGGAGAGAAGCGGAAGCAAGAGATTAGAGAGAGGAACATAATTAACTGGAGATAAATAGCAAGAAACCGCAACTGAGAAGGTGGGTATTAAAGGGGGTTTATGGGGGAGAGCTAATGGAATTCGAATGTGAGTGAAAGATAAACAATAATCTGTTCAATATGTACGCGAATTCGAAAGTAAGTAATTTCGTTAACGATAGAAGACTAGGATGGTTAGGCTATCAGGAGAGACTAGATGGGGTAAGAATGATAAAGAGGGTAACGTGGAAGGCGCTTGGAGGAATAAAGAAAATCGAACGCACAAGAAAGAAATAAAGAAAAGCGGCCGAAGAAGACTAGAGGTAGCGGAACATAATCAATTGAAGACAAATAACACAAAACCGAATAGCGTGGAAAATTGTTAGCTATGGGTCTAAAAATAGGAATTCTTACTTATTTTTAACCTGTAGCAGAAACACAATATCGGTAAAAAGTGTATTAATAGGGTCCGTGATTAAGTTTTCTTCTTCTATTACCTCTCACTCTCAGTTGCGGTGAGTACTTCTTAATCCACATGTGGTGATTGTCGCGAACGTGCCACTCGAAAATGTCAAGGCTCACTCCAATTCGAATCCGGCGCGGCGGTGTGCACCAAGCTCCGGTTCGAACGAGTGAAAGTAACAACGGTTCTCGAATCGGTTTACGTCAAGGGTGTTGTCATGCCTCGAGGTAACTTGACTGTATCGTTAGACATAGATACCAATTATTTTTAATTAAATTTTAAACTGTTGGTAAGCATATAAATGCGTCCACAACAAATCGGACTCGTTTCGGGCATAGCCAGATTGCAGTGATGATCAGTAGGTGCAAATGGGCGAACGGATTAATAGTTCAATACTGTAGCCGGACTACAGCCAACTGTTATATAATAAAGTTTTTGTATTTTCCATTTATTTTCTGTATATTCTGTACCTTAAAAATATATAACTGTTTGAAAACTTGTCCCCATGAAGCATAACATTTAAAAAAATTGTTAAAATCGGTTAATAACTTCAAAAACTATGGTGGTGTTTTCAATTTAGATGGATCATACTGTAACTAATATTCAAAGACACAGAAACTTTTATGATGTGAAAATTTTCTTTTACACTATGAAAGAACTAAAGAAGCAGAAAGCTGACAGACTACAGGAATACAATTATGTGAAAAACAATAACTTCCAAAGGACATTTCTTTATGAAATTAAGGCGTGGGTACTGAATAACTAGCTTAGATTTTTTTAGTCTATACGAGACATATTATAGCAATATATCATATTTTTATAGTTTACAATAATATACTTAAATGAATTCTGACGGAAAAGTGACCAAATATTGCATAATAGTCTTTGATACCAATTTACTTAGCTATGTATGAAAATTTTACTGTTATTTATTTACAAAGAATAATTCATACATAATTGGTGTCTGTCTTCTGCCTAATCACTATACTAGTCACAATTTTTTTTGCAACACAGTGTATTTAATAGTTGTTATGTTTAAAATATTTGGTAGTATATAGAGTGGTGTAAAAAGTGTGACACAATAAAGTTATATGTGTCAAATTTCTTACATTTTAATACACTTATTAAATATTAAAATAAAGAATAAAGGAGGTAAAATGATATTTTTGATAACTATTAAATTAATTTCATAATATCTCCCTAAATTCTGTTAATAGTTGTTCTAAATAATATTTCTCCATTTTACATTACTAATACGAACTCTCGAAGCAATTATAGACTTATGTTTATAGATTCATCTTGGAAGTCCAATATTCATTATATCGACTACGACTGGATCGATCATCTTTCAAGAAAAACTGAAATTCTATTTCCAAAACGAGAACTAATTAAATAAATATTAAATAAACTATAATACAAATAGATTCACATTCATAACTAATAAGGAAGATATTCGATGTTTTAAAAATTTTGAGACACTGAATAAGTTAAAATCCAAATCAAAGATTGTACATGTTATTTTTAAACAATGCTACGGATAAAAGCAATAAATTCGATTTTTTATTACCCATTATCAACCGTTTATCACATTCTGTCGGTGTCTTACCCTGCCCAATCAAATTTGCATAAACTATAAATAATATCAAATTGTTTCTAGTGAACAAATAACTCGGCATTCCAAGTGAACTATTGAAGAATTTATAGAAATAAACCGGATTTTTCTACAAATTAAAATAAATTAAAAAAAAACATAACAGAATAATCATTACTAATTTATATTAAATACATCTTATCGCATTCAACTTGCTACTGATGCATTATAATGTGGTCTTGATGGAAAAAAACTGAGCTGGAAATTTTCTATTTAAAAATAAATCACAAAAATATTTAAATTCGAGTTTAATTTTCTGTTTGATTTAATATATTCTGAATTTTTTTTAAATACGTTTCATCAAAAGAAGGAGACATCGTATGAAATTAGTGTACTGAAACTCAGAAAATTTTTTATAAAATAACAACAAACAATGTTGGTTAGTTTGTTATTGTTCATTGTTTAATATTGATAACCATAGTGAGAATTTATAACATGTACATACTTAAATTTATTCTGTGTATTTCTAAAATTTTGTTTACAGTTTTTAAAAATATAGCGCAAATGCTTAGTGCTATCTTGACTATTTGAAAGCCACGTACACAATCCGTGGATTTGTTTACTTGAAAGGCCTCTCGGATTTTATTTTAATTTAATATATTTATTTTTATTAAACGATTCGTTTTAGTATCCTAAAATGGTGAAATGTTATTTAGTATCTGTGTATTGAGAGACTTTTTGGTGATATTTAGGCATTAATTTAATATGTAACAGAGCCGCTTCTGTAAAGCAGAATAGAATCTAGAAAGCTAGTAATTTTTGTTTTTCTAGGAATTTTTCAATAAAACTACTCAAAGTTACTTCAAAATTTATAAATTTAATAGTTAAAAAACATGCTGGCCTGAATATTATAAATCTTTTAAATACAAGGATTTTCAAGGGTTCTTTCGGGAAAAATACGCAAATAATTTCAAAATCAACTAACACATGTTTTATTTTTAAAGGCATAATACTAAAAATATAAGTTGACACTTCAAATGACATACAAAGATGAGTTTTATGATGGTAATGCCGAAATAATGGGCATAGTTCGGGAAGCCTGAAATTAGAGTTGAAAGGATTTTGAGATTTTTTTCTTTCGTAAAGAAAGTTGTATTTCAAAATTGTTATCCCTTTTAATAATTCTCATAACTGAAGATCCGTAATATACCGATAGTCATAAAAAATCTGTGAGAACCAAAATTAAAGTTCAGTTTAGAAACCTACATGATTTCAGGAATCAGTCGTAATTTAACAGTTTCTAAAAGTACTCTGGTGATAAAGTTTCTTCAGCCTTGTCAAATCTTGTAAGGTATAATTTGCCGGTAGTTTTTTTAATTAGTAATAGAGTCAAACGGTTTATTAAAGAATTCGGCGAGGTTTAATAATAATTCAAAGTATTAATTCAATATGTTGAATTGTAAAGCCACTTTTTATCTAATTCTTATTTATAATTTTCACCGTTTTCTCGCCTAATTAATAAGTTAGAAAAGGTTCAGTTAGATTCATTGTGATTGAGTGACCTATGAGTATACCTACATACTGGGTGTTCCCCCAGAATCGGAGCCCCAGGACTGAGGGCATAAGAAGCAGGTATGTGACAATTTTCCCTATTACTATAGTATGGCTATCTCCTAATTTATCCAACCGGTTACATTAACAAATCTATTGAAAGGACCACGTTTTTGCGTCGCTCGGCAAACTTTACTTTTATCATGTGTGGTGACGTACATACATTTAAATTAGTAGCACCACGTCGATTACAAATAGTTATTAAAAATAACTTTTTTACTTATTTTAGTAATGTTGGATATTAAATTCATAAACAAATCAATAAATTACTTTCTTTCTTCCTAGAATTGTATTCTTAGACTATTTGGTCGTATCTAATATGGGAATTATGCTGGAAATTTTTCAGAAAACTGTATGAACCAAAAATCTCTACCTTTTTGCAAAGCTAACTAAATAACTTATTTGTATTAATACTTTAAGTGCTGTACTAGATAATGTTTTGTTATTGTTATTCCACTTAATTTTTTACTTTCAAAAAAAGCGTTTCAGTACTTGATTAGTTTATTACAAACGAAGCCAACACGTTTCTAATTCGGTAATATATTTATTCTGTTAGTGTTATAGAACGCCACAACAATGGAATTAAATCTAAAAAACGTCAGTTTATCTATTTCACGAAATCTAGATGGATGGCGTGTTATTTTCATACCACTTGATCTCAATTAAAAAGTGACCTTGTCAAAAATGTTGCGCGTTGGCTAACGCCTTCTGCTACCTCTAATACGAGGGAAAGTCGAAAATAATAACTGGAATATTTATGCATACTTGGTTAAATTAAATATACCGGTTATTTCTTTTCCAGGTGAAGGTTACTAGGGTGGATTTTAGTTTCAGTCCTACTAAGCTTAAATGTAAGTATCACATCTAGTTTTAATATTAGACTTCAGTTTTATCAGTTTAAATATT
The DNA here is from genome assembly GCA_951812935.1 of Hermaeophaga mercurialis. NCBI lineage: Eukaryota > Metazoa > Arthropoda > Insecta > Coleoptera > Chrysomelidae > Hermaeophaga > Hermaeophaga mercurialis. The sequence goes on along the minus strand of OX638362.1, from coordinate 28,875,692 downwards.
ATATTTACAAAAAACTCTAGTTAGGAAAAAATTAGGAATGAGCATTTGGATTTAGTATGGATATTCTTTCGTTCGTTAATAAAAATAAACCGCAATATTATTATATTATTAGTCGTCCTTGATAGGGCGCCATATAATGTCACGGTATCTGTAACGTTACATGATGTATATTTTTTTGACGTAGATAAAATTGTAAAAGCCATTATTAATTTGTTTGCTACCGATACAATTTGCTGACTAATTCTTCCGCATTTTGCATTGAAATTGTTTCAAATTGTATTACCGTACAATGAATTCGATATATCTCCGTTTCCTTATTACCAATTCGTGGTACAAACTATATTTGGGCAATTAAAATATTAATGGTAATTTAATATTGACGTTAAAAGTTCACGTAGCTTTTGGAGGTTGGAAATAATTTCATTTATACGGTCAATTAGGTAATTAATTATTTAATTTTCTCAGTAGGTGTGACCATAATTTTTTTTAATAAAGAAATTAGAGCCAAAGCCGAAAAATGTTTTATAAAATCGTTAATAGATGATGATATTGATTTCTTCATTAGTTTTAGTTATTTTATACCATTCTCTTGGTTGTAAAACTACAGGGTCAGTCTATAAAGTGGCAGCATCTCATAAATTAGGAAACGTATGCAATACTCCACTTAAAATTAAGAGCGCAAAACTAAATCTTATAAATTATTTTTTACGATTGTTCATATTTTGTTGAAATTCATTTTTATTAAAAAACAGCTATGTTTTCGTATACACGGTATCTTAAACTGAAACAAATCAGTAGAAGGTTCCTATAAACAAAATTTCTCAATCGAACCCCTAAAGGTATATCACCCCTGAAAGGACGAAATTAAAATTGAGTTTTAATTATTTTAATCCTAGTTAATGTAGACATTTGATATTTTGGATATTACTTTTGGAGATTTTTTAACCTTGTTATGTGTCGTTTTTTGATTCTTTAATATTTATTAAGAGTCATAACAAAATTAAATATACAATAAAATAGAGATGTAAAGAACACAAATTATAATAATGGTAATATTAAAAAAATCCCATAATGTATATGTAATATCCAAAAATTTCAAAATTTCATACTAATTCCGAATTGAGGAAAAAATTCAAAATTCTAACTTAATTCTGGCCTTTTGGGGGGTGATATCTCTCTAGGGGATGGGCTGTGAATTTTTTTTACAGAAAACCCCTCACAATTTTCAGCAAGGAATCTTCTCCTAATTTTTGTCGTAATAATTTATAAACAACTTGTATAGTGTGGACATCGGAATAATATTACTTTTTGTAGTGATAAACGAGAATATTTTGTAATAATTCAGTCAACTCGAAATTGTACCATATAATCTATATTCAGCGGTAAAAATATACAAAATAATTATATTACAATGAAGATGTAACCTAGTTTTCGAGTTTAAAACAACGTACAAAAACAACTGAATTAAAAATACCTGAACACTTTATAATCTGACTTGATATATATAATTTTAAACGGATAATAAACAATAATCACATCACCAAATTGTAATTGAATTGATATTTGAAGAAAGACTCCAAATTATCCTCGTCTTTTATTGTTTTTTAGAGATCTAAAATAAAATGTATTTACTTATTTAAAACCTCGACAAAACTGTTTTATACATTTTATAATTACAAGGGATCGGCTCTGGTTTACCTTAATACCTTCAAGTCAAATTTTAAAATTAAATTTAATACAATTTATTAAATAACAGAATTATTAAATAAATTGCAGTTTCATGGCAAATACAATGTTTTAAAATAGACCATAATTAATTTAATGATAAAAATAAAAATAACTATTAAACAAACATTTAAAATAACGACAACAATTTTCTACTTCTATAGAAACTAGACTAGTCGAATTGACACATACTCTCACGTTGTTTGAAAATAATGGAACTAAATCACGTTGCGATTAAAAAATTATACACTTACTCTTACCTTATATACATTTTCTATAATTTAAAAATTCAGGGATAGAGAAAGGATAATACAAAATTAAAACATTTTTCAATGGAAACTTTTTGTACTTTTTCCTTAGTATAGAAAAATGTATTTGGCCAAGCCAAAGCTCGCAGTTTCACGCTCTCATAAATGTTAATTTTGTCATTTAAAGTTGTTACGCCATCTAATGAATTTCAAATAATATTAATTAAATACTTACATATTTTTGTTTTATTGTAAAGGTAAATTAGTAAAAGAAACGCTAATTGGCTTGCCAAGCTTTGGAATTTTCATAAAGTGGCCGAAAATAGAACAGTTTATTAATTAACGTTAAATAAACGTAACTATTATGCAGATTTTTATATTTTATGGACCATTATAATTTGTTTTAATAATGTTGAAATATGCTAATTTGTCATTTATTTAATATTATAAGGCAACGGAGAGAAATAAAAATACAATTCGATTATTAATTTTAGCACCAGATGCACTCAATTACTTACATTTAACTGTGCATAACTAAAACCTAGAGAAAATGGAGGTCTAATCGAAGTAGTAAATCCACTTTCCATAGTAGTTACATAATTTGCATGTATATACGAATGTGTAAAGTACTAGATATCCAACGACATAAAATATCTATTATTCATTCTTATTTTTTTATGACTATATTTTTGGCTAAATTGCTATTTTCTTATGAATTTTAGGATATTAAATAGTTTTACAATTTTCCATCTTCTATTGATTGATTCCGAAAATATGTGTATGTGGAGGATTTTTTCCTTTTCTCAACGGAATCTGCGTTCTTCCCCTTCTTTTTCAGCCAGTTTTCTAATGTGTCCTTTAAGCAAGTAATACCGGGTTAGGGCTCCCATTAGTATGCGACACTTGTTCATACTTTTTAAATTGTTTCCTTTATAAAAAGTACCTTAATGTACCTTCAAGAGTGCTAATATTCATTTTTCCACCCCGTAAATGCAAGCATCCTCCATGAGGTCACCTACTATACCCACCTTACACAGTTGACCTATCCACAACGGGTAACGCCACTGTTGCCATATTTACAGACCATACAACCATCCTAACCTCACATACAGAGGAAATATCACAATAGCTACACTCCAACTTGTACCAAATCCAACCCCTAAGAAATGGCGATCAATGAGGTCAACAAAGGAAAATCGACACAGGTCACCTTCACAATTCAAAGAGGCACTTGCCTTCCAGTCACACCAAATAACGCACAAATTCAGAAAAAAGAAGACGTCAAATATTTTGACATAATTTGTATCGACGGTTGATATGCAGGAAGCAAATATTTATGACAAGAAAAAAGAAGACGCGAACCTGTCAGTGACCATCTAGTGACCGTTTTTGGAAGTAGTGGTCCCGTACTTGTGTTGCTGCTCTACTAAACTGCATAAACCTACTGGTATAACCAGTTCTAAATCGCAGTTATATCTAACAAACAAACTACTGATCTGCAGAGTGATTCTTAAACATATTTGGACGTATGGGTAGAACTTCCAGGTACTGCCTCTAATTCAAACCTGCAAATCATCAAAAAATTCCAAGTCAAAGGGCTTCAAAAAATAGCCCAGGAACTCTGGTTCGTTTCAAACCACATATATTGATATCAAAGTACCAACTGATAAAACAGAAAGTGTACTAACATACTGGAAGTTCATTCAAATCATATTATTGGTGACCTTATTTTATCAGTGCAACATACAGAGTTTAAATGTTTCAAAGTAAGTAACGCTCTTTTCTATCGCAAGCACACAATATACCTATTGTCATATTGTAATTAGAAACAAGTTGTAAATAAACTTTTAACCTTAGCCTTTGAAGGTTACAGATTTCTGATCGTTGTCTGATCTTTCTCCTTATTCATTTCTTAGTAGTGTACTTCCACTGATTTCAAAGATCTTCCTATAGATGGAATTTAATCTGCTTTTCTAGCGAATGTAAAAAATACTAATCTTATTATATTTGTTATACAGTTTCATAACTATTGGGACATAGGCCAAACAGGTTATTTGAACCAAAATTGCGATAGGACCAAATATATCTTAATAAAATATGGCTGTGGAATAAGATATAGGGCGTTAAAGTTACATGGAATATTATTTTTTTTTCATGTTTTTCAGATAACGACACAGTATATTTATCAATTGTTATCGAAATATGCACAGAGGCATAACTTTGGACAAGGAATATTATTTTACTTATTAATTCACATTATGTTTCAGGGGACGCCACGTGAATGATTCCTGATGATGAAATTAAGTGGTAGCTTTTTTTGACAAAACTTTTAAGTAATTTTGATCAGAAAATATGATGTAAATATAATTTCTACGTAATATTGGTACTTTTTCAGTTTTCGGCTACTAGGTTGCTATTGCCATATTTCGTTTATATCCAAAAACTCACAGTACACTGTTTCTATTCTGTTAGAGTATTTCTAATTTACCCGCGTAATAAATGTCCTTTTCTAAAACCACTCAATCCCAGTACTGCGAGAAATAAATGGTAAACTGAGTCGTTTTAATAATTTTATTAAAAAAGATCAGAAAAAAGTTTTAGTATACAAATATTGATACTGTCTATGCCGCTTGAAACTATGAATGACTTTTCATCATTTCACTATTTACATTTATTTAAGTTGTAAACATTATTCATATATTCACTGGGAGTTGTTAAACTTATTGATGTGAGAAAGTGAGAAATAGTCAGTGTTATTATTTTTACCTGCTTCTTTTCCTTTACCGGTAGAGAAAACTTATGCTAAGAGTTCGTGACTGGCAACAACTACGACAAATAATAATAATAATAATTAATTGCTTTATTTTTGGTTTTTGACTTTCTTACTTGTGTATGGCTTCTTCCACTCTTATTTGCTCTAGCTTGTAGTAGCTTTTATTTCCATAGCTTCCGCTACTTCATCGCTCCAAGTTTTAACATTTATCTTCTTCATTTGATGTTATGTAGAATTTAGAGGTTTAAATCTGAATTTACTAAAACCGTAAGGATCTTTCTGGTTCTTGTATTTAGTTTCCTCTTTTTCCTTCATCTCTTTCTTCACTGCGCTCCTTGATCTTTCCTCGCTTCCTTCCTTTGATTCTTCTGCTGTCTTTATTCATCTCTCTCGATGCTTATGCTCTTCAATCTCCTTACTTCTATGGCTCGCCATTTCGAAAACTTAGTTTTCCCCGAAAATTGGGATTTTCGGGTACCACTTAGAAGTAACTGCGATTTTGGGAGCTTTTATAAAGAGTCGTAGGTTTGATAGAAACTGATTAGTTACTTTAAATGGTGTAATTTTGACCTAATGTTTTGATTGGTTGGATTTGAATCAGCCATTCTAATTACGAAGATAGTCACATAAATGTGTAAAATTGTTTAAAGAACATACCGGAAAATGCAAAACTTATTGAATTAATTTTAAAGGCTCATTATTTCGTCAGCCCTATTTTTTATTTTAATAGATATGGATCCATATTCATTCATTTTTTGTATAAAACGGCATAAATATATTCATTAATAGTACTTTTATCCCATACTTCCAAGCTAAATATCAACTTATAACTTCTAATATTATCGACTATTAATTTGAGCAGGAAATCATTAGAATCGTATTTATTTTAGTTTTTATCAATTATTTATACATACAACATCATTTAAATAAATTTTAAGAATTTTAGGAATTTCTTTTACTCATCCCACTGGAACTAACTGTAAGCGACATAAACTAACTACTTGCAATTATTTATCGTAGATTGCTATATTTTAAATTTCGCAAACGACTCTATAGAGTATAATTAAAGCTCCAGCTACAAGTGGTGCAACTTTAGTTCCTACCTAAAGTCACACAAACGAGATCAAGTGTAAACGTAGTAATCCTCAGCGAAAAGCTGGAAGCCATTTGTGCTAAAGGGCATTAGGCAATTTACAACAGGACCGGTTATAAGATTATTTTAGATTCGGTCGAAAATATCTTTTTTTAGACGAATGTGAAGGAAAATAAATAAGTAAGTTAGGTAAAAGTGACAGCCAAGTAATTGCAGCAGTGGGAAATTTTTCCCAGATTTGGAAAAGTATTTAAAATCTGTCTAATTTGATTGATGGGAGGAATCTATCTTCAACTTTTCCATGATTGCTTCAAGAGTGAATCTAAACGTTTGCACAAAAAATGAAGGCAGAGCGAAATTGAATTAATTGTTTCAACCTTTATTTTGTGGAAATTCTCCATTATAAAAATGAAAAGATAAATTTTACTTATCTGAATTTCCACCGTATTACAAAGCTTTTTAAATTATATTATCTGACCAAGGTTTCACCACGACTTTGGCATTTTCTAATACTGAGGCAAGATTTACAGATTTTGACAAGCGTCTATCCATCTTATTAATATTAATCCCTCAGTAATGATTAACTAAAAAATTTTTTTAGATATTAATTATCCCTTCAGTTTTCTTACATTAGGTAATAAAATCATATAATACTCATAAATGTATAGAACTAGCTGGTTTATAAATTTTTCTTCTTGTTTGTCCTTCTGAACGAAATAAAACCGGACCTGAGTATAGTATTTAGTACCTTTGAAGTATCAACGTAATTTGCCGACATTTACGGAATTAAGCGGGAAAAGTTTCAGCATGCTGTTCCATTTATTGCTAGTTGAACCGACGAACAATTTGGAGATTGTTTTCATGAGGTCACTGCTCTATTTTGATCCAATTTGAGCCTCCTAATAGGGTATTGTTTTACACAATAGATAGTTAGTATAGTATGGTTGAAATGCACAATAAAGACTAACTAGAACCAGCTTCAAATTATTACGATAAATAACTTTAAAATTAGGTTACAAAACCAAATATTATAATAGGTGATTTCGTTGGAAGGACATAATTTGTAATTATTAACATAGAGCAACGTTAAAAAAAACAATAACAAAAGGATTTTATGAAGCTGGAATTTAGAAAAGTCGCATTTAACGAAAAATCTACCATTTGAAATTAAATAGATTTTTATCAATAAATGTTAACTTATTGAATTCCCGGCAAATTGTTAAAGAATATAGTTAACTAGCAGATTAATGATTATTTTGTTCAAAATAACATAATTGCAAAATATCAATCTGGTTTTCGTGCTTCACACAGCACAACATCACAATTAAATATTTGTGATAACTTAATTAGTGCTTATGATAACGGTATGGCAAGTATCATTGTAGCTTCTTGGGATTTTTCTAAAGCCTTTGATACTATCGATCATGAACTTTGCCAAACTTGATTACTACAGCTTTGATAAAATATCTCTTGATTTTTTTAAATACCTACTGTTTGAGTAATAGATTTCTATGAGTAAAAATCGATGATAGTTTGTCCAAACTACGATACATATGTACTGGTGTGCCCCAGGACTCTAATTTGGTTCCGGTATTATTTATTTTGTACAGCTGACATGCATGATTGCCTAAAATTCACCTTTATGCCAATTTATGCGAACGACGATAGAAATTATACGCTCACAGAGATGACGTCAAAAATAAAAAGGTGATCTGACGAAGAGCGCATTTAAAAATAAAAATCGATGGGTTTCAGGATTTTCTCCCAAAATCGACGATTTACAAAATAATGAATTTATTCCTTTCATTTGAACCATACTATATAATTTCTATCCAAGGGATTTGTCAAAAGAAATCAACGTTGGTCTAAAACACAGTGCTAAGTACTGTAAAATCTATATAATTTTGTTAAAGTGTATGACAGGTTCCATACTTTTCACGAGTTTTACTTCTAAAATAAAAGCTCCATGCTCAAGTCTAAACATATTAATTAAAATCAGTTAGTTCTGAATAGAAAATTATTCCTGAAGAAAGTGATGAATATAAATTATATCCAAATATTCCAAAATATAGTGCTGCTTAGAGTTATAATAATTTAGTTAAGGTAAGAAAGTAAATGTTACTTTTAAATTATCAATTTATTTAAAATATTTACTCGCAAATAATGTAATTCAAGGAATTATGTAAACTTTAAGTAAATATTAATTTGAAATTGTAGTTTAAGTATATTAAATAAGTGGAGATTAAATATTATTAAAATTGCCTACCCAAAGCAAATGAATTTTTATCTTAAAATATTCTCATTAATGATATCTCATTTTACTGAGGTTTTAAATTTTTATAATTACGAGGATGGTTTGATTAATTCGCGGCCTAACAAAGAAAACAATATTTTAGAAGAATCAATTTGTTTTTATTTTTCAATATAATCTACTTCTAGTTTAATGCACTTGGTCCATCGATGTTCCAAACTCTTTATCCCATCCCTGTAGGTAGATTCTAGCAACTCTTCAAAATAACTGTTTGTCGCTTTAATCACTTCCAAGTTTGAAGCATATTTCTTTCCCGCAAGAAATTTCTGCAACTTGGGGATTAGGCTGAAGTCCAACGGGCCAAATCAGGAGAGTAGGGTGTGTAAGGTACCAGTTCAAATCCCAGCTCATTAATTTTAGTAATCGCGATAACCGACTTTTGGCATGGTGCATTATATCCTGATGAAACAAGATTTTCTTTTTGAATTGAATTGAATTTTTTGGGTAGAGCTGTTCTAGTAGATTAGCGTAGTATTCGCTGTTTATTGTTTTTCCTTTTTCAAGGTAGTCAACCAAAAGAATTCCTTTTGCGTTCCAGAAAACCGTCGCAATCATCATTCCGGCTAAAAAAACTGTTTTTGCCTTTTTCGGAGCCGGTTCACCCTTTGCTGTTCATTGTTTGGATTGCTGTTTGGTCTCTGGTGTATAATAGTGTATCCAAGATTCATCCATTGTTATGAATCGGCGCACAAAATCTGTTGGATTGCGCTGAAATAGCTCCAAAAATAGCTCAGATGTGATTTTTCGAATGATCTTCTATCTGGGTTAAGGAGTCACGGCACCCATGTAGCTGATAATTTTCTCAAGCTCTCAACTTCATGAAGGATATGATGTATCCGCTCTTTTGAAATCCCCACAATCTCTGCTATCTCATCCAACTTTAATCTACGATCTTGCAGTAGTGTTCTGTGGACTTTTTCGACCATTTCAGCGGTCACGGTTTTTGGCTTTCCTGGATGTGATGCATATTTAATGCTTGTACGACCATGTTTAAACTCAGCCATCCACTTTTTAGACATGTTGAACGAAGGAGAAATTTCACCTAACGTATAATCTATTTCATTCTTAACCTCTGTAGGTGTTAAACCTTTAATATAAAAATATTTTATCACGGCTCGAATCTCAGTTTTCTCCATTTTTTCAAACACCGACAACTTAAAAACTTAGATAAGATACTAAATGAAAACTATTTGACAGACTCGGACAAAATTTTAATGTCAAACTGTGACAGGATGTTACTAAAATTAAAAAGAACAATCATATCCTACTATGGTAGGCAGCGAATTAATCAACCCATCCTCGTATAATATAATACAAAATTTTTGTAGTACTAAAATAAATATATTATGAAACATTTTCGATAGTTTTGTTTTGTAAATTGGCAAAAAATGATCATAATATATTTTACAAAATAAATAATAGTTATGTTACATCTGAATAAAGTTCATCTAATAGTCTATAATTTAATTAATTTTTTATATTGTACAAATATACTTGTATATGTATCTGTCCTGAAGGGTGAAAAGTATGTTGCGACCTAGAAGATCTATTGTGTTTTCTGTTCTTGCTATATAGCTGATGTTCTCTCAAAATTTTTAGCTGATCTTCTAATCAAATCCCTCCTAAAAAGTTAAAGATTTGATATATGTAGATTTAGATTCAGTAGTTCCTCTTCTATTTCGTGTGGTCCTAATATTTTGCTTCCTCCACTATTCCCACTTTATTCCTTCAGATGTCTGTTTAATATATAGCACAGGTTGATGCAATCATTAGATCTCTTCAAATTGTAGGCTCCCAAATGTATTTTAAAATATCTCAAGATCTTTCCACTCTTTGAGTTTTTTGAGATATTTCTCTTCTTGGTTTTTAAGTACTACGTTGTATCTAATTCCACAAAAGGTCCCGGAAGTTGTGTATTTGCTTCCCTTTTTTGTAAGTTTGTCTGTTAGGTTTTACGGCCTTTGGAGTCAATAACGAATCGTTGTTTTGATCCCATTTTTCTCTATGCTTTTGTAGCATTGATAAATTCTCTCATAAAGTTGAACTTTCTTGCCATTTAATCCTGGGGCATATCCCATAGCTGATCATCTACAAGAAACAATTAATATTTTAAATTATGTGAAGGGCGTCAAACAACTTGAGAGAATCTATTTTTGAGCGGAGAGTGAGTGTGTGCATTGCTCAATGACTTCTTAGCGACTCCTTCTCTTTGCAACTGGATTGTCTGTGACTTTGGCGTTGAGGGTGATTACCACTGATTAGTTAATTGTGTGTTCAAAGAGCAGTTTTCATTGGTCAATTTATAATAGCGAAATGTTGATTGTTTGTAAAAGTAAATATTGCGGACGTGACAAATTGTACAGGGTGTACTAATCTGAATTGAAATTATTTTAACTTATTTAAATAATTCTATTGGAGATTTAAAGTGATACCTCATAAAGAGATAATCAGGTTAAATCTCATAGACGTTGAAATAATATATTTCCCTGCTTCATTCTAGTAAAAAATAAAACAATTCCAACTTATTTTCATTAGTCGTTTAGGGATATGGACCGTAATGAAATAAACCATGTGTTGCCTCTTGATTTTTTCATTCGCTAAAAGCACACTAGCTTTAACACAAATTTTCTTTGTTTCTTTTCTCTCTCTCTTTATCCCCCTGGAAGCTGACAAGTTGAATATACTGGAATTGGGTCACATTTTCTTTCCGTAATAATAGGTCACTGGTGGATGTGAGGGTTGCTAGGATAAATAAAACGTTTTATAAAGTGCGTAAGAAGTGATAAGGGTTTGATCAATATACTACTACAGAAAATATACAGTACGAAAAATTGGATTATGATTAAATTAAGGAAATAAAAACTACACTGATACAAATAATTTTGAACAAAAGGTTTTTGCAATTGAAAATTGAAATTGAAAATTTTAATAAGAATATAGAGCCCATGTACATCGGATTTTGATACAATAATTTTTGTATCTTTCCACCAGTCACTATTCACCTCCATGTAAAAAAATGTCTACTCTTGTAGGACAACATTTAGAAATAGAGGTCATTTATTTACTGCTACCATCAATCATAAATATATTTTGAAAAATCTCCTCCTACAGAATATTTACCTTGATTTGTCATCAATAATGACAAATGAAAAATAAGATATTGTGAATGCAATCGAGGAATGTGTGTATGCACAACCTAATTGATAACTTAATTGAAACTAAAAATTACTCAACAGGAAAATATAGTTTTAATATCCTTTAGTATTCGTAAATAATTCAGACACGGACTTAGGTACAATAATTTGAATTAGGTCTAATTGTGATATTTTATTACCATTAGATTGGTGCTAGTCAACGCCCAAATCAATTGTAGCCTATAGTATTTCTTATATTTATATTCATTTGAATAGATACATTTGGGTCTTGAACTCTAAAAACTTTAAGAGTAGTTGAGTTAGAAACTGCAGATTTATTGTTAACTGATTTTTTTATATATACTATTTCTTAGAATTACTGCTTCAGAGATATTTCCCAATTTTTCGCCATCTACCATAAACGGCTTCTTCATACGGTAAGATGAGTACGGTAACTCAACTACTAAACTGTTGGTCAAACTGTTTATAATGTTGCCACTGTCACATTAATGTTTATATTTCCATTAATTTTGTTAGGTTAGAACATGGACCGTGTTTGGTAACTATTACGTACTTTTCTGTAACTATACATTTTATATTTTAAGTGCCTACTTAATTATCGAAAGTATTATTCTGACAACAGTGTGAATAAAAAGAGAGGTCAAAAGTGTAGATATTAGATAAACAATAATAATAAGCAATGCTATTTTATTTGCAAACATTTAAACTAAGACACTGAAACATAACCAAATATATTTCTACTATTGTCTCGATTTTCTCTACTTTTTTGTCGATTAGGCAACGTTGAACGGTTGAAACTGTGAAAATTTAACAACTTGCTCTATGCCGTGAATCGGGATTTGTAGAAAAATTCTTCATAAAAGTAGTCATATTTAAATGATTACGGTTCTGTACAAACCAATTATTTGCGAAGGTCAGTACTGGGTGCCACGTTATAATAAAAAGAGTAATGGACCATATCCAATTCATAATATTGACTATTACGACTGGGTTATTGTATGATTTATAGTATCAATTGCTATTGGTAGTTAACGGCATTTTATTTGACAATTTATAAATTGATTTTTTTGAAATAGGAATTACTAGGCCATTAAGTACGCAATAAATTTTCATTCATTGTAAAATAATAACTAATATTATACAGAGTGGACCAAAAGTCTGGAAACGGCCAATTATCCCGTAAATTGCTAGTCCGAATTCTACAAAATTTGGGATAAGCCTATTTTGGGATACGGAGTTCTCAGATCTGACATTTGCAATGTTGCTAAATTTGCCGTTTCTCTGATATTATTAGTCACTTTGGTTTTTTAAATATATCACCCTATATATTCAGTCATTTTTGGAATCTTTGCTTCAATACGAGTTCAACCATATATAACACTTTTGGTTTTATATAGTCTAGAAGATCTTAAATAAATAAAACAGAAGTCTGGTAACGCCTAATTGTCTCAATAAATTTTTTAATACAAACTATTTTCAACTATATTAAAACGTAACAATTGAAAGATTACAACATTTTTAAAATAATGTTTACTTAATCAAGTGTTCAAAATATGCTCCATTTGTGAGTTCAGTACCCTAATCGATGGTAGAATGCGTTTACCATATTCCTCCATGATTGTCTAGAAATTAATCGAGATTTTATCTATAATTCGTTGCCTTAGCTCTGCAAGACTTGCTGGTTTAGTTTTGTAAACTGAATTTTTCAAGTATCCCCAATAAAAAGAATCTTTAGGATTGAATTCAGGTGAACGTAGAGGCCATTCAATACTACCTCGTCTACCAATCCATCGTCCCGAAGATATCTCATCTAAATAAAGCCGAATATTTACACCAAAATGGGGTGGAGCTCCATATCTGATCAAAATTGGCCCCAAACAAGTTTCTCAGGGTAGGTACAATTTCATTTCTAAGTAGCATTTCGTATCTGACGTTAAATTTCCTTCGATAAAGAACGATCCAATTAACAGAGTACCCACTATGCCTGACCATATATATAATTTTTGTGGTCTTTGAGTATGGTGTTCACGCATCCAGTGTGGATTTTTGTCACTCCAGTACCTTAAATTATGTCGATTTACACTCCCACACAGTGTAAAGGAAAAACATATTATATCTAAAGTTTTGTTGTCGTTCGTAATTGTTTTTGGTCTACCTGATCGGTATCTACATTTTACTACTCCAGAGTCCTCAAAGCACTTTACAGTTTTTTGTACCGTCGCCTTATTAAACCAGCGATGAAGCCTTTGAAAATGGTAAAAAGTGGAAAAAAATAATAGTAGGATGAAACCCATTGGAAAAGGAAGAGAATATAACAAAAATGAAAGGAAAAATAATTTACTGGCGATCTGAGGTCGGGAAGTGGAAGGGGATGAGTTTTTAAGGGTAGAAAACTGTTTATCTCGATTTCCGGCAAAACTACAAGTTATCTGTACAAATATTTGTGGTAAATAATCTATTGACATTTAAAATTTTTTATTAATCATAATGAATCTTTCTACTCTGACTTTGTAGAAATGAAAATGATAAAACAACTAATTATCCATAACATCTAATAAACAAGTTCACCAATAAAAAAGCGGAAACAGTTGCCAGTCACCTTATATTTCCAAAACAACTTAAATAAATCAAATTATACAAATCAGAAACAATAAAGGAAATCCTTCATATCTGCGAGAAGAAGAAAGAACTTGATTTTTTAGAAGAGTCTTAAATAAAGAGACATCTACGATATCCTCAATACATAGTATTAAATGAACAAATAAATCTGAAAAGTTTTTCTTTTTTACATTACCTTCTGTACTGAATATATAATTGAAACTAAATGTTTTTGAAAATTTATTGGTTAGAACATTTATAATACAAAATCAAGTATTTGAAATGCCTGTCAATTTCTTATAATCGTAGTTGACGATGTCAAAAGATGAAATAATTTTCATAAGAATTTAAAGATCAGTATATTTTATCTTCTACATTTACAATAATAATGATGTTTTTCCCCTTTTATTAACCTGAAAAAAGTCCCCTCATTAATTATTTTTTATGCTATTGTAAACACGGTAAGATAACATCAATAAAAATACCGTTTGTGATATAATTTCTGCGAAAAATTTGTTGTTGCAGGTAAAAGAACAATGAAATGAAATAAAAATGATGGTACAATGCGAAAGTGTAATGAATCCAGTAGCACCAGACTGGTGGGGCACTTTAAAATTTATTACGTTTGTTTTTGTCCCTGTATTTTCTTTGTATTCGCTTCTCTGTCGGTTTTTAGTATCAACGAACAACGTTGGGATTTATCGAAACACTTCTGAAATGAGAATTTCCAGTGGCGGATGTAGTGCCTTTAATAAAAAATAGGAAGTAGTTTTTCATAAAAAGTTTTTATCTTTTCATTAAGACTGGATCCAAATTAGTATTTGATTCCCCAGGGAATGTGTTTTAGTCTCTCGGAAAGAAGTATTTAAATTAGTAAGAGAAACGTCCTTAGTGTAGTCTTTTTGTAATAAAATAAAAGGTGTAAAATCAGTTGAGCACTCAGAATTACATCTCTCATAAAATTTTATTATGTAATATTATTGTTTCCTGCTGCCATTTAAATACTTATACCAGGCTTAGCTTTACTTTTTTAATGTAGACGTTCTTTCATAGTTTCTGCATTAAAAAACTTTAAAATTAATGTTAAACTCAATTTAGTACCCAAAAGGTTGCAATCTGTAAGTTATGAGTTTTTGACAATTGAAAATATGTACTAGCTTCATAATAACGATTAGGTTGCAAATAAATAATAGATTGAAAAACCAGGTTTATTTATAACAAGTTTTTAATTCAAAAACACATTCATAGCTTTATACCAACTTGGATTCTTATTGAGATTCTGTAAAAAAGGTAAAAGTAATATTCTTCGTTCAATTAAAATTATGACTTTCAAATATAATAAATAAAAGAACAAAGACTTTTAACCTTATAAAAAGGTCTTATTAAAATTCAACTGGATTCGGTAAGAAACTGAAACCAGGCGAAAAAATATACTAGTTTTATTTTTTCGAAACAGGGACTCAAGGTTAATTAAAACCAGATAATAAAGATTTTGCTTTGACATTAAAAGCCAGAATAGTTTCGATTGAAAATTGAAAATGGCAACACCTAAATTCAAGAAAAATTTGAAATACTACCAAAAATAAGAATTTGGTAACAAATAATTGTTGTGTTTCTATAAAATCAATAAGTTGTATATGTAATTTTCTCAGTAATGACTAATGATCAACTCATTTTTATAAATCATTACATTTAATTATTTCGTTAAAAATAATAAATAGTCCGTATTAAAATCTACTATTTTTACCGTTTTAAAAGTTTATTTTAGGCCTTGCATTATGGAAGCCATGTAATTAAATTTGTTTTGTATTAAAGCAGTAGAAATAATTATTGATCCAACTTACTCTGTAATCTTTCATTAGTCGTTTGTTTCAACACATTGATTAATTTTCCATCGCGCCATACTCTCAGAATAATAATGACTAAAAAACTAGTTTACATCAAGAGAAATAGTAAGGGAGGTTCTCAAAAATAAACATTATCAAATCAATTATCTAATTATAGAACTAATACAAAAATAGATTGACGAATAGCCTCTTTTTTTAATGTTTTTAAAATAATGCATGGTAAAAGCGTACATATCGGATGGGCGTAATTTAAAATATAATAATTATATCTACTTACCTTCAATGAAAATAAATCGTATATTAAGTAACAATAATCTAATAATTAACAAATTAAACAAACTACAACAAATGACTACTAAGAACGTAATTAGTGACGACCCATATGTTCTCTGATGAGAGGATAGAATGGAAGCTTAAATTTCTGCCATTGAAATAGTTTGTATTGCACGTCGTGTTGTCTCGATCATGTATTCCCTTCTCGTGGGTCTATTGACAAAAACGATATCTTTCATTCGACTCCAAATATAAAAATCTAAACATGTTAGGTCTGGGGACCTGGCTGGCCAATGAAATGTACTTCCATGTCCTATCCACCTCTAAGGATATATTTGGTTCAAAAAATTACTCTAGTGGCGACGGGAACAGTAGTATAACAAGAGTTTATGTTACTACTTATAGTCCTATGTAAGACCTATCTAACTAGACTAAATTTGCTGATTTTCGTTGAGACTGGCCAGCCTAAACGACTTTTAACAAAAACTTCCCACCATTTACATGTTTCTTAGGAAATCTCTGGAAAGGAAAATGATAATCACATAGGATTTCCGCGGCTCTATTAATAATTTAGTCTAGTTTTTAAGAACGTAGTCAAAATTATATGTTTCTATTTATAATTTTCAAGAAAAAATTCAATATCTAAAAAAAATGAAACCGCTCCCTCTAGCTTTCACGTTACTGGTTAGATTGCATAGAATTTACATTTATTTTGTTAGTAGAGAAAAGCCTCATTCCATTAACACTAACTTAATAAAAATCGGTTGAGCAGAACCAGAGTTATATGCATTTTTTCATCACAAGGTTCCCGCTCTCCCCTACCTCTTATTGGAAAAAAGAAAAATACGCAGAATTTTTTGAAGAATATGACGATCGTATTTCCAATACCCTTTAGTTAGGAAAAGTTTCTAATATTTGGCTTTTTATTTTTTGGTATTCAATTACTCCCTCTAGCGGTGGACCTATAATTTTAGAAATAATTGTCAGGTTTTTCTCGAGGTCACTTTCATTATATTTTTTTTTCAGGAAGCTGTACTATAATCCAATCCTGAGATATGGCCGAGGGCCGTCCTTAGTTGCCCACCCGGTATATATTTTCTGATACATTATTAGAAAACTACTACTAAATATAAAGTTTTAAAAAGTACATCAAAATATGTTGATATCTAGGCGAGAAAATGTTTGAACATTCTATTCCAGACAGACAGTAGATGAAAACCGTGAAATTGACAGCATATTTTCATAACGCCGAAATGGTAAGTCATCAAATATTTTATGCAAACGTTCTAATATTAAGGAATCGAATGTGTGCATGACATTTCAGAAAATGTATCTTACAGTTGTAACTGACAACATTTTTTGAATGAAGATTATTTTCCTAGAAGGCTACTAGACAAAAAAACGTTTCCTAATTAAAAATTGATGACTATATTCCAAAATTTTACTCCTCACAAACGCAAAATTATTCTTGAAGTAGCTCGTCTTTAATCATATCTTCTACATCATCTATAACTTCTTTTGTGCTGATAAAATTTTTGATTAATTTTGTTATTGTTGAGGTTTCGGGTTACTCTTTAAAAAATCTTGAGGAATTTACTTTTCTAATTATTTTTATTTGAAATACCTCTTTTACTATTGAAGTGCCTTGGCGTAAGCGCTAAGCACAGGTATACAATTAGGACTATGTATAATTGCAAATGTCAGAGTAAATAACTCCTCTGTGGATTCGATTATTTCAAGGATCTCATCTACATCTAACAGAGGATTATGAAGCTATTAACCCAGTTGGAACTTGGCGAAAACTTGTAATAAATATTATTCAATAAATTTTATTGTAATACGAACAGCGTTGTGCGTACTCTTCAGTTTAAATCCAATTGTGGGCAAATTATGAAGATGTTCAAAATGGGAAGGGTAATCAAATGCAACGCAAGTTGTCCTATTATAAAAATCGAAACTCTGGTGCCACCGATTTTTAGTACAGCCTGTATAGTAGAAAGTAATTTGAAAAAATGTGCTCACATATATTATTATGTCATATAATGTGTAACGTCATAAGGTTGCCTAAAAAGTTCGTATAACGTTATCTATCTTATTCTTCTTCTTAATCTTAACTTTCCACCTTTCATATCAACATACCGATAATTTCAATACAATCTTTTAATTCATACTTTTAAACAAAGGTTTTAAATTCAAATTATATGCAGACATGGTAAATGAGTTGGGTGGATCTCTTGCTTCACAAACAATTTAAAAGTGGGTTAGCAAATTTAAAACTGGTAGTAGCAGTGTTGAAGATGATCCATACAGAGGATGTCCAATAACTACATCAACATCAGAAAACATTGAACAAATACATGAGTTTATTTGTGATGATCCAACGCGTGAAGTTGTTGATACTATAGGCATCTCAGTTGGACTAGTACTGCAGATTTTAGATAAAGAATTACATATTTGAAAGCTGTTTGGAAAACTGGTGCAGTATTTGTTAACAATTCAACAAAAACTCTATGTAAATAAATTTGTCAGTGGGTTATCGATCGTTTTAAGTAGAATAAAATGGATTTTGTGCATCGTTTTATAATTATAGATGAGACTTAGATCCACCATTAATATCCTGAATTGAAACAATAACGATTACAGTAGACTGAAGCTGGTCGTTCAGCTTGGTACAATCAATTCAATTCGTACCAAGAGTAGTTTGATAGAAACTACCGCACTTAATTGACAGTGATAACAAAGTAAACAATATCAACGCGGATTGGTTATTACGATCTATCAAACTTGGATGTCGGGGTAGTCTTAAGTCGAAGAAAGGGGTGAGTTATAAAGAAATTAGGTGAAAGATTATAATTTAACAGGTTATCCATGGAACTCAAATGTGGTACGTAGGATGAAATCGAATGAAATTCAAAATCTTGTCACAAAAGTAATTTATTAAACTTGATTGATAACTAGTTTTGACCTACCCGGTAATCATCAGGTCTGTGACTGTACAAATAAAATAAAAAGAATGCTACAAAAACAAAACTCACCACAAATTAATATGGTAACAAATTTAAATTATACAAATAAAGCACAAACTGCAGTGTGAAGTAAAATACAAAAATTAACTAAAATTACATAAAGAATTGTAAATTATCTAGGAAAATATCCCGAATATGGTTTCATCATATTTTCAAATAGGACTAACGCGTTATGACCAATAAAAATGTTTTTATCTGTTTACTCCATTCTTTCATAGTATAATATATTATATTCTTTCCATATTAATAATAAAAGAATTATGCATTTGTCCCCTGTACTAAATTTCAGGATGACTCTTTCGGGAATGATCTTTCAATAATGTGGCGACCATGGAAAAGCGAATCTACTGAAAACGGTGGTGATAATGAAAATGTGTGTGAAAATGTTAGTGACAGTGATAGTGAAAATGTTAGTGACAGTGATAGTGATAATGAAATTGACCATCCAGGTCTAAGTAAGAAGATACGTACACATTTGAACCAAGAACCCGTACAAATTTGTTTTAATGTACATAAAAATCTACAAAAATATAGTTATGAGAAACACTCTACTAAGATTAACGTCGACCTTAATCCTTTATTTCAAAAAGTATAAGAAGTGGGCTTTATAGAAGAAACAAACGTTGCGATTTAAGAATACCAAAAACTTTATAGCCGCCATTGGTGAAATAGTAAAACCAACAATATAAATATGATTGTTATAGAAACAATGAGGCACCGACAATAGAATTCGTAATGACGAAGTTAAAAAATGCAGAACCTGAGGTAAGATTCTGTGATAAGATGATACGAAACTGGCTAAAAAAAGATGAGACTTACATTTCAAATCCAGGCAGTTAAGGAAAATACCTACAAAAGCAAACAACAAAAAATAAATCCAAACTTTTTTAATGGAAATCGATTTGTTCAAGGATCAATTACTGGAAGTACTTAGAACAAAAGAGTTCGAAAAGAGCTACAAATTGCAAAAAAATCTGACCATAGAATTTTAGAATTACTTCCCTATTTCGGTATCCTCAACTCAATTGAACTTATATGGGGTTAGCTAAAGAAACGAGTTAGTCGGAAAAACTGCTTTCCGAAATTTGACAAGTAATTGAACTGATCAAAGTAGAAACCTCCGAAATTACTAAAAAAGAGTGGATTAAATGTGTGGATAAGCTGAATAAAATTGAAGATGAGTAGAAGAATATTGGGTTATTTCATATCAATGGTGGCAACAAATTCATCATAGATGTAGAGGAGAGTGATAATGAATGTGAAAACTGGGAAGAAGGACTAATGGGAAAAGTATTAGAAGAGGGAAGTTAATAGTGGAGTAATGTAACCAAATTAAATACTTTCTTCATTTTGTTTACAATTATTTTCTTATTTTTATTTATTTTGTAAATAAATCATCGAACTCATATTATTTTACGCCTTTCAAAAATCCTGCTGAAAAATTTTATATAGATTATAAAAATAAAATCAGACTGCTTTTTGTTTAATAAAATGAATCCGATCCTGTTGCAAAAGGCTTCGTCAACTAGAATTTCTGTGCTCTTATATATAGTGTTTCCAGAACTATACTTACTTTGATATTTATCTTTAAAACATCTGGATGTAATTAGTAAACCACTGGATGAATTTAGCAAACCACTGGATGAATTTAGTAAACCACTGGATCCCAATGTTTGTCTATATGTACATTTATTGTTACATTACTACTAATTGCTAGGTTACTTTGGATAATTCACTCACCGTGAATTATTAGCCCACCATCAGATACACAGACCATAGGGAGTATGTCTTCAGTTAGTGGTTCCGACATGTCAACGGCGTCGCAATGTAATTGAGACGTCGTTTGAGTTTGGAAGAAAAAGAGGTGCCGGTCAGAGTACCGGCAAATAAAGGGGCGTCGAAATTTGGCAGAAAATATGTTCGTCAGAACGGTGCGATGGGCGTCGGTCTCGTACGGATTTTCAAGCGTTGTCAGAGCGTCGGGACGGCTGGAACGTTGTTGACGATATATAGTACTGATGATTTGAAGTTTAAAATTGAACTATCTCGAGCTCTTGTTGAGCTCGGCTTTTTATACTGATTTTAATTACTGACGATGCATATTCCCACAGTGTCGCCAGACTCATTAATTATCTACTAATAAATTCGTGTCATTTTTATTGTTATGATTGTTATGGCTGGAATAGAATTTTGTATGAAACTAAAATTAATTTTTATGTGTTTTATGGTTATGATGTCTGGGGGTACATGTAATGTTTAGAAATCGAGTTTGTTTTATAAACATCTAAAAGAATACTGAAATTCGTGGGAATAATTCTTCCTAAGAAAAACGGATTTGAATGTAAATGATTTAAATTTCCTTTATAAAATGGGAATTAAAGAAAATTATGACGCTACCTGGGTCAGGTTGGTCACATTATTGACTCTTCAACAGAACAGTCTTCATCTGAAATGAACTTGTTTAAATGCAAAAATGTTGTTATCAATATTCATAAATGATTGTTTTAAAATTTTATTGGTAAATAATTAAATTTTGGTTCTGATGTAATTAACCAACTCAGTTAGATAAATAGCATTCAATAAATATCTGATTCAAATGAATTTCTTAATACATTTTTATCTAGACAGTCCTTGATAAAGTTAATTTAATCATTTTAAAAAAAAAGAAAGCACAGACTTTAAGTTATCATCATTAATTGCATATATAAAAATATCTATTTTTACCATTTGATTTCACGAAGTGTCGTTTTTTTGCACACCAAATGGTAGAACGTTCATATCCAAGCACTGATTTCACATGCAGAGCTTTAAAAATAAAACATCCTTCGCAGTTTTTTAACATTTAACAAGATGTAGATGTATTTTCCGCGATAATATCGATTTTGTAATTGCTATGCAAAACAATTGCACCGCACCGAGAAAGTTGTTTACGATAAAGGTTATAATTGTTGTTTTTAGTCGCTAAGCTAGATACGAAACAGAATGGAATTTTTTCTGATTTATGGAAATCTACGCACTGATTTTTCTTTCGTATCGAGGACGAATGGGAAAGTGAAATAGCATATTTCATAATGGATATAATTTCATTTTCCATCGTTAAGGGTATTTTCTTCAAATTAAGCATAGTCACGAAAATACTTTGCATAATATTAAAGGACTAAAAACATTGGATGAACTAGTAACTGGTTTATCAAACACACATTTGGTGGTAAATTAATGGACCATCGCATATTTTGCTGACAAACTAATGGTCATTTTTAGCAAATATACTGCGTCAATGAAATAATATGAGAAGTAACAACCTTACAAGATCGAAATTGTAATGTTCTTCAAATATTTTGCTTTACCTGCCATTGATTTATAGTTAATAAAACAATATTATCTCTATTTCCCTTTTGAGTAAATAACGTTTTTAACTAATGCAATTATTTACATGTTTTATGATGAATTAATCATTTATTTAACAATTATCATTTCGTAATTACTGTCTTCTAGAAAATTTATTTTTAAATTAATGGTATTTTGTTATTTATATGTTCCCATTGATCATGTCTCACTAAAAACAAGGTTTTTGATTTATATTTGATAGTAGATAAAAAAAAGTTGAAGTGGAAAAAATTTGGTATTGCTTCCTTTAATAATCAATATAAGCAAGAGCAAGGGAATGATGGATGATGAAAAGTAAGTACCCACTTGCACTGTTGCTATTTGTATTTGTGTATTAATATCTATTTGGTTGTGTTATATGATATAACTTAAACCACAAATCAGCTTTTTAAGAGTATAAATTTCTAGGTTAAAAATTATATACTTCTTTAATCCTTTTTTGGATTATTTTGGTGAGATTAACACCGATATCCGGTTTCTGAATTAGTACAACAACCGATTACACTTTGCACATGTAATTTAGAGAAAAAAAATGCTGGCAATAAAATTAGACATTTAATTTGACATCCAATTTTTTTGTAGAGTGGATCACTTTAAATTATCTGTGTTAGGAGACAGAACAAAAACAGAAAGAAAAATATACAAAGATCTAGCCAAAGCTAAGGACTCTATTGATAGACGTAGCTCGAGCAGAATGGATGCATGATATAAGAAATCAAGGTAAAACATAATCTTGTGTGGATTTAACAACTTTATTTACAAGAAAAACTTTATAAAATTGCCTAAGGAGATTCTTCCTTTCCTCGTAATTTATGAAACTCTTGCTCAATTTCGTTCATTTTCTGAGAGAAATGGTCTTCCTCCTAAGATATCTGTTAGGATATCTACAGGGATCTCGTCCCGCTGGCTAGTCCTCTGCTGAAATAGCTGAGCAAATTGGACATCTTATCGAGATACCTGATAAATATATCGATCTTCTTGTCAAGATATCTGCTGGGATAGCTGAGATATTTCGTCACATTGGCAGCTAATCTGCTGGAAAAATTGATTATCTTGCTTAGTTATTTGCAGAGGTCTCGTCGAACTGGAAAGTCATCTGCTGAAATAGCTGAGCAAATTGAACTACTTATCGAGATAACTGATAGATGTATTGATCTTCTTGTCAAGATATCTGCTGGGATAACTGAGATATTTCGTCACACTGGCAGATAATCTGCTGGAAAAATGTATTGTCTTGCTTAGTTATTTGCTGAGGGCTCGTCGCTCTAGAAAGTCATCTGCTGAAATAGCTGAGCAAATGGACTTCTTATCGAGATAACTGATAGATGCATTGATCTTGTCAAGATATCTGAAATATTTCGTCACGCTGGCAGATAATCTGCTGGAAAAATTAATTATCTTGCTTAGTTATTTGCTGAGGTCTCGTCGCGCTTGAAAGTCATCTGCTGAAATAGCTAAACAAATTGGCCTTCTTGTCGAGATACCTGCTGGATGTATTCATCGTCCTGGTTAGTTATTTGCTGAGGTTTCGATGTAGTTTATCTGATGGGAAACTTTGTTGCGCTGATTAGATATCTACTGGGAGAACTGAGAGAATTGGTCGTTAAAGTTCATTTGAGAAGGGTCTTCAACATCTACCGATTAAGGATCAATACCTTATCTTTGGAAGTATTATCGTAGCAGTCGCAGTAGTATCGTCTTTGTATCAATTGTTTTCAAATCTAGTTTTTGCAACTATCTTCTAAGCTCTGCCACTAATAATTCACGAATCTGCTTACCAGACATCTTGAAGTTTTCTCTTCATCCTACTTCTGACTTCAATCAAGGAAAAACATGAACAAATTGACCAAAACTTTCAATTTATTTGTTTTATAATATTTAATATATTGTAACACTTGTCTGAGTTTGACATCCTTATTTACAAGAAAAACTTCCAAAACTATTTAAAATATTACTCAACAGTGATACTACTTCACGTACGTCCTACATTAACACTGAGTTTGCTTTTATTTATATCATTTTTTGTTCTTTCCAAAGTATTTAAGGTTCTAGAAAATATTTTGGACATTTTGCAGGTTATTCTTGATGCTTTCCAGATTATTCTTGACATTTTCCAGATTATTATTGTTATTCGGAAAACTGTCATAGCTATCAGTAGTTAGGATAGGTTTCTGGGTCTCTTCATATGGTCTTGGTCTATGCAACCAAACTGTGACAATAGGTTTTTTAAATGTTTCGAAAGAATTTGTTTTTTATATTGTTTAAAAATACCTTTTTATACACATAAACATGTACTGTCTTAAGCTGCCTCTTTAAAAAATGAGAAACATTTGTTGGTTTCTCATCTTTTAGGAAATAATTTTATATATTTTTCAAGAAAAATGTATTTTTCCATTATACTAAATTTATTCTAAAAATGGGCCATATAGTAAATGCCACTAATGCACTATTATAAAATGGCAAGAAGGTATCATTTTATTACAAAATATACTAGCAATGGATTGCTGGTAAATATTGAAGACGGAGAGTTGACCACCGGCACCTTTTTTAATTGTAACAATCATTTTCGCCAATGATATAAAAATGATAGCGTAACATAACATTAAAATTAATACTTTTACTTAATATTATTATTTTAAAAATTAATACAAAAATTTGAACAAATTATTAAACAGTACTGGTATTAAATGAACTACTTACAAAATTCTCTTTTCATTCAAAATGCTTGTTGATGGAAAATCCCAAAATTTTATTGAACCTCGACTGGAAGAATGAAAATATTATTTTACTTATATAATACTGATAAAAAGTTTTCCATTACAAATAAATTAAGGATGTACATTATTAAATAGTCTTAGAAAAATATTTAGCCGATCTGTGTAATAAAAACAGATTTATTCGTATTAATAATTTTTAAAATCAACCTTGTAAACAAAGAAAAACAAAACTCGGAAGACAGACAGACATCAGTCAGCCTTGCTTTTCATCAATAATTTGCTCAAAATTAGTATGTATAATTTTGCTTTGTACTTTTTTTAAACTGAAAGTAGTTACACCGCATTATCTTGAAAAACGAAACTTGTAAAGCAATCAGAATCGGAGGACGACAGCTTAAATTATTCTCAAACTTGTTGATGGAAGCCAGTTTTATAAATCGAACGAAATATCTGGTTCACGAATTAAAAAAAAAAAGTAAATTACAGTAGAAATGAAGAAAAATATACATTTAAAATAAGGCTCAACGGTGGAATCGGTTAACCAATGAAAAAAACTCGAAATCTAAAAGATAAATATACTTATTTTAAAATTCCACGATTTTCCAAAAACTTTTTAATAATTCTTATGACAATTGTTTCGCATTGTGACATCGTCAGATAAAATATAAGAAATTGACAGGGATTTCTTATACAAAGTTAACTTGTTATAAATATTCCAATCAATAAAATTCTTCGTTTTCTAACAAAAAGGTAAACTACAAAAATTGAACTTTTCATATTTATTTTCTCGTTTAGAACTGTATATCTCTTTATTTCAATTTTTTTCAAAAAATCAAGTTCTTGTTTTTTATCGCATGTATGAAGAATATTCCTGGCTCTCTTTATTGTTTTGTCAAGTGTAGGTTTATGTTGGGTATCAATGCCACAGTGTTTTGCGTAATCTAACTTATATCGTCTATACGGTCATAGGTGTTCAGTATATCTAATTTCAAAATTCGTAAGAGTCCGGCCAATATAAATAACATTACAATCCAGACAATTTAATTAAAAAAACAAACATGTATTAATATGTAATAATAATAACAATAAATATGATCCTATATTGAAGTAAACCTAATGAAAACATACTCATTTTTCTAATTAAAATAATCTAAGACCGGTAGAAAATATTTTAGCAGCTAAATTTGAAAACCAAGATTATTGCTTTAGCCACAGTATTCTCGAATAATTAGAAAAGTATAAGCAAACAATTCTTATCTTGTTATGTAAACTATCAAATGATAAGGAAATTAAATTCATTCAACATATGGTGTACGGCTAGAAATAATAATAGGTTGATGTATAATTATCCGCCGTTTTTTTAACAAATTTTTATTAGAGAAAAATAACAAAAATATGTGACAAATACATGGTGACACAAAAAAACGGGAACTTTTTTACAATACAATAAAACTAGAAGTGGTAAAAGAAATAAATTTTATTTATAGTAATTGAAACCTTAAAACTTGCCATTTACGAAACATTAATGGAATTTATCATTTTTTTAAAATTACGTCCTTTAGATGGCGTCCTCCTGTACGAATACATTCTTGAAATCTGCTGTTGAGCTACCTCATTGACCGCTGCAACGTCTCAAGTGGGATACTGTGAATTTCATCCCGACTTCTCTGTTTTAACTCATCCAGGGTTGTTGGTCGAGTCGCGTACACTTTACTCTTGAGGTAGCCCTTCAAGCAAAAATCTCAAACGGATAAATCTTGCGATCTAGGGGGCCAGGGAATCTTAGCGAATCTTGAGATCACACAGTTACAGAAAAATTCTCGCACAGCTTCCATTGATTTCCGTGCAGTGTGTGATGTCGCTCCATCCTGTTGAAACCAAGTTTCAAAAATTCCCGTTATTCTGTGTAGTCTTGTACATGTTTAAATGATTATTCTGGAGCATGTTCACCCCCGACTTCAATAACAGCTTCCCATTTGCTTGGCAGACTGTCGATTCTGGCAAAGGAGTCACGATTCTTAGAGGTAATCTGTGCTTTGACATCGACCACTAAGTCATCCAAATATTCGTAAATTTTATTCGTTTGCCAGTTTTTTAGGGACTGATTGACATGGTAGTGTGTAGAGGCTTCAGTGGGTGAGTATGGGGGATGTGGAAGCAGTTCTCAGTCCTTATTGGCGATGCATTCGACTACACGACGCTCAACATGAGGACCAGCATTATCGTGGTGAAAGACGATTTGTTTCTTTTTGCATGGTTATTTCGTCTCAATTGCGAAGTAAAGGTGGTCGAGTTAAGCCAGGTAAACGTCGCTGTTGATGTTGAATTACTGCTTGTCATTTTTGTCGGGAATTGGCCACTCTTGTCGATTATCCTTTTCGTTCCACCAATAACAAATGCCGTTGGAAATGATCTCCCAGTGGATGATCCCGCTTATATCCCACCAGACACACCACATTACTATCTTACATTGGGCATCTTTTGGTATTCGTTTGGGAGAAACACCTGGCATAACGCAGACCTTCTTCCTTTTAATGTTTTTGATGAGAACCCACGATTCATCTCCAGTGACAAGATTCTTCAGTAATGGAGTTTGTTCGTTTCGTTGCAGCAAATCGGTGAAAATTCGTACATGGTCTGCTTTATTGTTGTCGGAAAGCTGGTGATGGACCCATCCAGCATATTTCCACACTTTACTGAGTTTTTTGAGACGACGAATGATCGTGGATTGGTTAACGTTAAAGTCTTCGGCCAACATTCGAGTTGTCTTACTTTCGTCCTCTTCCTGTTAAAAGAGCCTGGTCGTTGAAATCTGATAGTCGACCTCATCCTAGATTGTGCTCCAAGCTAATATCACCAGATTTGAAACGCAAAAACTATTCTCGTCATTGTATTTCGCTAATTGTTCCTTCGTCGAAAAGTTCGTTGAGGTCGCGAAATGACTGTGATGCCTTCCATTCTTTCTCGTAATGGTAACGCATGATATGATAAATATGAATATGATTTTCAACAAGCATTTTCATACTCTGAAAATAGAAGAATATTTTTCTTAGAAAGAAGTAATAAAAAGCCCTTTTTCACTAAAGAAAATGGCGGGTAATTAAGCATCAACCGAATATATCAATAATTATTATTTTATCAATTCTAAAGTGAAAAGATTATAGTTACCACGAGACCGAGACTTGTGGCCATGTGGTCTCTAATTTCCAAAGAGAATGATATTAATTCTCTAGAGACAGGCTGGAGACGATACGAGGTGTCTCAAAAATTAGTAATGGCTATTGGATTTATAATCTTAATATTGTGATTGTTTTATGGGTCTTTATTGAATATATTCATTACTAGAAATTTCTTATCGGGATTGGTTTATTTTATAAAAATTCTTAAAGTCGGAAAAAAGCCATTATAAATACGATACAGTATTATTCTAAAATGAATGTACTGATGGAATTTACAAAATTAGTTTCATTTTATGATAGGTTTAAATAAATTTAAAATCATAGTCAAATGATAATAGTCAACATATGTAGTAACCAACAGTGCTAATGAAGGCAATTTAATATTGTCACAAATTCCTATATGAGCGCATATTAATAAATAATTCCAAATCTTAGATTAAAATATTTTTCATTCAAATCTTTTTTCAAAATTTAAAAATATAAGTGAACCAAAGTTCATTAATCTCCTCATGACTATTCAACTTTTATTTTAACATTTTTCCACTTTAAACAATAACATTTAATATTTTATTATTTTATACAAACCTAAATATACGATCAAATAATTTCGAAGATTGTTCAATTTCATAGATTGGGCAAGCACCGTAAGCTCAACGAAAAGAGGGTCATGTCAATGTGTAATTCATTATTTATAAACAAAATTTAATAACATCTGCCGAAGCAAAAAGCCAAAAGTACTCTTGGAAAAAAGAAAGAAATAAACGAGGCAGTTGAAGCACTCCTGGGGTGAGGGCAAGAGCTTCTCTGACCAAGTAATGTTTCTTCCTTTTTTTGAGTTTTCTTGAGGTCAGCTTAAACACATTAAGCCATTTTCATAAGCGAATAAGTATAAAGCGGAAAATTATGTTGAGAAAGATATTGGAATTTGTGATTGTTCCCAGAGGCCAAGAAATGTGGTAAGGACCCGTTTGAATTTGAATTTAATTGAATTTATTTCGTTATTCTGTGTGGGACTGGGGTTATTGTAACGTAATTATTCATTTTACTTGTTCCTTAGTTTATTTTCTTTAACTTAATTCGTTTTGTTTCTTTTAATTTAATAAATAATTGTGTGTTTTTTGTCACGCTTTTCGTTCATTACCCGAATAACGAGTTGCGACCCCCAAACAGACACAACTCGTGACACTATGAGCAGCTTCCGAGATACAGTGTATAAGTCTTCTTACTTTTTAGGTTCCATATCTACAAAAGGAATTCCAACCTAAGACTTTTTGTCGCAGGGTAATTCAAAAATATAAAAACGGTTTTGTTAAAAGTGCCAATGTATGACATATATCACAAAAACAATCGCCATTTCTACTTATAATATGAAATATACAGGGTGACTCACATAGAACCATTTCTTGCTCATGAGATACTTTACATGAATGTACACTGAGTCTGGTTTATTTATTTTTACATATTTACACTCCTAATTAAAACCATAGGGTGTTCCGAGCTTAAAAGTTCTCTTTTGTTGAACCGTATATGGGTTGACTTACCTATAACCAAAACCAGTCGTACATGTAGTATAAACACTTTACACCATAAATATATAACTAGTAATAAAAATATTAAACTTTAACCGCTTCATATTTTAATACAGAGTGGTGCAAAAAATGTGTCTAAATAATTTTCATTTGCAGCAAATTCTTATTGTGTAATATGCAGTATTAGGTTCTAAATATCCTAAATTCTCGTAGGGTATAACGTGAAGTCTTAAACAAGAAATCGGCTGCGTTTGTGAAAGATCTTGAATAATTAATATCGAATATAGTTTGTTCTAATATTGAAACAATATACAGGTTTGGTTATAATTCGAAAAGTAATAGGCGAAACCTTCAGGAGTAAAAGAATACGAATAATAATATACGACCAGATAACCGAGAGAGGTCGTAATAATGTGGTCCCTCTCAACCGAAAAAGAGGTACGGCCACAACTGCCGGTATGTTACTAGCGAATTGACTAGAACCATATTCCCACCTCGACATATCCCTACTTCAAGAAATTAGTAATGCGTTCTCTCTCTTTCATAACGCGTTCTTTATCACTCGCATGCATTCAACTATAGCCTAAAATATTTACGCCGAATCTGAAGGTACATATTGATAAGTGCCGGATGATGATTGTTTTGTTTGTAAACAGAAATCATTGTATAGACTCATTTAGTATAAAAAAGTGTAATTATTTATGTTAAAAAAGGGACAATTTTATATTTGTTTATTAATTTTTTATAATTTTAGATTTTAATAAATGACCATGGTTTTTCCCCTCTATGCAACTTAATTAGATTGTAATGACTTATATTTAAATTGCGATGAATTTTTTTGCAACTATTATATTTGTGAGCATAGAAAAAGTATAATATATCAATCATCACAACAAGTGAAAATAAATGTAATAATTAATATATTTTAAATTCAATTCATAAAAAATAGAAGTAATATTGCTATAAATTTAGCAAAGGAAATAGACTATTTACGAATATTATATCATTTTATACCAGACATCTAAACCGCAGACTTTTTAATCGGTTTGCGGTAATAGGTTCCTTTTATTTTGGCTTTTATTGATGATTAGATTTTACTAAACTAATATTAAAATTCTTCTCTGATAATTCGTAACAGGCTAATAATATCAATATATATCTTCTTTAGCTGCTATGAGAGCATAATAAATTGGCAGATCTCTTCAGAATCAGAAGGAAGTAATGAAGTAATAATTAGGGATGTAACACAAATAATAGCGATGGATATAATTAGAACTAACAAGCTCCTTACTAAGTATAGGAAAAGGATAAAAAGTTATATTTACAACTGTTATTACATTGTAAATGTTCACCTAATTTGTGTTAACTAACTGTTATCACAAATTTAAAAAAAAATAACAATTCTCTTTGACATTGAAGTTACAGCGTATCAAATCTTAATTGGGTGTTCTCAATGAAGAAAAAAATAGAGTTTTCCAGAGATTTTTGGTTTGTTAAACCTTTATTGCTAAAATTTGGCTTGCAAGACCATGAAAATAAAAATAGAGTTTCCCAGAGAGTTTTTATTTACTAACTTTTCGAGCTAAAATTCTTCAAAAATCTGCATCCTATACCATTCTACATTATCAAATTTTGGCAAACTTTCAAATTTCTTTAGGTCTTTTGAGCCGGATTTTAACAAGAACGCTTTACTATATCAAAAATCTCAGGGAAACTATAATTTTTTCTCTATGATTATCTTCTCAATCTTTGATGAAGTCATATATAACTACATTTTCTTGCTCTACCAGCGAAAATTCTTCAAATAAAATAGCATCTTATACCAGACTACATTATCAAAGAAAATTTGGAAAATCTTCAAATTTCTTTAGGATCTTTGAGCTGGATTTTAGGAAGAACGCTTTACTAAGTCAAAAATCTCAGGGAAACTATAATTTTTTCTCTATGATTATCTTCTCAATTATTGACGAAGACATATCTAACTACATACTGCTGCTCTTAGAGCAAAAATTCTTCAAATAAAACAACAACCGGAAACAATCTACCTAACAAGGAAAATTTAAAAAACCGTTAAATTTCTTCACTAACTATTCCATGATCTACTTTTCAATTCTGGAAGTTATCTTTTTAATACAACTGTGTTTATATTGTCTGTTATGTTACAATTTTAAAGTGATTTTAAAAAAAATTGAAATTATGACATGTTTATTATAGGATGCCATTTAAAATTAAAAAAATGGTATCGAATGAATCCGTATTCCGATTTCAGAAGGATATCTTTTTTAGTTACAGGGGTATTTTGAAAGCAATTCTTTTGTAGTCACCTTTTATAAACTTCAAATTTATTAAAAAATTTTACAATTATAAAACTTTTATTATTTTTTATACGATTGATAACGGAGAAAATTATTAGAACAGCTAGGCTTGCTCCTAAGAACAAATATCTCAGGGTGCAACAATGAAAAAGTAGAACCATATGGATCATAAAACTTTCTGCACTGAGTGTAAATTGTACAGAAATAGTAACCTAAATTTTTACTGTTTAGAATACGACTCTTTCCATTTTCTTTCTATTTATTTTCAAAATAACATCATCTGCCTAAAACATCCAAAAATATCAAAGTCTCAGTTATACATTTCATGGGTTGCGCCCATATATTTAAAAAACCTGTATTAAAAATTAAGCATATAATTTTTTATCTTATACTCTCAACCTCTCGCTTCGTAGAAAACCACTGAATAAAGTAGTGGATGACATTTAAAATTGATGCTTTTTGCAAGAGATAAAACTTTTTTATTTGTCTGTGAAGCCGAATCAAGGCATCGTTGGTTTGCACAATTCCCTCTGCAAATGCGAGAATTAGCAATAAAATTCAAATTTGATTTGTTACGCACCGCTCACATAATAATTAAGCCTTTCTTTATTTGGTGTCAATTAGTTTTATTAGCATTGTGGATCTTGACAATTAACTGTTTTACTTCAGACATTAAAATGGAGATCTCTTTAGATTTTATTTAAGGCAACATAAAAGGCATACAAAAGATATATAAACAAAAATATTAAAACTAGTAATTTTAGTAAACATATCGATTAAGAAATTATTGTAATTGCTTGCTTACAAAATACTAACATTTTGATTCAAAATAAGCAACGCGTGAAATTATTATTTTGATGTTTTGACTATTAGACAGGCGTTTTTCATTGTTTTGGATCATCGATGTTTCTAATGGCTATTTGGCCATCAAAGCTCTAAAATAAATTTTCATATTGTGCAGGTTAACATTAGTTAAATTTATATATGTACAACACGAGAATGTATAACAAATTATAAAACAGTAGCTAATAAAATCACTAGCTACGTATACACGTGACTATAAATATTACTTAAAGATAATAAATTGTAAATGAATGTAAATATGGCATAGGAACTTATTAAATAGAACTTATGAAAATTATTAGAAAATTATAAGAAGACTATGATCATGAAGGAAATATGTGAAGAAATATGTAACCAAAAATAATGTTAAGCTCAGGAAGAGAAAATATGAGTAAAGAACAAACTATACAAAGAATTCGAATAGCTATAAATAAAAATAGAAACATGTAAATGGTGGCAGGTTTTGGTAATTTAAAAATTTCTAAATAAATAATTAGCTTTGTTGGGCAATATAGTTGTATTTCAATTTTAAAATTGAACTTTCTTTCGATACAAATATATATAGAAAAGCATAAAGTAAAACTCGTAAATAAAAAAATGTAAAATTTTTCTTTATGATAAAAGTATTAACTGTTTTTTGTGATTCGCTCAGTATACAGTACAGGGTCTTCGAATATAATGCATATCTAGAAGGTGTGATTTGAAAAAAAATATTGTAATAATTTTTTTTTTTCATAAATCCACTTTAAACATTTACTCGATAATTTATACGTGGCAACACCGCACACTTTTAATAAAAATATGTATCTTGTAACCAAGGAATGTCTACCTGATAAAATTATTTTAGTTTGTAGAAGATTAAGATAGATTAATCGTTTTAAGTTCGATAAAGTACTTTGAATAATTTAGTGAAAAAAATCAGTTTATTCTAATCAATAACATCACGACATGTTAATTAATTTCATGTTTTTTGTCAATGTATCAAATATTGGTGGAATCGTGCAATGTATTACCTAAAAAAAATAGTGGTAGAAATATACATCCCCTGCAATCGATCATTCTAAATATATTTGTGTAATAAAATAAAAACTTATTTTAGGAACGTTTAAAAAATCATTGTTGATACTTGACTGAGTTATCGTTGTTGTCGGCTTTACTTGCTTTTCGGTAAATAATTGGATATATCTAAAATACTAATATGTATTTGTTTAAAAACGGCTGACTTTAGAAATAAAAAATATAATATATTTTTTTTCTGCATACGTTTTTATACCTCATCCATAAATAGGTTGATATTTTTCGCATACACCCTGATTAAAATTACATATACAGGTTTATTAATCAGGGCAAATATCGTAGAAACTAAATAGTTACTATTTGTCGGAATAATTGTTACCAAATATAGATTCATGTTTAACTTTTAGGAACAATTTGGTTGCAGAAAGAATTAAAAAGAGCAAGTTTTCCAATTTTGAATAGTGAAATTTACAACATAAAAAATTCGCAGCCCTGTTGAATTCGCTTAAATTTAAAATTTAATACATTCTATTTTCTAAAAAATATTTTATAATTCCATTTATTTATATAAATAAATCTATAAATCCAACCTTTGGAAAGCAAAATATTAGTTAACTAAATTTATTTCTTGTTATTAGTATTATGTACTAGATTTCGTGCAAAATTGAAAGGTAACTCGAGTCACACTCAACTAAAACCTGATTTTTAACTAAAATGTCTTCGCCAGAGCGTAAAATTTTGTTATTTGTTAAGAACTAGACTTTGTGATTTGCTTGTAATACAAATTACATGAATTGAACAACTCCAACGTTATTATTATTAACTCGAGAACAAATACATCTTAGAAATCTCATAGTCAAGCGGTAATTAATAAGAACCAACCGTAAATGTTACCTAACGAAATAGAATATTTAAATACTACAGTGTGATTCTTATGACTTTAACAGCCTTTTAATTGATTAATTTTGACCAAAAACGATGTTGAGTAGGAAATTGTTTACATAATTCTTATACGTAAAAATAAAAAAACAAATTTGTTCTGATTTGCTTTTCGGCTTTATTTCTATAGATTTGCATTATTTTATTTTAATTCTGAATCACCTTGTAACATTAGATTATTGAAATATAATTAAGAGAACCACTTAGTTTAAAAAGGTAGCCTCAAGAATGTGTTGTAACCTTATTATTAAATGCAATACGTAAGTACTTACGAACCTGTGATAAAAACGGCAAAAAGTAGGCCAAACACATTTTTTAAAGAGGTGTCGTGTTATTATGGTATACGGTTTCTAATTTGGAATTTTTAGTGAACCAAATTATAAGAAATTAAAAGTAGCGATAAGAAAATAATCTAAAAAAACTTGTACTAATAAATTATTATAGGGAATAAAAGCAAGTAGACACTATATATTAAACAATATAAAAATTGATCTATTAGTTTGTAATAAATGTGATCATATAGCTTGGAGTTTACGAATCTTCCCAGATATATTTTAACTTTATCAATAAAGACGTTAAAGTATATCAATAATACTACAGGGTGTTTCCAAATTCGCAGCACATAATAGGTAAAAAGACCTAATTTTTGCAAAAAATTATCTGTTTTGAAATATATTAAAGAGATGAAGTTTTTTAACTTTATTCAAAAGCTAGACAATTATTATTATATCAAATTATAAAATGCTAAGTTCTGATGAAAAAGGATGATATATGAAAAAAAGTCAAGAATAGCTTTTTTTAGTGGAAAGAGCAGTCATTTTTATAAAAATTGTTTTGAAAAACCAGTGACGCATCTCTTTTTTACTGAAAGTATGTAAAGACTACACCGTATCTATGCTAGTGCAAAATTATTTAGAAATACGTTTTCATCAATGTATTGCCCTTAACTAAAAAAGTTATACCAAATTTTATCAAAAAATATTCATGAATTTAAAAGTTTTGAAGAATTTTTAACACACTGCATTTTACTTATCTTAAATTAAAAAGTGTTACAAAAGAAGTCACCATAATTTCTCATAAAGAATAATCATGTATTCTGGAAACACCCTGTATAATTCTGTTAATAACCGATATAACATCGATATGGTAGAAATATCTTATTTATAATTGAATACTCTTTTACAAATCTTTAGTGACTGGTCAAAAGTGTTTAAGTCATATTTTTTTCGAAAATTTGGTCATTTTGATCATAAATATACTTTATTTGCCTTTTCTATTATTTTGTTCAGATCTGTCTCATGACTTCCAGTTTGTACCAGAATCGTTTCCAAATATTCAAAACTTTTTCAATTTTTTCTTCTTTCAAGCTAAGATTCATATCTTTCTACTGACATAATTTTTATTTTTGATTGGTTCTTATTCATCCCAGTATACTATAAAAAGTTTTGATTTTGTGACTGAATCCCTTTTGACAAACATCAAAGAAATTTGATATTACTATTGACTATAACAAATTTAAGTTATTCGAATCCATTTGAAGAAATAAATCTACGAACAAAATCAATATTTTCTTTAATCAAACTAGCACAGTCATTAACCGTTGATTTTCGAAAAATATTGCAACCGTTACATCTCCTCCAATAATACAACTCCTCTTCACACATAAATCTTCTTAATTGACCCATCCCAAAGCGATGTTTTATTACAAAGATTAGTAAATTAATTTATGCCATGGCCAAAAATGGAGAAATCATTGAACTTGTTTTAGCTTGATTTGTCGAAAGCGAAAATAAGTACTTTCCTTAAATGTGAACTTGACCCTGTCGAAATTATCGTGAGTGTCACAGAGTTTCGTTTAAGTAAACCAGTTGGCAACCCATTTTTTTTATTTCTTCGTAAATCTACTAATTATAAAATGTCTTTGGTCTAAGAATTTTTTAGGAAGTTAAAAATGAGTAAATTTGAATTCAATCATCAAAATAAATGTGGTCGATGTGATAAGTGAAGAGAAATTATGAATAGAATTGAAATTTGTTAGAAGCATATGAAACATAAATGCACCTACCATTTTGAATTTGTTATTGGGCCGATTATAACTTCATAACCGAGATACAACACTTCACAATTAATTAGATTGGCTAAATTCTTCCTAAGACTGGATCAAACAAATAAAAACATTTGTGAATTTAGACTTTTCAATATATTAATTAGATCAGGTGTGTTTCGCTATTGGCTAAGTTGAGTCGTTGAGTTACCATGCACATCTCACCTCCTAAAGACGCGGTCCTCTGAAAGCAGTAATTATGTTACGTATATTATGGATTTTTAATAGAAAATTGTGAAAATTACTTAACATCAACTCTATTTGTTAACATAAACTACTCTAATTTACAGATCCATTTATGTGTTTTTATATTTGTGAATAAATGTAACGATTTAAACTTGATCATCCCGTATAAGCATGTTTACAATAAATATATTTTTTTTATATAAGCTGTATTATTGCTCTAGTTATATTAATGGCTGCAATATTGTGGTCAAGCTTCGTATATTTTCTAAACAACCACACTAATTTAATTATAATATTTATTAACTAACCTATTCAAATTAATTTACAGATGGAGTAACACTGAAAATTAAACTGTAAAAATATTTCTTGGCTAATAATAAAATAGAGCGAACGTAAAGTGGTAGAAATATTGAATGACCATACGTAATCCAATATTGATTTTCCAAGATATAGAATTATTAGAAACAATAATTAACCCATAATAAATATCAGATGATGCTCGAAAGAAGGGCGAAACTCGAGTCACATAATAACTTTTATAAAAAGTTTTGGAAAACTATGAAAGATTAGTATAGTTTACCTCTTATATTTATTATGGCTAGATTTCACAAACTAAGGGTATAAACAGTTAATGTAATAATCAACCCACTAACAAATAAAATCTTAGAAAACAATCCAGTAAAATTTAATATGATGTTTCTGCGGATTTCGCGATCAATATAAGAAATTATTTAAATGCGGAAAATACAGGATCTCTAGAATGGCCTCCAAAATTACCAGATCTTACTCATTTAGATTTATTTTACAGTTGTAATATTGTATAGAGAATTGCCATCTAAAATGTAATCTACGCTGTATTGATATTAGGAATATTATTTTTATAATCAAATATTTTCTTATACAGAAGTTAGGAAGGGCATAGCACTTTACGTTCACATAGTATAAAATCCTATTAAGTATCCTACAACATTGCAATCTGGTCTTAATGATACATAATTCTACTTAATTTCTTAAATCTCATTTTACACAAGTACCTAATCTTTTCATTTTTGTGTTTAAAAAATGAGCTCCTAAACCGCTTGCCGCAATTCCCGGTAACGAAACTTTACTTTAAAAGCTACTTTTAATATAATTATTCATTAACATCTCTTTTATACTCAAGAAATTCAGCTTTTGTAGTAAATATTACGAATTAAATTCCGAAAAGTTTAATGTTTTCGAAGCAGTCTTAATTCTTGATCCTTCCCGAAACGTTTGAAAACGAAAATAAAAATCCTTTAGAGTCTGTTATTTTAGTTTCCCCAAGACGAAACCAAACTCCGAATCAACAACTTCTCATTCACGCCCTTAATTCTTTCTTTTTTGGCCTACAATTCAAATATGTGATTCGATTTTCCGAGAATGGAAAGATTGATTAGAGGTAAATTTGTGAATTTACCTGGAGAAGTGGATTGAAATGCAATATTGACTTAACGCTAAAGTTCTGAGTTAAACGAAGTGTAGTTTCAGAGAAGAACCACGTCTTTTTAGAATAAATAGAAATTTGCATATAAGAGAGAAAAATAAAGCTCATGTTTACCAGAATAAGCATTGACCCTTTTTTTACACACCACAAAATAAAGTGCCCTCTTTCATTATAATAACAAGCATTAAAAAGTCGTATATCTTTACAAAATATTTACAGAAAAAAATATAGGTTTATACCGAGTGAGTCTAAACAATATGACTATTAGTTGCTTTGCTTTTTATTTAAGCGCCATCTGTAGAATAAAATACTGTCACGTATTCAAGAGGGTGAGAATTCATTTAAAAGCTAATTTTATTATTAATTTAAAGCGTAACATAATTGGTTGGAATATGATATTAAATAAATGAAAAAGAAAGAATTTATTTCCGAATCGTATTTCTGAAATTGCCTGGTTTGTAATTCTATCTATATTGGCCAGACTCTTAGAAATTCTGAAGTCAGATATATTGAATATTTACGATCTTACAGATTAAAATATTTAAGATATATCACTATATTCAAAACACTTCATTGATACTAAACAGAAACCTACATATAACGAAACAATAGAGATAACAATGGAATATATGCAATAAGTAACAAGAAGTTGATTTCTTGGAAGAATTTGAAATAAAATTGCATTTGCAATATCCTCAGTTTAAATCACTAAACGAACAAATACATCTGGGAAGTTCTCATCTTTTGTATTAAAAAATTAAGACTATTACTGATTAGAACATTTGAGATTAAATCAATTGTGAATGTTAAATGTCAATTTCTTATAATTTTATCTGACAACGCCAAACAAAAATTGTGAAATAATTGTTATAAGAATATTTAGAGAATTTCATAAATAATTTTATCTTTCACATTTATAAGCTTTATGTAATCAAGACAGACTAAACAGAATTGTGAGAAGTAGAAATTCTCATTGAGAAACTCTAATAGACATATTAATCGAAAGTACGTTTTTTAACTAATTTTAAAATTTAAGGAAACATGGTCTGTACAAAATAAAACATGTTACATTGAAAACCCAGTTTTTGCGAAACCAAAAAGCGGTATTATTTGTTGAAAGTCAACAAGCCATCAGACTAATTTGGAAAAACAATAAATTCCTCCCTTATAAAATTCACCTGTTTCAGGAACTTAATGAAACCTATTTCTTTCATAAGGTACAATTTTGTAAAATTATAAATGAAAGTATTAGAGACACAAATTTTCTTTTTAACAATTGTTTTTTTTTGCTCAACAGCAAAATCGTCATGATTTTCGATACAAGTCAGATTCCAACGCAAGAAAGTTGAATGGTTTGAGTTTTTCAACAATTCTGCAACAAAGCTGAAATATTTCAGAGTCTTTTTTGTTTCGGATCTGTTTTGTCTCAAGATTTTGCAATATCGCGAGCCCCATCTCTTGTCTCGAAATTGTTTTATTATAGCTTTGAAAGTTTCTAAAAAGTCGTGTTTTTCTTTTTGTTTTGTATAATCGGTCTGGACGCGGCATAATATTCAAATAAAATTGTGTTTCTCCACAATTTGCTGTAGCAAATGTCAGTAGATCAATGAACGATTTTGACATTGAATCAGAAGTAGGAGATTCATAGAATAGCCCATATAATCTCCAGATTTATCCGGCTTAGATTACTTTTGAGGGGATATTTAAAACGTGAAATATACGCCACTCAGCGTTTTTCTTTGTTAGCGAATATCCTCAAATAATTTCAAAAATACTATAAAAATTGTAATACATTTAATGGTGAACATTTGGAGCATTTATTATAAAATTAATCCAGCTTGTATTTCTTCAAATTAGGGCTTTATAAAGTTTTTCATTTATTTAATATACTTGGATCAATTATTTTGTGCGTTAAATTTCTAATGAAATTATCTTTTGAATGTAGTGTTACTCTTTGAAATACGTAAAAGTATTTTATCCCCAGAGGGCGAGAAAATCAAAAATAATTGTTTAGATTATGAAGGAGAAGGTAATGACATAATGGAATAAAAACCGATTTATTTTATGGTGTTTTCACAAATATTTTTCCTCCCAGATATTGAATCTCTTTCATTTTCAGTGCCTCGCACGGTATGTTTAAGTTTTTTGTAATATGCAATATTATCTAATTATCTAATTAAAATAAAAATATAAAAATAAGAAAAACATTTATGATTTTTTTAATTTTATAATAGTTTAAGTTTTGTTTTAATTGCATGAAAAACGTAAACATTGACCTCGAAAAAAATGCTAGTTAGAACCTGTCGGTAAATTTATTTAACTTTATTTCTCTTTGAATAAATTTGTAATATACCACGGCTGCGTTGCATTCGAGTTGAATTGATAAATCAAGAAAAGGAAAGAATCTGGCGATGTTGTCACCATTTCGTTATCGAGTTTGATGCAATAACTAGGCGTTAGTATACGGCCACCGATTAGGCTTTCTCCTCATCTATCCCATCGTCTAGTACCGTCAATGTGTATCGTATGGCACTAACCACTAACTTCATCATTTGATTATACTGAAACGAAATAGGCCTGTTGCGAGAACTTGATAATTCGCTTCAATCAGTATGTAATATCTTAATCATTCTTTTATCTTTTTTAATTATTCCAGAACCGTGTCAAGATACAAAACGTAATATAATAAACATTTATAGATGAAGCACAAAAAATACAGACACCAATTAATAAAATAAATACCTGGACAAAAAGTTTAAAGAATTAAACGAATCAAAGTTTAGACATGCAAATTTTACAACCATAAAAAATATTTAGTTATTATTGTTGACCCCAAGCTTCATTGGAAAGCTAACGTTAAGAATAAAAGGATGGAACTAGGACCTATTTTTTTATTTTTATTTGTTTATATTTCGTTCTTTCTTACAGATATCATATAAAAGAACATAGAACAAGTCAAGTATTTGTAAAATAAAAAATATATCTAAATAACAGTGTTTCTTAATTACTTGTTGAAAAGCCAACAAAATACAAAATATACTATTTGAAATGGATATAAAAAACAACACGACAAACAAATGCAAAATATCGATCTTAAACATAGAAAAATGTAAGAAGCAGAAGGTTATCGATGACACTCAAATGTGGTACAAAGGTTCAAATCCAATGAAATACAAAATCAAACCACATCAATTTTTTTATTTTTATAGACAACTAGTTTCGACCCCTTAGGGTCATCTTCAGATCAACTAATAGCAACAGTGAAAACAACAATGTTAAAAATACAAACGTAAAAAGGAGACTACTAATCTCTCACAAAATGAAACAAAATGATTAAACTAACTAAATAACATATGCATGTGTTACAAAACCATGAATAAAAGTTATGGAACATGTTTAATTGTATGTAGGTTTGAAAATCATTTTAACAGTAAACGAAAAACGAAAAACGAAAAAACAGGTAATGATGTTTTTTTAGTTTTATAATTTTGTTTAATTTTGCGAGAGATTAGGAGAATCTCCTTTTTACATTTGTATTTTTAACATTGTTGTTTTCACTGTTGTTATTAGTTGCCCTGAAGATGACCATAAAGAGTCGAAACTAGTTGTCTTTAAAAATAAAAAATTGATGTGGTTTGATTTTGTATTTCATTGGAACAGAAAAATGTATTGGCTCATTGGGAGAAAGTCCACTTTTCATTAGATAGGATGTACATAAGTAACATAACTTCTTAGATCATTCAGATTATCAAGTTTTGTTTTGTATACAATATTATTGAGATATTCCTGTGAAAAAGAGTCCAATGGTGATAAATCGGGAGATCGTACTGGCCACTCAATTCTGCCCCTTCTTAATCTCTGATCATCAGAATCGTTATTCTTTCCAGTTCAATAAACATAATGAAATTTTAAAAATAACAAGATAAACAAGCAGGTTTGAAATGGTATTCTTGCTAGTGACAATAATAAATAACTAATGAAGGTAAAAACATTAAAGTTTTTATGGTCACTGATAATACATAAAAACAATTAATGACAGAAAAAGTGCCTACTAGTTATTTTTTGCCATAAATATTTTTTATGATTTTACCTTCAGCCACTGTAAATATGAAACGAAGTAAGTTAGCACTATGCCGTTTTGACGATTGTGTTTCCAATTTATTTGAATATGGAAAATTGAAAAAATATAAAGGGCGTACTTTTTAAAAAAAATATATCTTAACTAACGTTATTTAGAGTAACGCTGCACTCGGTATATTTCTAATTGACTTAT
The DNA here is from genome assembly GCA_951812935.1 of Hermaeophaga mercurialis. Taxonomy (NCBI): domain Eukaryota; kingdom Metazoa; phylum Arthropoda; class Insecta; order Coleoptera; family Chrysomelidae; genus Hermaeophaga; species Hermaeophaga mercurialis. The sequence continues at coordinate 28,832,689 of OX638362.1, read as the reverse complement.
CTTGACTTATTATAAAACTCTTTTAATGAACGCTTGTTTTGGAAGCCTATCAAAAATCGAGATATTAGCGAGTTACGTTAAATTTTGTACATATAATAAACTTATGTTGTATAACTAGATACTTAAATCTATTTGGTTGTACGATATTCAGTTTCAAAATAAAGTTCTGAGAAAGATCGTTGATGTGCTTTGGTAGATCGAAACATTAATACATCAAGACCTGAAAATGGATACTATTACCACAGTCAAGTTTGATACAAGTCTATAACGATTCCATTGTTATAACGATGTAGAGGGAGGCCATCCAGCCTCTCGACAATGCAGCAATGGTAAAATGACTCAGAGGATTAAACTTTTTGAGTTGGTGCAGTGACAGTGACAGTGACAAAAGCAGGATAAGGCCTTAGCTAGTTTTTAATGTAATATTTTAAGTTGAATATAAGTTGCTGATTGAACAGTTTGTAAGAGCAAAATGTCAAAAACAAATACAGACTACAATATTCTGTTGCATGCAAAAGACCGTGAAAACGAAATTAACTTCTAGTATGCTTTTTCCAGAAGCTTAAAAAATAAGATATGACCTCCCGGAAATCTTTAGCTACGAAAATGACTTTACTCCATGTTAGTTTTGAACTACAACATATAAGTACGTAAAATAATACTCTCTGGATAACCTTCGTCGAAAAAGTGTTTAAGGTACTTAAGTTTCATTACCAAGCAAACGATTTGCCTTATTAATTAAAGAAGTTGTATGTCTCTTATCTTTGACCATCAAGAGGGTTCAACGTGTATTTTTCTTCAACGTTTCTAATTAATACAATCGTAAATGTCAATTTTGGATTGTAAATGAAACACTGTGCATTACCGGCCTAATACTAGAAACATCACAAGAACTATGAAGTCGAAGCAAACCAACGATCAGATAATGAAGCAAACGAATTGAATGCGGATATTCGCAACTTCTTTCTTAACCATTAGATTACAACCAAACATTAAAAAGTAGGTCACTCAAATACCTCGTACACTATGAGTCGCTGAATTTCTTGACTGCACTTCATGCTTTTCCGCAAGTCTTCATATTTTTATCGCAACAATTATATTTTGAAGCATATTTAAAATTATTAATATATTCTATATAAATAAACTTATTTAATAATGCATCCTAATTTTCTGCTATACACTAATGAACAATGTCTGATACTGGAAGAACGGCCATATTTGGTACATTTAAAGAAATTACCTCCTGATTCGAATGTTAGAAAAATTTGAAAAATATTTTTTTTTAAATTCACAAATCATCAAAAACATTTCTTTTTGTTTTAAAGGAATGATAAATGTAAATAAAATCATGGGAATTTACCCTGTAAATATAGCCTTTTTGTAATATTAAGACAGTGTTCAATGAATGAGGATGATTGCTTGGTTTATTTATTACTTTGACGTTCCTTTATGTTATCGATGCTTTGATCTTATTTAAAATTACATTGGCAATGATGATGTAATTGACTTCTATATAATCAAGTTCTGTCGCAATAAGTTTTTACATTAATAAGTTCGCATATAGAATTTGAAAACATTTACAAATTTAAAATTGAGATTTAATTTTACATTTATTTGTTCTCTTTCATATTGACTTTAATTTTAATTTTTTAGTATTTAATTTTATGTGTATTACAATTATTCACTAAAGAAAAAATCAGGAAATGCCCTCTTTTAGGTACACAAATTATTTATTTATTATTGGTACATAAGAAAATGATTATAGTTATAAAAATTAAAAATTTGCCCTTTTCACCGAATAAATAAATGTAAACAAACTAATCGAAAATCTATGTATATTTCAAAGCAGATAATGTGAGCGGCTATATTACTTGTTTATAATAACTTTTATACATATTTAAAGTAAACATTAGATCGAGAAAGAATGCATTATAATGTTCTCTCGAATATGTTGAAGTGGGCACAAATGGGACACATTATTGTGCTCTCTCTCGGTTATCTAGTCATATATTAATTCGTAATGTTTTCCTCCTTAAGATTTCTTCCAAAAGAATTTGAAATTCTCTCTGAATCTGTATTTGAAAAATGTATTGTATAATAAAGTAGTCGGAAAAAATATTACAAAAATGTATGGTGAATGTTTTAAATATGGATCAATACCAACTGACGTAGCTTGTACAATGAATGATAATAAAAAATATGACAAAAACAATTTCCCTAGCGAAGAAGGACTCGTCTAAGGTATGATAACATTTTATGAATACATTAAATTATATCAAAAATTGGGCATAAAAGAATTTAATTATCCTAGTCATTTTTTTGCATCAAAATTTGAAAAAATACAATGGGTTCATATATTGATGATTATATTTACACTAAGGCCCTTTATAATAAATACATCTTGAGATAGCATTTTTGGTTTTGCTGTCCCTCTCTAAATTAGACAGACGTACAAGGTGAGTCATTGTTCTAGGTGGCCTCCTCCTACTCCTATACCTTTTCTAATTTTTTTGATGAAGGAATTTCTGACATCAAAAAATATTCTGTCCTCTAAAAAAATTAGCTGTAATTTGTAATTTTTCTCCAGACCTCGCCTTGTGAATGAAATTAATTATTATAAACTATCCTGGATAGGATCTGACCAACGGTGGGATAATAAGAAACCTCCTTCGCGAAGCAATAATTATGTTAACAATATTGTTCGATTTAGTATTTAGATTGAAACAATTCTCTACTTGTTTGAAAATTTGCAGAAATTATTTTTCTATAGAAACCAGGTAACAGCAACATAAAGCTTTTTGCTTTCTCTCAGTGATATCGAAAATTATGGAAAAAAATAATAGAAATAAAACTACCAAGCAAATAACTTAATACCGGTCCATCAATTTGGTTTCAGAAAGAAATATTCTACTGTGGAACTGATACACAGAGTAGTTTAAACTCTAGAAAGTCTACCAAAGTTTTTGTACACTTTTCTTAAATCTTATCTCACGGAGATATTTCCGCATGAGGTTCCAATAGTACTACACAACATTATATTCTATAAAATCAGGAGTCTTTCCAGGAAGTGTCCTGGGACTAATATTATTTTTAATTCAGCTATTAAGTTGCATGATTAAGAATCGGGTCATATTGCATTTACAAAACAACATGGCGTGTCATCATCAGTTTCACTAAACAACAAAGAAATTCCTAAAACAGAAAGTCTAAAATATTTGGGCCAGTCACCACCAGTTTCATTAAACAATAAAGAAATTCCTAAAACAGAAAATATTTTGGCATGCATTTGGAGAGAGGCTTAACTTGGACAGCGCATATATGGAATAAACACAAACAACTAGACATACAATTTAGAAAACATTGGTTGTTGAATCAAATGTCAAAGCTTTTTCTCAAAAATAATAACACAGTATTCAAGCCCGTCTGGACATATGGTCTGCAACTCTGGGGAACAGCGTCAAAATCAAATATATCCATAATTACATGATTCCAGTCCAAAGTCTTATGGTTATTGGTCGATACTCCATGGTTCGCATGAATAAAGACATTATCAATGATATTGAGGTGCAAACTATGAGTGAAGTGATCGAAGAGATATCTCGCGATTGGAAAATCATCCAGATATATTAGTAATCATCCAATTTGATAATAAATAACAGCGCCTTAAACGAAAGACTCCTTTAGATTTAAGATTCAAGTTGTGAGAGGTAAAGTATAGTAATAGTCAAAACCTAATTAAGCACTCTTAGCTTTAATGATACCTGTTACTGGACAGCATCCCTTAAGTCAAAAAATATGCTTATTACTATTTTATAACAAACATGTCCCCAAAAATAAAATTTAGGGAAATATATTCAGGACTTCCTGGTCATTCAAAATCACTTCATGTGCCAATCAATCATTGAGGAATTATATCACTAAGATCATTTTTTATTACTAATGGGAAATGAGGTGGAACTCCTTCCTACATAATTTGGAGGAAGAAAATAGTAATAGGTCACATTTAATACATTCAATACTTTGAAAGAGTATATAACTTCCATAAATTGAACATAATTGTATTTATGCAAATCACACATCACGATATCTGATGGTACAAGAGATTCTAAATAATGAGTTTTTAGTGTAATGCGAAATGAATGAAAATAAAATTCTTCCTGCTATTTATACTCCGGACTTAATGGATATTTGATCGAAGTCTTACGTCAGTTGCGTCTCAGCGATTTATAATCTTAAAATGATTCATCTGTAAATATTGATAATCTCATAGAAGCAAGCGAAACTAAATACTTATATAAGATAAAAACAAAAAACAACAGAATAAAATAATTAGAGAAATATCTTACACTACTTAAGAAGAAAGTAGATTCCTTAAAAAGAAAAGCAAAAAAAATAAATACTGTAATTTTGAAAGTTATTTTCTGAATTTCAATACAACCAAGTTCGATAAATTGTTAAAAATGTAATTAACAATCCTAAATATAAACAATTTCGGCTCAACGCACAAAAACTACAGAAAACTCTAAGGTACACAAATCCATATAGTTTCAGATCAGCTTGAAGAACAAAAATATTTTTAAGGCATCTAAAAACTTAAGACAACATAATCAATCACACTGCTAGATTAGAGGAAATAAATTATTTATTTGTGACCATATCCTGAAGTGAATCTGGAAAAAATTCAACAAAGCAATCAAAATTCTACCCTATACGATCCAGGAACCCAGTAAAGTAAAAATGAAGGGAAAGTAGTGGAACCACCAATCGAAGACAGAAAGAAAAACCCAACAGTCCCAAAACTAATACTCGTAGTAATAATAAAACAAGCAATTAATTCAATATCCCATAGAAGCCCATAGAATATAGTAAAGTTTCTAATAAATTTAAATAAACAAATATTTTCTAGATGTTAAGCAGTATTTCCATTGCGTAAGGAGCGTGGGTCGAACTATTTTAAGCATGTTAAGTTCCAAACAAGATTAAAAGAATATTTTTTCTAATTCTAATAAGTGGTCGACACATTTAAAGAAAATGAAAGAACAATAATCAAGTTCTGTGCGCATTTCGCAAACTTATAGAGAGCAAGTCTATTGATATTTAGCAATTAGGCACGATATATAATTATTTCGTATATTTTCCACCTTTCGCGACCTTCCATTCGACCTTCGTTCAATCATTACATTACAAAATTACCAGGATCATTCCTTAGTTTTCGCCACTAAAATAAAATCATATTGAGGTTTTTTCCCCAAATGAAAAAAGACATTTTCTTGTATAATTTCGGAATTTACTCTAGGCAAATGTCTAGATATCATAATTTTCATAACTTCATTTTGTGCTTCAAGATTCTAAATAATTTCAACGCGAATTATATAGTCCATTATTTTTAATGTTACATCTAATTACTTTATATTTAAATTAAATCAAGCAATATTTATTTGGTAGTACTTCCTATTGTTTTGAAATTATTGACTTAACCCGATAAACAAGCTTATGTATAAGAACGGCGAATTTTTGTCTCAAGGTTTTTCGATTAAAATGAAAGTAGAACTGCTCGTTGACTTTTGTGGAATAGCTAAATTGTCTTGTAGTGGCAAGCAAAGCGAGATATTATGTAATTCTGCATATAAACAACGCAGAAATCATTCGGTTTCGAAGGTAGGTATTTTTGTATTTAATCTTTATTACATAGACGTAGAATCTGGACAAAAAACTTGTTGGGAAATAATCAGGGCGAACTCTGAAACAAAATTAACAACTTTTGGATTTTTTGGTCAATTGGTTATAGTTGAATTAAATCATTTATCTCTTGTACATTTTTTAGGAGGATAGATCTGTGAATTAAAAACTGAAATCACTTTTACACAAAAGAATATATCATGGTGTTACATATTCTGGAGATAAAAATTAGTTTATTTTACCAAACTATATGAAAAATAATGAAATTCTTGGCAAATATAACTAATAGTAAAAGTAGCAAAGCTTTTTCCTCCTGTAAAAAGATTCTCGTTCGGGATTGTAACCCCGTAATAAATTGTTCAAGCGGAGAGATGTCAGGCCTTGGGTGTCTTATTACCTTATTCCTTGTTATTTTGTTTGGTATGTTTAAAGACCGTTACATGTACGTAGAATTCCTCGTATACCCTTTTCTAATATGGATAAACTAATTCCTTATTTGCATCAATTTGGATTTTGTTGCATTCCGAAAGTTTCTGATGAAGTACAGTTTATTTTCCTGCAAACCCATCGTTGTCTACGGTGCTGATTTTAGATACGGGCTGGTACCTACTGGCTCTGGTAATTTTTATCATTTATATGCCGCTCGTGTAGATTTGTTTTACTGTTATTTTTTACATTTTTTTATTCCTTACACAATACATAATGTTAACATGACAATCGATTTTTATGAATACTTTGCAAACATAAACCAATTCAGTAAATGGTAGGCAACACGTGTAGTACATATTTTTGATAATGAACTTTTGTTTGTTTCGTGAAAGTGTTTTAATAAATGTAAGATAAATAATATTTTTTACATTTTCAAAGAGTATGTTTTTTCCATTTAATTTTATAATATTACTGGACGGGAGGGGTTATTCCGTCCAGTGTTTCTAATTTTTCCATCTGCCTTTATTGTTTGCATCTGATCTTTTTATTTTGTGTTATTTTTGAAATTATTATTATTATTATATTATGTTATCCATTATTATAAATAGAAATTAAAAAATCAATATTGATAACTTCCGCTTCCGCTTCAACGGAAATGATATAAAGATTAAAAATTAAAAATGGGATACTTAGTACAGTTTCACACATTTGGTCATAAAGTTTCGTCGGATTTAGTTCAATTAAGAATTTTATTATTTTCCTTTCCGTTTCGTATGCATATCAAATTTGAATTGAATATTTAAATCGTAGGGTTGCAGAGATATAAAAGTTATAAGGACAGGCGTCACGTAGATATTGAAAAACCGGCTAGAATATTTACAAAAATTGTAAAAGTAAAAATTTACAATTTTCACTTTATCCAGTCGAATAAATCTACAGGAAACTTATATATGTATAACTTATTATAATTAAATGTGTAAATACGGATGTGACCAAGTTGTTGTGTAAATATATGTATGTATATTTATTTACTTTAATTTGACAAAATAACAAATGTATATTTTGTATTTTTAATTGCCTTTTAATTTAGAAATTTCATTATTTGAAACTTTCAGACAATAACAATCCCCAAACAATAATATTTGGCTGCAACATGATGGAGCTCCACCTCACTATGCGCGTGATGTGAGGCAATACCTAAATAATATGTTTCTAAGAAGATGGATGGGAAGGCGTGGTTTTATCGAATGGCCCCCGCGATCACCCGATATGAATCCTTTAAACTATTTCCTACGGGGTCACTTAAAAAATACCGTTTATAAAACAAAACCTGCAAATATTCAGGAATTAAAAGATAGAATCACCGTCGAGAAAAGAAGAATTGAACAGTCAGAAATGTTGCAAAATGTATTGCAAAGTTTTAAAAATCGCATGGCTTGTTGTATTGAAGTAAACGGACAACATTTTGAGCATCTGCTGTAACCGCCTTTACTTTATGTTTTCTAAAGTTCCCTATTTGTTTGCCACTTAAATGTGGACCTTCTTTTAACACGACACAAATATCTAAAGTTTTGTCTTCAGTTGTTGCAGGTTTTCTGCGCCATGATTTGGATAAACCTTTTACTACACCACTTTTTTACTAATATATTGACAGTAAACCTTATTATAGGATTTTTGTTAGGATATACATTATTAAAGATTATTCAAATTAAACGAGTTTATTCAATCATAGACATCTTAATGTATTATCTTAACTTGAGCGGATATAATGTAAATTTAGCTTTAACTCCGAAAACATGGCATTTAGGTAATACTATATGAAAAATATTCAATATTTTTTAAGGACTTCGAAAAGAAAAATATATACAGGGTGATCCATTTGAAATAACAAAGTTCATTATATTTCCTCAAAAACGAAAGATCTCACAACAATGTAAATAATACCATAAAATCCGCCGTATTATAAAACTCTCACGAACCAAATTTTATAAAAATCGTGCAAGCAGTTTCCGAGATAATTGAGGCGTTCCATACTTAAAACTCACTCTGTATAATATACCATTAATATGGTTATTAATCGTGATATTTATGACTAATTTGAAGAAAAAAATACCCATATAGGATTCGAACCATATGAATTCGGTTTATTTATTTTTATGTTAGTTTAGAAAAGTTACAAAGGAAATATGAATCACACTTAATATATGGTTCCTAATACCCATATATGTTTCCAGTCAATAAATAGTTAAGCTGGAAGAGTATCAAGACAGAAAGACAAAGGTCGTGGGTCCGAATCCCACATGGCTATAAGTAAATATGTTGAGTGTTTAAAATACGGGGGGGAAGAAGATATTCAGCGATAACACTCCCAACTAATTATTGAGTTGTTCAATTTACTGTTCAGTGATCTTTCTTTTTCGTTAAGGTAGTCGGGGAGCTGTTCAAGACAATTTCTTGCTAATCTGTTGATTTTTTTTTTCTGTATATGGTATATCTTTCACGAAGGTTTTATTACTGATGTACCTGAAAATCATTCAAATGGTCTTTAATTAAATTTTATTGGAGGGTTTTTCTTAATAATATTTCTGTTCTATTTGCCAGAAACGTTCGTATTAAAATTTTATATCTTGAACTTTATATAAGGCTATTTATAGCTTTTTCATTGTAATCCTATTTAAATCTGATTATTTCACCGTTATTTTTATTGAGTTAATTCAACAATATAAAAATAAATAACAAATCTTCAAAACATTTTGATGAACGGTTGTCACACTCTTTATTTAGCGAAAATATTATGATGCAGTAAATCAGGCTGTTTTCATTTTATCATTTTCCTTGGCATGTTTTGCAAAGTAATCTTGACTGTATTAACACTTGTCATAGGTTTTTAGGTACAGCAAAGAATTCACAAAATATGCATTTTCAAGTGTGACCGTGTAACACTTCGTTAAATGTATGCAAAATGCAAAATAATTAGAAATAGAGATGGCATTTGATATTTGCTAATAGAGAAATACCATCGCAGTTTAACATTCAAGAACATACCTATGAAAAAATAATCGTAAATTTATGTAATTTATTATTTATTATATGGCATAAGAGAAAGGTTCGTTGCAAAAATTTGCATAACAGGGTTTATTAAAATCGTTTGTATCTATAATACAAAATTGGTTTGTTGTTTTTTGACAAATAAAATAAATGAACATTAAATATTTTAATTATACATGTCACATGTTCACAGGAAATTAATATACTTAATAAAATTTTTGATAGAATAACTAAGTAATAAAATCAATTTGATGAACAACTACACGATAAAATTAATTTTGATTTGATATCATTCAGAGTTGTACAAAAATATAACAAGTAATAAGTGAAATGTACTTCTGTTTCTCTATCTAACCAAATGTAGGAAAATTTCCTGTTTACTACCAACACTTTGCACTTATCAAGATCAATATATTTTCAAAATAAATTTTTATTAAGCCTTGATTTATGTACAATCACCGATAAATAATATTATAACCTGTTTGTGTTAAAAATAAGTTTAAATTTAATCGTGCCCGCATAGAAACAAATATGAGACGATATAAGAAGTTGTTAAGAGCAATCAATTATTTTCGTATCAAATAAATAATTGACATAATATTAATCGTATTATTTATTAAATATATAAATACTTGTTTATACGACCAGTTCATAAAATATTTTTTTATGGGTTTAAATGGTGATAACATGTTTTTTCAAAGGAAATAATCTTTATTATGAATATTTTCAGGATAATTGTAAACGTGTATCCAGTTGGTATGTGTTTTTTCAAACTTGCTTTATAAAATCACTACATAAAAACTAGTATATTTAGATTTCTATGTTTCTAAATGAAACACACAGCATTGTGTTTTCTATCTGGGTCCATATACTCGTATATAGACAAACTAAAAAAAAAGACTAGGAGAAGTAAAGAACTTGTAGCTTTTTTTATAAAATAGTACGAATATGTTAATAATCCTTTGCTACTATTAAATTCTGTTAGGGAGGTAGGTTAATTAGATACAATGTATATTTTGAATAAAAATAATATATTATTTTCTTTAAGCGCGTGGCAGCTCTACTTAATAAAAAATATATGAGAAAAACATATCATTCAAAAAAAGCCTAAACAACCAAAATTATATGGTACAATTAAATTACATAAAGATAAAAAACCAATTAGGCCTCTAGTTTCTTATATCAATACTCCAAATAAAAAATTAGCTGAGTTTATTAATAAAACTTTAACTAATTACGGTTACATATCAAAATACTCTTTGGATTTGATACATAAACTAAATCCATACAAATTAAATGAAAATACAAAATTAGTTTCATCTGACGTTAGTACATAATATTTTTTCAAAAATTCCTCCATATGAATGTATACCATTAATAACTAAATTCTAAGAAAGAAAACACATTAACCAAATTTCAGCCAATGAAATATAATATAAACATATTTAATTTATGTATCAATCAAAATTACTAGTCCAATAGTCCAATAATTTTATGGATAATTTAGAACAACAAATTTTTGATTCAAATATCTCCACGAAATGTGTTGTTTTAGTATAATGTTGATGATGTTTTGGCTGGTTTTACAGGTAGTGATAAACAATTGAATGTTTTCTTTAATTTTAAGAAGATAACAGTTGTATAAAGTTCTTAGATATAAATATCAAAAGAGTAAACTGTAATCTTCAATATTCAATTTATCGTAAACTCATACAAATATGACTATTTGTTATAACTCAAATCACCCTCTGTCACATAAATTAGCAGCTTATAATTAAATGATACATAGAGCCTTTTCAATACCAATGAGTAAGGATGATTTTAAAAGGAAAATTAATATAATAAATTAAATCGTTAATAATTAGGAAGAAAAGGATGCCGTTAACCTGATCTTTCTGAAACAACCTAAATATGACAGGTTATAGGGAACTATTACATATTTTGGAGACATTTCAAACAAAATATCAAAAATTATACATCTTCTGTAATATTTTTTAAGGTAAGAATTAATGTAGCTTTATTTTTATTAAATGTAAAACCTAAAATTAATAAATTTTCAAAATTGAGTATTTACAAACTAAATTGTCCGGATTGTAACGCATCTATCTTGGCCAGACATTAAGAAATTTTAACATACGCTACTGTGAGCACTTACGAGCTTATAGATTAAAACCAGATAAGTCACATTACGCAAAACACAAACCTACACTTAATAACACAATGGAAACAACAGTGGAAGTACTTCATACAAGTGACAAGAAAGAAAAACTTTTTGGGGGAATCTGAAATTAAGAAACACAGAAATATCCTCAATATACAGTATTGATTGAACAACTAAACCTGGGAATCTCAATTATCTTAGCTCACCTTTGAACTAAATATCTATATAATACTAACCAAATATATTTTTAGAAACCCTCCTACTTTCTCTGGGCTTGGGACTGGTACAGGTATTTTGCTAAATTACAAATTTTACTTAGCAAAAACCTCAGATGGTGTTAAAAATTATTGAAAGCAGGTTAAACCAAAAATGAACTTTAATCCAAAAATAAAAAAACAAATTAAAGAAAACTGCTTACACTTCAATATTAAAAATAAATAAAAAATTCTGTAAATAACATTCGTCATATAAAGGTTATATACCAAAAAAACAAGTTGTTTGGTTATTTAAATAAAAATATAAATAAATATAAATAAATCTCCATTTTTAAGTACATCCCAAGCAACACATTTAGTACCTGCTACGTGGTAGCGACTAAATATGTCACTCCATAGTGGTTTGCCTTAGTTGCCACTAAGTCATAGGAACGGATTAAATCCGTTCCTGGTACCAAAGTGGGGAACAAATGTCACGTAGCCAAGTCGTATTTGCTACGTTCCGGCTACAGTCCCTACAACTTCATGGAACCTCACGGCTACGTTGTAAGAACATTCCAGGGTAGTTCCCGTGCAGTAGCATTGACTTCCGATATTTTCTATGTTTGTTGTCTTTGTTTCTCATATTTCTGAATAATACTTTTATCTCAACTTAACTTGTTATTCCATTATCTTAGGTTTCCATAACATCATTCTTCTAAACTTATACTTAATATGGCGGTAATTCTTCTTTTTTATATATATCTTTTATATTAGTATAAATGTATAATTGGAGAAAGTATAATAAGATTCTTTTGTTATTTTATCGAAAATAGCATTTATATTAACACTCTTTGAACTTGGTGTGTTTCCATATTTTAATTTTTTAAAAGGTGGAAATGGTACTTATGTACCTCAAAGTACCTTTTGCTACTTCTATGGTATATTAGCCATCTATAAGGTGGCAAATTCCAACCGTTTTGTCTTTTAAAGTATTCGCTAGGATAAAGTAACAATCGGAACCACCCTAATGTAACTATATGGTAGCAGTTTCTACCTTGCTACTACAAAGATACTAATAAAATGAAGTACGAATTTTTTTCGCCACCAAGGTCCCATTTGCCACTTTATAAGTACATTTACAAAAGTGTAAATTTGAACCAATGGCTAGTTAAATTTTTACATATTCGAACATTTTGAAGAATAAAATTAAATTTATTTATGCTCTATTCCAAATTGATCTTCACATGTAAATGTTTTGATAGTGAAACTATATTTAAATAATTCTTAAAAATATCGATACTCTAGGTATCGATATTATATTGGTAAGTGTTATTCAGTTTGTTCTATGACTTGTGTAAGAAATTACAAACTATTACATCCGAATATATAGTCATGCAACTTAACAATGGCTTGTCAATAATAACGAATTCTGCAACAACCAATATTTTTGTCCGATACATTATCCAAGTATCGATATTATCGATTATCGATTTTTTCTACTAACAATTGACATTGTAGGTTAAGTTAGAACTAGACGGTATTTTGTTATTTTAAGTATAATTCACTATATGGTGGCCTGTGTAAGAAGCGGCTACTTTCAAGAAAACACAGTCTACTGCCGGGACGTACCCGGGTTCTATATATGTTACTTAAAGTTTCTTTTCTCTTAGGTCCCCTTGTTTGTACCAGGTACGTTCCTAGAACCGCTATCTGGTACTATGAAGTACCACATCTTGTAAGTCACAATTTAGTTCCACAAACTAGTAACTGCCTCGGAAATTTGCCGTTTCAAAGTAGCAGCGGTTTTAAAAGCTGTTTGAAGAGTAGCCGGGTAGTTGCACTGAATTTAAAAATGTCTTCAAGGTGGCGGGCCTTTGTTGAAGCCAGTTTAAGTAGCAAATAGGTAGCTGCTACAGCTTTTCAGTACCAGAAAGTTATTAATATTTTTAAGTTAAAAAATAGATAACAGGTTTGAACCATTTACTTTTATAAAGTTCCGGTTTCTATACTACCTGTTCCCGAGACTAAATGTGTTGCTTGGGATGTTTGTGAAATATCTTGATCTTGTAGTATTTTACTATTTAGCTACGATCTCCAAAACACCATATTTTTATAGAATAGAAAAATTAGTATTTTAAGAAAACAATCACTCATACGTACTACTGCCTGATAACTTAGAAAGGGAATTATTTACTACCATAGGAATTCAGTTAAATACTTATAAATGCTCATTTCTTAAAAAGTTTAAAAATTTGCAATTTAGGATCGAAATACTATAACTATTTTTAACTATTTATTTTAAACACTGAATGTTATAATCTAGCTCGTTGGAATGACATTTCCAAAATATATTTCCTAGGTTCATCTACTATTTTCACTATGTGACAACCTTGTCTAGTAATTTTAAATATGTCATCAGTGACGTACATGAGAATATATTTTATACCCGGTATAGAACGTCTTGTCCTGTTGTCTTTTTATACGTCAATATAATAGCACAAATGTAAGCAAAATTAATATGTTTTATAACCATATTCTATTCTATGACGTTAAAAATAGATTAAATATATTTTGTATTTTCTTACTGTAGATACGTTTCTACTCAATTATATTTAAACCGTACAGGAATAACAATAAGAGCAAAAATATAATATTGTTAGCGAGGTGGGTACATAATCGCCGAATGACGCAATTGTATCGATTTTACACCAATTTTCGAATGCTCGTTGTTAAAAAACGACGATGAACTTGTGTCAAGGTCATTTCTCAAAATGGTCGAAACCCGATAATTAACTTTTTTCGGTGGGATTTTATCGGACGCACGTGAATTGCGATTTTAAAATGGTCATAAATTTTTATTAAACTAGACAATGAAACGTTTTTATTGCCGACCACAGCTTAAACTGGAATGGAAAGCAGGTTTGAATATGTTTTATCAAATGTATGTTTCGCAGCCAGAAAGCGATCGTTTTATCTTTCTTCTTGACCCATAAAACTTGGTAAAAGAACTCAGTAGGTAGAGACGAATTTGAACCATACTTGCATATTTTTTTACAATTAATAATATTGATGCAAATTTTGAATGTTATCAGACATGCCTGATGCAGCTTAAACTAAAAATCTATCAGCCACGTGAAATAAATAAAGTTCCATTTTTAGAATATTTAGAAGAGTTAGCAAATATTCATTCATAAAATTCAATATTGATAATTTTACTTTAATCGGAAAGGAAAGATTAGCTAATTTCTAATATTAACAATGAAAAATTTTGTATTAGCAAATAATATGAAACGAAACGCTAAGTTAAGAAAATGATGTATGTACGTGTTTGGGATCAAAGTATCAAAACAATAATTATAAGATGAATGAATTAATTAATTTTGTTCCACATATGTAGATATCCTTAAATTTGATAATTACTTTTTAATCATTCCACATCTTATAAATTTCTATAGGTATATTTAAATTGAAACTTTCTTCTCCTGCTTCATTCTCCTGCTTGTTGGACTGAGGACTCTTTTTCGATCTATTTTCCTATATATTTTTCCATGATCTTTATTTTTTTCTCAACCATCCAATTTATTTGTATCTCTAGCTTGTTATATCTAGATATATCCTCATTAAGAGATGGTCTAATTTTAATTCTATATTATTTCTATTCTTTTATTTTTTTCACTTTTATGATTTTTCTAAACTCAAAATTTTAATTGTACCCTCTATATTGTGAAATTGAAATGCTACAATTTTTATAATTTAACGATTCTAATTATTTTTTTAAGATTAGAATAAAGAAGTTTTGTAATACCTTAACTAATAAAAATGAGCCATACATGGTTCTTGTAGCCTATTTTTTAGTAAGCATTTTCTTAAATAAACAAATAATATAAAACCATTATTAAGGAATAAAATGTATATTTTGATGAAGTAACAGGTTACTCACGAGTTTCTTAAGTGCCATTTTCAAATTGAATTATGTTTCTAAACTCTTAAACTAACCATGATAGAGAAAAATCACAAAATTGCTTCAGCTTTATGTAATTCTATCCTATGTGATAGGGCATAATAGTGACTGAATCTAATTGGATGGAATGAGCTTTCTTTGATTGAACCATCTCTTCTTGTGTAGCCTTCTAATAATTTAGGGTTAAATCTGCCCTACAATAAGGAACTTGGTTGAAATGAGGTTTATTCGGGAAATGATTTGCCAAAATTAATAGAAAAATCTAGTGGATTGGTATGACTAATATTCACTAAAAGAGGCTCACTGCTCCTCGTAAGTTTTCTCACTTATTTTCATCTTTCTTTAGCTAATATACAGATGCAGAGCAAATATTAGATCTTATATACGAATCCAAGCGAGCGTAAGACAACGCGTTATGAAAAAGCGAGAACGCGTTATAATTGCTCGTTTAATATAAGTGAGTACATCCAATCAATTCAATAGTAACGTACCTGCAATCATGATTATATCTCTAGCACAGCGGAGTTCAAGAGAGTATAGTTAATAGAGGGGACACATTCTTGCGATTTTTCTCTCGGTTATTTGGTCATATATTATTATTCGTAGTCTTACACTATGGCTATCCACAAATTTATATCTTTATTTAATAGAGTTTGCATACATTAAAATCTATAAAAATATTAAAAGTGTAACATAAAAATAAAAAATCAATAATAAACAAATTAACAATTAACTTCATTAAGCCTGTTGAGTTCCTACTGCCTCTATCATTAGTACAAAATACAAAAAATTTTGAAAAAAGATTAAGAAAGTTGGTAGAACACACAAAAAATGAAGAACAAGCAACATGTCGTCTAGGAAAAGAGACTAATGACAACGTTAATGTATTAAAAAATTGAGTAGAAAAAAAAATTGAACAAAATCAAGTACTTTTTTAAAAATTCATGCATTTAAGAACATCATCAATAAAGTCAAAAGAGTAACAATAAGAAAATCGCTAATACAATTAAACTAAAACTACAGATCGTAAAGTCATTGAATGTGTACATAAGAAAGTAACAGGAAAAATGGAATTGCACGCAAAACATCAGAAACATTCAACATGGAAGAAGGTATTAAGCAAGAAGATAGCTTAGCCCACTATTATTCATAATCCTAATGAAAGGAATATTTAAAGAAACAAGAAAATGAACAATAAAGCTACAAATACTGGTTGGTTATGGAAGTAATAGTTTTCACATCGGATAAAATATGGGCGGAAAAAATGAAAGCTGAAGAAATGGAAGCTGAAGAAATGGAAGCTGAAGAAATGGAAGCTGAAGAAATGGAAGCTGAAGAAATGGAAGCTGAAGAAATGGAAGTTAACACAAATAAGAGTCAGTTAGTGATAATTACCAATAGAATAGAGAATAAAGATAACACAAAAAATCTACATAAAGGGACAAGAATTTCAAAGTATAACAGGATATGAATATTTAGGAAGTATGATCAATGGTCACACAAGACAGAACAATGAACAAAATAAAATAGCCTCTATTACGTAAGTACCACAATTATGATTAAGAAAGAGGTAAGTATAGAAATTAAATTGAAAGTGTACAATACAATAATTCAACCCGTACTAACATAGACCTGAAAATCTTGAGTAATTCAGAAAAACCAAACTAACAGTAATAGAAATGAAATTTCTTATAACAATTGCGAATTGTCATTAAAATGAGTCAAAATAGTAATGTTAAAAAAATAATTGAATCAGAAAGAGTCAGCAAAAAAAAGGATAGATCGAGGAAAAACTAGGGGGATGAAATTGTAGATTTTGGAAAAATAAAATGTAAAGACATTCCAGAAATAAAGGAAATGACAACGAACCGAAAGGAATGGATAAGATGCGTGAAAGAATAAAAATAGGAAGTTCGACACTCATCCATCTTAAACAAGATAAAATAACGTCCAATACACATTCGTGCACCTGGTGTGTCTTTGAAATAATTTTATACATCTACATGATGTTGGTCACGTAGAGCAAACTACTGTTTTCAATTCCAACCAATCAAAAATTGAAATCACATCATATTAAGAAATCAATCAGTGATGGTCTTTACTTACGCTTTCTTAAAGTTCCAACTCACTACTTCGCAGTTGATCACCATCAACTCAGCTCTGTAAATTAGTTTTAAGTTGTGATTTATTCGTAGTGAAGTTTGATGAAACAAAAACAAAACCTTAATTTTATACATTCGTATACTAGTCATTTTCATTAAAATTATTAAAAACAAATCATTTTATTTTCCTCTTAGTTACACACAGTCCATTTCCCACTCTCAAATCCGCTAGCTTCAAATAAAGTAACAAAAAATGTGGCTGGGCCAGTAGATTCTTACTAGAACTAAGCAATAGCTGTTAAAGCTGGAAAGCAAAGCTGGTATTGTTTTAAGTATTCTTTGGAGGTAAACTCCAAGAGGCAACATTCACTAGTTAAAAATAAGAATAAAACGCCACAGGACGTGAATGACCAGTAATGAAGGTTAGGCAAAAGAAGATGAGATGAGTTTTTCATAAAAAACTCATTCCATCCAGCAAGATTCAGTGACTAATTTGCCTTATCGTTAAGATTAGAAGAAAGAAAAACAAGTAATAAATAGTTTATTTCCAATGAAGATCCAAGTCAATTTTTGATAGTAATGACTTACTGTAAATAAATGTCTAAAACACCAGACACATCTATTCTGTGGTCTAAAATATTACATCTAATTAATCATATCTGATTTTATTGATTTAATAAAATTGTGATTTTTCTCTATCAAGGTTAATTACAATTTTCGAAACATCAATAAGTTACGATTTTATTAGTTGAAAACAAAAAATATCAGCTCGCTTGTAATAAAGTATATCATTGTTTCTAATTGTACTACAGATTTGGCCTGAATATTTGAGATCATAGACGAATCCATGCAGGTGATAAAGAACGCTGCCTACTCCTTAAAATTTCGCCTATATGCACAACGTAATACAATTCCTAATTTTTTAATCATGTGAGAGATTTACGAGTAGGTCTTTGTACCAGAATTATATTATTCAAAATGCAAACAATACTTTTAGTCTTAACCCGATGAGGGTTGATAAAAGAAAATCAACAATAAAAAAAGATCCTCCCTTTTATTCGAGAAAAAAATATTCAAAGAATCAAAGAATGTAGGATCAGAATGAGATGAATCCAAGAATGATACAACACGTTTTGTTGGAAATACAATATATGGGATAAAATGCTACTGCAGTTGTAGATTGTGTGATAGATATATGGGTACAATGTCCTAACAACAATGTCGCTAGATTTTTATTTTTATTTTGTTTGCTACTAATTATTATTATTATTATTATTATTATATAAAGAATAGAAAATAATACTCAATTCTGGATCTTCGTTTCAACATCAAATGTGTTGCTAATTAACCGTTCGCTTGAAGAAAATAATTGTGTGCTGAAGTAATCCTAGATGTTACTTTGACATTTAAACTGAAGAACCGTCTTTCTTTTTTCTAATTGTTACGATTTAGTAAGAGAATTATCATAAACCCCACTTGTAACTGACATTTTTTTTTACTTTAAAAGCAAGAAAAAAATCCTATTCAACTTCAACAGGAAAAGTAACCGATTGGTTAAAGATAAACGATCAAGTTGAACGAGCCATGTGAATAAAAAGCAGCAGAATCAATTCTTCTAGATATTAGTGATATTTTTGACAGGAACCACTGTGGATAAAAATGGTGACAAGAAGGTAAGCTTGTTTTTACTTTAGCGCAGAAACTGCACATCCTATTATATTTTTCAAAAAATAT
This sequence comes from Hermaeophaga mercurialis, assembly GCA_951812935.1. Lineage (NCBI taxonomy): Eukaryota > Metazoa > Arthropoda > Insecta > Coleoptera > Chrysomelidae > Hermaeophaga > Hermaeophaga mercurialis. The sequence goes on along the minus strand of OX638362.1, from coordinate 28,813,378 downwards.
TAAAAGTTTTGTCAAAGTACTAAATTGTAAATAGCACCAAATTGCCTACCTTCAAATTATCCTACAAAGTTGCAGTTCAGTTTGTTTGCAATTTCGGTGTAATGTTAAAACTAGGATACAATTTTCAAAGCAAACACTAATTATTTTTCAAAAATATCAATTTTTATCGTTGCTGACCCTACATTTTCTACGTTCACATTCGCGCACCGAAATTCAATTGTTATTCCCCAAACGTAAAGACTAAGGAGGACGCAGACGTGGCAACGCTGCATTCAATTATTGCTCGCTGGTCGTATGTTCCAGATGAAAATGGAAAAATCTAGTAAAGCAAGATGACGATTTTCGTCTGCCTTCTGCCTCATTCTGCCAAGAACGGCAATTCGTGGCATTCAACAGTTTTCCGAAGGATTCACTTATTTTGTGCTGACTAACTGACAAGGACGAACAAAACATGGATTTACATTGAGAATTAGGAAAATGGAAATAAATAGGTTTTCGGCAAGAGTGAATTTTACTTACCTACAAATGATAATAACTTTAGAGTAATCCAATAACTTGGAACAGTGTAGAACAAAGCCCTCCTACATCATACTACGTTTTAAGGAGAGATCCATTTTTAAAATATTTATTAATTACCAGATTTGACAACAAAATTAACTAATGAAATCTGGTTAACGACAGATATTTAAAAATACCTTTGAAATACTGTAGAAATTCAAGATAAGTATAATTTGTTTTTTATATTTATTATAGATTTTTAACTGTTAGTAACCAACAATAGTTTAGATAGCAGCTTTTTGAGCACATAAAAATTACATTTAAAATTAATCTCGAAAACTATATAAATCTACTGCCAAACCTTAGATGGTTAAAGTAAATTAACACAATCTTATCGAATGTTTTAGTTAAATCAATTTAAAGAACTACTTGACCATTTCTATATATAATTTCTATGACTTATAGGACAGTATACAATAGATACTTTCTAATAAACACATAAATCACAAATACTAAGGGATTCAATTAGTAGAACATTTCTAACTATCTGAATCTTGAACTACTTAATTACCAAATCAAAATACTCCGCAGGACGCGTGTTTTAATGATCTCGTGATGATGATAACATAGTTAGCGAAAAGCGCATCAAGTGCAGTATTTTGATTTGGTGATTAAATGGTTCAAGTCTCAGATTGTTACGACAAACCAAAAGTTTCAGTCCCCGACGTAGAAAGTTTGTACCTTTTTTTTTTAATTAAAATAGTTTTAAGTCTATTTACATATTGTTTATTAATTAAAAAAGCAAATAATCAGAATAATCACCAATGAGTTGCAGTGAGTTTAATTTATGACTTATGAGTAAAATTTTAATTAGGGAAATAAAAACAAGAACTATCAATATTGAAGTCAATTACAGAGAAACTAAAATAATTGCTTGTCATTTTTGTAAACTACTCGTATCTTTAGTTATACGAGTACTTACTTTATCATATATAGTAACAATTTCTTTCTGAGCTAATTTTTCAATCAGTAGAATTTTAAATAAACAAATAAAATGTCTTAACGGGAACAAAAAAATACCTTTATCGAGAAATTGCTCCAGTTTATGTATTGTTTTTAATTCTTATAAATTCGATATCTTATGTTAAAGGTCAAATATTGTCAACCAAACTCGAAAGAATTATTTTCAGACCATGATTCATGGTTCTAAGATTTTTCTCGGACAATTACTTGTCGAGATGAACTTTAATACTTTAATACTAATTATAACAAAACAAAAAACGATTTTTAAATCAATATCTCATTTACATTTTTAAATAATTAACTCAATTATTTTCTGAAAACTAGTTCTCAGATTTGTATGATAATATTTGAAATTGTTTCGGGTAATTATTTCAGGAGATATTTGTGTGAAATATTTAAACGAAAAATTATAATAAAATAATAAATTAATATTTGCTCTAATTATTGATCGAAACCAAATCTTGGAAAAAAATAAGAAGTTACGTCACTGATATAAATAAATAATATAAGTAATAAAAATAATAATCTAATATAACTTTGTCTCACGGGCATTTAGTGCATTTTGCTTTTTTTTTAATAGAAAAATCTTTTTCCTAAGTTTGTGAAAATTTCATTTCTTGCATAGACATGGATTTTATTGGATGTGCATAGTATATCTTTAAATTATCTTCTGGTATATTAAATATTTTTTTTAGAAAGTCACTGCATAAAAAATTGTACAATTTTTATATGTAATATATATGATATAATATACAGGGTGTCCCACGACGATTAAGACAAGTAATATATCACTCTACCATAAAAAGGTGGAGGTGCACTATCTTGCTGCCACCACATTGTATTTCTTTCATTCAATGGAATGTCTTCAAGTAGGTCTGGAAGTATATTTTGTCTTAATCATTACGTACGAATGTAAGATTACCGAAAATTACAAGAGATTCAATTATGAATTTTTTAACTTACAATCGTTTAAGTACCTGTAGCTCTTGAATTAATCACTTTAGACCCCAAGTGTGCTAGTTTGTTGGAATTGTTTTATCGGGAGGTTTACAGAAAGGCACAAATATACAGGTTGTCCCATTAATAATTTTGAATGCGACGTCACGTGACCAAAAACAAATACCTCATTGGGTAACACAATAACAAGAAAAGATGCAACATTTGCTCTAATTTACACCCTCAAAATTATAATTCCCTACTACTGCCCAATTCTGATATATTACTTGTCTTAATCGTCGTGGGACACCCTGTATATTAATTTGTTTAACACATACTTATGTACATTAGAAGTTAAATATTGTCTTCATGATGATGGTGAAGATGAACCTGATGATTTGATGGTCTAAAAAACCTGTAGAATTTTCTAAAATATTCGAGAAAGCAAAAAAGTATATAAATAGGAACAAACTGATAGTGAAGTGTCAAAGTACGACGTAGGCGAAGTAGTGTGACTGTTATTCGCGTTCAGTCCAAGACCACAGGAAAAGACCCAGGAATCTAACTTATGAAATTTCCCGAATATTCTTGAAAACGTCAAAAATGTCCTCGAACATTCGAGAAAGCAAAAAGTATATAAATGAGAACAAACTGATAGGAAAAGTGATAGTGAAGTGTCAAAATACGACCTAGTGAAGTAGTGCGACTGTTATTCACATTCAGTCCAAGGCCACAGGAAAAGACCCAGAAACCTAACCTATGAAGTTTCCCGAACATTATCTAAAACATCTAGGATTTCCAAGAAAACTCGAGAAAGCAAAAAAAGTACACAAATGGGAAGAAACTTATAGGAAAAGTGGTAGTGAAGTGTCAAATTACGATGAAGGGGAAGTAGTGTGACAGTCATTCAGATTCAGTCCAAAGCCACAGGAGAAGACCCAGGAATCTAACTTATGAAATTTCAAGAATATTCTTGAAAACGTCAAAAATATCCTAGTACATTCGAGAAAGCAAAAAAGTATATAAATGAGAACAAACTGATAGGAAAAGTGATAGTGAAGTGTCAAGTACGACGTAGGCGAAGTAGTAAGACTGTTATTCGTGTTCAGACCAAGGCAACAGGAAAAGACCCAGAAACCTAACCTATGAAGTTTCCCGAACATTATCTAAAACATCTAGAATTTCCAAGAACATTCGAGAAAGCAAAAAAGTACACAAATGGGAAGAAAATAATAGGAAAAGCGGTAGGTTAGGTTAGTGTTAAAGTACGACGTAGGCGAAGTAGTGTCACTATCAATCACGTTCAGTCCAAAGCCACGGGAAAAGATCCAGGAATGAATTTATCAAGTTTCCCGAATACTTTTGAAAACGTCAAAAATGTTCTAGAACATTCGAGAAAGCATAAAAGTATATAAATAAGAACAATCTGATAGGGAAAGTTATGCACGTTCAGTCCAAGGCCACAGGAAAAGAACCAGAAACCTAACTGATAAAGTTTCTTCAATATTCTCGAAAACGTTAAGAATAATCTGTAAAAAGTCTAGATTTTTCTAGAATCTTCGAGAAAACAAGAAAAGTATATAAATAGAAAGAAGCTAATAGGAAAAGCGGTAGTAAAGTATCACATTTACTTGTTAGTAAGTAGTGTGACTGTTATTCACGTGCAGTTGTATTGTTAGGCAAGTTATTAAACCCACACAAGTGTAACTCAATCTAGAACTTAAATCTTGGCTTATAAGAATAATTATCTATATATATTAGTATTTCTAATGTTAATATTTATTATTTTTGAATATTCTCTCCCATAATAACAAAATTGACGTTCCTGTTTTCTTATGGCGTAGCTTAATTTTATGTAATACATTTATTTACAATTTATTTTGTCTAATTTATAGTTTCGTTTTGACAATCTCGTATAGAGAATATTGAAAACTTGAAAACTCCTATTTTATTGAACTCTGGTCATACAGATTTAAGAAAATAAACAACAATCTATTAACTTTTATAAATTATGGTTTTTAGTTATAAATCAAATTTAAATTAACATGTATCCATTTTAATCATAATTTCAATTTGTGAATATCTTACTTCTACTTATAAAAAACAAATTCTTTACGAATGATATAAATGTCAGCAGGAACTCTTGCTGAAATTTGAAGCAGCCGACAACATCGCCCCACTTTAACCAGCAGAAAACGCCAGAAGATAGCAAAACGCAGGCGCCTATTTCAATTTAGCGACCCTGTGCTCTCGCCTCCGAAATCAACGAATCTACCTCAAAGCAGTGCGGCGCGATCAGTTGTATAGTGAGGTAGGCCGTCAGTAAAAAATTATCTTATCCAACCTCTTCAACTGTCATTAAAAAAGACACTCCAAACTGCTGTATAAAATCTCCCAAATTTCTAAAACCGAGTTAAGTGCCGTGCGTGAACCGGCCGCCTGACCGACCAGTGTTAACCCCCATTGATTTAAGTGCGATTATGGGTACGGAATACAAGCATGCCGAGTTGAATATGGAAGATTCAGGGAATAGTTGTGGGTCCAGTGTTGTTTCTGATTATAGTGGCCCGTCTTATTCCGATCTCGATGGAGTACAAGTTTCTGATCTGGAAAATTTGGAGAATGAGGAAAATGATGTCGATTCACATGTGCTACAGGTTGGTAAAATGTTCTTTCCTGAGGAATTCGGGGACTTGCGCAAATCCGCTTCGATTTGGATGTATGCCAAAAAAATTATTTTCGCTAAAAATACTAAGTGGTAACAGTAGCTCAAAGACCATAAAATTACATTGGTTGTCCTAAACATTAAACAAATGAGAATATAATAAATGTTCATTTAAATAATGTGAAAAATTTGTTTGGGCTTTAGAAATGAAAAACTACTTTTTATTTAATCTTTGCATTTATTTTTGAACGTAAAACTAAATTGTTTTTACCAATGAAAAGAAATTAATATGCATACCAGAAAATTGTACATTTTTTGTAGACCATAAAATTGTTAACAAAAAAGTTTCAACTGCGATAATCGCAATTTAAATATGTATCTACCAAAGAAAGGCTCTATATTTGTATTCGATTTAAATTTTTATACTTTATTTTAAAATATCTATATAAATAAGAATAATATGTTTTTGGTTATCCAATAAATAAATTTATCTAAATGGTTTTCCTTTAATTTTTCCAGTTAATTAATTAACTGTTACCATAAATATTTTTGTTTTCTCAAATAATATGCTCTGGAGCAATTATACTACTTATTTACCAATTAGGTAGGATCAGTTTGGAATTGAAATTAAATATAACATAATTAGTTTATTATATTTTGTACACCAAAAATGTTCTCTTATTTCTGTATAATTTCAAAAATATTTTAATAATTTGTGTTAGATATTATGTATAGACATTCACAGATATAAGTATCAAATATCGGTTTGGATTTCATATAATTAAATTTAATTATTTTAAAATCGATCATCATCATGGATCAGCTATCAGGATCTTCAATTATGAAATCTGGTGCGCCACAAGGATTTCTTTTACTACATTTATTATGTTCCTCGATCCCACGTAATTCTATTCAGAATACTAAATACTGCATCCAATTCTTTGAAGATGACATATACATTTTGTTATTGAAAACTAGGTTAGATCCACTGAAATAATTAGTTTTTTTATTATTATTGGAATCTATAAACAAAATAATAATTTGCTGAATAAGCCGTTAATCTGCCTTTTGAAATGAATGTTTAAATGTATATATTGAAAGTGACACTTTTCCACACTAAGTGACACTTTTTGCACGCTCGTAAAAAACATATAACACACTCTGCTCTTTAATTTTACAATAATCATTGATTTTACTTTTATTAGTAGTTTTTAGGTACATTTAATTGGGTTTATAAAACTTTTGAAAAAAATGTTACTCGATTTCAGCACAAAAGCTTGTATATATTATATATATTTTCTAAGTGTAAAACCTAAAACAGTGAAAAATTAAAATTTTAAAAGTAAGTACTATTATTAAACTTCACATTTTTTGCTGATTACCTTAATAGGAATTCTAAAATGTTTTGATAAATTTCAAACAAGCAGTGATTTGCATAAAAATGTTAATATATTTTAAACATCAAAATAATGTAATTAAAGTATGGTAACTATGAAATTTATTTAGATAAGTGCAAGAATTTTTAGATAATATATTTTACTACCATATTAAAAATTACATGTATTCATTTTTGCTTGACAAATATTTATGTTAGTTGCTTTTTTATAACCCATATGGAATACTTTATAAACTACAATTATTAACAAAAACACACATTTTTTTATCTTCTATCTACTTAAGGAAATAGCAAAGTTTTTTCAAATTGATTAAATACTTAGTAACACTTAATTTAAATTGTCCGGGTCGTGTTATAATGATAATACAAAAATTTTCATTTCAACTAATTATTTTTATAAACATGCCTGATTTTATGTTTGCCAAATTTGTTGTCCATTAAGATCGTTACATTTACCTCTTCAAATGAAAATAAACGTTTATAAAAACTATTTATATATACATATATGGTATTAAAATTAAATATATGGCTTTTATTAACAGGGAATGCAGTGTTAAAACTTACATAAAAGTATAGGTTGTTCATTGGATCTTTACCAATTCAAAAAAATATGATTTTCAGCCATCCCTTTCAAAAGAGGTATCACACGACCCCTTTTCCCATTAAATATTTTCAGGGAGATGGTCATAATTCAGTAGGGGTGAAAGAAGAAGGTGTTTTTATATCATAACTTGTAAAATTAAGAATAAAAATCGACCTGTTTTAGGTTTTCCCAAAAAGTTCTTAACCTTAAAAATGAATTTATTCCATACATATGGACCATATTGTATAAAATATTTTTTAAACTATTATTTCGTTGAACTATTTAATTTTAGAGCTAATGATTGGTTCTACCTATTGTTCCCTACAATCGGAAATTTTGCAGGATAATAATAATAATAATAATAATTCATTTATTTATTATGAAAATATTGCGTTAATTAACAATGTACTAATATGTAATATTTGTGTATTCATCGGAGCAGTAGCAACGTAATTTTTAATTTCGTACTAGTCATAATTTTCACTACGAATTTTTTGATTTATTTCATATTCTGGAATGTATAATAAAAACTAAACTAAAGAGACGAAGTCACAAGCGTAAAAATATACATAGGGAGTTATATTTAAAATAACCATATTTGCCGCAGTCAGGTTTTTTGTAATCCTTTGTATTTTAGAAATAACTTCACAATATAAACTTTTATTTATATGTTTTTTAATATCTTTTATAATAACTGAGATATTTAATGTATTATAAAATCTGGCACAATCAGTATATACTATTTCTTAAGATAATGGAGATATCAAACTTCGGAGTATAAGTTGATCACCCTGTATTAATAAATTTTTATACACGTTATACGTTAATATTTTTCAGATTTTAATTTCACATTATATATTAGACCTGATATCTAACTACCTACGTAAAACTGAGATAATACAAATTGAATAGAGTGAGTATGTTAAAAATTTTATAACGTTATTGTTCTTGCGTGTAAAAGTTGTAATAAATTATAAGGTGAATTAACTGTTTTTTTTTCACAATTCTCTCCACGGATCAATTTTTTGTTAGGTATTTAATTCTAATTTTTGCCATGTCTTTCAATTTACCTTTTTAAGTTTTGAGTAAAACTCAGAAAATAAATAAATTTATCACTGGTATTTAATTTGATTTATGTTGTACATTTTCGGAAATAAAAACCTCAAAAGCCTGTAATTTCTGTTTTACTTTCGTCTTCAGTGATTTTCATACATAATCCTTTTATTAACATGACATAAACAAAGACGAATGTCTACTAGGACCGAAGGTTGTTTTTCATTCTAAAAAAAAAAACTCGGCTAAGTCCTTTCGGGCTACAAATTTTGTTTGTATGATTTCAGGTCCATTAATTTGGACATTTTTCTTTTCACTGTCGAATTACATTTGTTAAAGTTAATTTTATATCTTTAATAAAGGTGTAGTAGATTCTGTAGCAAGGTTAGAATGAAAAAAATGCGATACGAGCGCCAGCGAGCGTGAGGATCGACCGAGTAACATTTTCTCCATGACCAGAAATTTAGTTCATTTTTCACTCATTATTTTATTTTAATTAAAATTTGTTATTACGGCGCCGCCATTTACATCTGCCATTGACAGTTTTAACATCCATGGCTGTCGATGTAAACAATTACGGAATATCTTTCCATCACTCGTTATGGTTAAAAACACATAAGAAGCTAGTGTTTCATACTAAATTTTCTCTCTCAAGATTGAGAATGTTTCTATTATTAAAAATTATTTTGGATCTAACACATTCCACTAATGGTCGTGGAGAAAATAAATTTATTTTATTCCACAAAAGTTGCAAAAAGTTTAAATAGTAAAACAAGTAGACAGAGTCTGAAAAATATAAACTTGTCTAACACCTGAATGATCATCTAACGACAAATGATTGAAAAAAGTTTGAAGTGTTTCTAAAAAACTGCAAGAAATAATTTAAAACTGTTAATCATATAAATGAGATAAATAATGATTGATAAAAAACTGATAGTTAATATTGCAAATGAGGGACAAGAAAATGCATTCTAGTGGTAGGTTGACAAGTGACATTTTCGTTGCAAATGGTTCCGAAAAATATAGGCAAAAATTACAGATTCATATATAAATATATTCATATCACATAAAAGAGGAAAATTATCTAAGAAACAAGTGTTAAAAATAAAGTAACTAACACTTTTCAATGTTACGTTTCAAAATTTTACCACAAAATTATACGGTCTATTTCATTGTTTAAATGATTAATAATTTCAAAACAAATTCTTTAAAAGCATTGTTCTTTTAAATTGGTTATTGACGCTTAATTTTTTTTATTGTGTTTACCAATTTTGTTTATATAATGCATTAGAGCTTGATGGTATTTAATCACTTGTAATGTTAATATTATTTAATGGTTATTTTTTTATTCAAATAATACTATTATTCGTCATTGTATTATGGAAAGTTTTTCTTAAGCAATTCAATCTTTGAAATAAATATGTTTGTGTTAAAACTTGGCAAATATACATTTAAGTAAGAATGTTTTTATACATTAACCATCAAGTAAAAGTACATCTTGTTTGGTATCAATGCCCATAAAATAATTGGGTCACTTTTTCTTTACTTACCTAGGTACTGAAACTCATTATCTATCTAGTTCATTCTAAATGAATAGATTCAGTTAAAAATTTTAATCGAAGAAAAAAACCCAAACTACTTTACATTTTAAGTTAATTATATAAGTAATTTGTTAAAAAAATTTTCTTTGTCACATAAGTATATTCTTTCAAAACACTCATTACCTATCACAACTAACTTCATAGGAACCTATATAAAAATGTATATTATTAAAATAAAATTAAACTTGACCTTTTAAACCAGTTTTTTTGTAGACTCCATAATATGGCACATAAAATATGTTCAAAGCTATTTAAAAAATAGATTTTATAATACAATAAATTTATTTAATTACTTTGTACATATGTATATTGCAATATAATATATTATTTTTATAATTTGATATTTTCTTATAATACTGAATTTGAATTGAAATTAAATAATAGAATATGTTTAAAAAAATTACTTGGTGAAATTTAAGACCTTCTTTTCAATTAATCTTCTCTATGCCACAGATTTTTTATAATTTTTCAATATTTGGATATACATCCTAATTAAACATAGCTCAAGCAAATATCAATTCAATTAATTCATCTGTTTTGCAAATAAATTGATTATGGAGACATTATTGGTTCTTAAATGAGGATACAATATAAATTATAATAACCCCATGTGACATCATATAATATCTTTGAATTCTAAATTTATTTTAACATTACTATTATTATATTATTATATACGTTTTTATAATATGTCAAAACTTAAGATATCATCTGAGATTTTTGTAGAAATTGTACAAAGAAAAATTTGGCTTTATATTTTGTAATCATTTTTACATTTTCGGTTTTTAGGTTAATTTTAACTGAAAAAACATACTAAATACTTCGGATTCTTGTGCATTAAGATCATTTAGGTATTAAATACGTTACACATTAGAACTTATAAAGTGCCCTATCTCATGTTACGGAAAATATCGTCAAACTCCTTGAGATTTATTTCCAAACTTTTAAAAGTATGTGTTTCATGAGCTACTATACTTCAAGACTTAAGACCTTAAAATTTATAGCTTCTCCGGTGCTTAGATTACTTTAGTTTGTTGACTTTAAATAAAATTAGTGAAAGATAATGCATCTATAACTACCGTTTTTCATCGGTGCACTGATGTTTAACAGTAAGAATTCTAAAGCACCTACACTACCTGATGAAGATTTAGATAATAATTATTGGTCCAGAAAACTAAATATGGAGCTGCAGAAACTTTAAACATAACTTAACACTTAAATTAAGACTTTTAGACATGAATAACAAAACAAGAAATATAATAATAATTAAACATTCCATTGATTTGTTTTGGAAAATTGAAAGTTTGATTACGTGTAAAATAAATGTTAAATAGAACCTAAAGAAAAAATGTGTTGCTTCTAAAGTGGTATATTTTTACTTCGGGAACAATATTATATATATTATTGTAAACTTAAGTACTCTTAAATGATATTATTGCCAACGAGAAATATGTATGTATGTATTGTAAATATAATTTTGCTCTGTTTTTTTGTTTGGGATCTATTTAGCACCTAATTTTAGAATAATTAAATTTTCACTTTTCGCTAGCGATAGTTAATTAGACCTGTAACTTTTCACCTAATAAATATTGAGATAAAGTGATTCGATAGAATTCTTTGGTTTTCCTCCATTAAAATATATGGAAAATTTGTCAAGGATAACTTGTATATTTTTTAACAGAATCTTTCATGTCTCACATTCACTCAATACACAAAATGCTTACAAAACCCAAAATGCATGTGTTCGTATCCCAACAGGTAAAAGGGATTCTGGTTCTGGCTATTCAATTTAGAAAATGGTTCTTTTATCTAATAACAGCTGAGGAAAGAAATCAATAGTGCCCTATTTTTCATACTACAGCTCCCCTATTTCTTTGTACTTGTCTTATAAGAGGATAAAAACAGTTTAAGCATTTGAAATTGAATTTTGTAACAGTGGAGCGGAGCATATTATATTGAAGAAATAATAAATATTTGTGAATTTATTCATATACGACTATTAAAATCGTTTAAAATTATTATTATTTTAAAAGTTTTATGTTGATTTTAGATGCTTAAATGCTAATCGTTGTTGACTTTGGTTACAGTTTATAGTTTGTATTCCTTGTATCCCGATGATGGCCGAATAAAGATGCCGAAACGTAGGCAGATCAAATATTTTTTGTTTTCTTCATTGGATCTAGACCCAACAATAAAGTTTTCAACAAATTTATTATCGCTATTTTTAGGTATTCTGAAGTCATATTAATGATATCTAAAATATTTAGTAACATTATGAGTTATATTCTAATCGCTAAGCTGTTTGATATAAACATGTAACAGTTTAATGAATGATCTTTTTCGTAATAAATGACAACTACTTACATTAACTTGATCAGATAGGCAAAAAGGTCTATAAATGTCTATGGCATGTCTCTTAAATTATATTTAAATTAAATTTGAACACTTGCTTAATAATTTTTTTCCATTATTTATAGCTTTTATGTTAAATTCATTTAATTTAATAAATGTAGATTAAACAAAGTTTTCACTAAATTGTATAAACAAATTACGAATAAAGTAAACTTTAGTAAGTTATCTTCAATGTCATAATTTTGATTAAAAAGTTTGTGAATGTAATCATGTCTAAATAGGTTATTGACCTTATTAGATAAGAATTTTCATATTTAAGCATAAATTGTACTTATTTTTTACAATTTAAACTCCAGTTATTGCCAAGAATATTATCATCTCTTATTTTTACAAAGTCACCATAAATAACAAAGTGATAATCGGAAAAAATGACCTGTGAAAATGATAATTTTTGCCAAAAAGCCAATATAGTTGGAAATCCCTGTAGCTTCAAAGAATCTCTCTAAACATGTGAAATAAACACTGAAATATCTATCTCAATATTTATTTCATACCATATTCTAAATAAATAATCTAATAATAATTGTAATTAATACACATATTTGAAATCTATTTAATAATTAGTTGATTCGATACAGATTCAATTTTAAAGTTCGTTCATTTAGAGAAAACTATAGTTGGATTTTAATAACTTTACGCATACATCATTCACATCTGAAGATATAACACTTACTGTTAATGCCATATCTTTTTCTAACAACAGTAAAAACATCATCAGTACTTTTGATTAAAGAACTACGTTGTTAACTAAAAAAATAATTTTTCAAATTAATTGTAAGTTAATGTATCACTTTAAAAGTAAGCAACATCATTACAAATTGTTAACCTATTTCCCCAAGTTGATAAATAGGTTCTGTCTATAAATCCACCTTAAGGGATTCTAAGTAGCTAGATATAAGTAAGTAAAAAAGTTAATTCAATTTTGATGAAAGATGAACACGGCCAGAATTACTACATTTAGTTAAAAGTGCTTTTATGGCTATTGAATTAATTTAATAAAGAAATGGTTTGATTGTAAAAAAAATATTGATGACAAAGAATTTGAACCGGTAATCATAATTCTTGGAAACAGATCTGAATCAAAAATTGGAGATGAAACGTTAGGTATGGGTAAAGTTGTAAAAATCAAACTGTACATAACACTAGTGCTTATTATTAAACTTAAAACTTTTGGTTGTATTAAATTATATTAATAATATTAATGTATTTAAAACAGAAGGAGAAACCTGTGGCCTACATATATACAGAGTGAGTCATTGATGAAAATTTATTATATTTATTTGGCCCACTCTGTTAGCATTTACCATTATTAATGATGTTTTATTACTCTTTGGCATTTTGTACTGTAGTATAAAATGCACCTTTTTTATATTTCTTATAAATTAAAACGAAAGCTAAATTGTCAGTTTACAAGACTACCATTACATAAATCAATACAGTAGGTTGAAGGACTGGTTTTCACACAGCTACATGGCCTTTACATTGACGTGGTGCATAAGCTTGTTTTCAACTTTGCTGTGATTTCTAACGTCAATTCCAAGGACAACATATTGATACAGAGTTGTGTAAAAATGCAAAATTTGCTACCGATTTTTTTTCTCCAAGTAAATAATTTATGCACAATCGGTATTTAACAAAAATGGTAATGAAAATGTGCAATACGCAGTCAGATAAGTCACGATTTGAAAGAATCCATAACAATTTTTACTTTATTCAATTAATCTGTGATGGAAAAAAATATTTTGTTATGCAATGATTTTATAATTTAGAAAATGAATGTAATTTAAATAAAGTTAACTATGGTATTAATATTTAAGTTTAATTGGCTCAAATAAATATTTATAAACATATTACACTCATCCAGCAATGTTAATACAATCACCACTCTTTAAATACATTTCAGATATCCTCAAGAAAGTAATTAGTCGTCAGATATATTTTGATTAATATTTATTGAAAATTTTTCCACCCTGAAGTAAATTAACTCAAATTTGATAGTTGGAAAAATAAGAGAACAATACAAAACAGAATTTGTTAACTTAGAAAGAAAATAAGCATTACATGTCATTTTTACCATTTGTTCACCGAACAAAGAGTTAATTAAAACGAAATATAAAGTTCACATACGCTGTACCTATACATTTAAACACAATGTTTGGTTATTAACCTCATTTTTCCTGAAAGATCATCTACGAAAAGTTAAAAATAAAGAAATTTCTAATTAGTGTTGGAACAAAAACTTTGCGTGACACATGAAATTTTAAAATAGATATTCAAAATAAAACAAGATATAAGCTTTATATAGATCGAATTTACAGATTTTTTACCGAAGCATTTATATTTTTGTTTTTCTTACATTCGCCTGGTACAATTTAGGTTAAAAATATTTTGAATATATATGTTTATGTATATTCTCGCAAAATATACACTCACCGGCACGAAAAACTTTCATAAAAAAATCTTAAAATTTTAATGCTTTGTTGTGTTTTATTATTAAATACAAATTGTTTTCAATTTCAAATTTCAGTTAATTTAGAAACTGGAATATTTGGAGATTACATTTACAAGGACGTAATTTAGGAGATTTTTTTAATATAACCATTATCTTGCAAAACAATGAAATTAACAACCTTTATTTTATTGGGTTGAATATTATAAATGAAAAATATCAACCAGAATTCCCGTTTTCATTCCTAACATTTTTACCTATTGCTTTTTTTCCATAGAAGAACTGGTTTTCGAGCAAAAAAAACAAAATACAATAGCATTGTTTTGATTTTTATTACGTGAAGTAACATAATTGAAAATGCGAAAAAATAGAGATATAAAGAAGATAACATAAATTGTAATAAATGTTATAACAATGGTAATAATACTAAAAGAAATCCCATAATAAGTACGTAATTCCCAAAATTTCAAGATTTAATAATACATTAATAATTTATTTATTTGTTTGTTTTATTTAACGTCGGCCTATTTCTGCTACCGGTGCTAATCACAGACCCCGGGAGCACGCTACCCCTAACCGGAAATTTTGCCGAATCCTCAGGTATTCCAACCCGAGGTAGGGATTCACTATAGAGCTGGGCCCTTGCCCTTTATGTACATTAATAATATTTAATATAATAAGTTTTTACATTCTCAGTTTTAAAGAAAAAAATTTAATCTGTTTTAAATCCTTCCTCTTGAGGTTGATATCGCTTTAGTGGTTTTATAGCAAAAATTTCTCATAATTTTTAACGAGGAATGTCTTAATGAATTTTGTCGCATAAATTTTGAAACATTTATTTGAGAAAAAGCTGTAAGATGATGAGGCTTGGGTTTGAAACAACGCAACAATAGCAGCAGCTATTTTGGGATTTACAGACATTTTTTTTAGATAAAACTATTGTGAAAAGTATATTTAGCTTTTCCTCATGCCTTTCAACTTTAATAGTTATTCCTGTATATCTCTACGTTCGGTTTCATTTATGAGCTACAAAGTTTCTTTTATTTCGTGAAATCAGGAAAACTCTTATATTTTTCAACTATACAGGGTTTTCCAAAAGTCCCGGGACGGAGCCAAAATTTTCTAACGAGTGAAGAAAAAAATGTGAACATTTGGAGATTACTAAAGATCCATAAAAACTACATTTTTAGATGGTTTAAAACTTTCATACACTGGCGAGTTTTTTTAGAGAGTGATAACTCCAATATATTTAAATTGCAATCCCTATCGAGTTTCACATTATTTTAAAGATAATGAAAAAAGAAACACATCACCAAAACCAAAACCTGGTATATTAGTTATTTTAAGAGTTATACTTCCAAATGAGAAAGAAACATGTTTATTACGATTTTTATAATACTTTTTCAAATTATCGACCTTCCTCGATTTCGCAATGACCCAAACGCTCATAAATGGAATTGTGAACCCTTTGGAGTATATCCCTAGTGATATTGATGATTTCTTCAGGTATGCGATGTTGCAAATTATTTATTGTTTCTGGATTTGTTGCATACTTTTTAGAAACCCCCAAAACAAAAAATCGAGTGGTTTAAGATCTGGAGATTGTGGTGGCCACTAGATTTCACCTCTTCTCCCAATCTAAAGGTTTGGAAACATGCGACTTAAGAAGTCTCGGACTGCTCGGTTAAAAGTGGGGGAGCACCATCTTGTTGGAACCACTTATTGTCAATACCATTAGTACATACGGCACTAATGCTTGGAACCACTTGATTTTCCAATAGTTCTAGATATCTGGCACCGTCTAAATTTCCATTAATAAAAAAATAATAATTCCAGCCCACACATTAATTTTCTGCAGTATGATCTTCTTTTATTAAATGTTGATTTTCGTTAGCCCAATAACGACAATTGTGTCTATTAACTTTACCATTAAAATAAAAAGTAGCTTCATCAGAAAAACAATATAATATCATCTTCATTCAATTTCTCAACTAGCTGAAACTTATAGGGGAAATAATAATTTTTTGCAAAATTCTGTGAACTTTTACTGATTTCATGTACCTGTCAAGTTTTTAATAAGGATCTTGAAGTTCTTCTACAAGACAATAACACTTCTTCGGTTTTTTCTGGAGTTGTTGCAGATTTTGGTCTTCCAGTTCTCGGAAGATCTTTCACAGTTCCCTCTTCTTGAAATTTTCGAACAGTTCTTTCGACTTCATCGTAAGATCTTGTTCTATCCCCAAATCCACGAATCATTAAAAGAGTAATTCTTTCTTTTGCGGTCAGTTTTTGGCCCATTTTTAACAGATTATTTTAACTAATTGAAAAAAAGGAAACAAAAAGTGTACGAAACTTTTAAACCATCTAAAAATGTAGTTTATATGGCCCTTTAATGATCTCCAAATTTTCAGATTTTTTCTTCACTCGTTAGAACTTATGGCTCCGTCCCGGGACTTTTGGGAAGCCCTGTATATATACACCGCATGGATCCCATTTTAGCTTGTAATAGTTAAAGGAATCCGAGCCTTAATAAAATAAAAGACAAAACCTGTTTTTATACTTGAGTTTTATTTGCGTCGTCCATGCAGATCTTTGTAGAAACTCGTCTAAAAATCAGCACTTTTGAATTGAATTTATTTTTACAATTGTAACAGTTTTTATCTAAAAATAGTTGCGAACCAATGACGTAAAAATGTTCTAGACGTCGTCGTATAGTCGTTGCCAAACTTTGTCTTGATTCAACAAATAAGTATTGAGCTTGAAATATTTAATTGAAAGTATACTGTAATAATTTTGTCATTTTTATCTACTTTAATCTAATATCTAATATTACTTTATAGAATTTCAAAACCGATAAAGTTAAATCCTTATTTTGACACATCAAACTTACATTCCCAAGTTAATATATGACTATATTTTATTTTGAAAAAAATATTTAGATAATTTAGAAATAACAATGATATACTTATATAAAGCATGTAAATTTTTTAAGTGAATTATTAATGAATTTGAATATATCCTAACACCTGTCGTTCTAATAATGTTAAAAAAGCTACTCTAATTAAAACACTAATAATTAAAATAACATTTCATTACAAAAAATGTATTAAAAATATTTATTTAACAATAAATTTTATAAATTTTTAACTCTTTTAAATTCTAGTTAATTCTTCCCTGTATGTCTTGTGACGTCTATTTATAGGTATATTTTCTGCTTTAAAACAGTGAAATCTTCTAACATTTTTTAAACATTTTAATTAACAACTGGGTTAGTAACAAATTACTTTACTAATCGATTTCGATTACCATTCCTCTATCGGAAATAAAATTTCCATTTTGCACCTGTATTAACCTCTGTTTTTGTTAGAATAGTTAATTGAATTTAAATAACCACATAAAAACTTACAAAACGTACTATTGTCAAAAAAATTTACGTTAAAACTGAAAAAAGTACATTTTGGAATAAATGTATTATTATAATATTAGACTATGAGTTTTTAAATCTTTTTATTTTGCTCTCAACTTTCGTTATCTTTATCAATCTAATATGTGACAATTCATACCAAAATTATAATTCACATCAATAACAACAAAAACAAAAATCTTATTTCTTGATTAACATATTATAACAATTCTTCTAAATTTTATTTTGATTTATTTTAACCTTTTTTAAAGATCCCCTTGTTTGAAGCTGATTTGATACAATAATACTATTTTTATATGCTTTCTAAAGCTATTTATTTTCCTCGTAACAAATATAATACTTGATAATCCATGTCAAAATCATAACAATCAATAATAACAAAAACAAAAATCAGCCTTTTTCAAAGAATTTTAGTATTTTAGATCTATCCAAAAATTATTTACCGAAAAGCAACTAAAGCCGGCAACATCGATAACTTAGTCAAGTATAAATAATAGGTTTGTAAACGTTCTAAAAATAAGTTTTCATTTTAGTACAGTTTTTATTTAGAATGGTCGATTACAGAGGAAATAAAAGAGTGAAAAATCTATTCTCGGCAATTATTACACTATGCGAACGATTTCTACTACTACTTTTTTTAAGTGATGCACTACACGTTTCTAACAATCTTTGGGACACTGATACAAAACATCGCGGATGAGATTAATTAACATGTGATATTCTCGAATTTAATAAAATGCCATTTTGACTGAATTATTGAAACTACTTTACCAAACGATAAACTTAAAAAGATTAAACGATCCCAATCTTCTGCAAACTAACGCAATTTTATGATGCATGAGGTAGATATTTCTTGGTTACATAACACATATTTTTATTAAAAGTGTGACATGTTATCGCGTATAAATTTTCGAGTAAACGTTTAAAGTGATTTTTTGTGTAAACTATTGATGTTAGAAAAAAATATTAGAAAATTTTGTTGCAAATGACACTTTCTACATAACATTTAAAAATACTCATAATTTTCGCATGCACCCTGTATTATTATTTCTGTAGTTTTGAATAATAGTAGTAAATGTGTACATGAATGTACATTGTAGTAATATTTTCTAATTTCTATCTACTCTAGGTATATATTTTCGTCCTCAAATTAACCACTATTTTGTAACAGAGTAATGAAATAGCAAATCTAAATTAGCGGTAAATAGACTTAAAGTGCCTTTCTAAACAATTTATAATATAAATCTTCCTATGCAGAAACATTAATACGATAGCAGCAGTATGTTAAAAGTTATAATCACAGCATAGCAACAACCAACTTTAAATTCAAACTAGCGTTTGAGTTTTAAAGTAGTTCTCAAACGAGGTACCTCTCACGTAATTTACTATTTAACAAAATTAATTTGGCGTCGGCTACAGACTTAAAACTACTCCTTTATTTATACTAAGGGTAGTTTTTCTCCACATTTTTTTTATTTCAGAAGTTACTAGGTGGAAGAAGCGATATAATTTAGAATTTACAAATTATAAATTTATAAAGCAACATATATAAAAAAATCTCCTATAATTTACATATTTGGCAATAATTATGACACTATTATTATAAAGTATTTACAGTAAAAATGCACAATTGTAAATTAATTACACAATGTTATGTAACTGTGGCAAATTAATTTGTGCAACAATTAGAGAAATGTGTACATTCTTTCGAGTTTACACCTTTATTAAAACTAATGAATAGTTTCACATTATCTTATAACTGCAGAAAAATAATTTATATTATTTTTATTTCAGGTATGGATATTTTTCCGGATAAGTAATTTTCTAAAAGGTATTGTTATCTAATCCTATGTTTCGACAACCATTGCCTCGATTACTCAATTCATCGCGTACCATGACGTTTCAATCAACGATCGAATAATGTATTCATCTCAAGACGATCGGAGATACAACGTCGATTAAAACGCCGTGATACTCGGTGAATCGATAAATAGATGCAACTGAGACAATGAAAATCAAAATTCAGTTGGATTCTCTACCAGATTAAAACAAACGTGAGTATTGTTATTGTTAGTATTGTTCCCTTGAGTGCTACAAGACATCAGAATGAAATGTTTTCTCTCATTCCGATCGTACTTAGTATTTTCATTTTCAAAAGGTCTTCATATATCGCTCCTCAAAGCGGGGATTTATCATAATTTTGAAAGTAAACCATTTCTTCCTATTTCAAATTGTAAAGTTCGTCTCCCAGTTTTCCAAAGTGAAAAAAATGGGAAACGTGTGTACCTATTTTAAATATATTTTTTTCTGGAGTAGAATCATAAATAAGAGTATCTATTATCTTCTTTGCAAATTGTCTAGGTAATAGAAGCCTTAGGAATGATATTTGTTTGGCAACAGAACTGACATAACTTGCAGGTACAGTTGAACTTGATTTTCTGTGACGTCAAAAATTCTAGAAAATCTAATTATCTTTGACCGTTTTTCACGTGAGTGCGATTCACGCGAACCATTTAATTTTTTACCACGACAGAAACGGCTAAACACATTATTTTAAGATCATTAGTCCTTTATAGAATACAGACAAATTTATATTTATTTGGCTAACTTTAACATTTTGTTATAAGACAAAAATAAATCTAATTAAGTTCTAAAATATACACTATATATATTATATTATTATTATACAGTGTGTCTACTTAAGTTGGAACCATATGGAAAACTTTTTTATTATTCATTTTAGGAAAAAAAGTTATTCTTTATAAAAATTTTTGCATGGTCTAAAACCTGAAATACAACCATCGGATTTAAAATTTGTTGAGCCGTATACAAGGTTTGTCGAAAAATATAAATTTTGCTCAAGAGTAAAGTACCTTAATTTTTGACAATATCGAAAAATGTTACTAAAAAAAGTTGATCAGAATTAAAAATTACGTTTAAATATGCAAGTACATCCATTTACATTTATTTGCAAAATAAATGAATATGCACTTCTTACGCGTTTTAATTGCAAAATTATTAGAAAATATCGAAAAACTAAAAGGTTATCATGTGTTTCGTAATCAAAAGAGATAAATGTTCATTCAAAATAGAAATATTAGTAAAAAATAAAATAGTCTGAAGTTTTAATTTAAATGGATGTATTTGCATATTTAAAAGTAATTTTTAATTCTGATCAACTTTTTTCGATATTGTCAAATTTAAAGATACTTTACTCTTTAGCAAAATTTATATTTTTCGACAAACCTTGTATACGGCTCAACAAATTTTAAATCCGATGGTTGTATTTCAGGTTTTAGACCATGCAGAACTTTTTTTGAAGAATAACTTTTTTTCCTAAAATGAATAATAAAAAAGTTTTCCATATGGTTCCAACTTACGTAGACACACTGTATATATTAATCATCATGGTTTTTCTCCTTACATTTTATATACAGGGTGTTTCATAATTCGATGGACAAACGTTTATGGTAGACTCCTGTCACAAAATCCTTAAGGGTTAAAGTTAATAAATAAAAATATGATTTGGCTTTTTTAAATATTTTTTTAACAAAATAATTTACTGAACTAAACCACTCATTTTGATGATACATTTTTTTCAGAATCTCTTATCATTTTGGTTCAGGTTGGATAAGGTCGAAAATTTTGCACCTAATTTTCTACGCCACTGGATAAATTTTCAAAATTATTTAATTAAGATTTTTATAAATTGACATTAAAATCAAAACTTAATAAAATCTCAATTGTAATAATGAAATTTCATATAAAATGTAATGTAAATAATTTTTTTAGAATATTTATTCACTTTGAACATGACATTTCGATATCAAAACTAAGATTTTAAAAATTTCCAGTACAAAAACAAAATTTGACTTAAAATACAAGATATTTATAAACTTTAAATACTAAATTCCGCAAAATATTTTTTTTTAAATAATATTTTTATAAATTGTCTACAGCAAAAATAAAATTTTAATAACATTTTGATATCTAAACAATATTTTGTAGAATTTTAAAATATTAAAAATATGTTTATAAAACATTTACTTTAAAAACAAAATGTTGGAAAATCTTGACTTAAAAACAAAATTTAGTAAAATAAAATAAATATAAATATTCATTTTATTATTATTATTATTATTATTATTTTCTTCAGTTTAACACATTAATGGTCCCCAAGGAGATTTAAGACAGCGGTCTTCTTCGTTTCTTGTTTTTTATTATTTATATATCGACAATTCAAAATTAAATTAAAATAAGAAAAATCGGATGACATAAGTAAATGTACAGTCGTGTTGTTCTAGTTGGTTTTTATAGACTGTTTGAGAAAGTAGTAATACCAGAAAATTAGCATAACATCATGATTCTAGTGTAATCTTGACTATACGTTACATTGTTACGTAATCAAAATACAATTTTACCCATTGTTTTATACAGAGTGCTTCAGGACATCGACCGATTCAGGATTGATGCAACTATCCCATTTATTTTATAAATTTAATTAGTTGGTTATTGGTTTTAGACAAATGTTGATTTTTGATCAACTTATCGTTGCGGAAGTAAATTCAAAATCATTAATTAAAGCATCGTTATAGTGGAAGACAAATAATAAATTTAATTAAACGTATAATTAATTTTAATTTATTATTTTTGGGAACATTATGGTAGTTATTTATTCGGTTTGATCTCTCTGGCAGGATTTGTTTCAAATAACTATTTCAATAGGAGATACCCTCAAGTTTCTGTGAATAATTTATTAGAAATCAATTATTCGAAACAAAATCACGTATTCACTGCTGGTTTTCAAATATTTTGTTTTTATTTCCAAATATTCTCATCATAAATAAATGTGAATTTATATTCGATTTCTCATAGGTCGCGACAAATTAAAAGTAAAATTGATGAACTTCCGTCTATTGTCAAAGACCCACTTACATAGTATAAGGCTGATATTAAAAAAATATTACTCAATAAATAACCATCGAAAATAATTATTGAATGCAAATGAACTCTAGGAAGTAGGAAAAGAAATCCATTAATAATGAATCATTTTAAATGGTGGGAAATTGAAAATGTTCAAGGATGTTTAATTAATTATTGTTTAAACAAATAACAGGAACTGCTTTCTTCTTAGATAATTTGTTCGCCTCAGTAGATCAAAATAAAGTAAAAAGTAAAACAATGTATCTAGATAAATTATAAATACAAATGCCAGACATGCATTTTTATACTTCGAATAAATATAATAATTACTAAAATGTAAATTGTAAATTCATATTAATTTTTTTTTCTACAATTTAATTGACTCTGATGATTGCAGTATAAACATGAGAAATAGTTTCTTAGCGAACTAACAAAAGATAATTATTTAGAATTGTAATCAAATTTGACAAATTTAGATTATAACTAGCGGGGCCGAATAGTAATCATCGGTTTGAATTTAGTAATTAAAAGTGATTTATTTGTATGATTTATATAAAAATCTCAGGTGACATTTTAAGTTTTTTTTCTTATGTAGTGTCCTTTCGCATCGAAACGTCGGCAAAAAAAATTAAAATAGTTTAGCTGTTGTTTTTTAGGTCTTCATCCCGATATTCACCTTTCGTAATTTTAAGTTCATAGAAATGTATTGAATCATGTGGAAGTAAATTTATAATTAATTCAAAGATTTAGTATGAAGTCTCGTGAGATTACTACAATTTATATTGTATTGTCATTTTGAAACAATGTTTAAAGTAATTTAGGATCAATAGTTTCAGAATTCGATTAAATACAAGCAGTAATTAAATTGCTATATTTCAATTGATTTTGTGCACAGCAATCTCTCAAGAAAACAATGGGAACTTGTTTATATTTAATCGATTGCTGAAAATATCTACCAATAATCTGTAAAATTGGTTATTTGTTACAAGTTAGAGCTGTTTCTGATTAGTATTTTGAACTAAATGTAGAAAAATCAGAAAACAATTATTACAAAACAATAGGATATGTATCTCTTAACTTTAGAAAAAGAATTGTTATGTGCAGCCTTGAGAAGAAAGTAGAAATTTCATAATTAAAACTTCAGATTATTTTATTTTTTACTAGTATTTCTATTTTGAACGAATATTTATCTCTTGTGATTACGAAACACATGATAACCTTTTAGTTTTTCGATGTTTTCTAATAATTTTGCAATTAAATCGCGTAATAAGTGCACTACAGTTAAATTTGCATTATTGTAGACATACGTTTTAAAAATAATTTTATTAATGTAAATGGATGTACTTGCATATTTAAACGTAATTTTTAATTCTGATCAACTTTTTTTAGTAACATTTTTCGATATTGTCAAATTTAAAGGTACTTTACTCTTGAGTAAAACTCATATTTTTTGACAAACCTCGTATACCACTGAAAAAATTTGATATTTGATGACTGTATTCTGGTTTTAGATAATGCAGAACTTTTTATGTAGAATAACTTTTTTTCTTAAAATTAATAATAAAAAAGTTTTCTATATGATTCCAACTTAGGGGGACATATTGTATATGATTAAACAAATTCAAATTTGTTATGGAAATGTCTTCAAAACTAGTGTACTATTAAAAATCGATTTTAATCAAATCAAACTCTACTGCATTTGTCATTCATACGAATTCCAATACCACGTTGACATGTTAATTAAATTACAGGCAATATATCACTAGGAATAACCGTTCATTATATGATTACACACAATATTGTTCAGCATCAACTGTTTCAATTCAATCGTTTCATACATGGAGTGATGCGATTTCGACCATTTGACACAGCTCCTTAGTTCTTCATCGCCAATATTTCAATTGTTTTATTGGTCGTTAACACGCAGTGTCAACATGTCAACTCTTTAGAACATAAACAATGTAATTTAAAATAAGTAGGCACTTGAATATAATGGCGCAGATACTTTGATGAGCTAATCTTCCGTTAGTACTATACATAGTAATACCATCTACAAAAACACTGATGTTGTGTTTTCATAACCTTTTCAAGTTAATGTACGTCGACTATCCCATTATAAATTGCATTGGCAAGTTTTTGAATGAAAAATTTTAACAAACGTTTAATCTCATGTCTGTAAGACTATTAAGTTAATTTTAATCTAGCAATCGTTAAACCATGAATAGACTATAGTTATTTTTGATGGAAGATTTCGCAATGTTATTTTTTCATTTGAAAATGAAAGAAAAAGTATTATGCACATTTCTTCTTCTTTCTCCAATGTCTGTTGCCCTTTCAGGCGTTGGATTGACCCTAACTAGTAAATGTGCACTTTCTTCATTCTTTTTTGTCTGTGGCCAATCCTTTCGTTTCTTTTATTGTCCTTTCCCTTCTATCTCCTATCTCCTATCTCCTTGATTCTTTATATCCAGGTTTTTCTGGTTCTTTCTTTTCTCTTTTTTATATCTAGTCTTGCTTCTTTAACTTTCTTGGTCAAGATTGATATGACCGTACCACTTTAATTGTTTCTCTATTTTTCCCATTATTGACTCTTGCTCCAACGACTCTCTGATTTCTTCATTTCTCAATCTGTCATATTTTGTTACACCTACAATTCTTCTTAAATATTTTAATCACCTTTAAAGGCATTTTACAATGAGGTATCAAAAAATATTTTTTCGGGAAAGGTATGCCACAGTTTAAAAATGACTAAAAACGTAAAGAGAAAAGTTTGACATTTACAAGTTTTGAAAAAAAAAAATTTATTCAAATGTTGAAAAACTGTTAATATGGAATTTACGAAGAAAAGTAGCTATAGAAAGTCGTCAGAATATCTATTGGTTCCATATCCTTTCCTTAAAAAATGAATCTATATGTAGACAAAATAATACTACTCATTAGAAAACGCAAAATGTCGTTAAAAGGATGACTTAACCCTTATTTTCTAGGGATGCTCCAGACGAGACTTATTCAAGCAATAGCTTTTATCCCATTTTCTCTTGAATCTGAATACTAAGAACGGGAAAGAATTTTTTGTAATTAGGTTTTATGAAAACTTAAATTTTGTATTTTGTTGTTAATGATAAATGAAATTCTCATTAAAAAATGTAATCAAAAATGTTAAAAATAATGGAAAAACAAACTAGAGCCAATTCATAAAATAAACTGCTCAACAATTGAAATGATCCATGTGACTAAACTGGTATTAAAAGGTAACGACAGATATAATTATTTTATATGTGTTTATTGAATTGTAGTTTATACCTTTGTGTATAAAATTTATCGGACAAAACCTTTTTTTTTGACCTGTAGGACACAAAAACAAAGGATTTACAATGTTAGCACAAAAAATGCATACAAGTATCATCATCATTATTTCAATTGTTACTTAGAGTTTGATGTAAAAATTGTGTTTTTGAAGTTGAACATTAATCCGACAATGGGGTACAGAAGACTAAACGATAGGGAATTACAACATGTGGTTCGTCGACGTCCTACAATAAATGCTTCTCAACTTAATAATGTCTTGCGGCAAACTACTGGTGTTGTAATATCGACTCAGACAGTAATACTATTAAAAAACACTATATGAAAATATTTTTCTCAACAAATCTGTTATGTTTTTTTATATTGTCATTCAAATGGTAAGTCCCTGTATCAAAAACCATAGAAAAAATTGGGATTGCCATTGAAAATGGTTAACTGTGACCTTACCCTACAAAAAACTAAAGACAACTTAAATTTTACTTGCCAGTGGTGACCTTTCCAAGGAATTTTCTTAAACACGTTGCATAATTGAGTTAAAACCTTGGTTCTAAACTTTATCATCGTACCCTATAAGTCTTCCCTCAATGATACTCTCCAATCATTGTTTCCGTCTTGAACTCAAAACTTCTTATAATGTTTCGAACTACCAAGACTTTCACTACCTACGGCCAATAGATACGGTATCAAAAAAATCATATTTAGGTAATGCCTGCACTCACCTACTGCTTGTAGTGCTGATTTTATAAGTTCATTTTTGAATTAAGCAAATCTGGATTTGGAAAACTAAAAGGACCATTACGGATTCTCTTAATGCCAGTTTAATGCATCGCTTTAATACTAGTAATGCATAGGCGTGTCATAGTCGTCACAGCTCTTCCTTGTATAAATATTAATAAGGGCGAGAATTACCCTATTTGACGTGGTTTTCATGATTATAGCCAAGGACTGGATATTTTTTGACCATGATATAGTTTTTAGAATATTGTGAGCTACTTTAGCTCAATGTAACGCACTGATTTTGCGTGAATTAATTAACAATTAATTATTGTTTAATTACAATAGTAACGATTTTATTATCCATTTTTTTAATGGATAGCTTGGCTTAAACGGTCACCTACACCAGCCACGAGGTATGTATGCAACCAGTTGTAGTACGAATAGGAAACAAATACTCAACTAACTCATTAACTTGATAAATATCAATGATTAAAGAAACTTTTCTTTAGATACATTTATGAAAAATTTCATTTCAACTTTTTGTCTCGATTTTGAAATTATGTAAATCTTCATTTCCGGCCGTCGCCGTCGTCGTGGTATTAATTCTATTTCTAAATTATTTTCTACTGCATAATAAATATAAACAATAGTCTCATGATGTCATTGATTTTTGTTTCAGTCCGTTTATCTCGTATAATGCATAAATAGCAATAGCAAAAAGATTGCTCATCCTGACATTAATCTTTTGGCACGTTCAACGTCGTGCGGCGTGTTCAACTCTCCTACTCGTTGACATTCCAGTCGTAAGAACGAATCCTTGAAACTGATTCTCATTTCCTAACTTACATTCGTTAATTGAAATTGGTTAAACGGTAATCATAATCAACTCATGCGGATAATCGTGGCGGTTTGTCTCCAATAAAATAATTTACAGCAAAGGAATTTTTCTCTGCATGCGCCGGGAAAACAAAAAATTTTAATAGTATGCCTTCACAAGTTTAATAAAAACTATGGTAATAGTTGGGTTAAGCTTTTAAGTTTGATATACTCAATAATTACATACGACGAGAAAAAATTGGAGATCTTTCGAAATTATTTTGTATTTGTATGAATTTGCCAATTGTAAATTAGAGTAGGAATGCGTTTTGTTTTGATCAACAATATGTGCACGAACCGCGTGAAACTGCACGAATTGTTAGTATGAATCTTTGTGTGGTTCAAAAAGTGTACCGGCTTTATGAAGAGATTGGCTTACCAACCCGAAAATCAGGATGCTGCGGGATTATCGTTCTGTTGGATTATCTTGTAGAAGGATGGATACAAATAAGCTCATAATTGCAATGAATTGCAAGGTTAGCTTTCGCCCGGAATCATAGAGCATGGAATACTTATTGTATTGCTCAATGGCTACCATTTGGCTCGCACAGAGTTGGTCTTCATATAAAATGGTATATTTATTCTAGATAGTACTAGACCTCACGTAGCCAGAGTTGTTAGAGAATACATGGGTGAAATGGGAATTAGGCAATTTAATTGGCCAACCATTAGTCTGAACATGAATCCAATCCAACATGTCTGGAATGAGTTGGGCTGAAGTATTCAAAGGGGTACACACTAGCTCCAAGAACTGGCCAGGATTTCATCAAAGAGTTGTAATTGCAGGAGTAGAATATACGCAAGATATTGTTACTACCGATACGTTTTTTTTTGCACTTTTTCCGTTTCATAATAATTTCAAGAACAAAAAGTCGTTCTTTTTTAAAATAATTTTTGTGAATAAATTTATTATCCAAAGTCAACATTGGATTTTCAGATTAGCATAGAAAATTAGTACAATGGTTAACAATTAGCAATAACAAGTTTAAAACAAAATAAATACATCAAATTTGGAAGTAACGCCTATAATTTCCTCGTCAGTATAAATAATACAAATAGTAAGAAATTAACTCAAGATACTTTACTATTCTTAATACAGTTATCTCCTATCAAAACATTTGTAGTAGCTAAAATATTGATACATTTCTTTATATCAATTTTATTGAACAAGGTTATCACTGCGATTAAATGCAAATAAAGACCATAATAAAAACGTAAAAAGCCATTAATTCATTAATAGTATGTAAATCTAAGTAGCGTATCTGCTTTCAGAGACAATTGTGGAAGATACAACATTCTTTTCTATTTGGTTTTCTCATAGCACGCTGGTAATTGCCAGTTATCGAGCTTCTATTTCGATGTAAATTTTGCCATATTGACATATGTATATGCATAATTTCCATAAAGCATGTTATCCAGTTGAACGCCATGAGGTATATTGTGCGTGCTGCTTATAGTTTAGTTCTGGGTGTGTTGCGATCTACATACTGTTTTATTTTTTGATGTGGTTGGTATCTTGGATATGTCTCACCGCTATAATTTCTGTATGGGAGCTAGTAGATTGTGACCTGACTAACCACGATGTGATCTTGGTCTGGATTTTTTTCTTTTATTTTCGATGGTTTTCTAGTTTCAAAGTATTACATGATATTTTTTCCAAATGTGTATTGTTATAATTATAAACTGGTTTATATTGACGAGTGAGCAAATTAATTGTGACTTTGACTAAGGTATACTCATTAATGTTCCTCAGGTTGTTTTGATATTTAGTTACACTAATCTTAAGGTATATACTTTACAAGCTTTTCTTTGTTAAACTTCGTTCTGTTCAGTATTCTATTTAGTACAGTGTTGTTCAGTATTTGGATAGTCTCAATATTCACATTCAAATTTTTGATGACCTGGACAACGGTCTCCATTTTCCAGTCCCGATGAAGGTTTCTCTTT
Source organism: Hermaeophaga mercurialis (assembly GCA_951812935.1). NCBI lineage: Eukaryota > Metazoa > Arthropoda > Insecta > Coleoptera > Chrysomelidae > Hermaeophaga > Hermaeophaga mercurialis. The sequence continues at coordinate 28,783,569 of OX638362.1, read as the reverse complement.
CTGGTTTTCCAAAGGACATCTACGATGTTTTTTATTTTGAAATATTGTATGCAATTTAGATTGCTTTGTTTTCGTAAATCTCCAAAGTTGGATGGCGTAGAACCAAACAAGTTTAAATAGTAATACTTAGGCATTTAGATGTTAAAAAGAATTAATTATTGTGTGGTTTGACGAATGTAAGATATATTCCTCTATTAAGGAAGGTGAGATGTACATATTTTGTCTCATGGAGTTTGATCTTCCATTTTTTTATCCAGTTGTAGATGGAGTTAACTGCTATTTGTAGGTTGCTGAAGACCTCTTGATTATTATTCTCTACTCTTAAGATAGCAGTGTAATTAGAGAAGGAGAAAGAAATACAATTTTTTTGGAGTTGTATTTTCTGTTAACCAGCAATGTCCTATGAGATTTTTTAGCCATTCAGTACCTAAGGACACACTAGTTTATTTACTAGAGTCTAGAAGATTATGCATTACTAGTTATTTGATGGCTCGTAATAGACTGGATTTGTGGTAGTTATTACACTTTTATGTCGAGCAGATAAATACTTTAAGTATGTTTAATATCTTAAACGATTAACTTGGCTGGTTAATCTCAATCATTTCAGTTGTCCTTTGACGAAATACTCGTTTTCTTTGAGGTTCTTTTAAAATAGGCCAACGAATTTTTAAAATTGTAGTGTCTTCTGGACGGCAGAACTATTGATTGATGTTCTCTTTATCGCGACCTACAATTTTCTTCCGGATATTCGGTTACTTATCTAGACCCTGGAAGGAAAACATATCTACCAAACATAAAAAAGTGGTTCGGTATTTATAACCGCACTGTTCTAAATAAACAGTACACGTGATATTGGTTTTAAGAAAACTGCCCTAGTTTGCTAGTTAACTTCTATTTAATTTATACTAGAAAGTTTTAACAATTATATGAAATTTTAGCCACTAGCTCTGAGCGCTTCAGACATAATTTACAATTGTGTAGTAATGTCTTCTTCTTCTTTTTTTTATTCTTGGTCTTCTTCTTTTTTCGTCTTTTTCTTCTTCTTATTTTTCTTTACTAAATATCCGTTGAAGTAATATTTAAATATATATATATATATAAAGAGTTAAAAAAATAACTAATATTAGCAACATTCAAGGTTATCTGAACATATTTTAATCAAAAATTCAATTTTTCATAATTATTAATAGATATCGAATGTAACATTTTAGGCGATAGTTTTTGAATTACTCCCGGAAATTTAATATCATCTCGTGCCAGTTCACGTGTTATTTTGAAATCAGTTGCATCACGAATTTATTCTATCAAAATGGAAATTTTACAACAGGTGATATTAATCTATTATTAGAATTCGTTGGTACAATAAAATATTTCATTGCTATCCACTATTAAAATTAATAATTAAAGTGTTTCTTTTTTTTCACATTGAGTAATAAAAATCAGCATTGATGTCCCATTTTTATTATTATACAAATATGTATATATAGTAACTTCTAATACTTGTATGGGAAATATTTTTTAATATCTTATTGACTAACTGACTGGAGTAATGGATCACCTTTTTTATCTAACTATTGTATTAGGATTTGTCTAACTTTTTTGATCATTAATTGCAATACCGACTAGGCTAATTTAAAAAAGCACATGGCCGATCGATACTTTTTGCTATTACATCACTCAGAATCGTTATCTATTTTTAAATTCTGCTGCCAGCTCATAACTTATACACCACATACACAATTTGAATGGAATATTACTGTTGCTACGAGCCAAATTGTAGTGGGCCAGATCATCAGACGGGACACCGTCCATCGAATTTGGCTATTTTTTATAAGTGGAATTTCCTCGTGACATAAAACTAGAACATAATAGACTAAATATATTCGCTGTTTTTAAATCCATTTACTCGGTTGTCCGTTATCTGTTACTTTCGATTTTTAAATGAAACACGTAATAATGCTTTCAATTTTTGAGATTCATGTTGAAGAATACGATTCGAAGTTTAACTTTGCGTAACAGTTTGAGGAAATAACTTTCAGTTTCTTTTTGTTTGACTTGTATAGAATATGGCTCAATATAGAAATTTTCCTAAATAGTTTGACAGAATAACAAATAATATATTTTGTATTTGATTTGTTTCTAAGAATTTCTTCAATTTTTTCCATATTAATGTTCTTATTTTCTTACACAATCATAGGACTTAATATATTTGTAAATAAATGAGGGTTTCTATCAATTTCTTTTAATTTTGGATTTGCCATTCTACATTTTTATATTGTGCTATTATTACTCTTACCTCCTCTGTCCATCTTGGTAGAATATTCTCCACTTTTTACTACTTCCAAGTCGGTGTTTTTCTTTAGCCCCATTTTATGGTACTTCTAGCCGAATCAAGGGAGTTTCTCTTTAATATTTGTTTCTCAAGTAAGAAAGAATCTCATCTCTGTTAGTGTTTTGTCAATACCCACATTTCTGACGAATCTTGTAATAATTCTAGCTTCTGTTGTTTTTTATTCTTTCGCTCTTTAGTTTTTGATAGATCAGTAATAATATCACAAGCACGATAACTCTCTAACTTCTTGATACCGGGTGGTTGCCGAATAGGTCTCATTATAAAGCTATTAAAGGTAATCATAAATTTCTAATAGTGAGAAAATCATGCACATAGGAAAAAACATTCATAAAATTAGTTTTCGAGTCAGATAAATTATAATCTTTGCTACTTGCCAATGCAATAGTTGTTTACAATGCTTATTTAAAACTCCCAGGGACTCCTGAAATATAAATTAGTAATTTTCATTGCACAAAATGAATTTCAATGCACAATTGGTTGTATGAAACTGTTAAATTATTATCGGTTAAATGGAATTTTAATAATTAAAAATTGCATAACCATATAATCGCTGTGGAAACAAATCAAAGAAGTGTGATTAGACTAACAAAAACATCAGTATATTATGCTTTTAATTACGTACTGGAAAAATTCAATGGAACCAAAACAAAAACATCTTTATGGTTTTTTTAAGAAGTAAGATAAAACAAACCATCATAAAAATATTCTGAAAAATCTAAATAACATTTTATTTCAACGAATATTATTTATATATTTTTATTAATTAAAATTAATAAATAAGTAAATTAATTAATCAATGCAGTTTATCGACCTCAGTATTTACAGTTGGTTGAATTTGGTTTTGATTTCCAAAATAAAAACAGGAAATAGGTACCGTTTCAATAACCCAAAAACACATAAATGTTATGATATTATTAAATAAAAATATTATGACTTACCACCATAATATTTAGCCTTCCCTTTTATCCCTCGTTCTATTAAATCTATTGCAACTACTATTCTACATATTTCGAAATTTTATAATCAAATAAAAATTACATTAAATCATACAATCTTTGTTACATAAAGTTTCAAGAAAACATAAAAAGATTTTTTCTAAGCAAATCTCAGTTCTCAGCTGAATGTTAATACCGGAGAATAAAAGAAGTCTCATTGGAAAATAGTAATGCTACAAATCCGGAAAAGTGTGCCACAGCAAAGGAGATAAGGCTTTTCCGCAAGAAAAATGAAATTTATTAGGCACGGCTTCCTGCTGCTGTCTAGGGAATAACAATTTTGGTCTGCAGGACGTTCAACTTACGCCAAATCCTTAGAGGAATAAAAATCTGTTGATAACATCATGTTGCAAGTAAATGTAATAAGCAAGAATAGAAGTAGCATTTTAAAATAAACGGAAACTATCATTTTTCCGCTCTCAAAAAAGTAAGAATAAACAAATGTTTTTGCAAGATATACATTTTTGATAAGTAGATATATTAAAATAAAATTAAAAGATATCTAATTGATAATAAATATACATTACCTATCCAATATTAATCTGTTCATGATCAATTTGAGTAGTTGTAACTAATCTAAACGGTCTTCAAAACAGTTTTGTGTTCCTACTGATGAAATTTTCCTATTTCTTGAACTTTCATTTTCTTCATTTCGATTCGCGAAGTTTTAATTACTTCTTTTTTAGCACAGCAGGATAGAAAACAGTACAAGATCACGTGAAATTTGAAAACATATAAATTATTGTCAGTAAATGCTTCAACGGTATTTTTGTATTGTTGTCTCTTTTTTCTATTTTTATGGCACATTTTTTCTAATACCAACCTCCAAAGAACAATCTTAGATATAATTAATTGAATAACTAAACAAGAATGGGGAGTGCATGCATGCTGCTTGTTGATTATTAGGTCGATAGTTAAATTTTTAATGGCTTCATTGGAATGTATGGTGGGCCCGTTATTAATAGAAATAGAATTACGAGTTACAATGATAACGCGTGTTGAAAATTCAATTGGAAATAATATAAATAAGGTTATTGGCATACAAGGTTAGATTGTCAATAGACTAAGGAATTGGGAAACAATGTACGAGTAACACACTCTATCCTTTCTCTAATGTAAAATTGCGTGGTGTTTTCTGTCAGTTGAATAATAATAGTGGTAATTTAAAAAAAATAGCCACTCCAAATAACAGACGATTGGTCACCCATCATTATGTCACTCTACCTAATAATTTCTATTCATTTTCTTAAATTTTTCAATTCAAATGTTTAAGAACATTTTAAATCGATATATTTATTTATATGTTTATATTTTATTTTAGTAAAAAGTCTTTCCCCTTATTCTTAGTTTCACTTACTATTCCATTAGTTGGAGTAGATTCCTTTAATGTCGTAACATACAGGGTAAAAGTTACAAGAACGATTATATATTGCCCCAAAATTTGAAATTTCTCTTTTACCAAACGTAAAAGGTGAATACGTTGTTAAATATCGGTTATAACAAAAACAAATAGTAGTACAATTAGATTAAATAATTAACTTTTATAACTTATTTGAAGTAATTTAAATCTAGAATCATATCGATAACGCTATAAAATATCGAACGAAATATAATAAATTTCCATAGATATAATCTTGCATGTAAAACAAGGACAGTTATTATAAAGCGGAGTTACAAAGTTCGTATATCGCTTATTTTAGTTTATCTTTACAACTGCTCTATAAACTCTTGTTTTTATTTTGTCTATCTTTTCCAGGAAATGATCGTTTGGTTTTTATCTTTTGTTTTACTCTCTTTACCTCAATAAATTGTCAAAAATGTTTCGACTCTAATTACTTTGAAGCATGAAAGATTCTGGTTCTTATAACAGCAAATAATTATTACATGAAACTGTTACTTCTCACCTACTCACAATGGACATAAACATACTATATTGGATGTCACCACAAAACGGTCAGAAATGCATATTTTTGCAAAAGTAAAACAACTCAATTTTAGAGTATTGACATATTGTATATGAGGAGATATGAATTTATTGTATTTAGCTGCTTTTCTCAAAGATGGATTTATTGTTTTATGTGAAGTCTTGTAATAGGATTGATTGACGAATATGAATAATAGAAGATTATTAAATCGATAGTTAGAAAATACAGGACAGGCAAACTAAAAGGTACTAACGAAATCACTGGTATAATGGCAACTGCGTAACTAGGTTAAACTTCACCTGATATCAAAAAGTACTTTTGCTTCGATCTCGATTTATTACGCTAATTTTTAGTTTGTCGGGTCCGATGTTCTCATTGGTTAATACTTTTCATTTATGACTTATCTGAATCTTTAGAAAACGGCTTTGAAATATTACTGCTTTTATGATTTTTTCAGATAATTATCTAACTTTCAGGTTTTCGTAAATCTGACAACATCTCTCTATGTTTGAGAATTTATTACGGCGATACAATTCCCAACGAGAACCTTTTTACACGAGGAAAACCCCGAACAATCCCTAGCGTCTTTTTCACTCTTTATTAAAGGTTGCCCATTATTTCTAAATAAATTACTATCATAATAAGCTAATGTTTATTTGTTACTTGAAAGGGTCAATTTGTACTCTTCCTATTAAAATTTTGTTCCCGAAAAAATTTACATTGGTTTGATATTTTTTAATTTATGCTTTAAAATTCTGTTTGTACACTTTTTCTGAAACGAACTATTGTATTTCAAAAGGATTTATTCTTTTTATTAAAACATTTTTAGAAAATAAAGTTATTTTCCAAAGTCGGATCTCCTACTTCTATTTTTAAAAGTATTGTTTTCTTTTTCTTTTGACTTTTAATTAAAAGCATACAGAACTGAAGAACATAATAAAAGTGCTAATTAAAGTTGTACTAATTGTTATACATAACGTCCCAGGAGTTCTTAAGTTTATTATTATATAAGCGTGTTAAAATAATGTCATAAAACATTTGTTTTCGAACATTAATCCTTCAATAATTCTAATATTACTTTGGCCCACTGGCACTAGTTATTGAGTTGTCTTAGCCAAATGTCTCTTTTGCTTTAAATCTTCCCTGTTGTAACATATAAATTGGTTCCTTAAAGACATTAGGATCAAGGAATAAAGTGACTTCGGAGCAATTCTGAAGAGGATCTAGATAAATGCTGTAGAATACAAAACTGATTTGTGGAAGTTATGAAAATGTATGTTCTTTAAATGTTAATCTTAATAGTTTATGCCGTTGCTTTGATTCGTTATCTTTTAAATATCTAGACTTTCATTTCTATAAGAAGCCCTTGCCACATTTAATGTTGGAATTTAATAATAGCATTAAATTAAAAGAATTGTACGCATTTAGTGCATGAACAGTGAGCCGCGTAAAAAATTATTTCCCAATTTCTCATGGCATTTTGCAACGTTACGTAAAAAAAAAATTAACAATTACATTGTTCATAAGCCTGATTACGAGCTATGCGAACGCTCCACATATTTGTCTATTCAAGTAACTCAATAAAAATAGAAACTCCAGACAAGGTTAATTTCCCAATAACCTCGAAATTGTAATACAGATGTACAACATTAATGGGAAAACGAAATCCATCTTTTTACATGTTTATATTAAACTTGAATATTACACAAATTAAATTACTTAAATAAATAAATAAAGATTTCAGTCACTTACCAACCGAAACTTATTATGGTAGTAGCGTCCCATCTAACACAATATTTATTATTTGTAATTTTTTATCATACCGAATATCTGTTTCTTTTATTAACAATTTTATTTTATCAGGACTTGTCCAACTACATTTTTACAACTAGAGTCCAAAATCTGGGCATAGACTCCTTTACGTAACTAATTGTCCTAGGTTTCCCTTCTCTCAGTCCACAAACCATAGATTTACCAGACTTTCTCAGTAGGACAGTAATAGTACTGCATTTGTGTTTTTCTATCAGTCATATGGCATTCTTCAATATCTTCAATCTCACTATTCTGTTAAAATAATGGATATTGTTCTTCTGACTTTGTTCATTTCGAGTAGAGGCCTTAGATGATGAACGCTTTCGTGGATCTTTATCCATATAGGTACATTTACTTATGATTCTTGAGATATATTGGGTAAAGCATATCCTTCATATACCAGGAAGTCTACCTCTTCATTGCCCTAGTACCCAGGCTAGTACCAGTTTGTTTTGACCTAGGTTTTTTAGAACTTTAGGCAGTTCCATAGTAGTGCTGAAACGACCTCTATGAAATTTAACGCCTGCAGCGATACTTACTTGTCAAAATAAATGGTAAGAGTTTCTATATTAAATTCCTGCCTTACTAACTCCTCGGTGCATTCATGAATTTTTAGATGTCAACGTGGAACACGCTTTACCTAATCTCAGTGGGAGGTTTTGGCTTAGTTCTATATGTGTCGACTCAAGGCTATTTCTGCTTGATTAGGAGCTGAATTATTCCAGGTATGTTTGTCTGGAACTATTATGGGAAACGTTTTCTGAAAGTTATATTTTGGAAGCATGCCATGTGTTGGCATCTGGTTTTACTGGGAGTGTTCTCAGAGCTCCTTTAGCGCTGAGACATGTTAGACTTTGAATGCCTTTGAGCATTTTAATAGCTCCAGTTGAGATTTTGGCAAGACTGATCAACCTCAACGCCACAGTAACAGTTACTCCAGTTATTCAAGTAAGAGTGGCTTAGAAAAAATATAGAAAATTATACATATACATTAAAATAAAACTGTTTACTCGAATGTGTTTACTGCACATATAACTTTTAATTTATTTTTCGCAAACAACGCTACGCTCTTCTAAAAGTCGGGAGGGAGCTAATGCAACTACAAAGATTACTGCGTGGGGGACTATAACCTGCTTGTATTCTTACTCGTTAGGGCAGTACGAGAAAAAAGAAGAGGATATAGTGTTTGTTTCTTTTTAAAACTGGTCGTTTTTTGTATGCAAAGGTATAAAAATAAACTCGGCAACAAACTAGGGAATTCCACCGGATGCATTATGGAAACATTTTAAAACGTAACTATTGAATTAGCTTGAGAAGTACATAATACTTTAATACTTTTCTTGAAATTAATTTTCATTTTATCGCTGAGAATCCGCGAGCATATAAAGTATGTCTCGACAATTTTTATTAAAGCTTACACTTTTTTACTTCGATAAAATATTACCCTGTGAAATTGTTACTGTAAACCGTGCCACCAGATAAAAAGCAGGAGCCTAGTGACGCCTTCATCGCTCAGCGTCGTATCTATCGGCGCCAGGCGTCGTGTACGCGACGTCGATCACAATAACTGTCTAATAGAACAAAAAACGGTCAATTAACTTCGACGCTGTCCCATCATCCATGTGGAAAAGATGAAAGACCAGTCAATGAATAATAATTAAGTATTTTCTCATGGTCTATTAAACGGAGGTCCAATTGTTTTTTTAGGGCTTAAATTTAAAAGTTTGCTACTACTACGAAAAAGTCATAAAAACTAGGACGAAACTATTTATAATTATAGAGGATTGGCTACGGCAATGAGTGAAATCAATTAATAAATGAGAAATTTTATTTGTAGTTTCAGAAAGGCAATTACTTCAATTTTTCGCCATGGTCAGTGTGTTTCAGTTCTTTAATAGGTGATATACATTTACTCCTAAACAAATAAGTTTTAATACGCAATGATTAAATACTTAATAATTTTTATATAACTCCTAAAATATTACGATTAATGGTTATAACCGTCTGTTATAAAATATTTACGATCAATCTAATGTTATTTATGCATCTGTTTGTGACGTTGGGATATATTTCAGCAGTGTTCAAACTGAAAAACATATGTCCCTGTTAAGAAATTATAATCGATGAAACAATTTTAAATCATACTGCATAGGCGTTTAATAATAATAAATAAATTAATAATAAATTTTGAAACTACGAGAGCTACTTTTTTGAGGTCCAAGGGTAGCGAAATTAAAACTACAGTGAAAATAAAAAATGTTTTTATTTGCAACATGTGAACATTTTGCATGAAGAAATCGAATTGCAGCACTTCACACTTGACTCTAGTATAGACATGTTTACATGCTCACTTCTCTGACAAATGCGACGGGCATACTAGAGCCACAGGGCAGCACATTTGCGTAAAGCTTTATCGGATTTTCAGTGTGGTTTTAATTTCGGGACTGATCAGATTTTGAAAAAAAAATCTTAACTTTTTTTTTAAAACTTATTTTCTATTACCGTTACAATTTTACCATTAATTACAAATTAATACGGACTTTCCATTTTTTGTCATTACTTTTCCTTGTACACAAAATTACGTGAAGTTCATAAATGCGATGATTTCTATTAAAAACACTTTATTAAGAATTTTTAAAAGTATTTTTAATAATCTTATGAAATGTTTACCCATTAACTTAACTTAATGATATGTTAAACATATAATTTATCATCTAGAAAATAATTATAAATTACATTAATAGGTCAGTGTCAGTATCTAGAGTAGACTTTTAAACATATATTTTTCAAAACTAGTATTTATCGTCAATTTATATCGACCTTGATAACGTTTTTAATGTCACAGATCCTCCGTATTCAATAAATAAAAAATGATGAGATAAATGTCAATTTTTGCATAGATATATTGGTGATACTACTTTTAATGTGTAAAATACATGTAGTACATATATTAAGATTTAAATGAAAAATTGGTTCGGGTCCAATGCCTAATGAAATTTACTTGTTATCCAATATTTATTATACAATAAAATTTTAATTAAATAAATAGTAAGGCTTAGCTTCCATTAAATGCCAGGGTCACAGATGTCAGGACTGCCTTAAGAAATAAAAAGGACAATGTTTACTAAGAACTGACCATGATCAAACTAAATTTATTATTTCATAGTTGGACAGTGATCAATCTTCTATGATATATTTTATTATGTTAACATATTTATTTAAATTTGTTTTATAATATTTATATGAAACAGAAAATGTTTATTATGCTATGAAAACCAGTTAAATGTTTGTTTACAATATAAACATCATGCATAATGCAGTTTCTCTGAAACATTTTATTTATATTTCTTAGATTTTCAACACCTAATTATCTACGCACCGTTAAACTTATTTTTCAATTCGTCTTTGTTACACAATATTTCTAAACCAGAATATTTGCGACCTGGTTAAGCTGTTTAAATACCACTGTTCAGTAAATGCTTTTTTAGCGAATCAAAACAACCTCCACAAAAAAATGATAAAAGATACGTTTCAGGAAACAAAATTTATGTTTACATTTACATCAAATCATATGCTTGATTATACACATTTTCCGTATGGTTTTCGTCGTCAGCGAGCGATTTTATTTTTTATTAAGTCGTATAAAAAGCATTTTCAAGAAACTCTAAATAAAATAAGGCCATTCGAGATCGTAAAGTACCAGTTTGTTGACGGTAGGATGTTCGTAAAAAATCTGCTCTTTGTGAGCAACGAGACGCTTTTTAAGTAATAAACTGTCGTTGCGAAATAAATAATTCATAATAAAGTGAGTGAATAAGTTACTTACCTTATTATTTTTCTATTAAAAATTATTAAAGCAACCAAAATATATACGAATCTTAGCATATTTTAAATTTAAATAAAGCATTTTTTAATTATATGGTTTGATTTATAAATATTACAATTTGGAATGAAAACTAATTGGTGATAGTTTATTTATTAAATTTAAATGTTCGTAAATTTTTTACCGATTTGTTATTTAAATACTTTATCAACCAATTGTAAAATTAATTCTAAAATACATATGTATACAGGGTGATCAACTTTTACTCTGAAGTTTGATATCTCAGTTATCTTGAGAAATAGGAAATAATGTTATAAATAAAAGTCAAGATTATTTCGTAATATACCATCTAATTTTTAATCACTGTGTATCGAATATTTTTTATGGTATAGTATAGAACTTGAACAGTTAGGATACGGCCATGTAAACCGTTTTTATTGATTTTTAACGGTTTGTTAATATTACTATTATATTATGATTAGTATTATGTATTATTATTATTGATTTACTAGGTTATTGGATATAATAAAAATTTCTTAAGAAAATTTAGTAAAATATTGCCAGGCGAAATAATCAAATCACGAACATTAATTTTTTAAATAATTTCTGAATGAAAATTTTGATCCTGACATGTGCGGGTTATCTGAATTGTTTTTAAAGAAATGCTGCACACTAATTTTCACAATGTTATTGTATTGGGTATTTATAATATTATAATTTCTTATTAAAAGAATTCTTATAAGGATTGCTCCGATAAAAATGCTTTTAAAGGTCTCTTTTAAGGAACGTGTATAAATAAATACGGCTTTAAAAGTTTTATGTGCAAATTAGTTTGTTTAAAATTAATTTTAATGAGAGAATTGCACTTTATAATAAGTATTTTCGTAAATCATGATTAGAAAAATATGTAAATTTAAGTCCGACACTGTCCTATATTATTCTAATTCACAACAAACATTATCAAGTTCAAGTCAATGTCACACAGAATATCGTAAAATCCCGGTCCGGCGTAACATAATAAAGTAATAACATCCATACATACGTATCAGCGAATTTTAAATCAAATAATTTACGGCACAATGGATTTTAACTAACCTTTGACCTCCGTGATGCTAACCGGACGTGGAACTTCAAATAAATATTTAATAGACACCCGGTGATTACGTGCAAAACGAAATAGTGCCTTGTAATATGTAAAACCCGTCTCTGAAATATTTGGCACGTATAAAAACCCGACTCTTAAGAGATCTATTTCTTCTGTCGACACTAATGACACTTTCCACCTCTAAATTAAAAGTCTTAATTAATTAACCTAAAAAATAATTATGGTAAACGAGCAATTGGGCAACGCATTTATCTACTTCACTATTCAATTAAAAGTAAGCAACCAAAACGCATCTACCATGTTTTAATACGAATACACCAACACCGTTTGTGCATTATTTATCCAAGAAAAATAACGTACTCTAAAGATGTTGAAAATGTAATGGAAAATCAACTTATCTCGAGAGAACGTTATACTATTGATAGTATCCATGAAATTATTTGCGTCATTGAGAAAAATTGCATTTGCATGATTGATAGGCAAATAAAACGTGATGGTTTCATATCTTAAATCAAACTTTGTTGAAAAGCTTAGAATACCAGAGAAGTACAAAATTCCAACGGTATTAAACAAAAGACCATAATAATAAGACGAACACTATTACCTAGTTATATTCGGAAACAATTATCCAAAAGAAATAAGAGGTCAATCCAGAATATTGCCAAAAATAAGTAAATGGTCGAATAAAGAGATATTAAATAATAAAATAAAATGAATAAACGAAATTTCTAATATTGTTGAAGACCCTAAGTACTCGCTGAGCGAAATTATCGAACATCTTTAAACTAATTTTATACTCAATGAGACCAACGTTAATCAAAATTCCAATACGCCCAGAATAACAATAAGGAAGTATTAATTCCAGTTACTTCAAACCAGATCTCGGAGGAAATTAAAAATTATGTTACCCCTAAGAAACCACCAGGATGCGACCTAATTACGGAAGGAATTCTGAAGCAATTACCTAAGAAAGGCTTTTCGTTAACTATTTATTCATTGCTGCTCTAAAATTGCAACATACACCAAGCGCTTGGAAAAATTGCAGACTAATTTCAGTGTTATCAGTCATCTCTAAACTATTTGAGAAATATCTGGTAAGAGGCTTATTTTAGAGAAAACGAGGTCTGTTCCTAAATCATTAACTTAATTTCACGGAGGCGTATTAGAAGAAAAGCACATTTTCTCTTTGCGTGAGCGTTCATTAATGTCTGGCACGAATTATTTATGTACATACTAAATAAAGTAATTCAAATTTTTTTAAAAGTTACTGAGTTGTATAGAAGATCAATTTTCCCATATTTAATCAATATATTATTATTTTGACATACATTTTAAAACACAAGGTATTTTAAATAATTAGAGCTAAGTTTTGTAGGAGAAAGTGGTTAAAATCAGCAATTGTCCTTTTCGTAAAAGCCATTTTTTTAATGATTTTGGTGATTATTATATACTTACATTTCAACTTTATCAATCTTCATATAAAATTAATTGCATCTATTTTTTGTTTCAGGTATGGATTAATTGCTAAGAATTATTGGTAAAGTTTTATATTTCTTTATGCATCTCCAAAACAAAGTAATTATGACTTTTTTGTACAGTATTTTTTTATTCTATCCCCGTATAATAAAAACCAACAAAAATCGATTAATATTGACATGAAAAAAACACCATTTGTTTGAAAACCTTCTAATTTAGCAATTTTACATACTCAATTGAAGGTTTCTCATTCTTCACATCTGTTTTAAATGGGATGCATTAAAAATCATTGACAATACCACGGAAGACCCTGTATATTAGAAACTAGCTACTAAAGGTCATCCCAGTTCCGCTTTTCTATTTACAAACACAGTCAACATTTCTGCGAAATTAGTGTCACGCAATATTATGCAAGACTGCACATGGCCTTGAACTTGGAAACATACGTCCAAAAATGAAGTAATATGAATATTTTAGGTGTTTTAACTACGTTTTATTCCAATATAAAGGCAATATTGTTCACTAACCACTTTGAGGTTTATCATGATTCAGTCCTTTCATTTGGTATAGATAAATAGTTTTTATGCTTTTCAAGATAGCACCAATTTTCTGAATAGAGTTCCTAACACCTTTTAGATTTATGAGCCCACCTTTGTACTTTTTTTGTTAGATTTATTTTCATACGTTTTTATCTTTTTTATTTATTATTTCTCATTTTTCAAAGGATAATTTTTGTCGTTGATGATTATTTTGACCTTTGTATATTAAAAATTTAAACAATATGAATTATTCCCTAAATTTTATAATTTTATCTTATCGATTTATTATAATTGTGTCTAAATGAAATGAATCATTTATTTCCTTACTTTTTAAATTAAAACCTAAAGTAATTTATGTACGTATATTCTTGAGGTACATGATTTTTTTTTGTATTTGTTGAAATTTAATGACTTCGAAGCCGAGATCATTTGGTGTATGGCACATAACTACGGAGGTCAAACAACATGTAATATGATGTAATATATGCTTGTCCAGTCAATTTTTTCTTCCCCAATGAAAATATTCATTACAAATAATAATTTATTGTATTATTCTACCCATATTTCATCGTGCCCGATATTACATATAAAAATAAAACATGCCAGTGTCTACCCTAACTAAAAATAAATACTTCATACTCTAACGAACTAATATTTTAATTTCCTATTGAAAACCCATAGCACACAAGACTGTTTAAATGAAAAATTATGCAAATACGATATAAACAGCTGTTTGCCTCACGCGAAGGAGAACAAACTAATTTAACAAATCTTAGGTGAACTTTGCATATATTTCTCCACATTACTTTGCATTTCAATTCCTCAAAACTTTCCCAATAAACACTTCTGCCATATAAACTGCAAAACGTTGAAAATTTGTTGAAGTTTGAAAAATCATCAGCACAAGGAATTGTAAGTGGATAGCCGGCACTTAAAGTTTTGCGGAAAAATTGCATCTCAAAGTTCATGTCCTTATGTCACGTAGGCGGTACATTCAACTTGTTGAAATTATTGATTTTTTTTTAGTTTTAAGTGGTAGCCTACGTTTCTCATTCATTTAGGTCCATCCGGTGAAGGTTCGTTTAATTTGATTTAACTATCCGACCCAAATGGATGTGGAAGTAGTATAACATAACTTTTAGAAAAATAGACAAAAATTGGGTTAAAAATAAACAAAGTTAAACATGATGTCTAGATAATTGTTGATTAGTTTAATCTTGTAAATATTTATTATGGTCTTTTCTTTTACTTTGACTTTATTTTATTTTGTAATATCGTGGGTAGTATGCATTTATGCCACTACATGTGACATTGGGTTTTATGCCGAGCGGAAAAATGCAAGTTCTTACGATAGATTTGTTAACATGTTCGATTGAACAGTCGAGAACCGTACTGTACTCTGTTTATAAAGAAAATTGGCACTTCCCAAATTCAGATACCCTCAAAAAGTGACTCAGATTTACGGGAACACCCATTACAAAGGTACATTTAGGGCTGATAGGTCAATTATTTAACAAATGAAACTAATCCGACTTTTTTTCTAAATTATTTATTCGACCAATAAAAATTGAATATAAAAGACAATGAGTAAATTAATAATGAAATTAAAATTAAATTAATAAATTGAACGGTTATTAAACTTCGCCAAATTCTTTAATAAACCGATTTGACTCTATTAACCGACAACCTCTAATAGAAATCATCATGAATATAATGAGAATTTTGTAACGAGAATACCATTCGAGGCAAGGATGAAACAACTTTTCTATTTCTTCGGTTTCGACTTCTAGCGTTAAACTTGTTACTAATTTTATGATTATTAACGAACTTTCATTTTCACAAATAGCAATATTTTGGGAATTTATGACGGGCTGACAATTCTGAGCAAAAAGTTTTTTTATAAATAAACAAAAATTTCAATCAAAAACTAATATTTTTTAATAAATATGAAAAGATAAATTATACTTATCTGAATTTCCATTTTATTACAAAGCTTTTTAAGTTATAGAGGTTTCGCTATATCGCTAACTTAAAAAGCTTTGTAATCTTTTGGAAATTCAGATAAGTATAATTTATCTTTTCATATTTATTATGAATAGTTTCCACAAAGTAAGGGTTGAAACAATTACTCTTTTTTAACCACCTCTTGCGAGGAGTTAACTCATCATTTTAAGAAGCTACAGATGAAGCGTAAACCTGACGTCTCATAATATATGGTTCAATCAACAGTGCCTAAAAAAACGTTATTGCCAAAAAAAAGCTAAAATTATTTGGTTAAAAGAAGAAACTAAAAAGTGGTTTAAGATAAAGACTCTATAGATGTATACATAAAAACTAATCTTTTTTGCGTCAACTTAGATTTAAATAATAAATCCTCTAAAATGAAGTTCAAAATATCTGTTACTTTTTTTTAGAACCTTTTGTATCTCCTCCCAGATATCCCCTCTATTTAAAAATATCTATAATTTTGAGAATAAATCTTTTTAACTACTGAATTGGTAAATTTGAAAGTAAATCTAGTTACTTTTATTGAGATATTTTTAGAAAAATAATGCTAACTAAATGTCTAATCTTTTATGAAAATTTCGTGGAGACGGCTATTACAATTTTATCTACCAGAACAGAAGTGATATTTTCCTTTAAGCTTTTTAATGTTTCGGGAATTCTATCTATTCTGCTTATTGATTTATGATTGCGATTTGCGATATGCAACCAGAGACATATAAAAAAATATAAGCAACTTAGCTGAAATTCTAGGTCATATACGCTATGTTTTCATAAAAAGTCGCCAATATAAGTACTAAGTACTTGATAACCCCAGAAATAGATATTTTATTTTTAATTTTTCCCTTATAAACCCGAAACAATTTCTTGTATTATGTATTACAGAAAAATCTCTTTACCATTTTGTATAATCCTGGTCCCTTTACATAACTGCTCATAGTCAAGATGTAGAGCGTTTAATTCAATTAGAAAACAACTTGTAGCTGCTTACCCTTGGATCTAATTTTATCCCTTACGGCAAGGTTTTAGCAAAATGGGTTACGGGAATTAGTAGTTTCTTGACTTAGTGTGAAATCTTGTATTAATCTCGTTCCTACGACGGGCATGCATGAAAATTAAAAATCATTGTCGGTTGGTTGAGAGTAAAAAATAAATTCACACAAGATTTCTTATTAGAGTCTTCGGTATAGTTTTTTGGTTAATATTAATTCATCTGTTGGCATTTATTATTTTTAATGAAAGCATTTAGCTTATTTCTGAGGTCTACAGTATAATATTATTGGTTATTTAAAGGCAATTGTTTCTTTCAAACTGGTCGAGTGTATTCACTTTATTGACGCTAATAAATAATTATTTTGACCTTAGAACGTTGTACATTAAAACAATATGAATTATTCGCAAAATTTTGTCTAAAAATTCTATCTTATCCATACAATATTATAATTATAATTGAAAAACTCATAAGTATCCACCGTGCGTCATAGTAATAACAATTTGTGTATTGTATTGTCAACTAAATTTTTGTTATCTATTAACATTTTTAAGCTTTAGATTAGATTAGAATATGCAGTTAACAGTAGGCAAAAAAAAGTAAATAATCCTGTTCTATTATATTTGAAGATTAATACTGTTATAAATACAATAGCACTTGTTTTTTAAATAAAAATATTGTAAGTCGTTACAACCACTAAATATTTTAAAATAGGTACTTTGTTTTGGCTCAGAAAATTTTAGCTTGGAACATCTATTTAAAATATAAAAAACAATTGTTTATTTCAGTAAAATTTTGGCATGCAGAAAGAAAAGCTGTTAATTTCAATCTAATTATGTAATTTACTGTTCATTGAATTAAATAATTAATATCTATTATAGTTCAATCAAATCTTCTTTTAATATTATATATTAATAATATTACAATATAAAATATAATGGGACAAAATAGCACTTAAATTTCCCGTTAGATTTTTTTGCTCTTAAGGAAATTAGTTTTTTATAATAATTACACAATTTCCTAAATTGTTTAACTTTTTTCACAATATCCAAAGTAGGTTTCACATTTTGTTAGACAGTCATCCATTTACGTACAACAACCTAAATCTAAAACAAAAAGACGAAAATAAAAAAAGGTAATGAACGGGAAAATTATAATTTGAAGAGTTGAGTTATTTGCAAGTTATGCAAGAATAGGAGAGGAAGCATTTTTCGCAAAGTAATTTTTAAAATATTCATGGAATGTATTGAATTGATGGATCAGAACTATTTTTATCTCGATACTCTTCAAAACATCTTGAGATTTGCTTTGCATGGACCACCGGGTCATAATTAATGCAATCAATCTTTTGCAAAATTCAGTGTTAGGTGCACGTAAAATAACGAAAAATTAATGAGGGTGCGAAGTAATTCCAGAAGATTATTAATAATGCGTCCAGAGATGAGTATACATATAAATTATAATTGCTAAAGCCTTTCAAGGGGTTAATCTCGCCATTGGTACACTAAGTCTTTTTTACCCCAATATGTATTAAATAGATTTTCTAACCCTTATGTAGTTTGTAATTCTAGTCTATTAGGATTCATGTTTGAACTATTTAAAGCTAAGAGTGATTATCTGCTGATATTATTTATTTTTCGTGGTTATCTCTTTAAGATGCGGTTTTGTGTGAGTGGTCACGTTTACATTACTTTTCAATGGGATATGAGTATTATAGCTCACCAATTGTTGGAATGTGTCCGAAATGCGCATAACATAAATACATTTTCTCCCAGAATGGACTTTACGAAATGCAGGCTGCAACACACAGACAGACAATGAGCTCCCGGCTGTTCTTGCCCTATTTGTCCAGGTGCATTTTGAGATCAGAGGCGTTTCTACATTTGGAGAGCAGTACTTATCCACAACGCAAGGCATTCATTTGTCTTTCTTTTTGTGTATAACAATTTAAACCCGCTCCGATCATATAAAACCCTAATGTTTACTTATTCCGCACCAAAAGGTTTTTATAGTTTTGGATCCGTCATTTTGGCTACTGTGGCGCCACCAGGATTTTTATGGTTACTTTGTTGAGTCTCTTCGTTTATACTGTTGGAATTGTAACAGCGAATACATTACATCATAGTTTAGGAGGTGGTAGTAACCTCTAAAGTACCCTAAGTGCTTGTACTAGATGAAATTTGTATTAATATCACTGTTAAAATGCTTCAGTTTGTGTTTTTTCGTACTTCGGTGCTGGTTAACCAGTCAAACCGTAACCCCATTCGATAATATCCAAACTACTTATACTACATAAACATTTTCCTTCTACATTCAACCAGTGTACTTAATTCTGGCTTGGTAATCATTCTTTTTTCGTTAGTCACAATCAATTTTTATCTTTATTAGTTATTAAATTATTTTAAATATATATCGGCCCTCTTATATTTTCTTTTAGTTCATTTTACTTTTGGCAACAAGTGCCATATCATTATCGATAACACGGTGTGCAGCAATAATTTATTAAAAAACAGATTTGGCAAAAATATATAAGGATATACACGAATCCATGCGAATGATAAAGAACGCGTTATGAAAGAGGGAAAACGTATTACTAATATCTTGTAGTAGGGATACATCGAGGTGGGAACATCGTTCCAGTCAATTCGAGAGTAACGTACCGGCAGCCATAATCGTACCTCTAGTTTGGTCGAGAGGGGACACTGTATTGTGCTTTCTCTCTCTCTCTCGGTTATTTGGTTATATACATGTATTTCGTATTCTTTTACTCCTTAAGATTTCGCCTATGTTTTTCAAATACTTTCTAAACATGTATTTAATCTAGAAGAATGTTCGAGCTGTACGAAGCATTAGGTTCCCTCCAGCCTATATATCATGTTGCTAAAAATACTCCCTTGCAAATATCTTAATTTATTTTAGTACTCTAGATTTTAGTCGTGTAAATTACTATAAATGCGGGGCACGATACTAAAATCAATTTAAGCATTCATTACGGCTCTGACATTTCGGCGTCATGAAATTGTGCCGGTGACACGTTGGAATCGATCGATAGGATACAGCTACACAGCAGACACATGAAATTTTTCAGTGACCTTTGGCGACATTCCTAATTTGTCGCAAACAGTCGCTGACAAACGAGGAAAAGCTTTCTATTAAAAGCAACTAGTGATAAGCAACAAATGAAATCGGTTGCAAAAAGTCACTAAATAATATTTTGCATCTGTTCTACTAGTAGGAATTATATCATTATGAAACTGAAAACAAAATTTTACATATAAGATGGAAACATTTTAAAAAATTTTGGTATTAAGTTATAGGTCTTTTGTCTGCTTTTTGCAGTAATATTTATTTAAAAATATTTGTTTTCAAAAATTATCTTGACAATATTGGTGAGTTATATTGCTAAAAACAGACTTTACCTAACGTTCTATTAATCTTGATCTGAATATGCGTTTTGTATTATACCCAGATGTGTAATATACGTGAGTGTATATACATATAGCACCACTTATGATATTGTGATGTTTTATCCCGAGCGGGAAAGCCTGTAAGTTCTTACGATAGATTTGTTAGATTAATCAGTCTGCAGTATTAATAAACAAAGTTGGAACTTACCAGATTCATGTGCTTTCAGGACTGTAGCTCTGATTCTGAGGGACGCCCAGTATATAGCTACATTTAGTCAATCAAAAAATGAAATAAAACCGAAATTTTCTAAATTATTTATTCGGGCTAGGAATATGTTAAAATTAAAAATAAAATATTAGAAAAACTAGTAAAACTAATGAAGTAAAATGAAATTAGATCAATAAATTGAACGATTATTAAACTACACCCAGTTCATTAATAAACCGATTTAATTCTATTAACTAATTCAGAAAAGCAACCGCAATTACAATTTAAGCTTAACTTCCTATTATTGATTTTATGACTTTAGCATTATTAACGAACTTCGGCTTTTTACAAATCTGAACAATATCCCTCTGTTTGGAAATTTATGATGGGGTGATAATTCTTAACGAAAGCTTTTCTTATAGGAGGACATAACTCCAAAATCACCAACCTCACGGACATCTTTCACCAAATCTTTGCCCGCTGGTCTTATACAAAGAAACAATCATAAAAGTATATATTTATTAAATAATAAACGAAAGAATTATTCTAGAATAAAATTATGCCAAGTTGCCTTGGGGTGTAACTCTCTCAGGAAATGCTTTTGTAAAAGGCGGGTTTTGCTCAATTGGTCGTATTCACGTTATAATATTTCTCCAATTTCTGGAAACTTTAGAATCTATGTATGTATATATTGATTTAATTAAGAAAATAATTACATTTAAAATAAAAAATTACTTTTTTCGAACACTCGAATATTAAAGACCTTTGGATTCTGATATTCTGGTTTGCCTTGTTTGATATTCCAAAACCTGTATATACACGCCTTTGTCTTCTGTGTTATTTAGATAACACCAGTTTCTCATTTTCGTGATTTATTTCTTACGTCATTCATTTTCTTGGAGCCGCCGAAAATGGTGTTATTTTTTTTCCTAAAATAACACAAGACATTTGTTTGCAGATGCGTAGAATAAGGTGTAAAGGACTGATGAATATTTATAAGCGGACAAGACACTAATTTTGCTTTCGCGAAATATTCTTTAAAAAATGGGAAAATTAACTCAACCTGAAAGTTAATATGAATAATTAATTAATTTATTTTAATAAAATTTTGAATTTAAATATTAATCGGTGTAAATTCTATATTTCCCAAAAGGAAACGAAAAATTTGCTATCTGGGCTTCCCCAGATATCCATAAATAATTGTTTAATAAAAGTGACGAAAAACGCAATTCGCTTTATGAAGCAGTCAAGGTGATATATATCATAATTGGTTGTTTTCTGATTGTTTATTGTGTCAGTTTTTATGGCTATCCATTTCCGGATATACCTATATTTTTCGTGGGACGGTTTTTTTCATTTTAATCTAATAATTTATTTATTGTTATTAACCGACGTCATATAGTGGTAATTATATTTTAGATCACAATGTATTTCCTATGATTTTAATCTTTCTAAAATAACATATAACAGTGCTCACTGTTTGTTTATTATACACGATATATGTAAACAAAAATCCACTTGATTGATTTTGATTATTTTTCCCAAAATGTGCCCCAAAATCAATATAGCAGAAATTTAATTTGCACAATATTTGCATATCAATTCTGATAATCTTGCATGATTTCCATTTATAAGATATATCATTGTTTTTTATTTGATTGGATAACAAATAAAACTCTTATTAAGATTAAACCAAAAATAAATTTTTTGTCAATTTTATCAAGCTACTTTAATCCTGTATTCGACTAAGGATAGTAAACTAGGAATTCTGGTGAGAACCAAATGCAAGTGACTTTCAACGTTATTATGATTAATTATTCAATCAGAATATTACAACCAAAAGAAATATCAAATGGTGTAATAAAATTATAGAGCTGTTATATTGTAGGTTGCGGAACCTACGAGTATGAATACAGGAAATAAAAGATTTAAGATCAATTTTAAAGAGGACCAAGAACCAATGTATTTAACACAAAAAATAGAATAGAATAGAATATTCAAAAAATCAAAGTACAATTAATAAAGTGGTTAGAAGACAAATTTACATTCAACTGAAAGAAACCCTCAATAACGTACGAATCAACATTTTTTCACCTAAATATTCAGCTAACTTGAAAATATCTTCATCCATATATTAAATTTACTTCAAATTGCTGATAACTGGTATAGTCTACAGCTAGAATAGAACTTCTTCAATTTGATCCATGTTGCTTAAGAAGTTGTTTAAAAATTACTTAATCCAATGCTTTTTAGGTCAATATTTAGCTCATAAGATTCACCAACAGAACTATGTAGCGCTTTTTCAATCTATTCTGCAGCTAATTTTCATTTGCTCCAATAATGCTTACAGATAGTAGGTATTATTTCTAAACAACTAATTGATTAGTAAATTGCCTTATTCAGACTTCGCAGCTACTTTGCAACTATGGAGGATCTTCATTTTCATTAGTATTAACTTAAAAGAAGGTTATCCAGGACTCTAATGTGGTATATTGGATTCACTAAAATAAAACTCAAAATGAATACCACAAATCACTTTTTAATAAACTGAGCAGAAAACTAGTTTCGACTACAGAGCTATCTTCAGGTCTATAGGAAGAAAATCTTATTTATATAAATATAACATTATGAAAAATTCGTAAAAGTGGTACTAAATTGCACTATGTAAAAGTTAAAAATTATAATTATGCAAATTGAAAAGTGAACAAAATTAAACAGCAAAATTAAAAATGTTTACATATATATTGCAAACATTACATTATATTTAAAAATTATGTCAAAAGTTTTCAATTTTGTTAATATAAGTTTGTTCACTTTTTCTTTTATATAATTGTAATTCTTATTTATTAACTTTTGCATCTACTACTTATCTATGTACGATTTATTAGAGGAAACTTTGTACCTCATCTAATAAAGCATATCCTGAAAAAGCTTGAGTACATTAACGAACCTTCAGCAGGAAATAAAATAGAAGTAATATTAGATATTAAATTCGGATTCCTTGAAGTGCATGCAATACATTTTAATGCAAATTTTAAGTTAACATTGTTAAAAAAGCCATAAATTTTGTAATCGTTTTGACGTTACAGGTATTTATTTTAATTAGTTTTTAGTAATAATAAATATGACAATGATATTTTTACGATATATGTACATATAATAATTCGTGCAAAATTATGCACTTTGATAGGCTGTATCAGGAATACCAAAAGGCATATCGAAAGTGAGATGAGTAAAGTTCTGCCTAGCTCATGATGTGTCCATCTTCTCCATTCTTCTTCAGTTCTTTTTCTTCCCTTGTAACATTTTTCTTTCCCACCTTTTCAGTTTGTCTTCCTCAACTCTGTTATCTTAATCATATTGGATATACTGGCTATGCAATTTTATTCCATACATAAGACTAACGAAGTGAGGACACACACTAATTTGTAACAATGAAATGTTATAATTATTTTTATTGTGAAAAAACCTTACTCTGCAATTTTTCCTGTAAAATTATGTACAAACAAAATGAAAATTGGTTTCAAGCTACTCTGACCCTTAACCTCTAATTTACAATGAATACAGTGACAAACATGCTCCCGGCTATTTTTTACAGTTGCAAAACAGTTTTTTTTATTTAGTCGACATGGGCCCTTCAGTTGGATGCTCAAATATCACGTTTATTTTAAATTTACCAAAACTGATTCCACTTTATCAAATATTTATTTTCACTAATTGCTACACTTCATTTCGATTAAAGAGAATGTACTAAATTTAGACAAGGTACCAAAGAAGGTCAAGTGATGTCACTCCACTCTTGTTCAAATAATCTTCGATTTGTTTTTTAAATGTTTCTTTTATAATAGATCGAGGTTATGTCAAATTGCCATTCATAAGATAATTTAAATCTATGGGAATACGAAAGTGACCTTAAATCATGGCTGAGAAAAGGTTATTGATTAAATTTGAGTTATTGTGGTAATATGTTTTGGTATCGTTCCTGCATAAACCCATTTTTATCAAACCCAAAGCGACAATTTTTACATCGGAAGAACTTAAAATACATTTTTTTTTTTAGGTAATCCAGTACACGTTTTTAACAATCTTTGGGATAGTGATACAAAACATCGCGGATTAGAGTAATTAACATGTCGTGATGTTCTTGATTTGAATAAAATGCCATATTAACACAATTTTATGATTAATCAGGTAGATATTCCTTGGTTACATGACACATATTTTTATTAAAAGTGTGAGGTGTTGCCACGAATAAATTATTGTGTATATTAATGACGTTAGAAAAAAATTTTGTTAGAATATGTTTTTGCAAATGACACGTTCTACATATCACAGACACCCTGTATTTACATCTTTCTAATATTATCTGTAGCTCTCCTTGGTATCTTTTATGTATGGAAAAAGTTTTTAAGTAAACTTACTTGTCAATACTTTGATTTATGCCTTCACTTTTATTTATGTTTACCTAATATAATATAATTATTCGAAATTATTTATAATAATAAAGAAATACCATCAGCGTTTAGTCAAATTTTGGATTTATCGTCTTCTTATTTTACTATTGGAATAAAATAGTTTACCTACCAATAACTGGCTAAAATTCGATAGTAAATTCCTTGCTGTTGTGCAATCTATCATAATTTATTAATTAGAAATTAAAGAATAGCCCACTTCCAGTTTTCCCTGAAGTAGAGACTCGATAAGCAAATCAAACATATGTTTTAGAAAACATCTAATTTCAAATTATGTGGCAATAACAAACTTATTAATTGGTTGTATAATGTTGAAACGTTTTTTCTATTTTTGGATTTACTCTAGGATAAAAACCATATTATATAATGAATAAAACAAATATTTAACATCTCTAAAATGACAAAACAAACAAATGTAAACAAGTAAAAGGCAGGGCAGGATTCTGAAATTCCTCAATAAATTTATTGAAAATAAAATATTAAATACGGGATTCGAATATAAACTGGACCTTTTTTCATCATTTTTCACATCCTTTGTCATTTTTATAACTATTTAAGTAAATAAATAGATACAAAAAATATATTCCAAAAATCTCAATCTACTATCTCATGCTATTACGAACTTTATTATTGGAAAGTAGCTTTCGTTTTACAAAACTTGGTTTTCATAATCACGTCGTACATTTAAAATGATACTTTTTCGATTTTATTTATGTTTTTAAGGGTTTGAAATATTTGAATTTTGTTTTTACAATTTTATCTTCGGTCTAAACACTCGATAATTGGTTTCGGGTTCTATGAAGGCCACAACATGTCGGACCGCTGCTGATAATATGTAAAACCAAGTTTGAATTTGTATTTTTTATCATTCCGATTAGGCAACGCAAAGATTAACTCTATTTGCATTTTATTCAAACAGATATAGTTTTTACAAAAGCCCTGCAGTTAATTAGTCTCGATAAAACGTAGGGCTTAAATCGAACTGCTTTTTTGAAAATATTTTTAAATTGCAGTTCCATCTTTATTATTTTAAGCTCTTATTTAAGTGAATATTTTATCTTCAATCGTTTATATAACTAACTATATCAGTTGTGGCATGGGAATTTTAAATAAAACATCCTCTGTAAATTATGCAGTGCTGATTTCATTCTATTTTTAACTACTAAATGCTATAATTATCATCTAATTAGGTAAAATTAATTCTAACAATTTTATGGCTCCTCTGTCTTAGAACTACAGTTGTTAAGGAAACAGTAGACCACAGATCAAATCTTATCAAGGATCAAATACTGTACACTTTTTTCAATTTTTTGGAGGAGAATGAACGATTTTTTTACCGTATAAGAATGAAACAGACAAGTCAGTCCCTGTTTTGTTTAATGACAAACAAAGATCAATTTCGAATCTGTTTTTAGGCAATCAAAGTAGTAGATTATTTTTAGTTATAACTTACATAATACGTAGAATGATTCATTACGCAATGTTAGATTTAATTTATTTTTCTCGGAAAAAAATTACAAAAGTTTACTGTGAAGTACACCGATTATTTTCTTCATTCAAGCTAATATTTATTTACATTTTAACTTCGTTTGGGTGTACTGGGAATAAATATTATTGGAATTTAATTGCCTTATTTATTTGCTTTACAGCAGTTATTAATGATAATTGGTGGTTACAGAAGTATGTTTAATTTATTGTTGGAAGTACAAAAAATGATTTTTAATTAAATTTTTGGAAATAAATTAATTCTAGGAAATCAAGATTTTTTCTTCGTTCTTGTAATTTTGTTCTTTTTTTGATTTCCTAGAAACAAAATATTGTGGTGAGTGGTGTATAGATTCTTAGATTGGTGGATAGATATGAGTTGTCGAAACGACTAACAAAGCCTACACAGAACACGAGGCAAATGACATTAGTAGACGAAGGCGTTGAAAAATAATTAAACAAAATATATTGTGTTGTATTCTGTTATTGTTATATTCCTGTCAGTTATTTTTACCAGTTAATTATTGTTAGTATCACATAATTGTATTGAGAGTTCGATGGTTCCTTTGAAGAATCACGACATTTATTTAAAAAAAGTATAAAAGTAATGTATAAGAGAAGATACACAATGCTATAACCATATCAATAATAACAGGAAGCAACTGGATAGTACGAAAGAAAGACAGTAACAAAATAATTGCCACAGAAATGACACTTCTAAGAAAATTAGCAGGAAAAACTAAATAGGATATAATTAAATACATCAGAAAAATAACGAAACGAGAACGTATATTGGCAAAAACGAAACGAAAACCAAACAGAGTCATTATCAGGAACTGCGTCAACATTTTAGAAAAAGACAGGGACCCGTCGATTTTTGATCAAAGGGGGACACTTTTTTCCGGTATTTTCGACTTCGCTGCTTACACCTCCAAGCGAGGTTAACAATCGCCCCAAAATACTTAAATGGCATTAGGGGTATCATTAGATATCATTTTAGAGCCCTTTCAATTCTCTTTACAACAATCTTTAAATTATAAAATTGGGCCTAATAAATTTTAATAAATTACATTTTAAAGTTTAAATAATGTTTAGTTGTTTACTTACTTCTTAATTAAATTAAATGTTCAAATTGATGACAACCCGCGTCCATATATTAATAAAGATTTTGTTCGAAACGTACTCGCTCATTCCGAAGAATTTCCGGAGTGATTCGATGGCACTTCTCGACAATTCTTTGACGCAAATCTTCTAAAGAGACTGGTTGTGTTTTGTAGATTTTACTTTTGAGGTATCCCCACAAAAAAAATCAATCCCAATCCAGAGCCGTGGAAAATGTTGGTCTATATACTGACGAACAATCAAAGCATAATGCGGAGGAGCACCGTCTTTTTGAAATATTAAATGATCTTCATTATACTGTTGGTCATTTTCTATAATATCGG
The DNA here is from genome assembly GCA_951812935.1 of Hermaeophaga mercurialis. Taxonomy (NCBI): domain Eukaryota; kingdom Metazoa; phylum Arthropoda; class Insecta; order Coleoptera; family Chrysomelidae; genus Hermaeophaga; species Hermaeophaga mercurialis. The sequence goes on along the minus strand of OX638362.1, from coordinate 28,755,529 downwards.
TCAAGGTAGGGTCAATAACATCTTCCAGTAATTGAAAATACATTTCGCCAGTCAAATTACCAGGTAAAAAATATGGATCCACCAATCGGTCACCGAAAATGCCAGCCCATACATTTAATTTTTGCGGTTGCTGTGTGTGTACCGCCTGGAAAATTCTTGGGTTTGAATCAGACCAGTAGCGGCAATTATGACGATTTACGGTACCGTTCATAAAAAAGCTGCATTCATCGGAGAAACAGATTTTAAAAAGAAACTGTGGATCGTTCGCTGCTCGCTCACTCATTATTTCTCAAAATTGCATACGGCGGTCATAATCATCCTCATTAAGTTCCTGCACTAAATGTATTTTATACAGATGGAATTTGTTCTTGTTCAAAATGGTTTGAATGCTAGTTTGATTGATCCCAGACACAGATGCTAATTGCCTTGTACTTAACGTAGGATCTAGATGAACATGTCCCAAAACTGCAACTTCACTAGCTGTATTAACAACAGGCGGTCTATTTTCTCGTTTTTTATTAGCTACATTTCCAGTCTCTTGAAATTTTTTCACTAACTCTAGAACATACTTCCAACTAACCTGTTTATCTTGATTTTTTTTGTGTTGAGGGCTTCATAAAAATTAGCCTTTTCCATTTAATCTGCTACTTAACAATTGACACAGTATTTTTCTTTATTTTTAATCTACCCCTTCTTAGTTTTTCTAAATCCTTGATGTTAGTTTTCATTTGGTTCAAAAATTGGATACCTCTGTATGTAAATTTAGAATCTACTTTAAACATATCAGAACCACCCAGATTCCAAAATATCCTTTAATTTGGGATGTGAATTCCCGATTCAGGAAACAAAATTAAAATCAAATCTGAAAATCACGATCGCAAATTTCACGTACATTTAATTTTATTTTATTTTTCACAAAGGCGAATTAAACCAAGAGACAATACGTGTTTGAAGGACATTAAATAAAATTTTTACATTGAACTGGACATTCTATTTTTGATGAGTGGCGAGATCGTATTTATAAAATTCCTATTTTATTTCACAATTTATTTGGAGCTGGATATTCGTGTGTTAGGTATATTTTATAAATTTAAAACTTTACATTGAAAATTTAAACTAGGATCAATATAAAAATAAAGTCTATAGAATTTTGGAATGTAAGTAGAAATGAGAAATGAAACATGGAGTTAATATTTGACCTTGGTATAGACGGAACTAACTTAATTTAGTATAATTTCTTTAACGCATTATGTCGAAACTTAAAAATGTATATTCCAGTTAATATGTATAGTTTTTATAAATGAAAAAAAGAACAATGTTCTTATCCTTTACTTCAATTATTAACTTAATCTATTAGCGACTATTCTAGATTTATCACAATTATAAAATATTTAAAAAATAAAATAAGTGTCTCAAGATTAGGACAAGTAGAGATACATTATTTGAGGTTTAAAAATATCACCAAAACAATTGAATTTGTATAAATTTGTTAATAAAATATCTTTAATAAAATTAAAATTCTATAGAGAATATGTTTTAGTAGGGTGTGAATTTTTTCTCTCTTCATTTTTTCTTTCTTTCAATGTAGGTAATTTGTTAAATCTTTATTTAACCAAGTGGTTTTTTTACTTTTGCTTATATTTTGTAATGAAATTCTTATTCTAGTTTAGCCTGAGTAAATATTTAGTTCAACATGTTTCGGTTTTTGTTTACGAGCAACAGAAATAACGGTAAAAATTTCAATATTATATAAACCCACTCGTAAATTAATAACAAATATTTCCCAATATGTAATATTAGAAACGTCACTGTAGCAATATTTATTTAATGGGAAACAGTGCCAAGACACATCGTTTTTTGAATATATATTTGGCATTATTAAATTTATTAATATATTGTTTTACCTTATCGTGAACATAATTTCTAAATTCAGCTACCGTGAATAATTATAAACATAAATTTACGAAAATTTATTCAATGTCACGGTTATGTTCGCCATATTTTTTTCATTTATAAGTTCAAGTTCACGCGAAATTAAAATTTACTTATTTATTAAATTTTGTTGCCGTCTCATGTATGTGTTATCACTTTCCAACGGTTTGTTTGCACAAGACCAATAGCACACACACTAAATAATCCTATTACGAAATTATTATTACACCGAAAAAGTGGATTAATTAACACATTAGCTTAAATATAATTTCTGATTGTTTTTTGAAGAAACTACTGAAAGAGTTGATTTCCAAAATAAAGATTTTTTAACTGTGTGATGTTAAAATTTGCCTACCTCATATAAGAACAAAGAAAATCTAATATAGAGGACATCCATTTATTTCCGACAATTAGATTCTTCCTGGATATATCTTTTTGTTTATTAAATTAATTGTTTCAACTTTTACTTTGTGGAAATTATCCATAATAAATATGAAAAGATCAATTATACTTATCTGTCAATTTTGAAAATGCTAGACATATAGGTAGCGAAACCTTGGTCGATAATATATAATTTAAAAAGCTTTGTAATACTGTGGAAATTAAGATAAGTATAATATATCTATATACATTTTGTTTATTTAGAATTTTAAGCCGCCCATTTCTAAATTATTGTACTTTGTTTATTAATATAAATAATTTAAAGAGGTAACCTTTTATGTATAATTGACATATTTTTCTAAAATGCCATACAAAAAATATGTCATGGTTGAGGAAAGAAACTAAAAAGGAAATACGCTAATAGTACCATGGTGTGCTTTTATGCCTAAATCCTAACGTTACTATTTTTTTAATATTAGTGGTTGGAAACAATTTTTACTCTCTTACACTATCAATAGTTATATATTTAGTATATTGCGATTAGACCTAATTATTTTCATAAATGTAGATTTTCCCATAAAATATATTCAATATTATTTATTTATACATAGTTATGTTTTAATATAATTAAAATTTTGTCATGTAATCATAAATATTTACAATAAAAAATGAACTTAAATGACACTGCTTTGAAATAAAAGTATTTTAAGAAATAAACGAAAAGAGACTTTTTCTTCTCGTACTTTACTTTGTTTAACATTTTATTTACATTTAGCTAGATAAAATCTTAAGGTTGTTTTATAGTCATAATATATTTATAAAATCCTAAACGCAAGTAACATTAAACTGGAATACGCTTGGAAAATTCCAAGTAGTCGTTTTAACTAAACGTCCTTTATACAGTGAAGAACATTATTAATGTAATATTCAATTTAAATGTAACTATTCAACAACAAAAAAAAATAAGTAGGAAGATCTTACTTACTACCACAAATCAGATGATATCGCTGTGTGGCAATGCCTTTATTTGGTATCCGGAAAATCACGGGTTTGATTTTCTGGATTTCCCTACAGCAATAGACAAATGCTGGGTCAATAAACTCCTTTTAGCTACATAAAATAAATTAACTTTTTGGCAAATATTTTTTTTTTCACCTTTTGTCATACTACTATTAACTATCGCTATTTCCAGCAATTTGAATTTATATGTTTTTGAAGTAAAAATAATCATGAATTTTATTTACAATACTTTAAATGATAAATTTTAACATAATCATTTAATTTTTCTTGACATGTTTATTAAATCAAATATTTTATAATAAACCTTTAGAAAAAAGTCACAACTTGCAAGTATTTTTGTATTTTATTCAAATCGTTTATAATGAAGATGTAGAATTTTCATAATTTCCAGTAAATGGATTTTTTAACTACAGAATCATCAAAACAATAATTTTTATATTTATATTTCTTTATAAGAAATCTTATGTGTATGTAGTAAAAATTGACTTTGCGACCATCATTAAATAATTCAGTCAGGGGGCTTAAGATAAATTAAACGAAATTAGAGTAAAAAATATTGAAACTTAACTTTTTAGACAATCTTCTTATATTTTCATTTTTGACTAATAGCTGGAATTAGCTTAGTTAACTGTTTTATCATTAGTAAATCACAAAATAGCAATTTCGTAAATTTATTGCAGTCTTCTTAGTATCCAACAATTTAATATACATGAATTTCAAATTATAGTACAAACCAGAAAGCATGCATTATTTTCCAGATGGGTGGTAAGGAATTTTTGATATCTGAATTTTCCTTTTACTTTTTTTAATTTAACATAATTTTCAATTATTCTTACAAAATAAAATGTATCAGTCTTGCAAAAAAACATTATTTCAAAGCTCTCAAAAAAAATATAAAAATATACATTATAATTAGTAGAGAGAACGTTAATGTCATTGATTCGTTATATAGAGTTCATTCTATTGTACTTATAAACTTAAATTAACTTAGTTTTAATTATTTAGTTATTTATTTATTTATAATCATTTGCAGGAAATCGTCTAAGTGAAAAAGTGTCAATAAACCCCTAAAAAGACTAGACTCAACTAAATTAATTCAATTTGGGGACTATAATTATTTAAAAATATCGAGAAGTAGAACAGTCTATAGTAAATCATTAATATTACAATTTAAGAGGACTAAATAAAGTTCCAACTTAAAAATACTTATAAAATTCATAAATTTGAATCGGGTTGTGTTACATTTAGAAACACGAGAATATGATAAATTATAAACGAAATTTAATATTTTCCTGAAGAAAAATGAAAATGAAATGAAACCACTCGAGACTTTTCTATTCCACAGGTTTTACGTCTTGGGATCGTAATAACTCTGACACACTCATTAACTCCACTTTTACTCTGAAAGAATTTTTATTTACTCTTTCAGCTCATAAAATCGATGAAGCGCGATGAAATCGCTTAAGAGATTTTCTAGCTTTAGTCCAGCCAGAAAAGAATTTTAACAGTAAGAAGATAAAGATTCACTTAAATTCCTCACAAGCCTTCATTTAACCATCGTACATTTACTTAGTTACTAGAAACATATAAATTCCTGATCTCATTCTTGAATAGAACGTATTGCACCATTTTGAGGAGAGGTAGACACAGGACTGTGAAGATTTCCCAACCTTCATTATTTGGAATCTGTATTAAACTTTCTAAATGGTTTGTTGAAGACTGATGTATACATTATATTAATTTGGTTTAAGTTTCAACCAATTTTTTGTTAATGTATAGAGATAAAAACGAGAGAAAAACCTGTAGAGCAGAATATGAAGAAATTTTTACTAAACACATAGCAAAATATTAATTACAGTGTCTTTATTCGAACTTTTCTAAAAGCAAATTATTGCGTTATCCACTAAAATCACTTTGTATTTTACAGATGGCCTAAGTCAACTTTCGGCATAAAAATAATCTGTTGACTGTATGAAATAATTTCTAATTTTCGGTTCATCGGAAATTTCTTTGGAAAAGTTTACGGCCCTGAATGTCAAATCTACTTAACTTTCATTCCAGAACATTTTCCTGTTTTTTGCTGAAGTTTTTCTAACTTTTTCTCAACTAGATGTTAACCCTCTTAAATATAAAATTATTCATGAACCTTTTTCTGTATCGACAAAGTTTCATGATTAGAACTTTTTTAGCCAAGAAATATTTGATTTTAACGAAATTATTTATTGTGTCAGTTTCATAGAATTTATCATTACAGTAATTATGTAAATCAGATAAAATTAAGCACATGATGTTGAAAACTTCGTAAATGTCAGAATTACATAACGCAATTAAAATGAGATATTGGTTTTTCTACCAAGCGAATTATATGAACACTTCAAAAGTGTTAATTGTCCTTAATAATTTTTGACAACTGATAAAGATTAAGTAGTTTCATATCTACTTTTTAATAAGAATGCAGCATTTAGCAATACTAATTCTTAATTAGTATATAATTGAAATTATTATTTATTAGTAATAGTAAATTAGGCTTATTTTCTGGTTTTAGGCGTTTCTTTCTTCCACTCTTTTCTAAAATGCGCTACGAATGATACATTTTCCTGTTTCATTATTCAATTAAAATTAAAATTCGCTAGCAAATATCAATAATTTAATAATAGTACAATGGGTATCTTTGGTGAATTCCTTATAACGAAAGAATATCTTTTCAAAATATAACTGTAAGGTTTCTAATTCATCTAATAAATATTAACTAGTTTTCATTTTAAAAGTTAAAGGAATTAGGATTTCTTCTACCAGATCAAATTATGAAGTTCGATGTTCTTCGCTCCTATTTCCTTGAGTCTTTTAGTCTCTCCTGTATTTTATCTTTCTCATTCACGTAACTATTTTTAGATGCAATTTTTCGAGTGATTGTTTTATGTTTTAGATTTTTTTTATGATATTCCATGTATATTTATTAGGAATATAATTTCATGTTTTCCTAAGAATATAATTTAACCGTATTTTTCCAGTACATGTAACTTTGATGTTGAAAAATACATTTTGCGTTGAATACCCGAAACATTTTGCTACTGACCTAACAATTTTTTAAAAATAATAAAACATTATGTATGCGAGACCGGTACACAAAATAATTACTGAATTTCTGTTATTTCTCTACTAACTCCTACGGACTTTACATTTTTGTGAGTCAATCATTTATGTAATATGCAGGGTGTCCGCGAAATAATGCACATATTTATGGATGAAGTATAGAAACGTATGCAGAATAAAAATTAGTATATTAGATCTATCCAAATATTATTTACTGAAAAGCAACTAAATCCTGCAACACCGATAACTCAGTCAAGTATAAACAATGGTTTCTTAAACGTTCTAAAAACAGTTTTTATTTTAGTACCCTTAGATATTTAGAATGGTCGATTACAGGGGATGTAAAAGAGTGAAAAACGTATTCTCAGCAATTATTACACGATCCGTATGATTTCTACCACTACTTTTTTTAGTTAATACAATACACGTTTCCAAAATCTTTGGAACACTGACACAGAACATCGCGGACTAAATTAATTGACTTGTTGTGATATTCTTGATTTGCATAAAATACCATTTTTCACTGATTTATTGAGACTACTTTACCAAACGATAAACTTAAAATAATGAAACGATCTGAATCTGCTTCAAACTAACACAATTTTATGATTCATCATGTATATATTCCTCGGTTACAAGACACATATTTAAAGTGTGTGGTTTTGTCACATATAAAGTTTTAAAGATAATTTTTGTGTAAATTACTGATGTTAGAAAAAAATTTACTAGAATATTTTCTTGCAAATGACACGTTCTACATACTATTTAAAAATATGCATTATTTTAGAAATAAGGAAAATTATTTTAAGTCTGCAGATCAGAATTTGTATCAAATTCATTGCATTTGCAGGATACTTAGAACGGTAATTTTTAGATCATAAAAATGTTATAAAACAAATTTTTATGTCATATATATGAAGATGTTTATATACAAAAATCAAAACCTGCAATATTTAAGTTCTGTCTATTTTTACTACAAACAAAAAACACCAAAATATAAAATAGTATCCAAAAAAATGGGCATCATATTTCCTTCGTGGTTTGATCTGTCTAAAAATACCATGACCACATTTCCACGTTTTCAGATAACTCTTACATTAATATTATTTCGATTTTTCAGCTTATCTGCGAAGATTTATTATCGCTTTTACGTTGTATTTCCCAGGAACTAAGTTTTGTTATGTATTAACGAGAGAAAATGCTTTTTAATCCGAATAAGCCGGAAAATCAGATGAGAAATTTTCTTAATTGCAACGGAAAATTAAATAAACTTTATTATGTTAGACATAGAAACGTAAGACATAACAGCATAGATAATACAACAGTATTAATTATAAGATATATAAAGAATATGTACAGAGGGTCCCACACTTTTTGCACACTATTACTATCAACTTATTTGGGATATTCAAAATGGAGTCTTAACGTAAACTAATAGATCACAATCAATAATTTATTAGTTTTGATTACTGAAAAATTTAGGTCAAACTTAAAAAAACAAAATAAATCTCATTGATATGTTAAAGGTAATCACCTATCGATTTTCTAATACATATTTTTTTCTGCTTAGAAAAAATTTAACTTTAAATGAGTCACTTACTTGTAACTAAAAAGAAATCGAAAGTAATTTTGTGCGTATCTGAGAATTCTGGGAACACACCTATTACAATTAAAGTATTAGAAAACCATGTACAATGTCTACGACAAAAAGTTTCGTTTATCCGAACATATTGAAAGTAGGCGTAACTAATAACAAAATGAATTTACTTGTAAGGAAAAAAGACTCGAAGACGTGAGTCATTGAACACGACGATATACTCTAAACGACCTTGCCAAATTAAGCTATTCGTTTAGAATTCTAGAGAATTAAGAATGAAAGTTGAGTAACTACAGTTGATTCTTAATTAGCTAATACACCGTTAACTTCTATCATTAAGGAAAAGTGTTAATGAGATTTTTTATAGTTTGTAATTAAATTCTATTAAGTAGTGCGAGAATTGCGCTTTAGATTTATGTGTAAATATATTATTTAAATATTTTTGGATTTTTAGTATTTTTGGGCCCGAGGTTGGTCACGTTGGTTTATTATTAAAAATAAAAATAACCACTTTGAAGAACATTCTAATTACACAACTAATGTTCGAAGACTTAAATATCATTTCACCCCACCTTTCTCTCCATTTAAAAGTAAATCAAAACAATACTATACTATACTATACTTGTAAATTTAAATTGAAAATGTAAAGTTGATTATATCAGTATTAAATAACCGTCAACAATTTCAAATGGAGGATGCTGAAGTTCAAGATGAAGAAAACCCTTCACTACACAACAATCATAAGTGTGAAAAAGTTTTATATTTTAATGACCATTGTAATTGTTAAAAAAATGTAGGTTATGTTGTATGCACTGTTTGTCTTTTTAACTAATTAATTAGAATGTAATGAATTTAACTATCTTAACGAATTGGACGCTTAGCAGTCAAGCTATCAAATGTTTCTACTGTTTTTGTAATCTTTATAATTCAAAGGCCATCTTATACAAAATTTTTAATAAATTGACAGAAAATCTTATGAAGTTTTTGTACAACACCAAATTATAATAAACTAAATTTATGTATGTAATAAGACATCTACTTAAAGTAACTATATGTTATGAAATTTCAGACGTTCTTTTCAAGTCTGCATATAACAATTTTTATTATTCACAATTTCTTCAATTTACTACATTTAACTATAAATACTAGTAAGAGACTATAACATGTAACAATTAATTAATTAACCTATTTTACAGGTTAAATTGGTTTTTTAAACATTGTTTCAAAATGAAAATGCAATATATACATTTTATATTGTTTAGTGCATATTAAATTTAAGTTTAAATAAAATAGTGGTGAATAGTAGTGATGCAGTTGTATAAGAACATTGTCTAAAGGCTACAACTAGGCCCCAAATACCATAAAAGTCACTGGCTCATTTGGTCGCATTTGAGTCATGATATTAAATTAGTAAACCGTAATAAATGTTTAAACTTCCAGATTGATCATACTCTTAGGAATATATCATTTCATCATGAATAAAATACAACGGTCCTAATGTTTTTCTGAGTCAGTTATTTCTAAACATTCTTAATATTTTGCTAAACATTTTACTTCCCTCGTCGTTTTGTACTCCAATTTAGCAACCTTTCCATCATTGTCCATTTGTGAATTTATGACTCTTTCTTAATCTTTCACTATTATTTTTGTGTGTTTCTCCAATTTAATGACAAATATTCTGTTTTGGTTGACCCTGGATTAGTTTTACAAATAGTGCTAATTGATTTTTGCAACCTCTCCTTGACGAAGAAACTATAAAACTTCTCCACTGTGGCTTTCCTGTGTAACCAGAAATAATTCACCAAGTTCTCAGTTGTTTTTATCAAAAATTTTTATGCCGAATTTAAAACTCAAAATTATTTAGCAAAATTTTATATTTAATACTATGTATTGATAATAACTATTTACTGTTAATTAATCTCTAACATCTATTTTTACTACAATTACCAATACTAATGTCATAAAAACCAATATTTTCTAAATTCACAGCTTAAATTTGTACAAACGCAATTAGTGTACAAATAAATTCACGGTGCATATCAAACTCCATTTAACTATCTCAAATTACTTAACCGAGTTCCTTAATCCAAAAAAATAAAAAACTTAAAAGATCGCAATAATTGGTATGCTCTACTTCTGACAACCTACGGATTCCTTAGCGCTACAAATTGAAAAAAATTATGCAACAACATTAGCAAATTCAATGTTAACAAACACTTTCTAAACTGTGTGTTTGGGTTTTGTATTTTTCAACTCTTAGTAATAATCCTAAGTATGTTGTAATGCATCATTTTGTGTTTGCTGATTTAGATTGATGCATTGGATTACGAAATTTCAAATTATTGAAGCAGTTGTCGTGTCTAATATACAATAAGAACTTTGTAACAACTATAGTTTATCCATCAAGGTTTTGTCTTTGAGTGATTAAAGTATTAAAACTTTAACACGACCTAATTAGTTAACACTTAAACTAAACGTTTATGTGACAGATCGTTTTCTTCTTATCTCTTCTGGTATTTCTGGTTATGCTTTGTATTTTCTCATCAGTTTTTCGTTTATTCCTTGCCAAAGTTTTACTTTTCGTTCATTTTTCTTTCCACCTTTTGCTTCCTATTTTTTTTTATTTATCTTCAGCCATATTTATAATGTCCCCGGCCAATCAGTTGTCTATCTTAAATTCTACTAAGTATTGATCGGTTGTGTTTTTAATAATACATATGTAAAATTATGTAAGTTAGCCATTGTTGGATTATTGGATTAAAGAGCTTAATCCCCTATAGCTCTGAACTATTGGATCAATTAAAGACCTTGTTACTTGGTTTGACCACCTTGAAAATACTCGAATATTTATTTATTTAAGTTACACAAGTTCAAAAAATATTCGTAGTCATTTATAAGTTATTTGACTTAAGAAATAAAAGGATACAACTAATAAAAATATAGTCCTAGCATTAATTTTAGAAATTTAACATCTTTATCAAAAAATAATATATTTGCCGAATAAATTTTTTTAAATTGTAATCGAATTATTGCTAAGGCAAATTTCCTGAAAATTATTGGTTTCAAAATGAGTGTTTTCTATTTAAAGGTCCGTGTCAATAAACAAAACAGCTGTTTCTAGAATGATGTAAACCCACTCGTTTTCAGCAAAATGTATAACCATTATGATAAAAAGATTTATGTTGAGCGAATGTTTCATTATTAAAGACAGAATTTAAAATTGTGAAATTTATTTTAATTTTGATGCACAATAATATATAGTGTAATTTTTAAAAATAAGATAAATTTTGGATTTCCAGTTATTTAAGAGTTCGGTTATGAGTGTCTTTTTGTTGCATTTGAACATTTTTTGTACTTTTCTTTATCTTCCCTTATTTTATTTTTCATACATTTTTCTTGTTAAAATTATTTCTTTATAATTAATCTTGAACCTTATTTATTCCCGTATCTTTCGTTTTTCTTTTTTCTAATAATACCTTTGATCCCTCTTCCATGATTTTTTCAAATTCTTCGTATTTTTCTTCCTCGTTCTTTATCTCCACTGATAAACTTATTAATTTGTAAGTAAAATTCATTACTAATATTGTCTTCTTTAAGTTTTTCATTGTATATTTTTCGTGTTTCCTTAATTAAAAAATATACCTATTAATTTAAAAGTTTGCTCAAAAAATAACACTATTCATAAAAATGGTCTTTATACGAAAATCATTTAGAACCTCTTAGATGAGTTCCGCATACAGTAGAGGAATTTCCCATGTTTGATAAAAAATAATAAATATTATTGCCGAAAAAAATGTTGTGACGTCATAATCGACAGAATTATTGGAATACCAAATCGGTAAATTATTGGTTTTTAAAATAAACCCTGTCAATAAAAACAGATGATGCTAGAATGATGTAAATTCACTCGTTTTCAGCAAAATGCAAAGCCATTGGGACAAAAAGTTTAATGTACATTTGCATTCTTAATTTTTCTCTTTTTAAAATATTTCTTTATAATCATTCTTCAACCATATTTTTCCCGTACTTTTCGTTCTTCTGCTTTGTAGTACCTTAGCTCCCTCTTCCGAGATTCTTTCAACTTGTATTGTTCTTCCACATGTTCCTTATTTCTGATAAATATTCTTATTGATTTGTAATTGAAATTCTTTACTAATATTGTTTTCTTTTTTTTTCTGATTTCCTAATTAGGAATATACCTATTAATTTAAAAGTTTCTCAAAAAATAAATGAATACAATGCATAAAAGTATAGTGCTTTTAGGAAAACCTTGTAAACTTTTTTAGAACCTCTGAAATGACCTCCTCGAAGAATTCGACATTAAATATTGCAGAATAAATTTTGTAAAATTCTAATTAATAATAGAAGTATTTGCATCAAAAATCTTCCGACAATTATTGGTTTCATGATGAACGTAATTTCTATTTAATGGTTCGTATCAATAAACAAACAACTGCTATTAGATTGATGTAAATTCACTTGTTTAGTTCGAGTCAAACTAAAATTCGATTATAAAAATGATGTGATTATTTAGAAAATATAAATTTCTGCTTTTATGTATTATGTTAGTACTTTGAGCTCTGACGATGGACAAATAAAGCGGCCGAAACGTCAGCATTTAAAGTAAAAATGCATCTTTTCACTTCACTGACCTATTCTTAAAATGAGTTTTTTTTCATCTTAAAACATACTAGTAGAGGTCAAAGAATTTACATCATAAAAAGATTAATGTTCAGCGAACATTGTGGGGGTTTATTTTAATTTTTACGCACAATAATAATAGTATAATTTTTAAATTTTAGATATAAGTAAGATACATTTTGGAGATCGGTTTTCTTTAAGTGTTTAAGTCTCCATTGGTTCAAGGTATTTATAATTCCCAAACATTATTAAAGAATTTGAGATTTCGAATTCTAGAAATTTCATCTTCTTCGAATGCTTAATCCAAATGTAGGATAGCAATAATATTTGCGGAACTATTTCATTCATGATTTACTCTAATTTATGTTGAGAAACGAGGATATATCTATGATGGCCCACTATTTAATATTGCAAAGCTGGCCTATTGCCTTCTTTTTGACCCTGTTCTACCCTTTATTTTCTTCTAATTAAAACCTCCAGGAATTTATATTTTTCATACGCCCCAGATAGAATTGGTTAAGTAAAAAAAATGGAATTTTCTGTATGAATAACTTAATTTTACAACACAATAATCAAGAGCAATCTAATATTAGATATAAAATAAAAATATCATTAATTCGTCTTTCTTATAAAATACTAAATCGTATATCAAATGTAGTTTATAAAAATTTTATAACTAATCTTATAAAAAGGCGTAGGAAGAGTAAGAAACGACGGAAAGAAGAAAATATTTGTGATGAAAGTACAATTAACACGTTGGCTCCCAAGCCCTAATTTCAGAATTTTATTCTGTTGGTATTATATGAATCAATAGAGGTACTTTGGTCGGGGACCCTTCTGTACCGTTTGTATTGCTGTTTATTGAAATTAATTTTAAAAACTTATAATTCCAGTTTTAAGGAATTTAAACTAAGGGTGAAATTAAGTATGGCTATTGTTGTTTATACATTTACAATACAAACGTTAAATGTTTGGACACATAAAATATGAATACTAATTTAATGTTTTTTTGAAAACATTTTAAACAAAAAAGAAGTATTTAGAGTCCAAGGTACAGTCGAAACAGTAGACTTGTCCGGGCGAATCGGCTTCGAAGAAGGCAAAGACCATGCCATTTTATATAGCTATACTGCTATCTTTTAGTAAGAGTTATTAAAAGGAAGACAGTAAAATTATGCATCACTTATGATGCTCATGCTAGCCAAGGTGTTAAAATAAAAAATTACAATGATTTGTATCAGAGATGGAATAAATACATTTGATATATTTTGAAATATATGGACTTGCATAAAAATGGATCTTAATACCCTACTAAGAGCTAAATTCTGAAACATCTTATAAGAGGCTTATGCGAGATGTGGAAAACGCTGGAACTAGTTCTTTTTTTTTCTTTTATTTCTTAATCTAAAGCCTTTCTTTTCTTTTATACAATTCCATTGTATACCTCTTTTCTCAGACGTCTTTTTTACTCTCTCATTCCATGTTTCTTCTTCATTTTCTTCGTGTATTTTTTCCTGTCACTTTTGCTTCATAAATGCTTTTGGTTAGTCCACTATCATAAGGCAAACATGTCCTGGAGATCTTAATTGCCCCTCTTCAATTTTTTCTCATACGGAGTGTCCGTTAAAATAATACACATCTTTGTGGATGAGGTATAAAAAAGTATGTAGAATAAAAATAGTCAAATATAAACCATGGTTTTTTAAACGTCCTAAAAATAAGTTTTTATTTTAGTACACCTAGATATTTAGAATTGTGGATTACAGGGGATGTAGAAGAGTAAAAAATGTTTTCTCGACAATTATTACACATCAAAACGATTTCTACCGTGGCGAAACTCGCAACTCACCCCTCTTAGACCTGTACTATTTCTTTTTTCTTTCAATACGCAATTTCTTGTGCGTCACACTACTTAGTAAAAGTGTGGCGACAAGTTTACCACCAAAATTACCCAATAAATGAACGTTTTACTGTCACATGTCCCTTTTTACCCAATGAGAAGAAACCCACCACTTGTGACGCAATTTCTTTCTCATCCCCTTGAAACAAAAAGGATTCCAGACAATGTAAGCGAACAGACAACAAGTGCCTTTTTTGGGTTCGTTACACAAAGCCGGCCATAAAACAAAAATAGCAAGTGAAACCCAGTTTTAATAGTCAATAGTTTTTTTAATCTCTCTGTGTACTCTAAATACTCTATTTTTAATTAAGTTAGTTTTTAATATAGTGATGTGTGAGAAAAAGTGCAGTGCTACTAAGTGAACATTAATTGCGTTATGGACGACGCTGTTAGTTAAGCGTCAGACCTGTTGATTCCCGAAAGATTTTTAAGTATCGGTTATGTATATAAGCTTCGTTATTTGAATATACAAGGTGTGGCAATTAAATAATGAGACAGCGCACTTCCTGTTGCGCTGGCTGTTGGGGGTGTGGTTGCTATTGATGTGTCGTTGAATTTGAATTGAAGGGAAAACATTTTCAGTCTTTGGAAGAGGTGAAAGAAAAACTGCAGAGTTGTTGAACATGGTAACAGCTGATGACATACAGCATTTCTTTGAACAATGGAAGGCACGTATGCAGCGGTACATAGATAAGGAAGGGGAGTATATTGAAGGGGATAAAAGTAATTTGTGACTTTGTTTGCAATAAATCACATTTATGACACCAATCGCGTTATTTAATTGCCACACCTCGTATGTTTTAAAATACATTTATCGCACATTATTCACTCATTCTCCCTCTCTATCTCTATTTATAATTATTTAATTTCCTCATATATATATATATATATATATATATATATATGACATGATATACATACCTTTTAAAAATATGCATTAATTTCGCTTTCAGTCTCATTTCTGTTACATTTATTCTTATTTTTAGGTTTTCTGTTAATGTCCCTATTTCACTCCAGTATAATAGGGATGGTCTGACAATTTGTTTTACTACCTTCGTTCTTTTATCATTTTAGAATATTCTCTCTTTAATTTGTTAAGAGAATAAATAAAATTATTTGCTTAACACAGGCAAAATATTATTGAATGAAAGTCCTAATCGAAATATTCTTGGCTGGATCCGACGTAAAATCGTCGTTACAACGCAATTCCATTAAACTTTAATTGATCGATAATACGAGCCCGACTCTAATCTAACTATTAAACAAGACATAAGACGAAAAACAACAATCGCCGTTTTTACCCCCTAAACTACAAGAATAATCTTCTATGTTTCAACCCCCTCCTCCAAAATTGCCGCCACCTTTGGCCTTACTAGCGAAAATAAATGCATTTCTGGGCGATCGATGACTAGCGTTACACATCCGGCCGCCGGGACCGTACCTCTTCTAAGACGCGTGGGCGTCCCTTCTCCCGCAGCGTCCCGGCGCTAAATGCGCTGTGTGTCAGTAGAAGTCACTAACAAATACCAGAGTTCCTCTTTTGTACTTTGCAAACTTTTCAAATACTCTGCAACAGTTTTTATATAGTCTTATTTGTAATATAAGCTGTTGATAATTTTACCGTAATTTTGTAAGATTAGTTATTTCACTTGAATGACTTCCTGGGAATCCTTCTTTATAGATCTGGTATACATATTTGGAAGTATATTTTTTTAAGTAACGTATACCGGCTCATAGCAAACTACTCCGTTTTACCATCGCGCCTACGCCGCGCAGACTTTTCATTCACGACGCCCACGCGACGCCGTGACGTAATTCGGGTAGACGGCGCCAACCACTACGACTAAAAGCGCCGTCACAACCCTCGCGAACGTAGCAGACGACGGCGGTTTCGTACATTTCAAGTCGAGACGAATTTTCTAGTGCAACGTTACTGCGACAATTGTCAACAGTTAGTTTTGCGAAAAATTCAACGGCGCAAATGTTGAATTGAAATACCTCAATAATTATTGCAAATGGAAAAAAGGTCTATTTTATGAAGTAGTGTTTGTTACAATCTGTGAATTCTGGTTTAAAGTAAAAACAGGGAGATCTGTTGCCATTGTGCGAATCACTGTTGCTATTTGGAGATTAACTGCTGATTTTGAAGTTGTCAGTTGAGAGTATGTTCTGTACTTATTTTATTAGTGGAGACTACGTTGTGCAGTTAGTTTATTAGTGTTTTACTATGTAGATTAAACTTTAGTGTACAACTATGAGTTGTGGAAGTTTTTCAAAAAGGAATAGCATTAGTGCGGACTCTGAGGACGCGTATGACGAATTTTGGCGGGAAATGGTAAGGCTTGAATCTGAATAAAAATAGCCTTAAAACATATATTTTCTATGTCCATTAGTTTTCAATAATCATGGACATTACAGGTCCATAATTTAAAATTTTCATGCTACATAATATTTACTGGAAGCTGAAAGGCAATTTGTTTGATGTGATTTGAGTATCAATGATTTGTTCTAACTAATAAAAATGTTGATATTAGCTCTAGGTTAGAATGGATTTTTCTCTATCTATCACGTATCAACTCTATTTTACAAAATTATTTAGGATTTAGTTTAGCATTAACATTATATTATTTTAACTCCGATAAGTTAATTATAACGTGCGAAAATTAAAAGTTAATGGATATTTATTAGCGTGTCACCAAGCAAATTAATTATTTATTACAAAATATTACCATTGTAAATCACCTAGAAGCATGTTATCATTTTTTTACGTTCACTTTGTTATTTTTTGTTTTAATTTGAAGCTGCTCTCCTATATTAGTAACTATTATTCCTAGTATTTCGTGTCATTAATAACTAATGGAAGACCAATACCAGTTATTACTGGCAATACTCTCTAGTAGATTTACAGATAATTGCATATCCTTCATTCGATAAAATTACTTTATAAATATTAGAAAACGAAATTGTTGTTGTTTACCTACACAAAATCGATAGAGAAAAATTGAAATTCTTTTAAACCTTGTAGTCGTTGTTTCTAAAATTACAAAGAAAAGTTAGCGTTAATTTTTAATAAGCAATTCGCTTAAATTGCTGAAGATTGTGTAACGTTGTGCTATGAAATTTGATAAAAAGTATTGTATTGCATAAAGTTAAATTTTGATCTTAATTTTGATTTACAATCATTGTTTATAATTATTCTTCTATCAAAATGTATTCATCGTTTATCATTGTTTATTTTGTCTACTTTTTCCGATTTATCACTACTTACTTCCTACTTGTTTCCCCAGCTTCAGCAAAAAGTTACTTCCTAGACCCTTCCCATTAACAGATCCAGCTCCACCTTCGACCTTCTTACAGGTGAAATAGTGAAAAAATATTTATAGGAAAAACTACTATCATAGAGCAACATCTTGGGATATTAATTATTATTCAATATGGTAGAAATATGTACAGTTAAAAATCTTCCAGTGCTTATCATTTGTATAGACCATTAAGAATTCTACCATACTGGCTAGAAATGATTTCGAAGAATATGTCAGTGATTTAATTTTTGGTAACCAGTTCGGTTTCAGAAGTTGCCACGCATCCAGTCAACAAACAATGTTACAGGAACGCAAACCAAACTTAAGAAAACAAAAATATAAAACATGCCCTTGACAAAGACTTACATTTCAAGTTAACAAAACAGGTTTCAATTCACTTTTAAATATTCTTCATTATATGTACATACGACCGCTATGTTCAATAAAAAAAAACTTCAATAAATATACCGGACTAGTTGACCTTGATCATTTCCAAAATTAGATCGAGCACTGGTAAATCAACTCGATAAGCCCTAATATGTCAAAATATGAAGAAAACTATCTTGACCTTCATTTTAATAAAATATTAATCTAGAGAGAAGATACTAAAAACAAAAGACTTCCACTAGACTTGAAAATAAGCATATTTTGGCTAATAAATAAGCTCTGGAAAACATACCTGATTTGAACTCACTTAGATAGATTTTGCAGTGACTTTCTGTCCTATCCTACTCCATCTTTACAAATCTTTTATAGTGTTTCATATTTAATAAATTTGAATAATAGTTCTACTTTTTTGCTAACTTAATAAAATGCTGACACCATCTGATGAAAATGTAGGTATAATTTTTTCAAATGTTGATATGGTTGATAACAACAAAATTCTGGTTTTATTTTTTTCGTTGCTCATCCGAAAAAAATCATAAAACAAAAAATGAATTTTTATTCATAGTACCCCGTTATTTCTGGCTTAAGGGCATTAACAATAACAGATTCAGTTCAAAATATTGCTAAAGAACCAAATGCAAATATCATGATTTAGAGTGGGGGCGGTTATTATGTTTATTTTAGTCCATATAATGTATTGATATTAAATAAATAAACATTTTGTTGCCTCACATGGTCATAAAAAACTATACCACTGTAAGACATACAAAATATGATATATATTGCTTTAATTTACTTTTTCAATAATTATTTTATACAGATTTAATAATAATTTCCTTCAAATATCCGAAGATATTTTTCTTTGGTAATTTCAATAGACGTTATAATACATATTTTGGTTATAGGATTCTGTTCTCCATTTTATACACTTGCTTCTATGATTGTTGATTAATCAACAAAAAATTGAACTGAACAATGTAAATTTTAAAGAATATTGAATATATAAAATACATTTACATTTTTTATAATATAACGTTCAGATACCAGGTTTAATATTTTATTCAAACAAATAAACAACACACATTTTAATTTAAAAAAAAATGTATGCCAATCTTATCACTCATTATTATTTGAACTTACTTACATCCTGTTCTAGATTAATAAACAGCTGATAGATAAGTATGTATAAACGAATATAAAATTCATATCTTACCTTTTGTAGAAATTAATTATATTTTTAATTATTAGCTTCAAGATATATTAGGAGGGTTTAAGAAAATTGCTATCTATTTAAATAATTTATCTATAAGCCATAAAATTAAGCATTGAATGGTAAAAAAATTATTAGGCTTGTTTATTTGTATTTTCATGAATGATGATGTTGTTTCATTCAACTAATGCTTAACATTGCGATAATTGTTAATTACAGAACTACAATTGTATAATAATTATACCCGCATGAGTCAGATGAATTATTTCTGTTTTTCTGTGATGGTTTCCGCTGGAATTATTCTAAAGGGGACCTTTGGAAGGTGATATAATACATGTATATATTTTACGCTTATGAACTTTTATATTTTATTTTATACTATTCGAAAATGTTAATATTTTCAATAAAAATGCGTGGTAATAATAAAAAAAGGCATATTTTGACCCACTGTACATTACAACCATTTTTCAATCTGTCTTATTAAAAAAAAAGTCTGATTTTGCAAAAATTGTCCACCAGTAGAACTGTTGCTAATTTGTTGTCAGTAATATATTAGGGATACTTTTTATATAATAACATACTGTTTTTGAGTGAGGAAAACCAATAAAAAACAAAATGGATTCTCCGAAATCGTAATTCCATTTTTCCAAGAACCAGCGACGTAATTCTTTTTATCTTATGTTGTAAACTAATAGATAGGCGCAAATAAAATATTTACATAACACTGAACAATATGTGACGTTAATCGATGGTTTTCTTCAAATTTTCGAAATAGTGGGCGACCACTCGCCAAATTAATTATTCCACTATGCAAGTTTGACATGATTAATCTTTCTGATAAGATAAAACAATGAAATGGCCCCATACATTGTTTACTCGTATTTAAACAAATACTTTTAAAAATATTATCAGTTACCTAGCAGGTTGGTAATAAAACGAAATAGTTTTTTTATGATTATCATGCAAGACAACTTATTTAAGGTTTGTAGAATAAATTAGTTATTTTTTAACCGAAAACACAAAAAAATTCTAGAACTGTATTTTTAGGTATACACAAAAAATAATAGATTAAAATTATTATTTCACCATATGCCATAAATCACTGTTCTTTCTTAATATTGAAGCATCCATTTTAATCCCTTTTTCTTTTGTTACAGTGTGGAATCGAAGGCGATTCTGATGACGAAGAGCTGGGAGCAATGAAAGACCTCACAATTAACACTCAACAACAAGATGATCATGAAGCTCAGCAGAGACTCGCTGTGCTCAGTTTTGAGCAAGTTAACAGACTCAACGAGGTTATGGACGAGGTCGTCTGTATACATGGCAGAGGTAAGTCCAATTTATTTCAATTTGTAGTAATATACGTTGTATTCTAAGATTCCTCAAATTTAGTCATAACGATAATATAACTATTATCACTAGAAGTGTTTTCTTTAAAGAAAATGCTATCTGGTATTTTGTTTTTTAATTAGTGAAGTGAATCGGGTTATGACATAACCTTCTACATGTAGCAACCTTAGATAGTTTCTGGAATATCTTTTATATCTTTATTTTTGTTTCAGGAAACTTTCCTACCTTAGAGATCAGACTCAAGGATCTCGTAAATGTAGTGAGGGAGAAACTGGAGGCTGACACCACAGCAGGAGGAGCGGGCATGAAGGTTAAGGATATCAGGTTGAACGGAGGAGCCGCTTCCCACGTGTTAGCAACCGAGAGTCAGCCTTACAACGACTTGGATCTCATTTTCGGCGTAGAACTCTCCAGCTTGAGAAACTTCGATAGAGTCAAGTCTGCAGTGCTCAGTTCACTTTATGAGGTAAGAAATACTTAACTAATAATCAACTAGGCATTTATATTTGTTTCAATCTTACGGCTGCTCAATATCCATGGGGTGTTCTTACTTCTCAACCACCTGAATATACTTTAGCCTGTGAAGGATCTATTTGAGAATAAATTATTTGTTTCAGATGTTACCGGACGGTGTAAACCGCAAACGTATCTCCACCTGTAGCTTGAAAGAAGCCTACGTAAGCAAGATGGTGAAAGTGAATCAAAATACAGGTGGTGACAGGTGGTCACTGATATCCCTCGGGAATTCACGAGGCAGGGGGGTGGAATTAAAATTCGTGGACTGTATGCGACGCCAGTTTGAATTTTCGGTCGACTCTTTCCAAATAATCTTAGATTCCCTTCTGCTATTCTACAAATGCAGTGATTTACCTATTAGTGAGAACTTTTACCCAACCGTCGTGGGGGAATCAGTTTATGGAGATTTCCAGGAAGCCCTCTACCATCTTCAAAAGAAACTCATCTCTACCAGGTACCCCGAAGAAATTAGAGGAGGTGGATTATTGAAGTATTGTAATTTGTTAGTCAAAAATTACAAACCCGCCAGACCGGATTACATCAAAAGGCTGCAGAGGTAAGTGTACAGTATTCAAAATATTTCTATAATAAATGCACGTGTTTGCAATTATTTTACTAATTACAAGGAATAAATAAATCAACAGAATAATTATTTTAATTTTTAAAGTGGTATTTTACAAAATGAATTAGTCCATATTTCATTCATGAGAGTTTAATGTTAAAATACAAACGTGTAACATTTTTATGGTACGCAGCAAAAAGTAAAAGTAATAAATTAAATTGACTGTTTCTACCCTTACTTTGTGGAATCATCCATTATAAATATAACTATGCAAATTCAAGATAAGTATAATCTCTCTATTATATTCTTAAAAGTAATAAATGCTATTGTTAATGAAAGATAAATTTTGTTGAAGAAAATTTAATTCGGAATAACTAAGAGTAATTATTACGAAGGAATTACCTTTTAAAAAACTTCATTTCAGAATGATACACGTATACAAAATAATTTCGTGTATTTTTAATCGGATGTTTATGTGACAATAAATCACGATTCAATGTAGGTACGTACATATATTAAAAAATATTTGAAGATTCAATGATATAAATATGGAATGTGAATGTGAAACATTAGGGAGGTGGCTCCGTTAAGCATCAACAAACCCACCCATTATAGATTCTCTTGGGACTTACTCAGTTTGTCAATCAGCGTATTGTGTTAAAATTTGACATCATCATTCATATTGGTACATCACTGCTAGCACAAGCATTTGGTCTAAGGGCTCGTTTAAACAGTGTCTGTAGCTGCTGGTCAATAGGCAATAGTTGACATGGGAAATTCGCGTACAAAGAGGGTCACCATGATTAGTTTAAACGATAGCAGTATTTGGAGTATAATAACTGGCATCGTCAACTCGCATTGTGTAAAAGATTTTTACCAAATTGCTTTCCTGGCTAGAATGTCAGATGTGCTCTCATCTAAAGTCATGATTGGTGAAGACAAGTAGTGCTTGTCTGCTGTCTGTAGCGATAACTCAGTAAGCAATTTGAGCTACCCTTTCACCTTTTTACAAATGCTTATTGTATATTGGGTTTAAGAATATGGAGTACATGAGTCATTATGAGTCTTCTGATTTGATACACAGCACTACAGTTCAAATGGTTTTGTCCTCTTCAATCTACGGAACAAATGGTGGATGTGCACCTGCCGAAATACTTCTGTCTTCTCATGTAGGTGAAGTCCATCTTTGTGCTTCTTAGTAACCTTTTGATCTCTTATTTAAGTATTAGAAAACCAAGCTCTCTGTGTACGTGGGTGTACCCCAAGTACCATGTAGCATTCAATATTGTACGTAGACATTTATTTTGGAATGTTTGGATTAGTTTAATATGACTATAATTACCCCTAGAATTGTATACCACACAGTAAGATCTGCTGATAAATCAGAGTTGTATTATACAGAGAGAGGGTAAAGTGTCTTGTTGTGTACCATATGTACTGTCTGAATTTTAGGTTTTCCTTTTTTCTTCTTAATATGTTCTTTCTATCTTTATTTATCATCCATTGTCATTTCAATTTTTTGTTGTTTTCAAAGGGAACTATTGATCCATTTTGTATCAGAGGTGGAGAATCGTCCAGAATTTTGTTAGTAAAGATCGATTTGGTTTTATTCAGTTTGACTTCAATTTTTTGGTCCATTCGTATATGGTATCACTTGGTGCTTGTAGTTCTCATCCTGTCCTGTTGCAAGCTAGGTCCAAATACACTTCCTTGTGCACTCCCGCTTGGATATCTTTCAGCTCTTTTTGTCTGATTCTAAAGAGTCTGTTCGACATATAATATTTTAGGATTTGTACATACAGTTTATTTATCTTGTATATTACTCCCCCATGCTAAACCTTGTAAATGGTTTGCGGAACATCAATAAATAAAATTGCGCAGGTTTTTTCTCTTTTATGATAAGTATACATGTCAGTTTATTAAATTTCAAGAAAAAGTATTGTAACGAAATTATTCGTCTGTACTAATACATAATTTAATAAAAAAATACAAGGTAAAAATAGTTCGTAGTATCCATATCTAATCAAATACTAGAACTTTCAATAAAGTATATGAATGATCGGAACATGTAATTTTCCACAACGTGCTATTTTCTCTTAATAAATTATTGACAAATTCAAGGGTATAGAAAATTAATACTTCCTGGACTTTGTCATTAAAAAGATACTCTTTAAACTTAAAATTACTGTGGTTTAAATTTCTGCATTATTAAAGTATCATTCTCTTCCGGTAATATTTACCTAACGTCATAAAGATAACTTTGTTAAGAGGATTGACGCATACTTTTCAGAATTAAACAAAATAGAATCCAATGAATTTATATTTCGTTAATATATTATCATTAAAAAACAATTCTGAGTACTGAAACGCATTGTATAGTTTCTAGTTACTTCTGTAATATTTTCTTAGGACTTGAACTATTAACTTTCACATATGTTTCAAAATGTTAATGTCTTATTACAAGAGAAATAATAAACTTGTTAGTCATCCTATTAAATAATTTGTATTGATAAGATAATTGTGAATTTTTAAAACCACTTCATTCTGTTATCAAAGGTTTTAAATTACTACTTGCGAAACTTAATTGAACAATCCCAATATTGGTTCAAGTATCAAGAAACAAATTACAAAGAAAATTCAAATGTTTTACTACCTAAAAATTTTTATTATAGATCTCATACGAATAATCGTAGTTGTTTTTCAAGACCGAAATACAATTCAAACGACCTCTTGGCACATAAATACGATGTCAGTACACCGAAAATTCACACATTCGTAAAAAAGTGTCTTCTAAATCGATCCTAACCCAATTCTTTGGAGTTCTTGGCATTTGAGAATCCTCACGGATTCAGGGTCATTTTTTATGTAACCTACTTTTCTGACGTATTTAGTTCATTTCTATCGACCATTGAATACCAATTATTCCAATACAGTGCTGTTCATAAAATAAATTTGGGAACTTCTTTGAAGACAAAAATATTTTTCAGATTTAAAGAAAGTCACATCATAAATCGAAATCAAATATAGGTTTCAAAAAAACTTACAAAAAAACACAATAAACCAAGATGCTAAATTCAAAAGTTATTTACTAACATTTAAAGCAAACTGTAATTCACAGACAATACCAAGATGTTGAAACTAACTTCAACTTTGTAAAGAGCGAACATAAAATAAAATTGGCTCCCTAGTGTGTTTGTGAAAACCACTACCAAATAAACATACGTACATAGAATTTTCCCTTAGAGAAATTTTTTAAATTAGGGTAGGAATGAAATAATGATGTCACATCACTTTTTTCACGCAATTTATTTACGACAAAGATATAATTTACACGTAGAAATACTCTTTATTTGCGTCGTAACAAAACTATTTTCGTAAATAACCGAAGCGAAATTATATTTGATGTTTGGGATTGGAAAAAAAATAATTAAATCCAATTACAGGAAACCAGTCACCAAACTCTAGTGGAAAACAGGAAATACGATATTACTATGGATGAAAAATAAATTATAGATGATGTTCTAACAAACTACTATTGATCAATTTTTTAAAAAAATTGTACGTGTTATGTACAAAATCATTAGAAGTAAATTTACATAAATATATTTATAATTTTAACTTTGTTACCTTTATTTGCTGCATTATTATTATTACGAATATTTGGAAATAAATATTAAATTCGCAAATAGGTTCGCATATTTTTTTTATTTGTTTGATTTGTTCAATACTGTTGTAAATTATAGTAAAGGCACGTACATAAAAAATAATTTTTCTTAAAATGGACTGTTATATTGAGAGATATATTTTGAAAACCAAAATTTTGTTAGTATTTGTTATTAGTTATCCAAACTAACATAATTTATATAATTATAGACAAAATGTTTTATTTTAAACTTTGAGTTTCAAAGTTATTCACTTATCTTTCCAGGTAAAGGTGTGAAATATTTATTAACTTGATAGGATATTAGGTAGATTAAAATAATTTCTAAAACGTACTACTATTTTTAACAAAATTATAGTAAAACTTCATTACTCTGTGAAAAACGATGATTAAATATCAAAAAAATTACTTTATTATTTTTTAACCGTAGCGAATGATGAGGTTTAAATTAAAAAACTATTTAATTTATCGGTTAAGTCAATTTTCATTTTTCTATAAGCGTTTTTTTTTCAAAAACTTTTTAAGTGTTTCATTGTTTTTTGTATACTCCTTATTGCTCAACCATAAATATTTAACATGAATACCATTAAATCAATTAAATGTATATATCCATCAATTGAACTGTCATAAATTTTATTAATGGTAAATTGCCGTCTAGTTTCACTAATTTTTTATTAATTGAATATGATCGATGCTCTAGTACAAACGAGCAATACAAATATTTCAAGATAATAAATAACCTAAGTGCCAAAACAAATCAATTTTTGAAGTTTTGACAATTTAGATAAAAGAAATACTTTAAAGGTATTTCACAACTGAATGGTTATTGCAACCAACTTGAAATAAAATTTTGGAATTAAAAATTCAAAACTAGTTTGCGCAGATTTATTTTATTAATAAAAATAATTTTGATAAAATGATATCGGTAAATATATGTTTTACTTAATAAAAAATGTATTTCTTTGGTGTCGAAGTGTCATTAATAAATAACTTCAATCACATTAGTTACAAAATAATGAAAAGTGATTGGCTCTTCCAAAAATACAATTATTTAGTAAAATAAATTGCATATTGAAAAACAGAACCTAATTCTTTATACCGGCGCAGGTTTTATTAGTATAATGTAATCTTTGGCAATATTCGCAACAGTAATTACCCAGGTTATGCACTTAAATAATTGAGCATTAATAAGAATGTGCGAGAGAGATAAAAAGAAAATGTAATGGATCTTTCACAGCTCTTTTTTAATTTCTCATTTGTAATGCTCGTACACTGAAGTAATTTATCTTTATTGTGTAAAATCTTTAGTCCACTGAATGTGCAACATTGCAACATGTTGCATAAATTATTTAAAGTGTGGATACGAAATAATTCTACATTTTATAATGAATGACACGAGTTTTTAGACTTCCAGAAAATATTAAAATCTTGATAATTTGTGTGGTTTCAACTTTTATAGTTATAAAAAATTAACAACTCGCTAATTTAAAGTTATGTGCAATTTTATATTGACCCAGTTTAGCATCATTAATATTGCGATAGAAACTAATAGAATGATCATTTAAAAACACTTTTTTAAATATTACAGGTCAATAAAAAATGAAACTATTATTTTTTACATAAAAACCTATATTTATACATTTTAAAGTTGCGTCACTTTTCCAGTTCTTCTATTTCTTTTTTTCTTTCTAATAGTTTCTGTTTGTTTCAGGTATATGTGCTCGCGTTTCTTCATAGACTTCCCAGACATAACCCAACAGAAAGGTAAGTTGGAGAATTACCTGTGGAACCATTTCGTCGAACCTGACGAAGAAGCCCTGCGCCACCAGTACCTGATGCTTCTCCACAACGTTGTAGAAGAGTCCACCGTCTGCTTGATGGGTCACGAAAGACGCCAGACCCTCCAATTGATCAAAAGCCTTGCTTGGCAGGTCCTCTACCAGGACCAGCAGCGCATGATGACTCAACAGCCTCCGCCTCTTGTCTACGCCAATGGCATCGTCTACGCTCCCATCATCCAAACCAACTGCTACTGCACGTGTAACACCACGTGGATGCCGCAGTGCTGTTCGTGATGCGTAAACGTTATCGATACGAATTAATTGTTGGACACACCTCATATATGACGAAATAAGATAAATATAGAAGTCCGACTAATTATTGGACGCACCTCGTACATGACGAAGCTGTGAAAGTATAATTTGTCCTTCTAGTGTGTTGGGAAAGTTGTTGAATGCTCCTCGTATTGTGGACTATTTAGAAGGTATCAGTTTAGTTTTTATGATGAAATCATTCCAAAATTTTAATTGAAAAATGTGCTGGGCTATCTTAAGAAATTTTTTTGTTTTACAAACTTGATTGATGCGTTTATTGGGGTTTGTACCGAGTACAAAATTTATATTATACGAGGGTAAATCGCTTACTTATTTTATTTTTATTTTAATGATGTAAAATTCAATTCAAAAAGCATACACATGCACAAAAATATTTAGTATAAAATGGAGTCTAAAAAGCAATTCACAAAACCTGTGTTTATGTAATTGCATTTAATCAAAATAATGTATTCCATTTTAATAAAAATTTAAAAGAAAGCGGTATTACTGTATATATTAATATATGACTTATAAAATAGTATTTGTAATAAGCTCTATTTTACAAAAAATAAAATAAAATACCAGACGCTAAAGAAACATGACTTATTAGTATCCCCGGACCTGGCAAAAAAAAATAATTTCAAATTTTGTGATATAAAAAAATTATCCATCGATAGAATAAAACGAAAAACAGGTCCTAAAATTATAGTCTGGTGTTTACAAAAATTATGTATATTTCGTTTTTAACAATTGAAAATTGGTTTTTTGCTGTAATTTATATGGGAGTTTATAATCAGTTATAGTTACCTACTTTATTATATGCTTTTGTTTGACTCATATTGAGTTCTAAAAATATTTAAAAAAGTGCCAACATGTCAAAAATGTAATTTTTTCCGATATATTCAAGAATTGTACCCATGCAGAACTATTTTCATCTTGGTATTTGATATGACTTTAAAATACAAATAATTGTTTTTAAAAAGCTTACATATGAAATTTTTAACCATTATGATTTATATCTTAAATCTACTTAATTATGTAATAAGTTGCGTTCCAACAAAAATCAAAAAATATTTTTTATGTAAGGGTTCGTACACTAAAATTTGAATCATATTTTCCCGAAAGCTTCAATGTTTTCTACACTTTTATCCAAGTATTCCGTTCAAAATGAAGTGAGATATTTTTTATAAAACAACAAATCAATCCAAATTGAAAATGTTCCATCTTGAAGAAGTTATTATATTACTTGCCAAATTGTACCAAAATACAGTAACCGATAATTATTATCTCTTTTTTACCGGAAAAACATTATCGAAAGACTGAATTGGATCATATTTTTGCCTTTTTCTTAAACGAGAGATAAATTATCACCTTACTCGTATGTATCTAGAATCAAGTCCAAAATAATGTTTATCACATTTTAATACATAGTGATTACGTTTTGAAGATATAGATAAATTAGTATCAATTATGTTATATTAAAAAATATAAACAAAAATATGCTAGTCTACATTATATTTAAACTGAACGGAATTTTAAAAACAAATTTTCTTTGAAACGAAGGCTACTAATTTAAATTGATTGAAACAATCTTACTTTAAGAGGATTTCATTTTATGTTTTGTAAATATAATTCCTTCAGAACTTACGAAAATTTCCAAAAAAGATTCTATTATTTCATACTTTAACAGTAATATAAATTTTTTTATTTTATCTTCTGAAATTAAAGTTATTTATTAAACTTTCCAATATCTTTGAAATTACACAATTATTTACACTCTCCTCTTAAGTGTCATTTAAGCCAAACGTTCCAACTGTAAATTAGATCATAAAAACAATTTAAGAGTTGCATTACTTTTAAGATGGCCCTATAATGTTTGATTGCTATAACTTGAGGCTTACGGTTACTAAAATGTGACGCATTAATTTTGGTGTGAATGGCAGTGGCTGTGACAAAAAAACAAAAAATACTTTACTTTGGGTTGTGTACATGTGAATTAGCGATTAAGCGATTTTAAATTTAAAAAAGCAACCTGAAGGATTATCTGTCTTGTTCAATCGTCAACAATCAAAATTCAAACGGCGTATTCCTAAGCTAAATAAAATACACCGTTTGGAAGTTTTTTGTGTATTGGTATAAACTATACGATATTTTCTATTTAAGAAAATGTCGTGGCAGTGGCTTCTATTTTAAATTTATTCCAAGATAGATGGTACATCGTATATTTTGTCCTTCTTCAAACTATTTTCAAGAAGTTCGACAATTTTTAAACCATGTATGAAGGGATATATTTAAGATTGTTGTGTTTCGTTTTAAAGTCATCTTGAACCAAAATTTTATAGCTGTAATTTATATCTAGTAGTAAATTTAGTAAAATTAACTATTAATATTGTGTGAAAAATATAATTTGATAATTGAAACTAAAAAATATCCGTACACAAAATAATATATTTTAAAAACGTTTTGTGTTAGTGTTAGATAATATTTAAAATATTTAAGATATGGTTGAATTTTAAAAATAGAAAAAACGTTAAAGTATATAAATAAAAAATAAAAAATAATATAAAATTATAATTCAAAACTTCAGCTGTACATATTGAAAAAATGAGAAGAGTCCATGTATTTACTACATATCAGATTAGAAGAGATCTGCACAAATGACTGTAATGACTATAGTTACTTATATATTCATAGTCTGTATAAAAGTACTAAATAAGTCTATTAGGTTCAAGATGACAAATATTTTATAATATTTTTCCTGTTTTCTATTCGCTTTTTGATACACTCTCTATATTAAGACAACCAATTAATTGGTCAATTCCATTTTCTCAATCCCAGCAATTGTGTATTACGAATTCACCTTTATTTTATTTTTATCAGAAATACATTTTTGAGTCTCAATACAGTTTTTTTTATTTTTTGATCTTTATTTTGATTAGAATTTAAATAAACGCCATAAAGTTTTAATTACGCCAAAATAGCCATTTAACAATTATTATCAACCAACTAACATAAAGGGTAACATTTAGGGTTCAACGTTTATTTAACTTCTGATCTATTATTTTTAGAAATGTTTGTTTTTGGGTTTTTTGACATTAAAAGGCCTTCAGGTTGCAAAAATATGAAATTAAAAGATTCTAACATCGCCAGTCGCAATAAGTATTAGTATATAATAAAACTAAAATTCCATATATTTCTCAAATTCCAGAAAATTTGCCCAATATATTGTTAATAAAATCTTTAATATTTCCAAATATGTATGTTAACTGAATGAAGTAAATTAAATATTTCATTAATTAGTAAAATAGAGGAAAATTAAAGACTTTATTATTATTAATTATACATATTTTGAGACATTTATTGTCGTTAAACTTAATATAACTGTAGGGCTAAAACTTGAAACTGTATTTTTAGAATAAAAGTAAATACTCGAGTCAAGCGGATTTAAGAAAACATCGTTATATTTATGTAAGTCAATATCGATGAACTGATTGTTAACCTTCATGACAACTAGCTCTTTATTAAAAGCAACAAAATCTGCCAAAACTGTATTACTTAAAACAAGGTTCGCAATCCAAAAAATCGACAATGACATAAATTTGCATAAACATAAAGCATTATTTTTTGGACCACATTTTATAAACCACACTGTACAAGAAAAGTTCCGCTTGATTCTCTCAGAAATAATATAGACTGTTATGGTGACCTCCACAAATTAAACCTATAAGTACTTATTAGCGAAGGAATGCTGAGGATGAAGTCAAAATCGGTCGAAACGTAGGATAGTCAAGATGACAGAGGTATGATATTTTCGACCGATCAGGTATATAATAATATTTTTTGAGTCCTTACTGTGGGATTCTGCGCTTTTTTTAAGTTATATACTATTATTATAAATAAATAAAGATAAAAATGTCTATTTTGAATGATTATAATGTATGTTATTAAGGGCTTGATCTGTATATTTTTATTGTTCCATAAGCCCATTTAAAGTATATAAGATCTCAAAAAAATGTCAAAAACCCAATAAAAATTAATAAAATCTACAAACAATACTTAAAAACGTATTTTATTAAGCTGCATTATACCTTTCCTTTTAAAATTTGAATCGAGTTAAATTGGTAACTCCTATATGAACGGGATTTATAGCTTAACTATTGGAAAGACGAACATACGGTTTTAAAATCCAAGTACTGCTAATTCTTAATAGATAAAAATAGTACTGGACCTAGGAAGGATTATAACCTTATGGAATTATTTCAATTTTTTTTTATTCAGAAATTGTTTTGAGAACGTTTTTTAATTTAATATCTTTAGTAAATAACTAAATTTTGTACATTAAATTTTAGGACAAAATGGAAAGAGTGATACATCGTTGAAATTATCTTGGCAAGAGGTTTATAAAAATGTAAAAATATACGAGGTGTTCCATTTAAAATCAAAATTTTTGTCTGGCTCTGCGTTCCTGAATACACTGTATATTTGGAACTAATTTTAAAATGTGAATCTCAAGACTGTGTACACTTTTTGTAAAAACTTTTTTTTCTTAACTTCAGTAATAGCGGAATAATCGAGCTTTGCCACACTAATGCCTCACCCTGTATATTTTACTAATCGAATTATAAGATAAAAAGGTAAGTTTTAAAAACATATACCAATATTGATAAAATATTTTAAAAACATGTAAATCAAACATTCAAAATATATAAGTTTATGGACTGTAAATTTAATAAAACGATTAGAAGAGAATTATGTAAAGTTACTGCAATAATATAATTGAAAATTGAAGTAAAGAGCTGTTTGATGCTTAAACTCTATTTACATTTCAAATAAGTCCGATCTAAATAGTGATCAGCGCGTGTTAAGCGCATGCTAGCTTCGTGATTGCAAATTCTCATAATACTATTGGGCGAGCGAACGGGAGACAAAATGTACTACCAGGCTAGTATTCGGAAAATTTGCTGCGTACAGTTTTGACAATTTGAATTTTATTTTTCAGTGTACATTTTTGTGATGTTCTTCATTTTGGTTGAACAAAAGTCAGTTTTATTGCAGAATATACGTGTTGTTGTTGTCATTGATAACTTTTTGGTTGAGTATTTTATTTATGCATAATACGGTTTTGTTCTAGTTGAACGTTCACATGCTTCTGTTGACGTTAATCGTGTTTAATATATGAATAAATTGTAGATTATGGTAAAGTTTAGCAACTCTTATATTCACGTTGTGATCTGTAGTGCTCTAGTTTAATTTTTGTAGGTGTACCAAGTAAATTATTTATGGGCGACAACTATAACTTTTGAACTGTTTGATATATTTTTTAAAATTCGGGTTGCTTAAATTAGAGTCAGTTTTGAATTATCTGACGAAAAAATTCAACACTTACGGTTTCACGTAAAATGATGCAAAAGTTAAAAATTTAAATTATTTTATTTTTTATTTTATTTTTTATTTTTTTATATTTTTATATATTTGGGTTCAACATGTTCAAATACATACTAATCAACTATCAAATGTCACTTTAGAATTAGTTTTTCCATTTTTTTAATATTATTTTTTAAATGTATTGATGGTGCCCTTATTGAAATTAACATAAACTGAAGCAAAATTATCTAGTAATCATTTTTTGGAAATAGTATTTACACATATTTTATTAATGATTAAATTTGAGGATCCCAGTTTTTCAACTTAAACACACTTTTTTCAAAAAAGTCATATATGGGCACCCTTTACTTTAAATAGCTGTTGCAAGTATCAATAAAATGATGAACCTAGTAATTTCCTTAGTTCTTAAATAAAGAAGTAATTTCTAATTTTCTGATTTTTAATGACATAACTTTTTCCTGAAGTTGAGTCTGTTCTTCTATTTATCTTGTTTTGTTCTGACATAGTTTATTGTTGTTTGACGTTTTTAATTCCTTCAGTCAGTTCTTTCGAAGTATCTCTTCTTTTCTAGCGCTCCCCATATCTCTTCTTACTTACAAGAAAGTGGTCTAACTGATCAAAGGTGAAGCTTCCAAAATCTCGAAAGTTGAAAGAAATATGTGGTTAAGGTGATAAAAATCGAAGAAGAAGAAAATTGGACAATAGTTGAGCAAAGAGGTTTATGCTTTGTATGCACCTGGTCAAATTGAATACTTTCCGTCCTTAATTTTGTTTACAATTCCTTTCTTACTTTTACTTATTTTGTTAGTAAACCATTAAGATTCTTATTATTCTTCGCTTTTCAAAAACCCGAATCACACTTGCTTTTTATTCAATAATTTGAATAGTGGACATAGAAGAATATTAATATTGAAATTATACAGAACATATTGCAACTTTTGTGCGGATTTAACAAACCTTATTTAACAGGAAAACTTTATAAAACTGCCTGAACATACAAATTAACGAGAATAACAAAGACACTACTTTGCTCCTGTCATTTTTGTCGTATTATGACACCTTCACCACTCTTCCTACTGTCAGTTTTTCCTTATTTGTATTCTTTTCTTGTTTTCTCAAAAGTTCCAGAAAATTCTAGATATTTACCAGAATACGCACACCAAATGCCAGTTGCGGTGAGCCTCCGTGTATTTTGAAATTCAAATTTTATACAATTATATTTCACTATGTCTCTG
Organism: Hermaeophaga mercurialis; assembly: GCA_951812935.1. NCBI lineage: Eukaryota > Metazoa > Arthropoda > Insecta > Coleoptera > Chrysomelidae > Hermaeophaga > Hermaeophaga mercurialis. The sequence continues at coordinate 28,721,261 of OX638362.1, read as the reverse complement.
TTACAACACCGTAGGCCATATGAAAATTATCCATGATTGCGTGTCGATGACTCTGATTGATATGTTGGTGCGTAATCAAATTATTTATGATAAAACTCTCACATTGCATCGATCAAAGAATTACTAATTTCTAATAGATAGATATATTAGCAAAACAAATCATGAAACTCTCAAAAGGAAGAAGCATTCGAACATATTTTGTAACACCGTAATTGCGAAGAATATTTTTTTCTTATTCGACTGTCTTCATTTTGACTTTCACTTGGGTATATTGAAGCATGATCTGCCAAAATGTTGTAGATGAACGTTATGTGAATAACTAAGATTTCCTTGTTGCTTTTGAATAATGAGGTTAATGGTAAAACATTATACAATGTGGCAAGTAACTATATTACTTGGAAAAGTCTTGTTATATGTTTTGTGACAGCTTTTTTAATCTAGCACACGTATATTAAAGTATCTACTTAACAATTATAATTTAAAATGTTAATTCATTATAGATACTAAAAACCTTAAGAAAGATCCAGAGAAACTGCTTAAAAATGAAAATGATCGAATTTAAGACTAACCATAGTAACTTTTAATACAGAACTAGCTTTAACCTATCTTTTGAATCTCATTTCTTGTAGATATAAACTATCTTTAGAATTTTCGGTGGTAAAATTGATGGTGAACATAATAACAAAAAAATGAATAAAGATATGAAAAAATAGCAAAAAAGAGAACAAATCAAGCGCAGAACTAAGATAGAATAGAATGTATTGTATAATAACATTAATAACTAAAGTGTATGAAAGAAGAATAAATTTGGTAAAGCGAGCTAAACAAAATTGAGATGATGATGTTAATACGAGATCGACTAATAGTCTCTAGAGTACTTTACATTATGTGATTTTTCACATGATTTAATCACAAGAAAATTATATGCCTTTAATTGTATGTATAATTTAAACTATTTGGGATAAATCATATAGTATAAACTTAAAAAATATTGCTTATGACTAAATCATATGATAAATCACATAATGTGAAGTATTCTTAAACGTAAGCAGTTACGAGGTGGTTATTATGAAAAATTCTTTACAACTGTTTTTAACCTCTTCCTCTCCTTTTTTTCCTTCTTATCATTTAAGACCTCAGATAAAAGGATTATTCGGCCATGATTTTACTCTTTTCTTCATATACTTATGATTAGGTTGATTTCCTATGCTTGTAGGGTTAGGTAAATTATTAATAAAACATTATTAGTGTGATAATGAATTCTTTCAAGTACTGAGAATAGTTACAACTTGAATTAGGAGCGTTGGAGATAAGCTTAATATTGTCAGTACACATAAACACTAAATTATGCAAATTAAAATGGCATAACATTCAGTTGTAAAAATTAAAAAATAGGACGGTAGCTGATCACATAAAGTCAGAATAGGGAGAGTGTACTCCGTAACCTACTTTCAAATCAGTTTTAGAAGCGTCAGTAAAAAATGAATGCATGGGGTTTATTTTCTAAAAAAATGTGCAGTTAATAATTTTTTTATCTCGAAATTAATTATATTGACCTAATGGATTTGACATTCGAGTGAATGTAAGTGACAGAAAAACTTATTATATGAGAGATAAAGAGAAAGTACCTGGAAATAGATTGGAAATGTAATTCTAATCCACCAGTATTTGGGGTCTCTGGATCCAGCTGTAAATAGATTAATATATGAATTATATGCAACCGCGTTGGAGATGTACCTGACATTATTAGGGAGTAGATCTCAGATAACCCATAACAACTTTTAGAGCCAAATTTCCAACGATTTAGCTTTTTAAATAGGTTTTTTGAACAGTGACATTATATTAGCTCTATATATCCAATTAAGCTACTTATCAAAAGTAGTGCCCAAGTATTAGTTTATCTAATTATCCATTAATAATAATGGGGTAGACTTATTGCATTTCTTGAAAATACAGCAGCACATTTTTGGGGAGTTGTTGTTAAGCCTTTACAAGATAGATGAAAACTAATGTTTATAAGAGCATTGTTAAAGTAAGTAATAGTCTTATAATTGTACATGTACCAACTTTAAATTATTAACACAAGACGTATTTTTATGAGTATACCACAACATTTCCGCCTAAGATTCAATCTATAACATGTGCTTTAATTGCCCTTTTAGGTCTAGATTTAACATTAAAATTTCCGTTCCTAATTAAACACATATCCTCAATTTCACATATATTAGTCTTTTCCACAAATTGGTCCGTTTATAAACTTTTCCCTTTGTCTTTGACACTATTCTGACTAAAATCACTCCTATCTTCTGAACATGTATCCTTAAGATTGGGGCCAAGTCATCTCTTAATTGAGAATAAACTTTTCTTTAACAATTAAACAGAGATTTCTTTCGTAAAACTTTTAACGAAGGTGTTCCTCGGCTTAACAAAATTTTACCCCCAGAGGAAAATTAGGAACGAACATAATGAAAACTTTGTTGTTTCACTTAAAAAGAATTCCACTTCGGAACCATTTTGTTTTAAATATTTATATAATACAATTTAGTAGCACGCTAAAGCGTTATGTTATACTACTTTTAGTTATTTGAGAATTTATTTGGTAGATATTTTCTAAATGAACAAGGATAATTTCATCTTATTAAATTAATCTTGAATTGATATGTTTTTGATAATTCTTAGGAAAGCCAAGTGCTTGATTTCGTATAATGAAATTTTCTCCTTGTCTATTTATCAATGTGTTAGCACCCACACTGGTGTCACTCTACATAAATTTAATAGTAGCTTCAATGAATGAAAATATTTCAGAACCATTTGAGGGGGAATCTTAGCTTTCTAACTGATTTTGTTTAAAATTAATTCATTTTAAATGAGTTCAAATACTATTCAACACACTTTTCACTCAGTATATTCTTCAAATAATGTTATGCACTCATATGACTAAGTTCGTAACTATATGACGTAACTAGTCAATATAGTAACTAACTTTACGATGCTTAATACAAGCTGGAACTCAAAAAGTCGCAGTTGTCCACCACCAACTTCAGAATAAAGTTGTTTCTCCAGGTCAAGTAAAAAAAGCCAGTAAAGATTTTTTGTAATTAATTACCAACATTGTAATTTCTCCCATTTTTCCTCTTCAATACATTTAACAACTCATCAGTGAATATAGGGAATATTTGTGAAACCTAAATTTAAGTAGTTTGTGATCAATAATTGGAAATATATTCATAGTAAAACTGGGAAATCGGATGTAAATAGTGAATGTTGGATTATTAAGTGATTTTCAGTTATATTACTAAAACTACTCGACCACTGCTCTAACCTATACAGTCCATTTTTCTATATTTATCGATCATGCTGCGTATTAAATCTTACAGATTTTATACCTAACTTATTGAAAGTTTCGTCTGAATACATATCGACATTGTAAGTACCAACTTGAAAGTGTATGGTAATATGGTTGAGTAATAAATAAACAAAACTAATTTCGAAGGTGTAAATAGAGTATAAATAACTTGAATAACTTGAGCGACACCTTAACATTATACCTAGTGTTCCTTTCTTCAATGAGTTTACTTCTTAAAATACATATACTCATGGCAATAGTGAAATAATCATACTTAAGGGTATATTTTATTAAGCGTATTTTTTGTTTGTACCCTTTCTATTAAGAATCAATTCACGAAAAATGATTGAATAAAATTTCAAAACTTTTTATTAAAAAAATAATTTGAAGGATTCATCCGCCCTAAAAAAACTCATTACCTTTAAAAACTATTATCAATGTTCTACTTCTTCCTTGTGTTTTAGCTGATCATTTATCGATTGGCTGCGTCCTAATAGGACTTGTGTCACTCTCAACAATTTCCAATCAGCCAGAATTCTCATTAACTGCAATTGTGGTGGCGAAATGCCGGGGAAACTCCATAATTCGCAACTAAACTAGAACAGCAAGTGTTTGTCAAAATTGCAATACGGACGAGGATGGAGGCAGCTGCTACCCTAAAAAGGGTCACGTTAAAGCTACTTAAAATAATTCACATTGTCGTCTATCTAGTCATCTAGCCAACCTTTCTGATGCTCGTGCCTGACTATTTCCAACCCAGTGGTGTATCTAAAATATGTTTGTTTGAAACTAACTAATTTTAAACAAGTTAAAATTACATCCACGACAGTTTCTGATTACCCGGTACATTCTTCAAGTAAGTTCTAGATTCTAACGGCCATTTCGGCGCGAAGCAATAAGTTCAGATCACACCATATACATAACCAATCAACAATTAGCCCAATGCAAACAGCCAACAAGTTGCAGCTTAAAAACTCGCAGTTGCATTTCATTGACTCTCAAGTTAAGAACTTTCTCTTCGCAGAATGAAGTTTTCTTTTATGGTGAAGTAAAAAAAGCTTGTCAATATTTCTCACTCTCTCACCTTAATACATTTAACAACTCAATCAGTGAAAATATGATGGTGTTAGCAATTCTGCATTTAAATTGTAAATTAGTCATTACAGTATCAAAAAACTCACTTTATCAGGTTTATTTCTTGCACAAGACGATTTTTTGAGCAAAGTATTATAAAATCTATGAGGTATGGGCAATTTAATGTTGTATAAAATGTATTTTGATTTATCAATCCCAACTGGAAAAAAATAGCATCCTATTGGAGATTGTAACCAGTGCCGACTTTGGCGAATTTCCTCTATCTAGGAATAGCCTTTGTACGTCACAAAACGCCTGTTTCGCATCACTTTGTCTTCTTCTCTGTTATATAGCAGATTAAATTTGATAGATTGTTGAATAGAATAATTTAATGAACAAAAGGTCACGTTCAAGCGGATTAATTCGGATTATGTTGTTGAGGTCAGTTTAAAATTGTTATTTCCTTCATGGGATGGAGCGCCTTCCTGGAGATGTTTACAATAGTAATTCCAAATAAATTTAATAAATAAATATTTCATATTCCTGTGGGTACATATGATATGAGAATTGAAAACAATGAATTTTACTTATCGGAAAAATTGGCATTAAATTACTCTGAATTTATGGTAGATAAAGACTGGTAATTATGAAACTATAGCAGCTGGTTTTGAAAATTATTTCATATAATTTAACCTTTCGTTTCCTTTTTTTATCAAAAATGTGCATTCTTTTACCGAAAATTTCAATTTTTAGATTTCCAATATTCTGTATAATGTATAAATACCATCGTTGCAAAAATCAAATCTATCAGGAAATCAATAAACTGTGTAAACATTATCTATTTCAAATTTTAAATCACTTTACGAGTTGCAGTACAGAACATACATTAGTTTGATGTTAACATCTAGGTAAATGTTTCATTTTACGTGTATTGAAAATTGGAGATGTCTAATAAATGAAAACAAAATAATAACAAAACATTTTACATTGTTTATTTATAGTACACTTTATTCATTATTCATAATATATAAACAGTAATTTGGTAAATTATAACTAAAAGGTATTTATTATAAAATTTTAAATATTAGAGTACATGCATATATAGTAACACTATTTGATAGATGTTATAATTTAAGACGTAAATTTTTTGACATCTACTAGTATATTTTAAGATAAAAAAAAATCTAATTTTGGGAATAGGTCAGTGAAGCGAGAAGATGAATTTTTACTTCGAATACCAACGTTTCGGCGGCTTTATTTGGCCATTCTCAGGGCTCTATAAATAATAAAAATGTGTTTTTTCCTAATTTCAAAATGTATAGGTACAAAGATAAAAGAATTAAATTTTTTTTTTTTTTATAAAACATTACATAGTAACTTCGTTTTAGTTAAAACTTGTACATAAAATTGATTAAATTATTAAATTATCGCAACACTAAAATTTGACCAATTTCACAAAAAACAAAGTCAAACTTATGAAAACCATAAATTTTAATATTTGAATTTAATAGCAAATTAGCAAAAAATAGTAAAATATGACATGAATAAATTAGAAATATACCTCCAAAAAAAAAATTCAAGATAGCAATTACGTTGTTGATCATACTTATATGGAAATAGACATTTTTTCGATAACAAAAAAAAATTTACAGAAAAAGCCATAAACACCAAAAGACTAACATCCAAAGTCAATTTGTGTTATATCCTGCATCAGTAGTCTACTAGGATTTTTCGAAAAATGTATTCAAAAAACATAAAAGCAGAAATTTATAATTTCTAAATAATCACATCATTTTTATAATCGATTTTTAGTTTGACTGGAGGTACTCGTATTTACTTCGGCGTTTCGCAGTAGATAGTAAAAACCTAACTGTGAGGTTTTTTAAATATTTAATTTTGTTAATAAGTAAATAATACGACGAATTTAGACTTTCAATTTGGCAATTTTTTTTAACGTTATAATTTAAATTTCTCTTTTACCCTTATTACAAATAAAAATAGATCTTGAACATATTTTTTATTTTTTATAATCTTACCAAACATTACATTACATTTACCTATTTTTTAAGAATGCTTAAAGACAAACTGGTAAAATAGATTCACTACTTGAAACTAAGTTTTATTCAAATCCGTTGGGTAAAACGAGAGAAAACTAAAAAAAAAGAATGAACTTTTTGATGTGACAATCTTATTACAGTGGTTTGACGGCCAGAAATTTTCCATCATTATCCAAACAAATTCCTGCTGCTTTCTGGTTACTCGAATTTAAATTTAGCGAATGCATTATAAAATTTTCTATTAAAGGCTGCAAAATTAATAGCAATTTCAGAAGCTGACTTTTACATATAATGAAAATATAATTTTTATATAGTACAAATAAAGTTAAAAAATATTTTTATAAATAAATTTTAGTAATAAAAATAACTTAAATTACCTAATTGTTAACATTTTTAATATAATAAAAAATTAATAAGAAAATAACAACAAAAATTGTTTGGATTAAAACTTAATGAAACCGATTAAAGAGTTAATCTCATCATGGGTTAACAAATATAACAAATACTGGATTACATCGCAAAAAACGGTCTAGCAAATAAATATAGCAAGTAAATATAAAAAGATATTATACTTATCTGAATTTCCACAGTATTACAAAGAGTTGAAACAATTTAGTTAATTTTTGAATGATATTTTCTTGATTAAGGTTTCACCTATCTAGCATTGTCAAAAGTGACATAAAATTTCTTATAAGCTTAAGTAACTTCATACCATAAACATTATAATCATTATCAAGCAATATATACAATAATATTCTTCTTTCCCTAATTTTTTTTTGTTATTACTATCCAAAAGGTAACCTAAAATAATTGAACTTTCCAGGTTTAAAATTTTACAAAAACCTATGTAAAAGACAAATTGAAATTTTATCAACATATCTTGACGAAGTTTTCCCCAATAAGTGGATCGGTAGAGGAGGACCCATTGAGTGGCCACCAAGGTCACCGGATCTCACACCATTAGATTTCTTTTTGTGGTGTCATCTAAAATATGTTGTGTATAACAGTAAACCCCACGACATAAATGATTTAAAAGATAGAATAAGGCAAGAAATAAATAACATTTCGCATTAAAACATTAATAAAGTTCAGCAGGAATTTATTGATCGCTTAGGACACTGTCAAGCACAAGAAGGAAGACAATTCGAACATTTACTGTAATTTATTGTGCGACAATTTATTGTTACTGTTGTATTATTTTGTTATTTTAATTTAATTAAAGGTGTTCAAAAATACAGATTTTAAGATTATTGTATCTTCAAAACTATTAATTACCGAACACAAGTATGATATATTTTTGGAATCGCCTTGAAATTTGCAATCTAAAAAATAAAATATACATGGTGTGTCAATTAAAAAACTTATCGATGACATCGTTACTCACAAATGGTTTACCCTGTATATTTAATTGTTATGTAAAAATACACTAAATTAAAATCAAAAACCGAATTGTCACAGGATTTTTCCTCAAAATTGTCTGTTTAGCTTAAAATGAATACATTCCATACTTTATGTACACTCTGTATGTCACCACTAAAAGTCAGACCATGCTACTAAAATATTAATGCTTTATTAATTTTAAGAATTTTAAGAAATCTATAATATATCTGGTGAAAAGAAATAAGTAAAAATGACCAGGAATTCTTTCATGTTCAATTTAGAGTAAATTAATTATATTATTATAATTAATAAAATAGTAATAATAAATTAATTATATTATATTATAATTTAATAGATTTATAGAAAAATTTGAGCTATTTTAAAAACGTGACAGATATGAGATGAGTTAGTTTAATAGAAGTAAATGTTTAAAATGAATAGAAAATAAGGCACAACTTCAGGTTACAAGTAAAATTATCTACTAATATTTAATAGAAATTAGTTAAATTATATGTATTGCAAGGATTTTGTAATATTTCTCATAATAATGATATAAACGTGAAAAATTGTATGTAATTGTAAGTATAAAACATCATTTTAAAATTTTTTATTGAATATGGAAAAAAGAAAGAAAGGTCAGATTTACAATGAAAGCTGTAAAACTGAGCCAAAAATGATTATAAGTGAATACTTTACATTCAAGTATAATAATTTCTAGAAAATTTTGTCATTTTCGACGTCATTTTCATGAATTTTTGTTAATTCAAGATGCTATGAATCGACAGAGTATAAATTGATCTTTAAAATTTAGGGAAAATCAGTCGTTTTTCAGATTCCCAGGTATGGGTTTCCATGAATGTATAGATGACAAAAAAATGTCAAAAGTAATTAAATTAAATTTAAATTGTGTCTTATCTTTTAAAAGACGATAAACACATTCGAAATTTGATTATTTTAAAAATAATTAGGGAAATTATCAACAATAATTTAACCTTTTACCAGTGTTCTTCAAAATTTAGACATAACAAAAGTGTAATTAACAATTAGTAATACGGTACATTTAATACTTTATGAAGCATAGTGTAGCGATAGTACTTACCAGTGAATTCTAAGGTCATCCACAATTGTTAGATTGGTACAAATTATATGGAATTGTCTACCAATTCGGAACATTTTGATTTTATGCTTGGGAGACTTATCAATTGGCAGTTTGTATTCAAGATTATGTGTTTAGAAAACTAATACTTGCGTATTGATAAAAATGTGTCCTTTATTTTTACATTTTTCTATTTTTATTACATAATTATTATCAAATTTTAACAGTCTATTTATAGGTTCTTGAGATCACAGCAATCGAACAAAACTAATATTTGTCTGACATTTTGAAGAATTTTACAATTTTCTTACATTTTAACTTATGATATCTATACATATATAATATTTGACAAAAAAGAGAATTAAGAAAGCTCATTCTTTCTTCTTTACAATACCAATAACTGTTCACAAATATTTAAATAAAAGTAGTGGTTTGGCCAGTGGTTTAATTTCCTCAGTGCAATTAGACACATTAATAACGCTACTTTCCACCTAAAAGTCTATTTGTATTTTTTTATAGTATTTGATACTGTCAAAGCTGACACTATTTTTCTTTTATTTTTCTTTTTTGAAAAAAAGTTTACGCCCAACGTGGGGCTCGAACCCACGACCCTGAGATTAAGAGTCTCATGCTCTACCGACTGAGCTAGCCGGGCCTTGCAAAATTTTCTGGCAACTGTTATTCAAATTTTTAAATAGTTCTATCTTTAGATCACGAGAAAAAGTTATTTAAACCAAATACTAAACAGTTTAAATAATACACCGGGTTATTTTGATTCGATATAAAAGATATATTCTGTTAGATTTAAAAGATGAAAGTGAAAAATTAAATTAATTGTTTCAACTCTTACTTTGTGGTAACTATCCATAATAAATATGAAAAAATACTAAAAGAAGATACAACACTTCTACTGGGCGACTTCATTGCTCAAAGACTAACTACCTAGCACAAGTAGCAGAAATACTTATGCGATTCATGTTACAAATAACAATGGCAGGAAGGTTTAATATGATAGTAAGTAGTACCTACTAAATTCCCACATCCAAAAAACATAACATGGACATCCTCAGATCACAAATATAGTACAGAAGTAGATTATGTGCTTATAAATGAAAGGAGACAGTCACCAATAAAGATTATTCGAAGATATAGGAGAGCAAATGCCGTTTTGAACCATTATATTAAAGCAACCACGATCAAACAAAAAATAAAAGTGATGAACGGTAAAAAACAAATAGAACGAAGTGGAACATCGAAAAACTAAAAGATGAACAAACAAGAAACGAATATGAAAAAATGAGAATATTAGGAAGTGTTTGCTCAACTCTGCAGAAAATCAACTAAGGAGAGAAAAAATGGAATTAACAAAGAATGGCATAACGCAAAATGTCGAGAAATAGTAACAGCCATAGATATTAGAATAAAATGAATAAGAACAAACAATGTAAAAGATAGAGAAGAATATAAGAAAATACGGAAGGAGAGCAATAAACTTATAAAAAAAACTGAACAGAAACAAATGGATGAATGGACAAGAAGTATTAAAAATGAAAGTAAACAAAAACACATAAAAAAAATTAAATCTGCAAAATAAAAAGTATAAAAGTAAAGTAAGGGGCATAAAAAGTAAAGATAGAGAACTAATAGAAGCAGAAAATCAGTACAAACTGGAAGGAATATTTTTGGGAGCTGTTAATTGAAACCCTCTTACACAACAACGCAGCAAAGGAAGAATATGAAAAAGGGAGGAAGAAACCGAGCCGGAGGAGCAAACAAGAATGTAAACAATATATTTTATTAAAACAAATAGGAACTGGAAACCACAAGGCTAAGACGAAATAATTATGGAATTAATAAAATACGGCGAAGAGGAACTTCGCGAAAGGATATATCAGCTATTACGGAAGATATGTAGAGAGGAAGGAATGCCTGAAGAATCGAAAGTTAGACAAATTATTGTAATCCACAAGAAAGAAGATCGAAGAGAGTGCAAGAACTATAGGAGGCATAACTTTCTTAAACGTAAAATTATTTCGAGAATAATTCAGAGAAGCTTGGCTATAAAACCTAACGAAATAATAGGCTAATATCAGTGTGGATTCACTTAAGAGAAATAACAATTTATGCAGTTCATACTATTAAACAAATAGTAGAAAAGCTTATGACTATAAAATAGAAATATGTTTTTTCTTTCTACAAACATTCAATTAATCGAGGTAAGATGATGACAACGCTGAAGGAACAAGAGATAGAAGCTAAGCTGAGAAGACTAGTTGTAATGACAATTAACCAACCCAGAGTCAGTATATTAATAAGTAAATGGTAAACAGAAGAATTTTAGGCATCGAACACAAATATGGTGTAGTGGATTATTAAACAAAAATATTTTATTATAAAATATCTGTTGTGGTAAAGATTTAGAGTCTCATTTGGTTAGGTTCGGTTAGGTTAGGTATTCTAGATATTTTATTATAAAATAAAAATATTTTATTATAAAATATCTGTTTTGGTAAAGATTTACAGTTTCATTTGGTTAAGAAAGATATTTTAGTCAATAAGGTGACACCTCTTCAGCAAACAAAGAAACAAAGGAAATTTAAAAACGAGTGGAGGTCAGATTATTGCATAGTAACAAAGAAAAGGAAGATAATAAAACTAATTATTTGAGAATTTATAAAAGAATGCGAAAAATGGGATTAAAAATAAATAACAATAAGACAAAAATAATGAAATATGGAAAACCTTGTGATAACAGAATGGTATAAATAAGGCTTAAGAATTTGAGGAAGTAGAGAAGTTTAAATATTTGGGAGTCATGATTTGTAGTTATAGAGAACGAAAAATAGAGATAGACCAAAAAGTTACTGAAAAGCAAAATATTAACCGGAGGTACTAATATTAACATTTACAACACAATAATAAGACCAGTGGTGACGTACGGAACGGAGACTATGACAATGAAGAAAACAGAGAAAAGGGAACGAAAAATAATTAGAGTCATATTAGAGCGACTAAAAGATGACGAAAATCAACACAGACAATGGATGAACCATAAAATATTGGCCACGTATAGAAGAAAATATAGAGTGCAATAACCTAATGTTATAGTGTGGGAACCACGAGCTGGAAGGAGACGAAAAAGACACCGATCTAAGTGGCTGAAGGAAGTAGAGCAAGATCTAAATAGAATGGGAAAAGCTGGATGCAAGAAAAAACTATGAACAGGACCCTATGGAAATAAATAAGCGAGAAAATATTCAAATGATGGGGATTGATCCACTCCTAAAAACAGATCTAGAAAGCTTTACGCTGCTCAACCTTTCTAGAGGCGTTTAACAATTGTATATATAATATGTAAATATATACACGAAAGAATAATTTTTTCGTTTCATACTCATTCATATAACAATACCACACTACTATTACTAATACTACTACTAATTTGGGATGATGCTATTGCGCACCCTAGACGTGCGATTTATGTTATATCTGACAAAATGTACGATTTTTTTAGAAATTTGCTTGAAATTATAGGGATAGTGTACTTGGCAACATATTTCAGAGAAAATCCAAAACGTTTTTACTCCCACAAGTGTTTTCTCGTGTAACCATAAATAAATAGACTAGTAGGATAAACTTTGTAAGATCTATTTATGAAGATATATAACTACATTAAATAATCATTATATTTTATAATGTAGAAGATACCAATGAGAAGGGAAAATGTTACATAGTTCACAAACTTAACAAAATTACGTTGTTTAATTTAAATTAAAAATACTATTACTATATTCTGTAAGGTGAAAGAATTTCCAGATAATATGTATAAAGGAAGCTAGTTATATTCTTAAATTAGTATCCGTAAGAAGATAGGAAAATATTTTTATGTAAGCATTATATTCATATTTTTACAATTCAGCCACCAATTTGGAATTACTTTTACTTAAGACCATACATGCATTTATTGTTTAAAAATGTTACAAAGAAAATATTTTTGACCCTCTCTGTGAGTGTTGCAACAGGCGAACGATTATTTTCAAAAATTAAATTAATTAAAAATTATTTGCATCCCAAGACAGACTTTCGGCGTAACCTATTTTATCTATTAAAAATGAAATATGTGAATTTGTACACTTGAACGATACAAATAAAAAGTTTTCTGAAACAAAAGCAAGAAAAATGAATTTATCATAAATAGAATAAGGAATAGAATAGTAGTACAGTGGAGGTATGCCGTCTTTAGGAGGAGACGTTAAACTGTCGGTACCAAGTCCATGGATGTTGGGCTCGTTAAAGATCCCTACCTCGGGTTGGAATACCTGAGGATTCGGCAAAATTTCCGGATAGGGGTAGCGTGCTCCCGGCGTCGGTGATCAGCCCTGGTCGCAGAATTAGGCCGACGTGAAATAAAACAAACAAATAAATAAAAATAAATAGTAGTATATTATTCTGATTTCCAATAAATGTTAATCTTCACCGTTTTTATTTCAATTATAAAAGGAATTGTTTAACTTAACACATAAGGGAGTAAAAATTTTCTTGGCCAAGAGCAGTAAAATATATCCGTCACTCTTGAAAATGGTCACTAAACATTTATGTGCAGGGATATTTGTGACTAGGCCATTTAGATCGACTTTAGTCAATCTATCGTTTATTTCCTCTAATATTAATAAATATATTGAACCGCCAATCCAATTCCCGAAAATCCAACAGCCTTACCCAAGTAAACAAAATATAACGGCAAGTCTGTGCACATAAAAGTCTAAATTCGTACGTGACTGGAAAATATTCGTTTCCTTTGTTTTCCCATACGCAGCGGGTAACCTGATTAGAGAAATTTTTTTATGAAATTTATAAAATAAAACGTAGCTCAGTTTGAGATTGGCGAAAGTGAATTATCTTTTCTCTCGACAGGCCGTGCATTGAAGTGTCGAAAGAACAGGTGGCTGTAGAATGATATTACGTAATCAATCGTTCTCTTGAATTGATCACGGTTGAGTAGAATGAACCGGCAAAATGTCGTATATTTATTATTATGGACTACATTTTTTAATTAAATCGGAAGAAATTATTAAACAACAGGAAGAATACTGGGTGAATAGAATTTAATAGAAAAATTCAGTAATTTAATCATTTAAAGAGAGGCACACGAGCAGAGACAAAATATTTGCAAAAACAAAGTATAACTGAGATTCAGCAAGATATGGCAATAATTGTACGTGTAAGGGAAAAGCATGTTTATTTTCATAGGATATACATATTTTTATAAATTTATACAGTTTTTAAATTCTTTAGTTAAAAAAACAATATTCATTGCGAATTGTAATTACTTTCTTGATGTTTTTTTATTATATTTGGATCATAATAAATTCACCCTAATTACAATTCATAATGAATCACCTATATCTTATTTTAATTTTTACTATTAACTTATTTTCATTCTACTACATTATATTTTTTTAGAAATTCTTTTAAACAGTATTCTTTAATATCTATCATAACAATAAAAAATTATTAACAACAAATTCTATATAAACTGATTATCTAGTTCGTAATAATTATAAAAATAATAATCATAATAATTTCCATAAAATTTACTATAGTATCTTTCAAATTCGACCTAATTACTCCTACTACATCCATCCATAGTAGATACTTGTTTTTATATTTAAAACTAAAATATTTTCTACCTCTTCTTTGTTTCCAGAAACACTACAGTATAAATCCAATTATCAAATTTGAAAAATTAAATTTGAATTCTTAATCATTTAACATAAATTTTAACCCATTTGATATTAAAGTACAATCCTTTAAAATCGCATATCAATGTTTGTCAACAAATTTTGGTATATATTATTAATCTTTATATTACTTCTTTCACTTACATCATGTTCAAATTTATTCTTTGTCATTTTCATTGTTTCTGTCTTCATTATTCTTATTTTTATGCTTCCCTTAGCTTATTTTGGTTATCTACATCTTGGGTTTCTTTTCTTAATTTTTTCTTGCATTTTATCTTCTGTTTTCCTCTTATAATTTTGTTACATCATTTATTTTCTTTTCAAAGTTGTTTATCTCAACATTTACATAAACTCCCATGTCTTTCTGGATTAGTTATATTTGTTTTTCTGTGTTTTCCTTGTTCTTCTCAACTTCTGTTTTAATATTTAGTTATAAAATCTTCATTGTCCCTTTTGATTCTTGTTGACGTATTTTGGTTATATAGTTTAGATAATGAAGCTGCAGTTTTGGGTTTATCTAAATCCTACCTTAAGGAACTTGAGGCAAGATAGTCATGATCAAAAGTACTTTGAATTTGTTATCTAAAATAATTTTAAGTAATAATTATATTATATATCAGTGTATGTACCAAGAAATTTAATTTGAATATGAAAAGTTTGATATAGGAATTATCTAAGGTAAGAAAAAAATATAGAAAACTTTGATATTATTTTTTCTCCCAAATTTATGACAAAGAAATGAAGTATAAATAATACAAATAAATAGATTATTATTATGTGGATTTTTTCCGAAAAATATTCATTTAAATTTTTAAACTTCGACCGGTTTGAAACGGTTAGAGTGTAAATTTTAATCAGTTGGCAGCCTGGACATTTATACATTATATATAAATGTAAGGTTTGCCTTCAATTTTATTTTACAAAATTGAAAATTAATAAAGAGAAAAAGGAACTATATATTTGAAAAAAAAACACGTCATTAAAAAAGTATATTTTTAAATGCTAAAGTGTGCAAAAACTGAAAAAGCTGATAATTCAGAAAACGGTAAACATTATTATGGTACATGAAGCATTGTGTCGCTTTACCTAACTAATTCATGACGAAAACTATAAGTCATTGTTACTTAATTATTTTTTTAGTGCAGAAGGATCAAAAGATCATCTTTTTTGTTCGAAAAGAACCGTCAAAGTTTAAAGAATAACATACAGAAATTTGGTATTTCTGTGATCATTATTTTGTATATAAGTAAACGTGAATAATTTCGGCTTATTTCTCATAAAACTATATACTACATATAATCTTTTTTTCTATTTTATTAACGAAAATCTTCCTAATCGTCTTAAAAACCCGGTTTCTAGAAAACCAAAGCAGTATCTGCAATTAAATTCCTATATGAGCAGTATGAAAAAGGGGTTAGCCATGCTATCTATATATATTGCATATAAGAAATACGATAAGTTATAAATTTTTTTAATTAGATTTTGTTTTGCAAAAACCACTCGTATCAAAAATAGACAGAAAAGAACTGTAAATATTCCGAACACGTCTCACTTGTTTTCCAGTAACAGGCATTAAAATCGAAAAATGTTGGTTTCCTCACATTTACGATTCGAGATCAGAGAAATTTGTATGTAAAAAGAGATTGTTGATTTCTCGATGCTTTTGCAAGTACCGATGGAAAATATAAAGAATCAAATAAAAATAATATATTAATAAGCGATTCATTTTTTGTTTGTTCTGAAACTACTATGTTAGCATTTGAATTATAAATAGTTTTGATTACTATTTTTTCATTTATAGAGCTATAAAATTGTTGTTTTCCTCTTTTGTTCATTCATTAAATTACCTAAACTGCCAAATGTGATAGAAAAATGTCAAACAGAAGAACCCAAGTATATTTTACTTTTAAAAAATAATTTTCATTGTAACGTACTTGTTTTTAAATTATGTATAGGTTCCCATCCTTGTTTCTACAAAATTCCATTAATCCAATTACAGGCCATAACCGAATTCTCAGTATATCGAATCGTAACGTAAATTGCACTATTTAATCGAAAATAAAAAAAACACCAACAATATCCGCTTACATCAAAACAACACCTTGCTGCTTACTGTAAATTGTACTACAACCTATCCTATAGTATGGAGGTTAAACAGAATCTTTAAACTATCAAAATTTAATACAACAAAATCAAATAATGAAAAAACAAAATCAACAAAAGTATATTTTTTAACGAGTATCTCGATCATCCGAGTATAATGTTGAGATTATATGCTAATCTATTACAATGGGTACTTTACCTACAATTGCCACTACATTTCATTTTCACTGTTATTAGATTTCATTTTAGGAAATAGAACGCTTAAAAATACCGTTCAGGTTTAGAAAATTATTTATCAAACATTTTTTTTATATAAAGAGTTGTCTCCGGTACATGTAAATCTTTGTTACGATATATAAGTGACATTTTTATATTTTTATTATAAATTTAACTTAGTATCAATAAAGTACTATAATCCAATAACAGTTTTAGTGTACTGTAAGCAGAGTTTTACACGTGGGCGGAAATATTCGAAATAATCGAACACCAACAGATTTATTTATAATTTTAGTGTTCTTCGAATTTTAAAACAATTATGTTTCCGCCTTTTCACAGCACAACAAAAAAAGTGAGCTATGTTCTTAGAATTACATTGGCTTTCATTAAAGGAATTTCTTTGTCCTTTCACTATTCCTTTCCTTTCTTATCAATTTCTCAAACTTATTAATTTTTTCTAGTTATTTTTTGTTCTGGGATTGGCAAGCTTAGTTGACTTGGTTACAAGCTTATCTATAAACCGTTAACATAGTTAACTTCTTATTAATTTCTACTTTTATTTTCTATATTGTCTCGTTTTTTCCTAATAAACTTTTTTGTGAGGTATAAAAAATCTTCTGATGTCTGATATTCTTTCATTCAATTGATCTATATTCGCCTTTCAAATTATAAGGTCGAAATTTTCAAAAGGTGAATAATATTGATACACTAATTAAGTTAATTAACATGAAAATAGATGACTGAATAATGTTGTTTGTTAACTTTTCATTAAAACCAATTTTGTAAATAACTCATTGAATAAATTTCCACTTAGTAATTGGACATTTATGGATAATTTCTAAGAAAGCGACATATTGCTGGATTTTTTTAAGTGTAAAGTTAACTGATAGAGGCTTTTCAATACCAATGAGTAAGGATTATTTTAAAAGGGAAATTAATATAATAAAACAAATCGCTACCTTTGATAAGTATCCATTACATCTAATAAACATATTGATTAATAAAAAGGAAGAAAATAAGGTTGCCGTTAACCTGATCTTTCCGAAACAACCTAAAGATGACGAGTCATACAGAACAATTACATATTTTAGAGATATTTTAAACAAATTATCAAAAATTATATCTCGTACAACATACTCGTATTCGTACTCGTATAAGAAATAATGTAGGTTCATTTTTATTAAATGTAAAACCTAAAATTAATAAATTTTCAAAATCGGGTATTTACAAACTAAATTGTTCGGTTTTAAACGCCATCTATCTTGGCCAGACACTTAGAAATTTTAACATACGCTACTGTGAACACGAGCTTATAGATTAAAAGATTAAATTAAAAAAAGATTAGATTAAAAAAACCAGATAAGTCACATTACGCAAAACACCTAATTGACACTTAACACAAACCTACACTTAATAAGACAATGGAAACAAAAGTGAAAGCGGGACATATAAGAAAGAACTTGATTTTTTGGAGAAATATGAAATAAAGAAACACCTAAAATATCCTCAATATACCATATTGAATCAACAACTAAACCTGAGAAGTTCAATTATCTTAGATCACCTTTTGAACTAAATACCTTTATAATACTAATCAAAAATATTTTTAGAAAAGAAGAATATTGCTTAATAATGATTGGTTGTGATGTTCATGACATGAAATTATTTACGTTTAAAAGATATCTCCTTCTGGAAAATGATGTGTCAAACACCGAAACCTGGATCGATTTGAGTATATTTAAAAACGCTTTGGAAGTCTGTGGAAATTCAGATAAGTATAATTTATCTTTTCATATTTCACATACATACCTATGTGTTCCGAATTATTCTCTTAATTTTTTTTCTAACCCGGACCTGAATTTTTAAATATTGTTTTAAATTAATTATGTAAAACAAATCAATGCATAAATTTTATTGTCTTATATAATATCTATATAATATAATAATCTTATATAATTTATAATATTTCTTAAGAACAGCTCAAGCTGCCTGACTATATGACTATGTGACTGGCGGTGTATGACTCTAAGCTATTCAGGCCACAGCAAGGCCGTCCTTGTGGAGGTAAGAGTAAGTAAAAGTACTATCGATGAATTAGGTTACTTAGTTGGTGCTATTTGGACGCAACGTTGCCACCTCGAGAAGAATTTCACCAGAATTAAATTATTTAAAGTTAGTAATTTTTATTTTCAAATTTATACATTTGATAATCAAAAAACAAACTGACCTGAGAATTATAAATTTATTAAATACAAGGGTTCTTAACAGTTTTTCCGCGAAAAATATACAAATAGTTTTGAAAATCAACTAACAGATTTCATTTTTAAAGGCTTATTACTGAAATAAAAGTTGACGTTTCAAATGACATCACGATTGTAATTATATCAAAATAATGGGTGTAGTTGGAGAAACTGGGCTGCATCTGGAATGTTTTTTGGGATTTTTCCTCTCATAAAAAGAGGTGCCGTTTAGATTGTTATCCCATCATATCATCCTTCGAACTAAGAAATTGACTTGTTTTGCAAAAGAAGAGTTCCTTAATAAACCGAAAAAAATCTGCAGAAGCAAAATTAGCGCTAAAAGTTGAGATCAGAAAGCTAAACTAATTCGGGAATCAGTTTTAACACCCGTTTGGAGCAGTAAAGTTCAATGCAAGATATTTCATTGACCTGCCACTTGCATTCAGAGAACTATTAGTAAATCCCTCGGTAGGTGGTCGTTAATCTAAGCAAATTAATACAGGATGGTATTTAAACCCCTAATAATTGTATTGCTCACAGCACTTGAGTATCACTAGTCACTATATTCCTGTCAGATATTCAAGTACGACCCTGTTGTTCTTTACTTTAAAATGAAGAATTTACAAGATTAACTGATAGTACTCTCCAAGCAGGTGGTAAGTCAACGAAATATCTTGAAATGAACTTTACCTCGTGATCAAGAGTCTTTAGCTTTATTAAACTTTTGTAAATTATAACTTATTGGTACTTTTCTGAATTAGTTAATAGAATACAACGTTTTATTAAAGAACTCGGCGAGGCTTAATAATTCAAGTTAATATTTTAATTCGGTTGCATTGTAAATTTCACTCGTTATAGTTAGTTCATCATTTAATATTTATTGTAATTCTCACATGTTCCTCGCTAAATAAATAAGTTAGAAAAAGTAAAGTTAGATTCTTCGTGATTTGAGTGAACTATTACTAGATCTACATACTGGGTGTTCCCAGAATCAGAACTTCAGGTCTGATGGCATAATAATCTAGTAAGTCCCAATTTTCCTAATTAATATAGTACGGCTATCGACTAATTAATCCAATCTATTCTGTTATAAAATCTATTTTAAAAACCACGTTTTTGCTTCCACTCGGCACAGCCAATACAATATTACGTGTGGTGTCATGCATATCTTTATAAACAATCAACCATCCAAGTATATATAAATTACAATTATCACCCACCCACACATATATTACGTTAAATGCATTTAACAGATGCCATATAATGTGAAAAATATAAAAAAAATATTTAATGAACAAGCCTCATAAATATACTAATTGCTATAAAGCGCGCTTATTCATGGCAATGTTTCGTTGCTGGTTTAACCACAATCTTAAGTCGTGAACTAACGGTTCAAATAGAAATTACATTCGTAACTATATTCTAATTTGGAACAAGCATCATTTTCACTACTGTAACCCATAAAATTACATCATTTATTTACTATATTTATTAGTTTAAATTTAATTATTTTTATTCCTAATTTTTAATCCAAAAAGTTTTTCTTTTACTATCTATTTAAATTACGACCTGTTACAGTTTCAAGTTTTTATTGTAACTAATAAATGAAGCTGATTTCATATTTTACAATCACGAATTTTACTTCCTAAAGCCGAATATTTTCAACAGCGAAAAACGAAAATAAATATTATACATCACTGATTCATTTAAAAATGAATCCATAACAACGGACTATTAAAGGTAACATTTTCAGAACTATCAGATACATAAAATATAATTTTTGTGACAGTTATCTGACTAAAATGGTTAAACAAAGACAAATTGTTATTATTTATTTCACTAAAACAAAAAATGTCCATTTTTATAACGAACAAGTCTGAAGCATATAAAAGTGAGATCGTGGTTAAAAGTCACAACAAACTAATTCTACTCTGACATAAACTATGTATAATATGACATAAAAATTATTTAAAATATGTCATAAATAGGAATTTTCTTATCTAATCCCTATAATATTTTATTCAATTTTAGTGTTCAAGAAATTAGTTATTAAACAAAGTTTAAATGACTTATTAGGATTGTGAGAAAAATGTTTATGGATTTTTTTGAGAATATTTTAAATTTTCTGCGGTGTCATAAAAAGCTTGTTTATTATTATTTTTGTCATTGTTCTACCATCCTTACCTTTACACCAGAATCTATTCTTGTTATTATTATCTATTTAAATAAATATGGAAAGATAAATAATACTTATCTTGAATTGTCACGGTCTTCCAAAGCGTTTTAATATATATACATCAAGAATATCTGAAGCCGCGAGATGCGCAATGATTTAAAGGAGGAGGGATACCACAAATTAGAAGCAGGCGAAGAATTTGTTGTACCAGAGTGATTTGTTAATCTATGTTGCCATATCTTGTAAAATGTTCAAATTTTAAGCAACGATATTTGGTATAAACTTAATTTGGAGAAGATCAGTATTTATTTTTAACTGTAGTTTAAAAAATTACTTTACGTTTTTAAAAAAGGCCCTGTCAAACTTCTTTCTGTCTTGGAAAATGGTATTGTCAGATACCGAAACCTAAGTAGACTAGAGTATATATTAAAATGCTTAGGAAAAGTGTGGAAATTCGAGATAAGTATTATTTATCTTTCCATATTTTTTATGAATAATTTCCATAAAGTAAAAGTTGAAACAATTAATTTAATTATATATTTAGTTCATCCACTATTAGAGTAACTTTTTTTGAGCCAAGCTATTTATTTTTAACAATCCAAAAATCGAAACTATTTTCAAATTGTTATTTATGCAGGTAAAATAATAATTTTTGGTATTACTCTGTATGAAAACCTTTGTAAGTAACCACTATTCATTGTCAGCTTCGTGCAAAAACTTTGTTATATTCCGCTTCGTTAAAATGTTTGACTTCTTGGGTTTATACCATTCAGATTTTCGCCTGAGAAACACAATCAATTGAATATATTTATCAATATTCACATTTTTCTTTATTGATATCATCGAGCTCATCGTTGAATAATATACCTAAAAGCTTGAAGATTTATAGTTTCTTGATATAAGCTGGTATCTTCTCATTCGTTTCATTTTTGACTTTCTTACATCAATTGCTAAAACGTCCATAAGCTTGTTCGTGTTTTATTCGTGATTTTTGTGGAATTAGTAACGAAATTGCTTTCGTTGCACAATCATCAATATCTGATGCAAGACTTTCAGATTAAGATTCTAACGATTTTTTAGAAACTAAGAGAAATTAAAAATATTTGACGTTGTTGTTAACAAATTGTCAGGTTACCATATCAATAAATAACTGCTATTACAGAATCGCTGTTTGATTTTAAATAAAATATTCGTCAATTGTCAAATAAATTAATTGGAAATGTCATTCATATTTATCAATATTTGCAGTTGTTAATAATTTATGCTGTTACAAAATCAGAGTAATGCCCTCATCTTGCAATTCACTGCATTCGTATGTTAATAATGCCCTAATAAAATAAATAACTATTATCAAATGTTTGAAGTGTAATCCAAAAAATTAAGAAATATTATGGAACGCCGTTTGAGTATTTTCTTTTGAAGTAGTTGTAAAAACACAAAATTTTGTGTGATATCATACCCTACAAGCAAAAGTCCAAAGAAAATCAATACAGTACTTAGAAATAGAAATAGAAAAGAGCTCCAAGTTATTTTGAAATAATTTTGTTTGGAAAATGAGGTTCGTTAAATGAGCAGTTTGTGCAAATATGACACGCATACAAAAAACAGATAATGTTAATAAAACCCGATTACGCTTGGACAAACTGACATTACAATCGCTATATACATATAAGTTTGTTGATACTCTTTTGGTAAACGGGTATTTTAATTGCCTAAAAAATAAAACGGTTTTACAATCAATTACTGTTGTCGACAGGACGAAGGTGAACAACTAACGCTCACATTGGCTGATAATTTAAATTGATTCAATTTAAAATAAAATAAATTAAATCCAAAAGAATGCTGATATAAAAACGACAAAAACGCAAAGTCCATTAAAGACATTAACAGAAATTAGACCGCACCCAAAAAGTGGATATTATTTATTTTATTTCATAATATAAGATAAATTATTCATTAAAACAGCTAGGGAGTGATATTAAAAACAATAAAAAATATTTGCGCATTGCAAATAAAACACAAGTATGTTACTTATTTGAATGTAAAGAATATATATCCCTGGATAAGTTATTTTGTATAGTTTTTACATGTCGAATTGGATAAATCACACATAAGCATGGTCCTTTTATCTTTTTGTTATCCAAAGACGAGGAATATTTTTTAAGCTAATATTAAACAGGGATTAATTCTTATATTAAAAAATACTGATTAAATTCAAAATACAATTTTTATTAAAAAGACGTCCAAATTCAAAATTATATTAGATTATATTATATTATATTGATCGAGGAGGCAAGTATGATATTTATTTATAAAATAATAAACAACCAATTATCTAGTTATATGCATTCATTTTTAAACAAAAGATCAGAAATAATTGACTACATTTTAATAATAATTTACCCCTAAACGTCTGGTACTGTAAATATATTTAAAAAAGATCAATGATTTTGGTATAAAGTACTAGATTGTATTTTTTTATATGTTCTCTATAAAACTTATTTTCTTTATTTTATATGTATTTCTATGATTTGTACGAGCTTTTGCCTAAATAAAGATTATATTAAAGTAAAATGATATAAGGTACTTATCGTAAATAGCATTTTTATTTTACAGTTTTTAATTACTTTTTAAACACACATTTAATTCATTTTGGAAATTATTATGTCTTATTCCTAGTTCACTGCTAAAAAATATTACCCGCCATATTAATATATTATTTACTTTTCAATAAGAATTCAATATAATTATTTAAAATCAGACTCCAATATTCTCATTTTCTTTTCAATTAGAATTAACCTGTGTAAAATAATTTAATTAACACGCACGCCATTGAATACTGAATATTGTTGAAAAAGCTGAAAATAAATATTTTACGCGTACGGATATATTTTGGTTTTAACCTTAAAAGTGTAAAACAGTTTAATCTGAAATTTAACAAAATGTTAAGTGTAAACTAGTATAGTCGTGGTTATCAAGACCAAGAAAAATGATACTTGTAATAAAACCCACAATAACTTGTCCCTGAACACATTCTCATTTAATTTCAGATATTTTAGAAACGTTTTAGAAACATTTTACATTTTGAAATTTTATTAAAAAATTCAAAATATATATTTATACACCTAGTGGAATAAAATGGTCCGCCTTCTATTTCAATTTTGAAGTGTGAATTGTGAAATTAACATTTTTAATTTTTTTAAATCAAGGTGCCCCGTAAAAAAAGAGAACAGGTCTTTAAGTAAAATTTTAATTTAGTTCTAAAATAAAAAGTCATAAGAAGAAAATTCTAGTTTAAAGGCTCAAAAATGTTTCCTAAAATTCATTATTTTGTAGCCATTAATATAAAATTAAAATATATTTTTTTTTTATCCAATCTCGTTAAAATAGTAATAAAATTGAAGCGAGTTTATTACAAATTATATTACAGAATATAATTTCTAGTTTGGAATATATTACACTAATAGTTGATTTAATTAAAGCAGTTAAATCTTGTTAATTAGCGAATAATAATATACGATAGATATTTATTAAACAATTTCAGATAATTAACTGATACATACAACGAACGAATATTAGTATTATATAGTGAAAAATAAATTCATATTTTTATTTTTTTGCGTAGAAATATTACTAATATATCAAAAAAATGTGACAGTTATTCAAAACGTTTTTCTAGCATTTTTAAACATGAAGGTTATACATCAAATAATATAACACTATAACAATTATTCAAAAGAAAGAACAAACTTTATCATTATTGTACGGATAAAAATTAAAGGAAACAATCCAGGGAAATAAACTCTTTTATAATCTAATTAAATGAATAAAAATAAATAATGTACTGATACTGATATTGTTACATATTGGGTAATCTAAATATTATAATCCAGGGGTTTTAACAATTTATTAAGCTATGAACAAAAACAATTCTTACAAAATATTAGGGCAACTTACATCTTTAAACAAATAAAACATTTAATTGCAGGGGTAGGCACCGTCTCGATCATTTGAGAACTCAAACTTGACTAATTTCAGACCAAGAAAACCCTAACGGTTAATAATTTAAAATTAATTGTTTCAACTCTTCCTTTGGGGAAACTACCCATAATAAATATGAAAAGATACATTTTGACTCTAATAAAAATGTTTATTGTTATCCAATTGCGACCTTGTCCCAAAACGTTCGCTCACAGAAAATTTTAAATAAAAAATAAGTTCTATGTACAGGACGATATTTAACTAAATCTTTATACACACTATCGTAACAATATATGTACATATATAGGAGTCGAGTGATATCTCAATTGCAATTCTCTATTTAAGAGTGTAATTGTTAATCTGACTTATTGGTCTTTTTTATATTGATCTGATGAAAATCCGCATTTAATAAGCGAAAATCACAACCAATTTTCACAAAATTTTCGGATTTATTTTATAACAAGACTGTGTTTCTGCATATTTTGCGGTAAATGAAAGAAACATTTGAATATTATTTATAAGAGAAGGTGGTTAAGACGGCAAAAGCCTATGAATGGCCTCCAAAATGATCAGATCTTTCTTTAGACTTCTTTTTGAAGGATTACCGTAAATATATTGCAAAATGTAAGGAAGACAAAAAAAATTGTTTCAACCGAGAAATCAGTGTGAAATTTTTAAGTGTTTAATAAATTAAGTATCAGTTTAATATTATATGACTCAATTACTAAAACAGTGCTGTGTTGTTTTTTGTTTGTTTGGTTTCTTGTTAGGTGGCATGAGGCACCATCCATCGATGGGCCTCCGAGGTTTACCTACTCTAAGAGGTCTTCTGGCCAGTTACGTTTTAATCTTCTGCGTTCCATAGGATTAGTATATAGATTAGCTATCAATGGATTTGTATGATTTTCATTCCTAGTTTTGTTTTTGTTAGCTAAGGTTTGGATTACTTCATTGATGGTTTCAATTCCAAAGTCGTTGAAGTCACTTGAAGTGTTTTAGATTGGAACGTTTGTAATATTTGGTGTTCGATGGTTTGCTACAACCCCATAACTCTATATCATATTTAGCTTTAACTGTTCTTTTTTAACTTTGATATGAGGTTAACTTTTGATCTAGGTATAATCCAAGATATTTAACTTCAGATTTCACTGGTATTTGCATGTTGTTGATAGAAACTTGTGGACAAGCACTGCTCTTTGTAGTGAACGTGATTTGTGTGGATTTGTAATTGTTAACTTTTATCCTCCACCGTTGCAACCAATTTTGCAGTAGGTTTAAATAAAATTGTAGCCTTTCTGATGCTCTTGTAGGATCTCGATCTGACGACATGATTGCCGTATCGTCTGCAAAGATTACGATTAGTGTATTGTCGGTGGTCGGAATATCAGCAGTATATAGAAGGTAGAGGAAAGCGCCAAGGACGCATCCTTGACTTTATGAGTTGGTAATTGGATAAACAGGTTTGAACTTTGACTTGTATATATCTGTTGCTTAGATTGGATTTAAGTCATAGGAAAAAGTGGTGAGGTAATAACTACTTTTTCTTGTATAGAAGTCCTCCGTGCCATACTTTGTCATATACCTGTTGAATGTCTAAAAATACAGAGGCAGAAAATATTTGTTATTCTAGAATTTATAATCCTATGGAATTGTTGAGTGATCATCTTTAGATATTATTTCACTAATTGTATTGAGGAGATTCCTTTCGAAAATTTTAGATAACTGTGGCAGTAGGCTGATTGGACTATATGAATTGGGTTCTTACAGAGGCTTTCCTGGCTTCACTAACATTATTATTTGAGCATATTTCCATTGTATTGGAAAATGATTAGTCTGCAGTATTCTATTAAATACTGTG
Organism: Hermaeophaga mercurialis; assembly: GCA_951812935.1. Classification (NCBI taxonomy): domain Eukaryota; kingdom Metazoa; phylum Arthropoda; class Insecta; order Coleoptera; family Chrysomelidae; genus Hermaeophaga; species Hermaeophaga mercurialis. The sequence goes on along the minus strand of OX638362.1, from coordinate 28,693,993 downwards.
GTAATAAGAACAATGGCTTTTCTTGGTAGATATTTTAATACTTTTCCAACAATGAGATCGTAGCCTAGAGCTTTGTATCGATTTATTAATTGTATATCTCCGTATACTTCTGCAGAAGAGATTGCTCTTAAAGGAGGTGATAATTGGTTGAGGGGAGCTTAAATATGTTTCTACTTCTGTATCTTTATTTGGATTAACTGATGGTAGTATAGTAAAAACTTTGGCTAAATGTTCTGCAAATGTATTGCTCTTTTCTTCATTTGTGCGGGCCCAATTTCCATCAGGTTTTCTTAGTGGTGGAATTGCAACACCGGGTCTCGTGAATTTTTTACTTGCTTTCCATATTGTGTGATATTTTAATTCAGTTAAAAATCAATAAAAGTGATTTACATTTATACCGTTGTATAAAAAATTGAAAACCCTTTCACATAATCACTCGATCCTCATTTTAAGAATCAGGAATTGTGTCAAGATGGAAAGAACATTCCCAGACTCATTACCAGACGAAAAACAAAATAATGAAGAAAACGACATAAACACGGAAAACTGTGAACAAATAGAGGGCATAATAATTAATATGTTGGAAAAAGAAATCCATAAAAATAAAATAGGAAAGCACCACCAATATAGCAAGAAAGGAAAGAAGATCATTAATTATTGTTAATTATGCTAAAAACATAAGAACAACAACAAAGGACTGGCATTAATTGGCAAATAGGCATCATAACATCCATTCATATGAAAGGATTGCTCTAATTTTTGAAGTTCTAAAAAAAATGAATAGAAGACATAATATGGAGAAAATTGGAAAAAAAATTATAGAATATACAAATTATGTAAAAGCAATTCAGAAGTGTGATAGAAGCATTGAAGAATACAAGGAAAATGTGATACTGGAAAATGAATGAATTATGCTATGCACATGATATGGTTATAATAGAGAAAATCGAAAATAAACAACTGCACCAGAAATCTAAAGATTATATTTATTGATATAATACAAAAAAAAGGTATATTAATAAATGCATTAAATTTCATTAGCCTTTAAATCAAATAATTGTTTTTGTCACCTTTATCAATATCAATATGCGGTATACGTTTAATATTAATAAGAATCAAAAAACGAAATTCTCGGTGAACCAATCCGTCCAATTTAATGACTAATTTGCCATTTTTGTTTTAATTTTAATAGTGTCTGCCAAAAAAGTTGCTCCAGAATATTTATTACCTGCTGATTAATTTAAGCATTACTTGTCGTTCTTGTTGGTACTAGTCTCGCGTATAAAACTTCTTCTAATTAGAGCTAAAGAATGTTTATTTAGTGTAGTTGATTATATTATCGCACTGTTGTTTACCTCGTAATTCGTAACACATGATGGCCATGAATGTATATGTGCAGCCACTCACTTCACCACCGCTATCTCGTTGCGGTTGGAATGACTTTTTATTTTTTTTTACTAGAAATTTTTGTATCTATTAATCACATTTGGTTTTAGTTTGTGCAAGTTGTTGTGATACTGCATGTTACTACTTTATGCAAATAGCATTAGCATACCAATACCGAATTTTTTCTACAGACTTTCATCATTCATCTCCTAAAATTGAATTGATTTTTAGTGTTATGTTCAAAGACGTCTAAGTGTAATTTTTAATTTTTGACATTACATATTATTTCGGTTTTACAAAGAAAAAAAATAGTGTTATTTTGTGAGTAGAATCTCTGCTAACCACCCCTTACAAACAATAACTGAAAAATGAAAATTGGCTTTAAAATCGAATCGAAGTCAGAGGTTTTGCAGAGATTATGAAAGAATTACACAAAAAAACTTATCGCATCTAAAGACTTATGAATATTACATCCCCTTCTTTTAGATCTCAATTAAGAAGCTAGTTTGATTGTATTTTGAACAAAATGCTGATTATTGCAAATAACTACTTTATTTAGCAATATGTTTAAAATACTTTAATGTTAAATTTGTGTTTATAATTTGAACATAAGGAACACGAAGTAAAGAAAAAAGATGGATGTCACTAAGCCATTAAATATAATAACGATTTTTGAGAAAAGTCGTTGTAGAAGTTACTTACCAAAATAAAGATAGATTTTATTTTAATCTTTCTACTGAAAAAAAGAACAACAATATGTTCCATATAAAAAAGAGATGTCTAATAAAAAAATCACTTCAAAACCGCGGCATAATAACAGAATATGTTCATGAGAGTGCAAAGCTGGAAATGAGTTATTGGCGGATGGGAAGAAACTAATTCAAAGGAGCAGTCGAAAAGAAGTCTCACAAGAAAAATATCAATTTCTTTGACAAACCTTGTTATCAGCGAGTCAAAGTCAAAGATTATGTGTCTCTTTAAAATGTTTATCATATCTACACATCTGGAAAGGGAGAAAAAAAGCTCCAATTGAAGAAAACAGAGAAGCTGAAGAACAAATAAAACGTAAAAGGATTTCAGTGAAAATCAGTCATATAGGAACTCAAAGGGATAATGAAGTGAATAATCGGAATTCTATACCGGTTGAGGAAAGCCACAGGAATAGGAAAGTATTTCATTAGAGAAGCTGCAAAAGATATACCTATATTTTCAACACATCCAGAGGAATGGATATTTTTTATTTCGGCATTTAAAACTACTAATAAAAATTGTAACTTTACAGCAGATAAAAATTTAGTAAAAATTCAAAAGTTGTTAAGACGTTGGCAATCTCATTTACCAATATAAATGAAATAGTTGACATTCTGAAAATGGCCTGTGTAGACCTGATATACTCGTTTCAATGTAAAAAAAATATTGATGTATTTATAGATAACCTTGAGAAAAGTTGCTAGAACAATGCTAATTTGAAAAAATTCAATGAAACTGATTTAGAAAGAAACTATGTCAATTTAACAAGTGTCTCCGAACTCGTTATCTATTGTTACATCTTACCTAAGATTATTGAAAGGAATGACTGTAACAGTTCTGACAGAGAAGAAAGTAGTATGGAGAATAAATATTTTAAGGAACCAGAGATAAGAAGTGTTAATTTTATTAAAAGGGAACAGAAAATTCCATAAAAAAATTTTTCTACCATCACACTAATAGACTCATTAAATAAGAAAGAATCAATTTATCATCAATGGATAAATGTTGTTTCATAGCAGGATAACGATTCAATGAACGTTAGTCTAGAGAAAAGGAAAAAATTAAAAAGTTATAATTAATCGAAAATGTCAAACAGTTGATATTAATAAAAGGCTCTGGATTTTAAAATTAAAAAATACCATATAGAAAGTAATAAAAAAATTTACATGAACAGTATTCAACCAATAGAGCCAGTAATGAAGTTTCTTACTAAAAGCACGCTTAGCTTATGACAAACCATTTTCGCGAACAGGTATTTCTAGAAACTCTTAGAAGAAGGCACGAAAAAAGATTTGTGACTATAAGTGGGCGTCCATATGGCACTGAAAAAATAGAATAGAGTAGGGACTGATTGTTATCAAATTCTCTCTGAAAGCGGTAACCATTTTCATGTAGTTAATAATACAGTTAAGAAAATATAGAGGATTGGACAAAAATGACATACAAAGACATATAATAATGAATAAAATAAAGTCGAAATTCAACCATCATATTGGATTCCTTATGGAATAAAGCTGGGAAAGATTTAGGTGCTAATCAGAAATGTTAAAAATACTTATATGTTACATATTTGTTTGTATTTCATAATTTGAACATATGGAAGAAAAGAAAGGTATCTATTAGTGAGATTTTAAATTTGAGAATTTTGAAAAATTCTTTGCAGAGCTTAATTATAAAATTAAAAATAGTTTTATACGATGTTTGAGTGAAAAGTTGAAAATAGGTGCCACAAGTTCTAATTCTAAATATAAGAAGGAAATACACCATTTATCAAGAATACTATTATGCAATTATGAATATGTATAAAGTTTTGTAGTAATGAAAAAATAAAATGCTGTATTTTTTATTATGTTTTTATAACTCAAAATTAATCACACGTAAATTCAATTAATCAAATAAAATTTAAATTTATTTATTTCAAAAATACCTAACAACATACAAGATCAAATGTTTTTTTCTTCTTGATTTACGAATCACTAGATCCACCAATATCGGCATGCATTACTTCACCAGGTTTTGTAGTAGTACTTTTGGATGTGTGAAATTGCTTTCTACGTAGATGCAAGATTTGCATTGGAATTCTTTGGAGTCTAAATATTGAGCACCAATACTATTTAGAAAATATTTGCAATGTTCAAGGTAGTGGCGGATTTGAAACTGATGCCACATTCTGAAGCTGCGCTACTTTTGAGAGTACTAGATTTTCAAATTCGATGCTCTGTGCTTACAATACTGCATTTGATTTTATTCTCATATTCACTTTAAACAAGTTACCTTCTCTCTTTTCATAAAGTACTGTTTGTCTTTTTTTAATGATTTGATGAACAGTAATATTCTTTGAATGAAACATTTTTCTTTGACCAATTTTTGTTATTTTTTGTCTATTTATTAGCTGCAATGCTTCTTTTTTTGTCTTTTACCTATTCTTTCTTCTTTGCTATTAATCGTCTAACTATCCCATGCAAAATGAAAATGTTTAAATTCCTCCGGTAGAGTCATTAGAATTTTGTTATCTTACGTATTTTCACTGATTCCTTCGTAGGAAGATTTTAGTTCAATTAGTCAATTAAAATTTAAATACCTTTCTTATTTCAAAAGTACTTAAACAATATAAACAATGAAATGTTAAAACTTTATTCCTAAAAAATATGTTCTGTGTTATAATCGATACTGTTTTACTTTCTTCTAAGTTGGGAGGTTGGCACCTTTGGGTTGCTGCTGAACTATTTTCTAAAAGCCTTTATGTTTCTTATTTTTAAAATTTCTCTGATACTTTTTCAGGTTTATTAAGTACCATTGCCTCTACGGTAGTTAGTTAGGTATTACCCCGTAGGCTCGTAAATTGCATTTCTAAGGTCCAGAAGAGTGAACATTTGACGAATTGAACAATATTAAATAATATTTGGTTTTATAACAGTAGTATTATTTGATTACTCACATGATAAATGACAATTCTGCTAAACTTAATTTATTTTAGTAGATAGTACTACATTTTTTTTTTTGTATAAAATAATACAAAATAATATTGTAACGGTTTGGTTGCATGGGTGAACCCTGGAAAAGCAGGCTAACTTCCTTCTTAAATAATAATAATATCAAGACTTATCCGGAATGTTCGAGAAGCCAAGAATATATATAAATATCGGAAAATTAACGACAAAAAAATGTTACAATATATTGAACAATTAATTAAACTTTTTATTGGGACTCACAATTAGACTTTAGTAAGCCAATTAATATTTTCATTAATAAGGTGGGAATTGTAATATTAGATATAAAAACATTTATTTTAAAAAATAAAAAAAAAAACAATATTTTGTTTGCCTCGTAATGAAAATACGCTAAATCTACATTTTTTTGGAATAAAGTAGGTATAACTTTTTAATTATATTTTACAGGATTTACTCATTTATAGATACCTTTAAAATGTTGGGTTAAAAGACCGTCTCTATTCCATTTTTCTATATTAAGCTATTATTACTAGAGAAAGTGTGTGGGAATGCACTCAGCTTTGCGAAAATTCTCCTTCATGTGTTTAATTTAAGGTATAATGAATAATGATATTGCAAATTACAACCTTGCATCAATATGACAAATGGGTTTCGATTTATTTTTTCTATTCTACCTATTTGAATCTATCTAAGGTCAATTTTACAAAAGTTATTTGTTTACAATTTACAAATAACCAGGCCATTAATAAAGATAACATCTCTATTGCTATTGAAAATACAACGAAGTTTTCGACCCTGGCTAAATTTGACCTGGGGCTAGACAACTTGAAAACCCGTCTAGTAATTAGAAAACAAGACCATGTAACTATGATTCCTTGGCCCACATTATTGATAAGTTTTATTTTTAGTTATAGGGAATTAAATAAAAATAAATCGTTTACTATGGTAAGCATTGTAATTTTCGGGAATTGGCAGATTTCTTTTGAAACTCAGAACATTTTGTAAGTATCATTATTCCGAGACTGTGAATTTTAAATTTTATTTATATTAGTGTTTCTAAAGTCTACTTGATTTGGAAAATTCCAAAATTTCAGTTTTCACCAGTGTCATGTAGCAGAGTAAAGTTGCTCCTTTTTATATCCAATTCTCTCTTCTAATAATAAAAACTAACTAATTTTATTTTGATCAATTTTCAATAATATATTTCAGACAATTTATGACTCTTGTTCTTGCTCTTATCCATTTTTTTCATTCCCATTCACTTATTCATCTTTATTTATTTTCAAAATACGAGGCGTGGCAGTTAAATAACGAGACTGGTGTCATAAATGTGATTTATTGCAAACAAATTACAAATTACTTTTATCCCCTTCAATATACTCCCCTTCCCTATCTATGCACCGCTGCATACGTGCCTTCCATTGTTCAAAGCAATGCTGTAGGTCATCACCTGTCACTTTGTCACTTTGTTCACAGACTGAAAATGTGTTACCTTCAATGTACTTTTCATTTTTGGAAACAGATCAAAATCACAGGGAGCCAGGTCTGGTGATTACGGAGGATGATCGAGCACAGGAATGCGCTTGTCTGCTAAAAGCTGCTTCATGGAAAAGGCATTATGGGCAGACGTATTGTCTTGGCGCAGCATCATCCATGCATCGTTCTTCCACAAATCCGGTCTCTTCTTCCTTATTCTTTCCCTCAGCTTGATTAGGACTTCTTTGTACTAGGTCTGATTAACCGTTTGACCCTCAGGCACCCATTCAGTTATGATGATATCCCTGATATCGAAAAAAAAAACGATAAGCATTGCCTTTAGTTTTGACTTGCTTATTCCTGCTTTTTTCATTCTGGTCTTCCAGTGCATCGATTGACGCTTTGTCTCGGGGTCGTATTGGAAGATCCATGTTTCATCACATGTGATGACATGTGTTAGCAAGTCTAGTTCTGCTTTTAGTCGTTCTATGACGTCACAGTAAAGTTCCTTCCGATTTTCTATTTGTTCCTGAGAGAGGTTTTTCGGGACCATTTTTCCACAAACTTTTGCCATATTTAAATTGTCATGCAAAATTTGTCTTACTGTCTCTCTGTTAATGTTTACCATGTCAGCGATCATCCAAATACTCAGGCATCTATCTTCCTGCACAATTTCATTAATTTTCTGAACGTTTTCATCAGTTCTTTAACACACAGACCGACCGGGACGTCGTGAAAATCGTCTTTGCCATTCGAAAACTCGCGCACGTGTCGTAGTATTATCACCAAACACCTCTTTTAACATTTTAAAACATTCCGTCGGTAATTCTTTTAATTTCACAAGAAATTTGATGTTAATGCGCTGCTCAACTTTTATGTTCACCATGATTGCGACACTACTACAGAACAACGTACTCTTCATGCAAAGCTCAAAAGCAAACCAAAGCAGTAGAACTTTTCTTTCTTAAAGATAATTCTTTCCACATGTGGACTTTGATGTTTCGTTCTATATAAGTTCAAAACACTTTTACTCTTATGTTTATGTGTCATTTACTCTCTTTTATCTGTGGTCTTCCATGTGTTATTTGATTGAAATAGTTTATTATTATTAATTTTCAGTTTGTTTTCTTGTTGCTTAAAGTTTGATCTCTTATGAGATTTCATTGATGAAGTACAAATACATAATTATCTTTGATTGGTTTTCTACGGTGCGATAAATCGGTATGCCTTTTTCTTTAGGTTTTCTAAGAAATATTTTTGAATTGTGATTGTGATGCAAATCTTTTGAAATGGTCTTCAATTCTTCTAGTGTTACTCCTCTTCACCGATGGCTCTAGCTGGTAGCTCAGATTGTTTTTCGAGTCCTCTTTCCATGGTGAATGATCTTTTTGGGCCAATTGGATTATATATTGTAGGAATTCATGCAATTTTTCTGTTTCATTATCCAGGATTTTGTTATCTTCTTAGATGCCTGCATGTCTCTTTTTCGAAGCACTCCTCTGAGAAAAAATAACTACCGAGGCAAAGATTTCACATTCTGTCTGTCTTGCTGTAGTTGGGTATTTTGGATATTGAATATATTCTATTTTTATAGTATTTGTGATGAAACATTGATGAATCTATTACAATTTAGAGAAGTAATAAAATCATAAAAACACATCTTCGGAAAGTGTTCCATCATACAATCAAATAATTAATCAATGGAATTCCTAAATCACACATAGTAAAATATCAGGGACATCGTCTACCATCTTCAACCAAAAACAATGGCATTATTGCAAAAAAATATTAGTGTATTTTATTTGTTGCCTTTTTAGATAAAGTAAAAATAATTGTCATGTACCTATTAAAATGAATGTTTAGTAACTCTTCAGACTCCTACTCGAAAAACCTGTTCTGCCGTTTGCCATTTTCCTCTTTTATTATAAAAAACAAAGGTGTGAAGTGCTTTTCTTTGTCCTTTCCAATTTATTGTTTTATTCAGGAATTCAATACAAACTTATAATAGTCAAAGGTTGTTATACACCAAAACCTTGATCTTTCTAGAGGTGCAGTTTTGTTGAGTTTCTTATTATTTATATCGAGAGAGCACATAGCCTTGTTAAGAGAGATATTAAATAAGATTTACATAATTGGCTTTGATTTCTTTGTTGCATTTAATTAGTTGCAGGTAGGTATCGGTTGCTATTTAAGAACTAATAAATCGTAGCTGGAACCGGGTGCCTTAGTTGTAAATTTCATCTCACGAAAAAACTGAAATGTCAGTGATCTAACATTCATTAATTATTCTCTTTCCCTTTATAATATTGTAATAATAATTTTATAAAAAATGCCATATGAATTATATCATAGACAAGTCTAGTTTATGTGCTTTTAAAATAAGTTTCAATTAGACCATCAGCCAAATTACCATAACATTTTTACATAGAAGATTATTTTTTCATTCGACAACAAATTTACATTTTTTATTATATCTAATTAAATCGAATTTGGAGGGTATGGGTAGGGTAGGGGAGTTATAACAGTGACGCGTCTGTAAATGTACGTTATTCTCTAAAAATGTCTCATCAATATACTTAGATTTGTTTCAAGTTTACAAATTCAATAATTGTCTTTAAATATACAATAGATCTTCTCGGCAAAATATGTTAGAAACGTTGCGTCCCTAATAGCACCAAATATATTTTAAATATTTCTTTAATATAAAAAAAATGTCATACATTTTTTAGATATTTTGTTCTCTAAACTTAAAATTTATTATATATTTGTTTTACAATATTTACATCAAATATTTAATGAATATTGTTTGTGTATTTGTTAAAAAATATTAATTAAATATTCGTTTCTTTACATATACAAAATCATAGTTTATTAAAATTTGTCTCTTTAAGTTGAGTTCGATATTAAAGTCGTGATTTGGGATTTTTTAAGGTTTCTGTTTTCAAAAGACGATCCATAAACATAAAGCTTAAGCTTAAAGACGAAATTTAACCAATTCTCCACATGAAAAAGTTGAGATTTTGAAGTAAAAGTCGAGATTTTTTAAGATATTTGGTTTAAAATCGAGATTAATTAAAAGTAGCCTCTTTAAAATCGAGATTAATTAAAATTTGGATCAAAGTCGAGATCTTAAAGAATAAATTAATTATTAACAATTTCGCTTGAAAATCGACATTTTTTAAAACATTCAAATATTTTTCAAGATTCATTAAAATCTCGACCACAAAATCAAGGTTTATCAAAACCTCGACTTAATGATCAGATTTTAAAAAAAGAATTAATTTTTAAAATTTTTGATTAAAATTCGAGATTCATTAAATTTCGAGTTTAAGTCGATATTTAAACAAAAACATAATATTTGTCAAATATTTTTGAAAGATTCATTAAAATGTTAACTTTAAAACCAAAGTTTATTCATTGTAGAGATTTTTAAGAAAAAAATGATTTTTTTTAATATTCCTGCTTTATAATCGAAATTATTACAAATCTGGACTTTAATATCAAGATTATTTAAAGATCTACTTTTAAATCACGATCTTGAATACAAATCCCATTTTTATTATTATTATTATTAATTTAAAGTCGATATTTCTTAAAATTTTGGATTTAAAGTAAAGATCCACTGAAACATTAACTTTAAAAAGTCGAGATATATCATTTAAATCACAATTCTTTATATAAAATCAAGATTTATTAAAACATCAACTTTAAAGTTGAGATTTTGAGGTAAAATACAATAATTTAAAGTCAAGATTTAGTGTAATTCGATATTTTTAAAATTTCGGCTTTAAAACCGAGATTCAAGCGAATCTTGATTTTAAAATTCTCGATTATGAGATCGAAATCTTGAAGAAAAACATGAGATATTTAAATATTTTTGTTTTAAAAATGAGAATCATTAAAATACAATAAAATGAAGTTAGAGTCGAGATTTAAGGTACAAGAGAAGATTTTTTAATACTTTTGCAAGATTTGTTGAAATCTTGAAGTCGAGATCATGAAGTATAACACTATAATATCTAATATAAAATTGAAGAGAAAGAAAAAGCAAATAAATATTTTTTTACAAAATTTATATAAATACATTTATAACGTTATTGTGAACTTTTGGGAAAAAACTTGAAACAGGTTGATTTTTATTCTTAATTGTTGTGATATAAAAATATTACGCCCTCGGAATTATGACATCCCCCCGAAAATTTTTAATGAGAAAAAGGGCTGTGTGATACCTCATTCGAAGAGGAATTTAATTCTCTGTTCAGAAATATACAGGTTTTTAAATTTAGTGCATTCGTAACTAAGAAAATTAAGCCCTGTGGTTATATAAAATATTCTACGAGAATTCAAAGATTGCATTGCTTATTGCCAAGTAGTAAATGGATGTCACTTTAAACACTTAATATAATTGTAAAATAAATTAGAAAATGCATTCTAAATTATGTGAAATTCTACGCTTCATTCTATCTAAACCTTTGAAGTGGAGATATTATCAAAATTTTACATTTTTAAAATCAATTTATGAATTCACCAAATTTAAAAACCTGTATATTGCTGAAGAGAGAATTAAAATCTCTATCAAAAATGGTATCACACGATCCCCTTTCTCATTAAAAATGAATTTATTCCATACATATGTACCTTACTCTGTATGTAATATTCAATAAATATTTTAAAAAATCTGTCGCAATACATTTAAAAAAAATGTATTAACATTTCTTATTATCTGGGACTGACCGCTCAAGTAATAAGTAACCATTAGTTTTATCATTGTATTTTATGTAAAAATAATGAACAATATTTGTTGAAGAATGGACAAGAGGTTGAAAGGTTTTCAGAGTTTTCCTCCTGTAAAAACCTTCTTGTTAGAGATTGTAACCCATTAATAAATTCTCATAGAGGAATATTGTCAGATTTGTAAAAAACCGAATGTTGATTAATAATCCGAAAAAACAGTAATATTCAATGTCGTCTTCTAAGGACTGGGCTAAGTCATAAATATAAAGCACTAACGATATTAACCAATGAAAACGTCGCATATATCCGCCAAGCAAAGATTTTTCGAAACAGAGATCGAAACAAAAGTTATTTAAATTGTATTATGAAATATTAATTTTTTATCTGATTTTCATGGACTACAAGTTGCACAGTGACAGTGATGGAATAAATGGAGTTATGTCGATAAATTCTGGTTTTTTAACATTATAAAGTATTCTTTGTTTCTGTTGATAATAAATAGTACATTTAAGGCAAAATTATATTTTTAAATAATTTTTATATGAACAAAAGTGAGATCGAGAATCAACGCAAACTGTAATTAAAATAATATGCAATAAGGTCATTGCCAATAACTGGCAAATACGGGCAGTCAATGACTTCACAAAACGCACAAAAAAATTACCAGCCCATATCTCAACAGTTATAAAATTTCTACTTCTCTAAATTAAATAAATACCGCTGTCTAAAAAATCAAACCATTATCTCTAATATTACAGCGCCATAATGCTTATAACTATCTATATGAAGAAACATTTTATTTAAAAAAATATTTCATTTAAGTTCCACAAACTTCCTATTTAATTTTTTGATATTGTGCCGTTACGTATTTTTTATTTGCATTGGATATTTGGGATTAAAAAATAGTGATATTTATTTATTTTCTTTTCATGCAGGTGCCAGCACAGTGCCAATAAATAGTTCATCATTGTACCTTTACTTTGTCAACAATATTTATTGCTTTTGCTAGGAACAAAATATTTCTTAAAAATACTTTAAATTTGAGGCTTCAGTGACATCTATCAACTCAAACTCAAATCAGAATGTTCGATCAATTACATTTCTAGCAGGAATTATAGAGTACATTCTTAACTGCGCACGTATAGTTCCATCTACAAATAACAATTTAAAGCCATCGATCGACAAGGCAGTTGAAAATTTAATAAGGAAAAATCCTTACTTTAATTTTAGGTATAAAATCAATTAGCACAAATGAAACTTTGCACTTGATCCTATTTTTGTTTTTACTGCGTCTTTTTCAATGTTTTTCTTTTGCTATTCATCAACATTAGTGCTGCTATCTATGACTTGAACACAAATACTTAACTTTATAAATCTACTCAACAGAGTTCCTGCCGCACCTTTTATTTGGTTTGAGTCACAGATCACTTGCGAGATTACCAGATTTTTTAAATATTTAATACCCCACCTTATTTACTAGCTTGTGTCGAGATTTAACATAAAGCCTAAATGCTTAATCGTACTTGGTCTATGTAAAACTATCACTTTCGGATATTAAGAACTACCAAAAAACTCCTTTTTTTGCTTTTTATGCCAAGGAGATGACTATGTATATGGATCAAAGTACAAGAAAATTTGAATTAAAATTTTTTTTAAATCGGTAGAATATGGCCATATTTTATTTAACGGGATTTTGAATAGACAATTGACATAACCTGTTTCATTCTTTGTTAATGTAATGTAATACATTTTTAATAAAACAGTAAATGAAAATGTGGAAGAAATTGATCTAAAACACGTTGCATTTCTTCTAGTTCCTAAATCTTAGGCTGTTATTAACGACATTTCTGTTTAAATGTGCGTCTGGCAACACTGTTTTCCGACTGTCGTGCTCTCGCGCTCCTGCAAACCAACGCTAGATTTCCCATCAAACTGAAAACTAAAGTATAATTCTACACATATTCGTCGGGCACAGTTGCCGGATTAATAGATCCATACACAAATTTTGGATTTATTGCACACAAATCGAATAGGCAGTAGCCCAGAAAATGATAAATGATGCTTGTAACATCTTTGCGTTATTGAAAATCGATTGATTGTCCACAGTATATTAAAAAATTCATTGACAACTTCGATTTCAATACTATCACAGACAATGGGATATAAAATAATTACATAAGGTATTTTTGGTGTGGCAATGCTGTTTGAAAACTAACTAACATTGAGTCAATGCGCAAATACTCCAAACTCTGAACAAAAATAAATCTGTGACAGTCAGAGTATGACAGTTTGGTTTGTAGGTGTGTGTAAATGGTACAGTGTTGTTTAAACTTGTGTTAGTTGGTGTTGTTTTTTGACTTTTTATATGAATTATAGGGTGACTTGTAACTGAAGCTAAGTTATTTGGTAAGTAAAGAATTTTTTAATAGAATCTGATTTGATCTGCGTCTTCTTAATTGTAGTTTCCTAAAATTTGTTCACTGACCTTGCCCTTGCTTGGCGAAGATCATGTTTTTCCCTATTCCTCTTTCAGCTAGAAGAATTTATCAGAATTTTATACAAGGTACCTGAAAGCAACTATTTCAGGTTAATTTAATTTATCTGCAATCGAGATGTAGTTAATTTAGAAGATTATGTTTAATTTAATTTCAACGGAAGTAAAATCAGAAACAGCTTAGCCTAATTGTTATAAAAAGGGAAAACAAACGGAATCAACCAATATATCCACAAATATAATCATTTTGTAATTTATATTTACAGAGATATTAGACTGATGCGTTACTCTTGTCTAACCCTGTATACGTTTGTAGACTACAGGCAAAGTATTTTACATTTACCTAGTTTTTATAACTGAAAAATAACCTAATGGAATAATGATCAATATAAGTACGTATTTATGTAAGAGAGCAGTACTAATTTAATTAAAGAAGCTTAAATACATAGAAATATTTTTATAAATTAAAAAATTGTGTATCCCGGGGAAAACCTCACATTTTTGGTGAAATAGAATTGAAAGAAAGGGTGATGTAGATTGTCAAGGTCGCTCTATATCCAATAACGATATACCCAATATTCTGCTACATCCCATTTCCGGTTATACCTACGGGAAATTGAAGTGAACTCATTATTTTCAATAGAACAACATACATCACGGTATGTACCATAAAATGTTTTGCTATTGGTGAATCGTCTCTCTTACGTTTGCCACAATTTAACATACACTTGTTTGTTAATAATTAATTTCTCAGTAATATATGATATGGTTGATTGCTGATAGAGCATAAAAAATATTAAAGCCCCTATACTCCATTTTTTCTAGTATGTGACTACTTTTCTTCCGTTCACTACTCCTAATATTCTCAGATCTTCTTTGACTTCATCTAACAATTTCTGCTTCATCGGCCTCTTTTTTTCTTTTCACTTTCTAGTTCGTCCTAAATTATTTTTACCCACCTACTCTTCTTTATTCTCATTATGTGCCCTGTCCATCTTAGTACCTGCTTTTAACTTCATGTATCATTATTTTTTAAAGTGTTTTAACCCTCAATTTGTTCGTCTCCTCCATAGCCCTTTTAATATCCAGTTTTGTGATGAATGTATAACAACAGTAGGTCTAATTCTCGTTTTTTATAATCTTAATTTTAAACCTTATTGTCTTTGCATTTAGAAATTTTTCCTTTTGCTGAACTTTTTTCTATTTCATCCATCTCTTTTCCATTATTTGTTTAAGTTACTCCTAAATATTCGAATTTTTGGTCTTTTTCAAATCTTTACTCATTATTTTCTTTAGACCAAAATTTCACGTATTATGTACCCTATTTACGATCGATCTTTACTAGATATTCTGTTTTCTCTTCATTAATTTTTAAACCACAGTTTCTGGCACTACTCTCCATTGCTCTAAATAACAGTTCCAGCTCTTTTTTTGACCTTGACAATTAATAAACAGAAATATTCGTTGTGAAAAGTGTGTCTGTGGAAATCACAGTGTAGAATTAGTTAGTAAGAAAATGTAGGAATCAATGATGAAATACCTGGTAAGAAGAAGCTATTAGGAACACCTTTAGAATTTTAAGAACCTCATTATTCTAGCCTAATTTTGTGCCAATATAAAACATTGTGTCAATTAGCAAATCACTTACTATGTCCTAGAATAAAATTAATAAAGGGTTTACGTTGATTAATTGAAATATGTTTATTTTAGTTGATACATATGTTTTTGAATCAATTTATTTTCTAAATTTATGGTAAAAAACCCCATCAAATCGGGATAAGTGAAAAAAACTTGCAAGTGTAAGTGATGATAGAGATATACAATTCTCATTACTGAGAGTCAATACTCTGAGCCATTAGCGAGTAAGACAGTAAAATCGTATTTAATTAAAATAATAGTAATATTAATCTCCAAATATTTTGGCCTAGTATGAATCGATCTTGAAAATTAAAAATAATTTTCAAAGTGGCTCGTAAAATTGTTCAAAGTATATTTTAAAGTTGCTTAAAAATTAGTATCAAAACTTACAAATGTTATAGCGCTTTAAAAATGAATCATAATCATTTTTGAATTATTACCATTTATAATAAAGAACCATCTAGAAAAGAACCCAATTTTATCAATAAATCCAATAGTGCATTTTTTTTATTTTGAAATGAGTTTATAATTATGCTGCAATCCTTTTGTAGATTTTATAAATTTTAATAAAAAACTGTTGCTAATACTAGCAGACCAACTAATTTTGCGATAAAAGCAGAACCACAAAAAAACATACTAAAACGCCGATTTAATAAAAATTAATCTTTTCATGTTTGTCTACAACGAATCTACTAAAATTAAGACGACACTCAAATTTTGAAAATGTATTGATATGCTGAAATATTACTGTTTTTTGAGTAAAAATAGGAATACCCAACTGAATCGCAATTCACACACAGGCAAAAAATATAGAAAAATATGTTTGTCACAAATAATTGTAAAATAGCACCATCTTGGAATTACATTTTTATCGTTTATAAGACCATTCCTTTTTTTTTTAAATGCAAAGAGAGGTGTATCCTTGGATATTTCCAGAAATTTCGAAGCTGTAGCGATGGATGTTATACAAAGTCACACTCAAATAGGTTTTATTTACTTAAAATCGTTTCTGAAACACCCTCTGTATATTTTTGAAATATTGGGCTTTTAAGTAATGATGTATAATGCAAAAAGAAATTATTAGTAATAACAAAAAAAATAATGGTCAACAATATAACTATACAGTTCGTAACAATATGGTTAAAACAGCAAAATTAATAACGAGTATGTACACCTCTGATTCTTAGAACTTCAGTATTGGTATTTTATCAAGGAATATATCAAATCTCTGAAGAATATTATTCTATTTTCCTTCAAATTGCAAAACCAATATTTCAAGATTTACTGCTGGTTTTTGCGATAGCAAACCTATTTTCATAATGCTCCAAAGACGCTCAATTGGGTTAAAATCAGGACTGTTGGCCGGCCAGTTCATAACGTCCAGATTTTGTTTTTCGAAAAACAATTGAACGATTCTGACAGTGCATTGTATTATCTGGTTACATAATAAAATTGAGATCGACCTGATTCCCAAATTAGATAATATTTGGTTCGGGGATCTCGCAAATGTATTCTTTTATTTTTAAAAACAAGGAGTCAAAGTAGACGTAAGCGAAATAGGGTTCCTGTTATTCAACACGATTTGTATTTTTAGGCAGTATTGCAAAGTTTTTATTGTAATAAAAGTTAAACCCACACAACTGTTACAATATGTACGAGCAAACACTCTATTTTTTTCTGTTGAAAAATATAAAAATTACAAATATTTTAAGAATTTATGCCTATTTCCTTGTAACTAGTTTATTATATTAATGAAAAAAAGCATAAATGAGGAGAATATGAATAAAAAAGCTAGATATGTATTGTTCAGAAATAAGTATCTAATCCAGATGTATTTTCTACTGTAATATACGTAGGTTTTGCAAAGCGGAATTCAAGAGTGGTTCTTACAATAGATTTGTTAACGAAACAGGTTGGATTAATTAGTCGATAGCCATACGATATTAATAAGGAAAATTGTTACTTATCAGGTTATTTTGCCTTCAGTCCTGGGGCTCGGATTCTGAGGGACGCCCAGTATGTACGTATACTTTTTGCTTTTACAGATTTTTATGATTTTCGGTTCATTAACGGAACTCGGCTTTTACAAAATTAGTCAATTCCTTAGTTTGGAAAATTGTATGACGGGATAACAATCTGAACTACTCCTATTTTTATGGTAGAAAAAAATTTTAAAAACCCCAGATGCAGCCGAGTATCTCCAACTAGACCCGTTATTTCTATACAATTACAATCGTAAAACTCAATCTGTGGTGTCATTTGAAGCGTCGATTTTTTTTTCAGTAATATGCTTTTAATGATGAAATGTAATATATGTTACTTGATTTTGTAATTTTTTGTATATTTTTCCCGAAACAAAGACTATTGAACATATAAATAACTCCTATTTGAGAGAACGATTACATCTAGCGACTTTTTTTGACCATTGTTCTTTTTATCTCGCAATCATTTGCGAAAATCGCACCTTATCAGAATAATATACAGTACATAGAGACCATTTAACGATGGTTTCTAAAACTGCCAATCTTCACAAATTCGATACGAAATACCCTACAAACATTTCTCAAACTGAGTCACCGGAAAGACACCCTTTCCTGTAATATTGCAATTTTGTTCACAATATGTTTGTTTACTCTAGTTTTCTTGAAAAATTGAAATTATGTATTGAACTATTCAACTACAGAAACTTTTATTTATATTTAACTACATTTTAAAGGGTGGTCCACAGTATTTAAAAAAATTAGTTAAGATTGTCTAAAATTATTACACCTTCAGTTTCTTTTTAAAAAATTTAGTGTAAATTTTTAACGAAATTGTCAAACCCTAAGAAAATAATATCTGTATACATATACTGTGAATAGTTTAAAACAGCATAGAAATAAAATATTACCCTGAATTAAAATAAAACAAACATTTTACAATATTTTAGGATAATTACCCACATACAATACATGTAACCGCTTGTTTTATAATGGAATATAAATGAAATGTAAATAAAAATAAACTAGGTTGGTAGGGCATGGCCTCCAGTTCATCACGAATATAAAAAATTATCTGGTTTTATAATTTTTTTACATATTCCTACTTATTATTTAAAAGTTATAAGAATATGTTACTAGTTACATAATTGCAAATTTCATCAGGAACATAACTTTGCTTCCGGTTTTTACCGGTTTTTAAAAACAGGATGCTTTATTCTGCAATCCGAATATTTACTGGAAGCAGTTGATTAAGTATAAAAGATATTTATTGACTTGTAACATAAAGATATGAAATCGTATCCGGGAGCTTCGTTTATATTTATTTTCTTCGTGGCCTATTATATATCTCCGATCTTATTTTATATCGTGGCAAAACCAATTCAATAATTCGGAAATCACTTTTAAATATTCTTTTACATTTTCTTATTCAGGATGTGTTTGGAGCGGAAGATTACAATGAAACATATGTTTTTATGGTTCATTTTTCCATATCATCTTTAAATAAATTAAGTATTACGGTTGTGTTAGTTTTCTTAAAACTGTTTAAATCAGGTAATTAGTATCACATGTCGACCTTTATGCATCGTCTAATAGGCTTACTTTTGAATTAAATCACCTATATTTGTGAAGTATTGACATGAAGTTCTGAAACACCCTAAATAATTTTTATTTACTATTCGAAAGCTTCGGAAAGTGGAAGTTAACATTTATATTCCAATTCGCTACTCACTAACTTTGTATTAGTATATTTGGCCTACAAGATGAATATAATTAAGTTGATGGAATTAGTCTATGGCAAAATACAATTTAATTATATTAAAAAGTTTTGAAAGGATGGCGGTGTTATTATACAAATGTAAAAAATACCGCCAATACAGATTAAGTACACGCTTTAATAAAAATTGTGTGTGATCAAATGACATATAAATATTCAAGCTAAATAAATATTTCGGGGATTAAAAGCTCACGACCTTTTCTACAATGGAAAAAAGAGTATTTTGTATATATTTTCCGAGATTTCGATGAATTGCTGCTGTTCACTGCTACTAGTAATTTAGTATATTTGTACTCCAAATAATTTCTACTTTGATTTCTGTTATCATCGAAAGTATAATTTAATTAGTGTGTCCATACCAATATTCAATAACATTCAAATTTGTGTAAACATATGTATCATTCGCTATATTAATTATACACGATCTAAAATTGTCGCCGACTGCGCCATGTTGTCTGTAATAAATGATAAATATTGAATTTTGAAAATAGGTCAGTTATAATAATACTTCCTGTTTTAAAATTACTCTAATAATATTGAAAAAGGAAACCTATGGAAGCAACCCTGAAAGTTTCTAAGACGTAACAAAGAGAATCCGCGGTAAGGGGATAAAAAGTATCTCATCGACGACACAACGAGGTCGGCATGTAAATATTGCACTAGGGGAGATAAAAGTTAATCAAATAATCGATTTTCCGACCAATATTAAGGATGTTCGGTTTATTTTTAGAAACTTTTCTTACTTAGACTACAAGCAAGGATAAGTGTATTTTATTAGATTCTTCATTCAGCTTTTGAGAACTTTATTAAATACAGAAAATCATATACAGGATGACTACGTTTTAAAAGATATAAATTAGATAGTATGTCATCTCTAGAGATATCCAAAAATTTAGGTGTCGAGTCTATTTTTTATAAAAATAATGGGATATCCAAATAATAGAACGGTGACAATGAAACAAAAGTTTTTCTTTATTTTTTCCTTAATAATAAATGCTCACTACTCCATTTATGATCGATTTTGTGTCCTTTTGAAGTAAGACAGCGGCTTAATTTTATAAGTTGCGAAAAAAGTGAGGAAGACTTTTTTATTTTAAAGGTCCTTTGGTTTATCC
Organism: Hermaeophaga mercurialis; assembly: GCA_951812935.1. NCBI lineage: Eukaryota > Metazoa > Arthropoda > Insecta > Coleoptera > Chrysomelidae > Hermaeophaga > Hermaeophaga mercurialis. The sequence continues at coordinate 28,673,693 of OX638362.1, read as the reverse complement.
TACTTGCATTTTTAATTTTGAACTAAAACAAAAGTGTACCTTTTTATATATCTCTTCGAAATTATGGGATTCATTGAATTTTAGTGTATGTTATTTTATTTGTTTTTTAAATATTCAATTTATCTCTCAATTAATCGACTTTCTAATTTCTACTATTTACGAAATACAGGCTGATTCGTATAAGAACCAACATAGAGCAGAGCCATCGGGGAACTTAAAATATGGTGCTTTAATGCAACTTACCTATACATGGTTGGGATAGAGTATGGAACCAAGTATATATCTTTAAAACGAAACGGTCGATATTTATTAAATTTTACATGTGAGTGTAATGGGGCAAAATGCATCTGATATACATTTTTCTGTTAATAATATACTTTCCGTTTAACCGGAAATACTCTCAACTTTTTTAATTTAAATAGGACACCCTGTATATTTTTACAGATTTTGAAAGATCTTGTTATTTCGAATTCGTACATATTGGGTTTAGTGTAAAAAATCTGTAAAAACGAGAAATATAGCACTTTAATGAACCACTTTTAAGTTTTTTTAGAGTAAAATACCATTTAGATAAACAAATTGATATTGTTTGTATTAATAGTAAGAAATAAACGAGTACTATCTAGTAGGTAACCGTTGCCAAACTGACAAATTGTAATTTACGGAAATAAATTGAACGATTAAGAATGGTTCATATAAGTGAAAAAGATCGTATTGAAATATTAATGATGATCGCTTATGGTGATCGATTCATTGAGTGGCCTGCTCGTTCTCCGGATCTAAGCCCATTAGATTTTTTTCTTTGGGGTTATCTAAAATCACGTGTTTACGTTAAACGACTAACATGCTTGCAGGAATTGAGACAAATAATTATTGATGAATGTGAAATAATACGTGGAGAAGTCTTGGAAAAAGTGACTCAAGAATTTGTTAATAGGCTGGCATATTGTTAGGAGTTGAACGGAGAGCATTTTGAACATTTGAATTAATTTTGCATAAATTATTATTCTCATTAGTCTAAAGTAAATAAATGTACTTATTCTACAACTAAAAGTGAGTTATTTCTTGTTTTTACAACTTATTTCCACTAAACCCAGTATGTACAAATTCGAGAAATAATAATTTCTTTCAAAATCTGCAAAAATATACAGGGTCTCATTTAAATTTAAAAAGTTGAGGGTATTTCCGGTTAAACTGGAGGTGTATTATTAACAAAAAAATGTACATCAGTTGCATTTTGCCCCATTACACTTACTTGCAAAATTTCATAAATATTGTCCGTTTCGTTTTAAAGATATTGGTTCCATACTTTATCCCAACCCTGTATATTAAGTTAGGTTTCAAATTTAGAAAAAAATTAATATCTCAGTTATACTTGAACTTAGAAAACCTTAATTTGATACACATTGTGAGTGTATCAAAAGCATTAATTAATAGTAAGTAAAGTTCATTTGTAGCATTCTAAAGGGTTGATAACGGATGATGCACCCTTACAATGTGACAGACCCTTTAAACCCTTTGGCGAACCTAAACAGTTATTTAAAATAATTGAAATTTCAAAAGTTAAACATCAAACTTAACTATCATTTCATTATAGTAATTGCTTACTGAGTGTTTTAAAAATGACCGTGAAATCTTCATTTAGCAAACAAGTTGATATATTATTAGTGTTAGGTTTCTGTGAAGGAAATTGCAAAAGTTTTGAAGAATGTCGAAGAAGTTTTCCTAATCGTGTGACCCTTCTTAGAAAAACATTTAGCAATGTTGAAAGACATGCTCGAGAAAGTTTGTCAGTAACACTAGATAACATGCTATTGAAATCAGGGCACAAAAATTGAAGGTGACCCACATATTAGTATTAGAATTCTGCCTCAACAAACTCATATGTCGCAAATTTCCGTGCATCGAATTATCCAGTTCTTTTACCGAATTTCTTGCTTTGAGGAACGTTAAAAGAATTTCTGTATTCCTCTCCAAATGCATCTTAAGCAGAATTGTGGATTATGGATAAATGCAAATTAATTAGAAACAATCAGCAATTAGTGGATAGAGTAGACAACAATTTTTGACCAAAAATAAATTTTTTCCCGAGAGAAAACGGTTTTCATTTTGAACAATTTCTACACTAACTTATCAGTGAAAACTGTATGTTATTTCTGTTGTTTAAGTTGTTTGTTTTTCTATTAAATTATTATTATTTCAACTTTTTTCCTGATCGTCAAGTTTGCATTTACATTTTACAATCTTTTAAAATAGTATAATTCAAACCATTATTAGAATAAAAGCGGCATAAAAATCCCTGTAGTTTGCTTTTATATTTTAATCGGTTCGAAGTGGCCGCTACTTTAACTATTGTAATGATATTTTACTGGAGTTTTTTTAATTTTAGAATAAAACGAACTGATTAGATATTATTCGTGGTGAACACGCGGTGCATGATTGATTTAAATAATTGATAACAAAGACCTAACTAAATGTCACGTCCTTAAATTTTAATTAAAATTACTAGCTTCTGTTCGATGACGTCCGGTAAGAAGGGAAACGGTTTTGCGTTATTGAAAAATAGAATGAATAAGGCTCACCTATTGGATTTCATGTGATTATTATTTGTACTTAAGAATTAGAATTTACAGACAGACAAGAAAAACAACGATATCTATACCTCATACATAAGAAGAACTTCATAAATTAAACTCTGATAAAAATGTTATTAGAATGTAAATTTTCCAAATTTCTAGCCAATATTTGATTTCAAGGTGATGTACTAATAACTCTTTAAAATAAATCTATAAATTCCGAAATACCTTTAATAGATCTCAATTCAGTTTAAATACGACTTAAATCCGGTTTGGTAGCACATATATATTTTCCCCATAAAATGTCGACATTGAAACTCGTACATAACTTTCAATGAAAATATTTTCCGCCTGGTTCTCCGCGCAAGTGATTTTTCACGTTGCATATTTTCCAGTTTTCATTTCCCTGGGCGCTTGAATGTTCCAGCGGGGTAGAACTTTAGAAAACTAAATTATTAAGAAATACAAAACTATCGTAATACTATCAGAAGAGGACCACTTTTTACATTTTATAAATCTAATGTTCATTTCATATTAACAGTTATTGGAAAATAAGTTATAATTACCAGGAGAAGGTAATATTTACCACTAAGCTATACCTTTAGGAAAAATGTTACGGTAACCAATAAAAACGATTATTTGAATTTAAGTGCAAAGTATAACTAGTCGATAAAACCATTTTTATTATTAAACTAACTTTACGACTGTACGCATGATTAAATTAACGGTATATCTTTGTTACAACCTTTATAAAATGAAACCAATAAAATATACATCACATATCAAACAGAGACTTCTACTTCATTAAAGTATTTTCTATTACATTTTCTTCCCTAAAATTCAATATACTTTCATTTAATTATACAATGGCATAAATAATTTATGACCAACAAAGTTCGAATTGTTTCAGTTAACCGTTTCAATTCCGGTTCATTCCTGAAGTAGCCCCGAGTGAGACATAATTCCTAATTTTTTGAACTGGGTCATCCAGTATCAGAATGAATTCCTTCTATTCATCCCCAGTTAGAATTACGTCACGGGGTGAATGTATGACGTCAGAGCGACCTGATTTTCCATGTTTTATTCCAAGTTAAGGTGGGTCGGAGAGAGAGGGGCTCTAGGATACATGGGATGATTTCGAGAGTTTATTCAGAGCTCTTTGTTGAGGAGGACGACTTTATTCTCATAAAAAGTTACCAGGAAAATGCTTTGAAGTTGTAGGATCTGAATAAATTTAAGGAATTGGGTAATTGAGATAATGTGAATTTTACTGAAATAATAATATGCCGGTCCATGGCATTTTTACCAGAAGGTGGTAAATCCTTGCAAACAAAACAATAAACTGTAGAGTTCACTAGTTCAAGCTTTAAAAGTCTATTTTGGTATGCCAGAATTGCCAGACGCAGACAAATACAGCAAACAAATATTATATAGCTAAATTATTATGTAATTATCAATTTCTTTAAAACTTAAAATTGCTTGAAAAATTCATGAAATTGAAATGTTTGAAATTTCTTAAAAATGTTTGAAATTGCTCGAAATTTCTTGATTTTTCAGTATCGTTCAAATTGTTTGAAATTTCTCTAAGATATTTAAAATTTCTTGAAAATTGTTGGAAAAAGTTTAAATTGATTGAAAAATGTATGATATTGCTTGAGAATGCCTGAAAATATTTAAAATTAAAATTTGTACAAATTGCTTGAAAAATTCATGAAATTGTTTGAAATATTTGAAATTTCTTTAAAATCCTTATAATTGCTTGACATTTCTTGTTAAAAGTATAAGAAAATTAAATGATCTTGAAAATTGTTTGAAAATTTTCAAAATAGTTTGAAACAATTTTCCAGAAATTTTTTTAAATTTGTTGAAATTGCTTGAAAATGTTTTATAAATTCCTATTAAAAATTCATTTTACCAAATTTTCATTACTACAGAATTTCCCAAAAATAATCCGGAAATTGCACCTATGACCTGTAGAGTATATTTTTTTTAAATTGTAAAAACGTGTGTTTTCGTCTTAATATAGCCTTAGAAAATTTAAGACATTATAAATATTTGCGTTACGCGGGAACAACATCGGATAGTGTTAACTGTTCAACCCATAAAAAGATTTTCTCTGAAGATTAATTTTTTATTGTTTTTATAATAAAAATGATGACCGATGCGATGGGCATAACTTATGTTTGGGATTTTTATACTTTTTCATATTTTAAATGTTATTTATGTATTAATATATTAATAATAATAAATATTTTTTTCATAATTAGTTTTATTTATTATTTTATTGGAGGACAATATATATTTTTTAAAGGAAATACGATTAATTATAAAACATTATCTTTTTTACTCCGCCTCTGATCTTTACCTAAGAAATGTCGCAATAAGTCGCGCTCTTTGATTATTACATAAATAGTTGTTATTTACTTTAGTATTTAAAAATGTTCAAAAATTTAATGGTTAATTTTTATAGATGCCTTATTCTGTTAAACTTAATTTTTATAATACATTGACCGACAAAATTATCCACTTACAACACGACCATTTTCGGCTATGTTGTGTTTCAGATACATTAACCAATGACAGAAGGATTATCTGCTAAATTCAGGAGCTGACTAGAGATTTTTTAAGAGTAATTGCAATACATGTTGTTATAGTGAAAAGACAAACTGTCAAAATAGTTGCTAGTTTTTTAATTGTTTGAAGAACAATTGACTTGTACTGTTTAAGAAATGTACGTAAGTTGGTTTTTCATTATTCAGTACATTTATTTATAATAATAATAACTTTATTTTAATTCATTAAAACATGAGTATAATAATAAGAAAATAACGGTTACATGAAATGCAGGAAACTTCAAGGCGTAGTTCACCATTAAATAATAACAGAACATGAAAATTTTATTCAGACTTAACCCACACTATTTACTAAACTTACGTTATACTAACAAACAATTCTGCACTAAACAGATTAAAAGCATCTTACAATTCAGTGCCCATTTGCACTCTGTATAAAATAATAACATTATGTATTTATATTTTTTTATTGAAAATTACATTTTTAATCTTCTATTTGACCTTATGGGACTATATGTCTTGAGAATCTGAGGAAGGGATTTATACATATTAGCGATATTAAATTAGAAACTTCTCTTAAAGGAAGCGGTCCTAAATCTAGGGACTGTCAACAGATCCTTCCTTCTGACGTTAACATTATGAACATCAGTTCTATAAGATAATTTGTTATATAAATACGGAGGTTATTTAAGCATTATAATTTTATGAAATAAAGAAAGACTACACACTTTACGTCTCTCCATCATTATGAGACATTGTAATTCTGCCAATTGGTGTGAAACATGAGCATACTAGATAATTCCATAAATAAATCGAATGCAGGAATTCTGTACATGTTGCACTCTGTTAAAAGTCTCGAGATCGAGACAAGGACCATAAATAAGTGAACAGTAAATAAATTGAATAATCTGAAAGCATTTTTTTAGTTGATGTAATTAAATATGTTCTATGAGGATAAAGAAGTTTTAAAGCTGCATAAGCTTTTTGAACATTTCGCATTAGGTGCTCCTGAAACCGCAGTGTACTTTTAACAGTATTTGCAAATTCAATCACCTTCCCATCAATACATAACTCACTATTATCACCAACAAAAGAACAGCTATTCTTATTTCCAAACACCAAAGCAACTGATTTAGATGGATTTAATAATAATGAATGTTTGGTAGAAATATTAGAAATACTGTTCAGATCCTCATCGATATTCTTGACAGCATGATCGATATTAGAAACATGAAATGAATAATATAGTTGCGTATTGTCAGTGTATATATGAGTATTACAATGATTAATAAACTTGGTGAATTCATAGGTGTACACTGTGAACAGTAAAGGGCCCAAAACTGATCCCTGTGGTACACCAGATGACACGGCTCGAGACATCGACAATGCATCGCACAACTTGACACTTTGAATTCTATCAGTTAAATAAGATTTAAATCATTTCACTGACTCAGCACATAAACCACAAGATTTTAAATCCTCTAATAGAATTGAGTAATTTATGGTATCGAATGCTTTGCTAAAGTCTAGTAGTATCAAAATCGTGCAATCACCTCTGTCAACAACCCGAAGTATGTCGTCCGTGATATGCACGAAAGCCGTTGTGCAACTGTAGCCCGTTCGAAATCCCGACTGAATGTACGGTAAAATGTAATTCTTATTTAAATACCCACCAAGTTGTTTAGCCATTATTTTTTCGGTTAATTTTGAAAGACCACACAACATATTAATAGGTCTTAGATCAGATAAACCATTTGGATTTGCCACCTTAGGTATGAATGTCATCCATGTTTTCAGATCTTGGGGAACTTAGATGTTGATAAAATAGTGTTCACAATAATGACAAAATAGGGGAGAATGAATGGACAACACAACATAATAAGTGCTATGTTTATACCATCTAGACAAGGTAACATATTAAACATTTTTGTAAGTGTAGATAATATGTCATCTTCGGAAAGTAAATTAAAACGAAACTCAGGTTCACAAATAGCATTAAGTTTATAATAGTTTTCCATAGAACCATCATTGGAACCTCGGGGTAAAATTCATTTCAAGATATTTCGTTGACCTACCACTTGCATTCAGAGAACTATTAGTAAATCCATCGGTAGGTGGTCGTCAATGCAAGCAAATTAGTACTGGATGGTATTTAAACCCCTAATAATTGTATTGCTCGAAGAGAAAGTTGGAGTTACTGGAGGATTATTTTGAAACTGAATTTTAGTTTCTTGTAAACATTTCATTGTGAAAGTAATTCATTTTGTATTTATTATGTTTTATTTTGCAAAAATTTAAATAAATATCAGCGCTTGAGTATCACTAGTCACTAAATTCCTGGTAGACATTCAAGTGCGACCATGTTGTTCTTCTAAGATTTTACAAGATTAACTGATAGTACTCTCCAAGCAGATGGTAAGTCAACGAAATATCTTGAAATGAACTTTATGTTATCCAGAAAGAAGTCGTTAATATTATTGGGATCCTGAAATAAGGAGGAAATATTATGTTTATTGCTACCGATATTTATAGTTTTGAGTTCTTTCTATAAATCTTTACTAGATTTTTTGTTAGATATAAATTCAAAATCATTTCTTTTTTGTTGATTTATTTTATTGTTAGTCAAGTTTCTCAAAAACTTATATTCATACCATTTCTCAGATGAGCGATTTCTTTTAAATCTAGCCTTAGCTTTGTCCCGCTCCTTCATCAGATTGCGAATATCACTTGTTTAGCCAAGGAGCCCTAGGTTTGGTTATACGCATAGTTTTTAGAGGAATATGTCTGTCAAACAGATCAACATAATACTATTGTATAAAGCAATTTTATCATCAATTTAATATACAAGTAAGATTTGATCCGGATTTGTTTCCTGAAGGTCATGATAAAATAACTCAAAGTTAAATTTCTTAAATTCTCTATATGTGACGACTGTAGGTTCCTGTTTAGGTTTTTTACACTCTATTGTGCACCTTATGCACTCATGGAAAGAGAAATTCGATTCTGTTACAAAGGAAGACTCAATAATATCATTATTACTACATAATAAAATATCTGTAAGCGATTCCGAATGTGTGTAGGTTCATTAATAAGTTGAATTATTTCTAGTGAAGTGAGCATAGTATTGAAATATACTGTCGAAGATGCATTTGGTTGCAAAACATTAACATTAACATCTTCCATTCATATTAAATTAGGAGTAAATTACAAGGCCATGGTTAAAGAAGTTTCCATATTATCTATAAAAAAAAAATATTAATACATATTCGTTGAATTTTTTAGAAGATTTTACAATTTACAGTTTATTTAATGATTTTTGTCAGGATCAACAAAAATTGTTGCAAATTAAACTTTTAAATGCACTACTACTCCAGAATGAGGTTTATGTTACCCGAAATGTGGAACCCGAAGGCGATTGAATGAAAACGATTTAACCAGCAAATTATCGATTGCAATTTTCATTTTAAGATTAAGATTTATTCAAATCTAATTAGATCAGGCATCTGCCACAAAGCGTTCGATATTTTATTTCCGTTTCTCGATACGAATTTGTACCGGGGGAAGTATTAAAAATGCATCCCTACCTTCCTAAATTAGCAAAATTTGTATCGATAATAGATCCTGTTTGCTTGATTTAATTATTCTTGATTACCAATTATCCGATTACTGAATGATAATAACCAAGTGGTGTTAGATTTCATATTTTAGGGGTACATTTGAATACAATTATTTTTTTAAAATACAGATAAAATTTAACGTATGTTTTTAGGTAATTTTTTTGTAATTTGAACAGTGGCAACGAAATGTAGAAAAAGATTAAATTAATTCTTTCAACCCTTACTTTGTGGAAATTATGCATAATAAATATGAAAAGATAAATTATATTTATCTAAATTTCCATCGTGTTACAAAGCTTTTTAAATTATATTGTCTCGACCATGGTTTCACTACTTTCACTAACAATGCAACATTTTCAAAGAGTGACGCAAGATTAACAGATTTTTTACAAGCGTAAGCAACTTCACAATCTTCACATCACCATCATTATACAATATATATAATAATATTTTTCTTTTCCTAAAAAATTTTTGGTTGCTGTTATACGTATAGGTATTTAATCTAAAAAATAATCTAAGATAATTGAACTTTACAGGTTTATTAATTGTTCATTCAATACTATATACTGAGTACATTTTAGGTGTTTCTTTATTTTATATTCCTCCAAAAAAAGTTCTTCTTTCTTGTCACTTATACGAAGTACTTCCACTGTTGTTTCCATTGTGTTATTAACTGCAGGTTTGTGTTTGGTGTCAATGAGGTGTTTTGCGTAATGTGACTTATCTGGTTCTTTTAATCTATAAGCTCGTAAGTGTACACAGTACCTTGTGTTAAAATTTCTAAGGGTCTGGCCAATTTAGTTTGTAAATACCCGATTTTGAAAATTTATTAATTTTAGGTTTTACATTTAATAAAAATGAACCTACATTATTTCTAACTTTAAAAGATATTGTAGAAGATGTTGTACGAGATATAATTTTTAATATTTTGTTTAAAATTTCTCCAAAATATATAATTGCTCTGTATGATCCGTCATCTTTAGCTTCTCTCGGAAATATAAGGTTAATGGCAACATTTTCTTCCTGTAATAATTATCTATTATATCTAATAAATAGTCAATTACTAGAAATAGGGAAAAATAGATTATAAAGAGTATTGAAACTATCTCAAATATTTGGGAAGTAAAAAATAGACCACAGTTATTTTGTTAATAAATTATTTAACTAAGACGAAGTCTTTTAAATCAACCCGTATTCTGTAAGTAAATTTATCACAAACAATGAATTCGAATACATTATATTGATAACGTGTGGAAACATAGGAAATGTAGGTCAGCAAAGTATTTAACATGTAGGTCACTTATTATCAGATGTAAGAGCAAATATACACATTGTAGTTATTATGGAAATCATTAGAATCTAGTAAAATTATTTTTTATTAACGTTTAACGGAGCTATTCTAATTTATTTATTTACCTAAACATCTATATTATTAAAATTGTTTGACATAGTTTATACAAAAAGATGAGAAATGACTCCTATTAATTTTGATTCTATCGAAAAGGGTATCTACAGTCACATTTTACATACTATATTTTTGTATATTTTTGTACTGGACCAAGGGAAGACTGAATATTGGCAAAGTAGTGTTATTTAATACTTATTTATTTAACTTGGATAATTAAACTAGAAATATGAATAATATATTTAAAAGAACTTATGAACCAAATTAGAAAGTTGAACGAATTAATGAAAGAGGCTATAAATGACCATTCTAGTTTGATGCGTAAATCTTCCTGAATCCCAAAAATGTTTTGGTTTAAAATTATAGTCCTTGTGGCTAAATCACTGGAGATTATTCTTGAGAGAAACTTGGAGATGTTTGTTTTAATTTTTAGGGAAATTCCTAGGGTGTGTTTATTATAAAGTAGATTACTTATTGAAATATACAGTGTGTCCATGGATGGGGTCCCCAAGGGGGAAAAAATCTTTATTATTCATTTTACGACCAAAAGTCATTCTTTATAAAAAGTTCTGCTTGTTGAGAAAATGGAGTTGCCTTATAAAAATTTTAGATTAAATGTACAGGGTGTTAATAAATTAGGAAAATATGAAAATGCTTCAAGAGGGAAGTACCATTATTTATTATTTTTAACAAAAATTTTATAATACAAAGTTGTTTATAAACTAGCATAGAGACTAAATACAAATTTTTAAATAAAAATTCCAATATTTTAAAATTATTCTACATAACTACCTCCCACCTCGACACATTTTTCCGCTAACTTAATAAATTTACCGTACACTTTACGAATGATTTGCGGCACATTCAGTTCATGGATTGCTTCTTCTATGTGCTCTTTTAATATTTCTCTATCATGTGGAAGATTATTTGAGTAAACCTTTTGTTTTAATGCACCCCACAAAAAGAAATCTAGTAATGAAAGATCAGGCGACCTAGCTGGATAATTAATTGGGCCGAACCTCCCTATCCACCTTGCGCCAAAATGATCATTTAACCATTGTCTGACCAAGGCTGTGCAATGAGCAGGACAGCCGTCTTGTTGCCAAAACATATTACTACGAACTTCTGGATCTAAAGTATTAAGAAATGGTAAGACAAAATTTTCCAAAATGTTCAAATACACGTGTTGGTTTAAATTTTCCTCTATAAAATATGGACCAATGATCCGATCCAAAAAAATGCCACACCATACATTAACTTTTTTGTAACGTTGACTTCGTTTGTTTATCACATAATTAGGATTCTCGTAAGCCCAATGACAACTATTTTGTGAAGATACGTGCCCATTTGTGCAAAATGTAGATTCATCGGTAAAAAAAATAAATCTATGAAATCTTCGGTTTTCAAGGAACTTTTCACCTATCCATAAACAAAACTCTAAACGTCTCTCTTCATCTCCAGGTTCAAGTGTATGCCGAATCTTTGGCTTAAACGGTATAATTTTGTTTTCCTTAAAAATTACGTGTAATTGACTTTTGCTTAAATCCAATGTTTGTGCACGCTTCCTTAAACATAATTTCGGGTTATCTAAAACTGACCCTATTGCTAATAATGTAGCTGCGTCATTTTCGTCGTATTTTTTCTTTGATTTCTTTACATTCATCACCGATCCAGTTTCATTAAATTTTTTAAATAATTTTCGCAATGCTTTTTTTGACACGGGCGTATTAGGAAATTTTCCATGAAAAACATCTATAGCGTATTGATAAGACACATTTCCAATACCGTAACATTGTATTAAATAATTACGCTCTTCTTTGGTTAACATTTTCAAAAATACTGACAGATGTAAATAAAATGCTGACATAACATGAACGTATACAAAATCGGCTATCTTGATTTTTTTTGTAAAATGCAAATTATTACATGAAAGTAATAATTATTAATATTCTATTTTAAAATATTGGAATTTTTATTTAAAAATTTGTATTTAGTCTCTATGCTAGTTTATAAACAACTTTGTTTTATAAAATTTTTGTTAAAAATAATAAATAATGGTACTTCCCTCTTGAAGCATTTTCATATTTTCCTAATTTATTAATACCCTGTACATTTAATCTAAAATTTTTATAAGGCAACTCCATTTTCTCAACAAGCAGAACTTTTTATAAAGAATGACTTTTGGTCGTAAACATTCAATCCATTTAGTCAAATATCGTCTATCTTTTTAAGTAAGAAGGTAAAAGTTATTTGTACTTTTTAAAGTGTGCATACTTATTTTTTCACAATTTTGTCGAACGTTTCGGCTTACAAAGCCATCGTTAGGATATTTCTAAAAATAGTTAACATTGTTAAAAATTGTTAATTTTAGACCATATGATAAGTTATTATAATAGGATATTCAGAACTTTAAAAAAGTTATGTTTCAAGGGACAAGTACAATATAAAAGAATTTTTTCTGTCTCTTTGACGCTTAATTTCTTTTTAGTAGTATATATTTTATATAATTTTAATAGAACATATAAAACCTATTGTTATTAAATATATGTTAATACAAATCAATGTTTTGTGCTAAATATGGGAAAATTTAAATTTTAAAAAATATAAATATAAATGAAATTTACTATAGAAAGTCAATTTCTACTGGTTTACCAAAAGTATTTGAATGTTTTAAACTTACAATTTAGATTAAGTGAACATTTTTACAGAACCCAGAAGTGCGCTTCATTTCTCGTAAAAATTTGAGGTCTTCTAATAATTCCACGTTGGTGAAATTTACTATTTTTGTATTTTCTGTAGGTGAAAAATTATAATTGTTGATTTTTATATGATGTGCAAATGAAAATTTTTCCTGGTTGATTTAGATGTTCTTTAACTCTAGCATTCATCGTTCTAATTATTATCCCTACATAGGTAACAGGGCAATCAATACAGCTAATCTTGTATATTCGGCTATTATTGAGTGTTTCTATTTTATCTTTATTATGGCACACTTATCCATTATTTGTTGATTTTTAAATGAAATTTTTAGATTAGGGTTGAATTTTATAAGTATTCCAAATATTTGGGTTGATATATTGCCAGTATATGGGAGAGATCTATAAATAAAATCATTAGTGTTCTTTAATGTATAAGCTAAACTCATTTCTTGTTGATTGTATTTTTTTATTTTAATTCTGTCTCTTTTTTTTATATGAATTGTAACCATTGTTAAACGCTAGTGGTTTAGAGTATATACTTCTTATTTAAAATTTTTCATCTGTTAAATATTGGGTTCACATCAAAAAAGGGACAACATTTTTTGTTGGATAGGATGATTGGAAGAAGATGGTATTATATGGTCGGTTCATGTTGCTTTTCTGAAAATGAAAAATTTTATTTTATTTTTAATTAAAATTAAATCTAAAAAATTGGATGGACATTATTCATGTTATTCAATATATCTAAGGCATCATTATTATTCCCATTATGTTATCAATTATTTAAACCAATACTAGATTTTCTGGTTATTCTTAATGAAGTATCTATTATTAAATTGAAAAAAGTCATGAGATAAGCAACATTTAAGGAGTTTTAGAGTAATATCATGTGTTGCAAAGTTAATATTGTTATTAATTAAAATATTAGAAATAAGTGGAAGAGTTTCATCTCGAGGAATATTTGTGTATAGAGGTTATTGACATCAAAAGATTTAGTATATAGAAAATTTGTAGATATGTTAAGTTGTGCTATTTATTTAGTAATATCTATAGAATTTATAATCGTTTGTTTAAGTTTATAGTTTAATCATTAAACTGATAAAGATACTGGCGTGTTTGCAAAACTTGCTACAGGTCTTATTGGCGAATCTTGTTTTTGATTTTCTGGAAGTCCATATTACATTGCCATAACAGGATTATTCAAAATTATTTCAGATTTTTATAGTTTTAAAAAAAATGTGGTGGATGCATTTGGCTCCGCCACTGGTAGTATCAGACTGTTTACAAATTTCGTGTAGTTATCATGACGCACTTGTCAAAAACGGAAAGAAGTATTATAAATTTTAGGACGCACTGAATTGGATATTGATTCTCTATCAGATTTATTGATTTACAAATATTACATATATTGAAATATATTTGCCAATAAAAAAAAATTACCAGTTAAAAATGTTCTCATTATTTTTTCAAACAACAACAATGGATGCTACTGTTTTTCAAGTTCTTATCTTGACCTTAGGGTTAAATCAACCTGAAGTATCATTAAATTGATATTGAAAAATAATATTTATTGCTTACAGCTTCAATTATATACTATTAAAATAGGCGTAATTAAATATTTTATTTACGCAGTAAATGCAATTTTCGATTCTTCCTATTAAATTAAATGTTACAGTGACAATAAAGATAAACGATTTTTTAAAAGTAAATTTAGATTATTTGGACAGCAGATCCAATAAAGAACGATTAGCAGACTATTTTTGAAAAATTAATATAGAACTAATTGAAGATCTAGCTTTGTTTTTTATTGCAAGCCAAAGTTGCACTTTTTTAATTGAAAAATGCATCGAAAAATTATGCAGTTTTCGGTTACGAGGACCATTTATCAGCTAATGGAAAACTGTTCGTTTCTTACAGGAATCTAAAAATAGGGGTTATGCCATTTATAAAGTATCTTCTTTTTGTGATTTTTGATAACATTTAGTGTCATTTGTTGTTTTTAAATTTTTTTTAACGATAATTACTGCTTGGTTCTCTAACATATTTTACATATAAAAATCAATATAAATGTAGATGTTAAGAGAGCAAGAATAAAATCAAATTATGGGTTGGGAAACCTAATTTTAAATATTATGTTTCCATCAAAATACATGTTATTATCTTATCTCATGTAAATATTATTTTATAATTTATGTTAAAATTAAGCACTTAATTATATTTATGATATTTCCTAAAATGAATTATTTAGGAAGAATCTTTTCAAAACTTTGCCTCTTCTCAAGAAAGTTTCTACTAAACACTAAACAACTGTAAATAATCAAGTCTACTAAAAACTGTACCGTTGTGTTCATTAAAAATAAATTCATATATGTTAGAATATTAACGCAAAATAACATAATAAATATAATATAATAAACAAATAAAATGTCTAAGGTTGAACTTATACTATACCTAAGCGTCAGGTGGACCTACGCTCTTATTTTTAGTTCCTTATATGAAAATAACTGCAAAATAAAATAGATTGATAAAATAGAAATTTCTTTGTTCATGAAATTGCAAAGGATAATTAATTGTCAATTACTGAAGCTTAAAAAATATTAAAAATAATACATTAAGGTTATACCCATATATTTCATTCAAATTGGTGTATTTTAAAGAAATTAGTTTATTTATTTTCTATTTATTTCTTTTTTATTTATTGTCAATAGTATCTACAGGTGGATTTTTACAAACTTGCCCATATGTCCTGATTGTATTGAATGACTTACTCTATGATTCTACGCTGTGGCTACTATTCAAGTAGATATATGGGTAGTTAATATAATACTGAACTCTTGGATTACCTATCGTGTTTCTACTTTTTAAGGGTCCATTTGCTATTAAACAAAATAAAATGCATACAAAAATGTATGTTTATTACTATAAGTAAATTTTATATTTAATTAGTTTAAATAATATTTACCACTAACTTCGTTTATTAATTTAAACAGATTTTTGTATAGCAATAAATTATTCGTTTGCTCGTTAAATAATTCATAGCTCATGGCCATTTTTCGATTCAGTACTGTTTTCAACATTTATGATTACGGTTCTATTTATCACAAATACATTTTTCATGATCATACTATTTTTTTTACTGTTTCAGTTTATCTAACACATTTTGTCCCAGATAATCCACATATTTGTGTCTTTTTTATCGTTATATCAGTTTTTGCAAATATATTTATTGTAACATTACTTACAAATATTTTCTTTCTATTGATTTTTGTCATTTGTAATTCTCTTAAAAGTTAAAGTTATTTATTTACTTAGACTTAAATTCCCATATGATGAAATTATAGAGTAAACCTAAATATTAAGTTAAGGCAATAAGTTAATAATTTGTAATGATAAAAAGTTACTTAAACTTACCTTACTTAAAAAGGAAAATGACTCTTACCACATTAAATATTTTTATTTAATGTTAAATATGTAAAACTGGCTACTAGTTTCGATTAGACAATCATCATCAGTCCCTAATGAGGGATTAAGGAAAGACAAAATTTAAATTTTACCAATATAAACTTAGACATTGAATCAAGGTTTCATTAAGTATTTATTTTAATATAATGTCCTAATACTATTTTCTTTCTAAACTATTTAGTACACTATTTTTCTCTAGTTTCAAACAATTTCCTAAGTCCTCTTTATTTAATGCCCCATTTTATACCCTCTTAAAATAAAATAAACATTCGCCTCTATTTATTGGTTGGCTTTGTGGTCGCCATTATCAAGTAGGCGCCATTTCATCCGGATCGTCCGGACCAAAACGACGTTTTGAGAGGTCGCCGACCCTCCATCATAATAAATTAGTGATAAGCCAGTGAAATGTAAAAAATATTATGTTTATAGAGAGGTTAAATGAGTCCATGTATCGGCATATGACCGAGAATTAAATTTGTAAGACACTGGAGTTCGATAGCGATGTTTCTATTTTCAAAAAATTCATTTTTTATCACAATTTTCTACGACGTTGAGGACTGGAACAGAATATATATTTTCCTCTCAGGATAAAAGCGAAAAATAAAGGTTACGATACAAAAATAATTGAAAAAATGATTAACAAACATTTACATAGGAAAACCAGCGAAAATAATGCACATATTTATGGATTGGGTATAAAAACGTATGCAGAATAAAAACGTTTTATAAATTTTTTTCTAAAGCCGCTTTCGAGGAAATAAATATTAGTATTTTAGATCTATCCAAATATTCATTACTGAAAAGCAACTAAAGCCGGCAACACCGATAACTCAGTCAAGTATAAACAATGGTTTTATAAACGTTGTAAAAATAAGTTTTTATTTTAGTACACCTAGATATTTACAATGGTCGATTACATGGGATGTAAAAAATTGAAAAATGTATTCTCGGGAATTATTATCCATTCGAACGATTTTTTTAGGTTTCCAACATTCTTTAGGACAGTGATACAAAACATCGCGGATTAGATTAATCAATGTGATAGTCTTGATTTGATTAAAACGCCATTTTTCACTGAATTATTGAAACTACTTTAGCAAACGATAAACTTAAAACGATTAAACGATCTGAATTCTCTGCAAGTTAATGCAATTTTATGATTCATCAGGTAGATATTCCTTGGTTACACGACACATATTTTTGTAAAAAGTACGAGGTGTTGCCACGTATAAATTTTCGAGAAAATGTTTAATGTGAATTTTTGTGTAATTTAATGACGTTGGAAAAAAAATATTAGAATATTTGATTGCAAATGACACGTTCTACATACCATTAAAACTAAGCCTTATTTTCGCGGACACCTTGTATATAGGAAGAGAAATAGTAATCATACCTATGTTTCAATGCCATTATTCCACCTTATTGCAAAGGACTTTATTATTATATTATTTTTTAATATTATAGATTTAAAATTAGTTTGTGGGTCTTTAATAAACTAAAAACATTATTTGAAAGCCCAAAACATTATTATATATTATATTTGGAAAAAGTGAAATATACGAAATTAGATGCATACCTACGAGAATAAACTGAGATAAAAAGTATGTTGGGCAAACGAGATGATCAATTCATACTGGATTTAAAGAATATTTAAGACATGGGAGAACTAAAAATTCCAGTAAAAGACGTATACGAAATTTATAGAAGTAAGAATAGCCTAGATCAAGACAAAGGACATACCTTTACTTGACCAAATAGAGGAATGATATATAAACTAGTTAACTCAATAGGTTAAGATTCATTTTAATCATCTAGATAATGGTAACATAGTTAGCGAAACTCGCGTTGAATCTTAAGTGGACCAAGACTAAGCAGATACAATTTACTACATCAAATGTTGTCGAATTAAGAACAAAAAAGAATTTAAAATGATTTATCAGGAAATTTTTTAAATTAACTAGCAAACGTCACCGTCCAATATAGTTATTAATTATTATTAAAACATTTTTCGATAGCTCTCTTATTATTTCTATTTTTAGGTGAATTATCAATATTGCTCGACAATTTTGGACCACCTTGTATATTGGTTTAATATTGGAGTCCAGAGTTTAAATTTAAAAGTTCCGCAAATTTAATCTAGTAAAACGAGTATTTCCAATGAAAAGCCAATATAGGTCATCCAATTTTAATATGTAACTAATCCGAAGGTCAATTTCAATTTTCCCTTGATGTAAAAATAGCCTTCCTTACCAAAATGTGACATTCGTGGGAGATCGTAATTGAAGTTTCAGTGCATTGTTTCTATAAATATTTTACGTCGAAGGAAATTGTTCTCAGGAATTATTGATGAAAACATTTATTCAATAGTACGTTTTAAGTGGGATAATAATTTTGTGAAATTATAAAAGACCTTGATGCTTAGTCATAAGTAACTCAACATTCTTTTAATGTCATCTACCTAATGTAACCTATCAAGTGAGAAATTATAACGTGTTAAAATAGACTTGAAATATGGGTGTAGTATTTCGAAAACAGAAATTTTTAGAAAAAATTATTCGAATAATTCGAAATTTTGTGTAGTTGTTCATAAAGGACTCATGTGTCGGCATATGTTTCCCATTAATTAACTTTTACCCAAATAAATATTTTACTTACGTAAATTTTCCTTAATTTTCAAGATTTTATATTATTTCTGTATAAATATAAATTTGTTCAAAATTGAATGTGTTACACAACAGCTGTATGTTGAGATAAAAAAATAAGATATGTCAACCTTAGAGTATTTTTTGTAATAATACTAAATGGTGAAAGAATATTTTAGATTGAGTATAACTCTTTTTTAATTTATGCTATTAGGTAGAAGTGTAAGTAACTTACTATTCGATTTCTTAGATTATATGAAATATTAGATGAAAATATTAAAAAATTATAATCTATGCACACTTAATGCATTTTTCTTCACTTTATATTATTAGTTGTTAATAGAATGATTTCTGTTTTACATTTCCTAATATAAAACTATAATTAGTATCCGTTATCTTGAGAAATAGAAAAAAATGTTTTAGATAAAACTAAAAAATATTTTCTAGACAATTTCTATAAACTTGATTTTATATTATTACCAAAATATAAATATATTAATCCTGATTTAGGAAGTAAATGTAAATAAAAATGATGTTTTATATCGTGGTTTGATTAACTTCAGGCCATTAGAAACAAGAAATAAAATCTAGGACTTCTAACTCATTGTAAATTTATTATATAGTTAAAATGTTCAAGCATTCTAAATTCTTGCAAATTCAATTGTGTATCCTGTTAGAGTAACTTTTCTTCAATTTGTAATTTATAAGTGTTGGTATTCATTTTGTTGCCACTTCAATATATTTTTGATACAAATTTAGAAAGTGAAAATGTTGTAACTGAAGAACTTATTAAAACCACTGTCGGTTTTGGAGCTTAGATACGGCATATCTGTGACTTGCCAATGAAATAGCAGAACTGAGATCATGCCCATATAAGGAGTGTTTCGTGAGTATAAGAAAAATAGATGGAGTATATGTTTAGGGTTTTTAATGCCGCAATTTGGCAAATGGCATGCACGTCTTAAGTTCCAAGCTAACACTATTGTTTAATAATTTGTCTGTATAAATTTAATTGAAATCCAAGAAAACTCAAAATCTTGTGACAAGATTTTAATAAACTTGACAACTAGTTTCGACCTTAGACGGTCATCATCGGGTCGGAAAAGGAAAACCAATAAAGGACATTACCTTTGGGTTAGACAACTGGAACAAGAAGGAACCCCAGGCTGGGTTGGAAAATTGGTTAAGGTAGAAGCATACAACAGTCTTACAAGCAACGAAAAAGCTAGAGACCGGTGTAAAGATAACCCCTATCAACGGGGGAGGGAAGAAATCAGGATCAAGGAAACAGAACATAGACAGAAAAGACTTCAGCCAACCAACCACCATCCACGTCTAACTTTCAATATTAAAGGAAGTTTAACCCCAAGGTAATGTCCTTTATTGGTTTTATTTTTCCTGTTCCTGTTTTTTACGATTATTAACTTTCGATTGCAAGCCTTTAGCTTTGTTGGCTTTTCCTTAACCAGCACTTGCGTGGTGGTCACACGCTAGTTCTAGTTAAACTATTCTTTTTAATTTTAATTTTGACTATAATATTAATTTTTGACTTGTTGTTAAGTCTATTTTACGCCTCATATTAGTGTTAACTCAATGTATTTTAATTTTTAATTATAAGATCACTTCATTCTCCAGTCTGATTTTATATTTGAAATGTCATTTTCTTATATTATTTTGTGCTAAATTTTGTGTGTTACTTTATACTTTATATTCTTTTTGTTATTTGTACTATTTTTTCACTTTTAGACCTGATGATGACCGTGGTAGGTCGAAACTAGTTGTCAAGTTTATTAAAATTTTGTGGCAAGATTTGGTGTTTTTTTGAATTTTATCCTACGTATCACATTTGAGTTTCATTGACAACCTTTCATATCATAAATTTAATTGATTAAACAAAATGTGAAATATTTTGTTCTTTAAAGTACTTTGCAATTCTATCAAAAGATTGATAAACCGGTTCAGACTTATTCAAATTGTGTATTCCCAAGAAGACAGTACACGTCTATTTATCAGTTAGTATTATTGAAATATGAAACATATTTTATTAACCTTATACGACAATTGATTATCTCTTACTACATATTACTCTGCCTTGATATAATAAAACAAGTTAATGGTTAATATGCATAAAGAACTCTCTACTTTATTTTATTTACACTCTTACATTGTAACATACATGTGTTTATATTCTATAAAATTTCCTTTATTTTAAAACTTTTAAATAGAAGTTTCTTTTTTATTCTGGCATTAAAAATCGACGTTGAAAAACCATAATATTTGAAATAAATATATTTTACCGTATAATTATTAAATCAATTATCATTGATTTGTAGCATCATTTTGATATACCTTAGTTCATTTAGAATAAAAACTTCTTTATTAAATTTTTCTTATTTTTAAATAATCAGTAAAAAATCCATTATTTTGTTCTCCCTTAATAAATTGTGACAAACGAATTAATTTATGCATTACCTAAGCATAATCTACTTGTTATTCAAAGATTCTTATCCATTTTCAAAAACAGAACCTCTTGCATTCTGATTCAAATATTCGCTTTTGCATAACAAGGAAAATGTTTACCGTTAATAAATCAACGTAAAATTCAGTTACACTTGAGAGGTATTTCGTGATTTTGTATCAAAACTTGGGAAAGTTATTAATTTTACAAATATCTACATTGTGTTTAAGTCGATAAATTCTTCAGTTAAAAAATGTAAGGTTTTCCCCATAAGCTATTTTTATTAAATATCTCTTCGAAAATGTTTGCACGTAAAAGTCGTATACTACATATCCAGTTTAAAATACATTAGAACTGTATGTAAAATTGTCCGATATATGCAATTTTCATCATTCTAATTGAGTATCTCATCTGAATATCTCGTCTGAATATCTCGTCTGACTATCTCGTCTGAATATCTCGTCTGTAAATCGAGTGACAACTTTATACATACCAAGCCTTGATTATATCTATTGAGTAACTCAAATGTTTGTTAATTTCTAGTACACTATAATGGAAAAACAAACTGCATATTCTCTCAGGAAATTTTATTCAAATAATAACTGTGCATTGTATACTTTGTTAAATTAATAAATTGAAATGTATATAGAAAAAATAGCAAATTTAATATTTGGTATTAGCAGATAGAAGCAATAACAAATGCTTATTAGGTTTGGGTATAATCATCGTTATTTATTATGATCCCATTAATTTATTAACGGTTATTTTTCATAGCCTGAACAACCCCATAAATTCCAAAATTCAATATTTCTGACCCACTTGCAAACATTAATAACATTACAAGCATTTCATCATAAATAAATAATTAATTTGATGAACTGCATTGATAATCATAAAAAATAAATTTATAATCAATAAAAACTAAATGAAGGTTGATTAGGTGGTTTAAATATTTTTTATGAATTACTGACAGCTATTTCCACCATCGTCTTAACTTTATAAACTTAGTTTAAGAGGTCCGAGAAAGTAGCCATGAAACATTTTTATTTTACATTAATTTAGGTAAAATCGAATATTTGAACTCTTTAGCAATATAATGTTTTATTTGGATTTTTTAACAAATTAAATGCACATTAAATATTTACCCTGTTGATAATATTTAATTTATTTTTAGATTTGCTTCTGTATCATACTTTACTCTTAAATAAGTCTTTCCGCTATCATCTGTATTTAAACATCATAATTCGTGAATAATAAACACGCAAGAGTCTACAAAATATTCTATAAATATTTTACTTTGAAATTATTATAATCTCAAGAGACACACAGTAACGGCATATTAAACTGTGTTCTTTTACTCACGCGAATAGAATTGATTATACAGATGTAATACCATGTTCCAATTGAAAATGTAACATCACTTTGTTGACAGTAAAATATACAATAATTTATTCAGAGCTAAAGCAGAAAAATGCACTGAATGAATTGAATGTTATTTTCCAACTATCGCAAGGGACTTAATTTCGCGTGCGTAAATAATCTTGCCAGTATCTTTGAATTACAAAAGGGTAAATAAACTGTGCCCTAATTGTTAATTTTACTCTGTCCATATTTTCTTATTATTATTATTATTATTATTATTATTATTATTATCATTATCATCATCTTAATTGATAGTTAGTTACCGGCTAAGTTAAAGTTTTTAACCCCTTAAATATGTCCAAACTATCTTAATACATTTTCACTTGTTCTTTTTTATACTAATCTTAATTCTATTTTTTTCCTTGTTTCTTTATTTAGTACTTTGTCGTTCAATCTTGGTGCTACTATTCTTCTTAAGTTCTCATCTCACTAGCATGTATTTTTCTTCTTCGTTGTTCTGTTTTATTTTTACATTTGTGAACCATATGTCATTCCTAAATATGTAAATTGTTTCACTTGTTCAAGATCCATTTTGTCTATTTTAATATTCGTTTTCCTAGTGTTCCGAGATTGCTATTATTTTTCTGTTATTTCTGTTGATTTCCAACTGCCTTTTGTCTAGTTTCTAATTCCATACGTTCAGATTGTGCTTCGCTAATATAAACTGACCAATGAAAACTGCCCTCTGAGCACACAATTAACCAATCAGGCGTAATCATCCCAACGAAACAGCCACTTCAGTTCCAGAAATTAAAAGTCACTAAGAAGTCACTGAGCAATGCACACACTCACTCTTCGCTCAAAAATAGATTTTCTCAAGTTGTTTATCGCCCTTTAGATCATTTAAAATATTAATTGTCAGCCCAGGTTTTTAAGTTTAAAAGTTTAATGACTCTTCAGACCATATATTTAAAATTAAGTTTAGTTTAAGTTGTGATCAGTGATTATTGGAAATGTGTGTCAACTATTATGTAAACCACTCAAGAACTCGCATCAAAGTTATTATTAAAGTGTAAAATTTCAACTTAGTTATCTTCAATAAAGTTGTGAGCGTTATTTGGATGGATTGATTTTTTTAAGAAGCTAAAGCACATCGGATTTATGTATAGATAATTCTTAGTATTCACTTAAAAATACAGTCGATTTTTGAATAACATTCAATTATGATCTGCATAAAAATTCTACAATTACCCTTTCCAGGTTAAAATATCTCCATAGTGGTTTCTTTAATCTTTGTTTGTTTTCTTTAATAATATCAACCGTTATAATGGTAAACAGTGAAGGCACTTCATGTTCCTCCTTGTAGTTGATTTTTATTATTAATGTTATTTAATTAACATATTAAGATAAAAATATATCGTACACTTATACAAAGTATTTACCTCATTAAGGAAGCTCTCTAATTTGCCAGTTTTGTCTTCTTTTGACGTGGATCATATTTTAACTAAATTAAGCCTTTCATCCATATTTGATTTAATAGTGACTAAAATCTAAACCTCTAAAAGAGACATTAGGTTTTTTCTTAACTGACTTATGCGTTGATAGATAGTTTGGTACTTGGTCTTTTTGCTAGTACCTTTATCAAATAATTTGTCTAAAGAAAATTTTCTGAGATAAAAAATCAGATGTAAATAAAAAATACAGTGTGTCTACTTAAGTTGGAACCATATGGGAAACTCTTTTATTATTAGTTTTATGAAAAAAAGTTATTCTTTATAAAAAGTTCTGCATGGTCTAAAACCTGAAATACAACCATCGGATTTAAAATTTGTTGAGCCGTATACATATATAAAATATATATAATGTATATAAAAATATAAAAATATATGTATATAAAATATTTTATTTTTTACTAATATTTCTATTTTGAATGAACATTTATCTCTTGTGATTACGAAACACATGATAACCTTTTAGTTTTTCGATATTTTCTAATAATTTTGCAATTAAAACATTTAATAAGTGCACTACAGTTAAATTTGCATTATTGTAGACATACGTTTTAAAAATAATGTTATTAATGTAAATGGATGTACTTGCATATTTAAACGTAATTTTTAATTCTGATCAACTTTTTTTAGTAACATTTTTCGATATTGTCAAATTTAAAGGTACTTTACTCTTGAGCAAAATTTATATTTTTCGACAAACCTTTTATACGGCTCAACAAATTTTAAATCCGATGGTTGTATTTCAGGTTTTAGACCATGCAGAACTTTTTATAAAAAATAACTTTTTTTCCTAAAATTAATAATAAAAAGTTTTCCATATGGTTCCAACTTAAGTAGACACACTGTATAATCCAATAAAACTCAAAATCGTACCACAACGATTTTGAGCTTTGTTGGATTATTCCATTTTACCACATAGAAGCAACATGGAGAACCTTTTGTATTATAAATAAAAAGTCTATAAATAAATTGTATAAAGGACACGATAAAGATATTATATTAAAGCTATGGAATATGATATCAAAGGAGTGCAGATAATCTGTTTCGTACTAAAAATATCTAAGTGCAGTATAAATTCTTTAAAAAGATTCATATGGGCTTATTCCTACCTCAGACGAATGTACAGGGTGTCCGCGAAAATAATGCATATTCTTAAATGATATATAAAACAACAAAATGTTCTAATAAATTTTTTCCAACATCATTAGTTTACACAAAAATTCACTTTAAACATTTAATCGAAAATTTATACGTGGCAACACCTTACAATTTTAATAAAAATATGTTTCATGTTTCACCAAGGAATATCTACCTGATAGTCATGATGATGAATCATAAAATTGTGTTAGTTTACAGAAGATTCAGATCGTTTAATCGGTTTAAGTTTACCGTTTGGCAAAGTATTTTCAATAATTCAGTGAAAAATAGCATTTTATTCAAATCAAGAATCTTAATTAGAGAATGTTATTTAATCTAATCGGCGATATTTTGTGTAAGTGTCTTTAAGATTGTTGGAAGGTGAACTGTATTGCTTAAAAAAAGTAGTGGTAAAAATTTTTCGCCTTTCTAAATCTCCTTTAACCGACCATTCTAAATATCTAGGTCTACTAAAAAAGACCATTTTTTATACTTGCCTGAGTTATCGGTGTTGCCAGTTTTAGTTGTTTTCGGTAAATATTTGGATAGAACTGAAATATTAATATTTATTTCTTTGAAAACGGCTGGGCTTCAAAAAAAAATTTCTGCATATGTAATTATAACTCATCCATAAATGTGCGCATCGCTTTCTCACCCTGTATAATTTTCATTGTAAATCCAATTTTAATATGTCCAGTTCTTTCTGTACTATATTGAGGACTTAACATTGGAATTTGTTTATTGCCCTTTTTGTTATTGGAATTGCTATTTATAAAAAATTGTTATAATGATTTTTTAAGTTATTACCAATTATAATAAAAGTGACTAGTGCCTTCATGTAACAGCGATTTATCGACATTTAAAAGTTAAAAAAATCTTGTATTTCCATCTGGACCAAAATGGTTTTATATACTCCTTACACACACTTTTACACATTCGCGGCTTTCATATGTAACACTTAATAACCTTTCGAGATGTAATTATAATAGATTACTACCATTCAGAAGTAATTAAAGTTGAAAATTTATTATTGCTCTATTCACGTCGATTTTGTTTGTGCAGTATTGTATGCTCCATGTTATTCGTTCCCCAACACTTTTAAAATCAGATCCAAAAGTTCATCTTTGGAAATTTATATTGCTGAATTAAGTTATCCATGTCGAAACAAAAATTATCCGACAGTGAAATATTCAATCGATAAGGTTAGAATACCCACGCCACACTTCAAATATGTAGGGCATGCATTCATTGAATAGTAAACCCATTGTACTTGGTTGTAACCGTATTGGAAATAAGAAAAAATACCTATTAGTAAATGTCAAAAATATGTGTTAAATATAAGAGGAAAATTCCGTAATCATTTAAAAAAATAAATAAACTGTGCCTTGTACTAAGCATGACAATATTCCATTTACAAGGTAATTGTATTTGAAAATATTATTTTGGGACAATTCAGAACACGGTTTATTAAGTATAGAAATATTTCATCGTTTTACTATAAAGAAAATAGGTAATAAAATAAAATTGATGGCTTACATCAAGGCAACCTAAATTTTCAATATAACCAACTTTTTATGGAACCTAACGTTATCCAATACATGCAACTTTGAAATATGATTCTAATTATTATGAAATATATTAAACCTCATGCCAAAGCTTAAACTTTACAACCCAATTTTTACAACATTTCGCTTTAAATCAAATATATATAATACTAGCACAAAATATTAGAATTGCTTTCTTTTAATGCATACGTACACTATGAGGAACATTACTGCCAAAATCTTCTAGATTGAGTGTTTCGATTTTATTATTTGTGGTTTACCCCTAATGTTGAGTTTTTCTGAAAATTATGATAAATTTCAACTATAAATAATGTTCAGGAATTTGTTATTTCCTTATAAAACAGTTGCTTATTTTTGACAATATTATAGGTTTTTCTAATTCTAATTTCCATCTTCTTGTACCTCGGTTCTTCCGCTTGGTCTTTCTTTTGGTGTTTTTTTTCACTCATATTTACTGGCCGCTCAACATCTTTTATCTATCTTGTTTTATGTTGATTTGTTGACCTGTTCTTTTTCTTGGACTTCCATTGATTATATCTGCATTCTTTACCCCCGGAATTCTAGGTTCAATGGATACTGTTAAAATTTAACTTCAGCTAAATAAACGTTTCCTATTTAATTTCTTCATAAATATGGGTTGTCCCATAACCTTATTGTAAATCAAATTTTTCTTTTATTCGCAAAATTGAATACTATCGAGAAACTTTGTACCGGCCCAATTTTTTATGTCCGAACCGACCGTTGCTTTTTTTTTATTCTCCCGTACATAGTGACTCTTAATATAATTACGTGATATATAAATCAATTTAATTTTAACACGACATAAACACGGACCGATAATAATAGATATATCATTGAAATCTTTGAGTTTTAATTTCTTAAAAACGATTAATTTTGGGATCATACATGAAGAGCAACTTTTTCAAGAAAAAAATTCAGGATATAAATACGTAAATAGCGTTCAAGGCTTACTTGATGCGCTAATCTTCCATTATTGTCGATTTCAAATCCTACTTGCCTTATTAGATACTTTTTGTTATTATTTGCAAATTGAACGTCTACTTAAGTTTAAATTACTCGAAAACGGTGCTATTTATGAAAATGTATAAAGAGTACTTGTTGCGTAGAAAGGCCAGGGAATCTTAATTACCAAATTTTTTTTTAAACTTATATATTTAAACAATATGACGTAACCAGTGGTACTTACGACTAAAAACTACTCCTTAATCAGAAGGGATGAAATGACTAATAACATAAAATTTAGTATCTTTATGCAAAGCATCTATATGTAGAATTTGAAATTTTCATGATGTTTTAAAAAACTATTTTTTTATACAAATTTAGAAGCCTGTATCGCTCTTATTATTGAGGTTTCGAAATTAGGTATATAAAAAGGTACCTTTATTTTTAGGTGAACTATCACCCCTAGAAATCTTGTGTGTTTCAGGATATTAAATCAAGTGATTATTTTTTTCATAAAAACACGTTTATCTACTTACAAAAATTGGTTTAAAAATTAATAACTAATCAATTCGAAATTTAAATTAAATTTGATAAAATTGTCACTAAATTGTGTCTAAAAGTTTATCGGTTCAGTAAATCAACTACCCTTTGTTTCGTAAATGTAAATTTAATTATCTATTCTTTAAAATACTTGCAAAAAACTGTCAGGTAAATATTTCTTTGTCTTCTCAAACCTTCAATTTAACCAGTGACATCCTTTTAAAGATAGACGAAGAAAATGTATCCTATGAAAAATCCAAATTTTGTTGTGGTTCCGAACAAAAGTCGAAGTTAATTACTTCACCAAACATAATCCATTAGTGACACAAAGTTTTTATAAACACTCTCGGTCATATACTCGTAAACGATCGCAATAATAAGCTTTTATCTTTAAATATAATTAAACATACCATGACTTTTAAGCAAACTTTCGAAGCGAACTCTAATGATATCTAAAGTGTAAGAGAGCGTTTCAAAATTTTGACATCCTTTGTATTAGTTTTCAGAGCTCAAACTAACTTAAAACTATGATTTGACATGTCTTAAACTCAATTTTCATACAAAATTAATTTTTAATTACCAAGGATTTGTTATAAAATATGTTTCCACATTAAATAAGACGAAACGCTATATTTTATTCTTTGAAGAAGAAAGTACCTGTTTCATTCATAATTTAAATTAATTAAGATTATTTGAATTTTATGTAGACATGTTCCATAACTTTTGTTATAAATTTTTATAAAATTTACTATAAATTATGATTAAATAGGCACTATGGTCATGTAATTTGATTGATTTATAATCCTTTAACATAATTTTTGTTTCGAAAACATAATTTACAATAAAATGAATGTTGAATTTTAAACTAATAACCTCATATTATTGTAAACTTAATACCTAAAAACTTAAATTAAAAGTAAATGCTGAATTTAGACCATATGCAGAAAAATAACATGTCGTATCAACTTATTAATTAGGATTTACAATTAAATTGCTTTTATTTTATGGAATAGGTATAAAATCGTAAAAATAAAAATGTCTTTCTCTAAAGTCAGCCGTTTTCAAAGTATTAAATATTAGTATTTTACATCTTCCAAACATTATTTACCAAAAAGCAACTAAAGCCGGCAACACCGTTAACTTAGTCAAGTATAACAAAGGTTTTTTTAAAACGTTTTAAAAATAAGTTATTATTTTAAGTACGCCTAGATATTCAGAATGGTCGATTACAGGGGACGTAGAATAGTAAAAAATTATTAGACTTTTGAACGATTTCTACCGCTACTTTTTTTAGGTAATATTCCAACAATCTTTGGAAGACTGATACAAAACATTAGGATTAGATTAATTAATTTATCGAAATATTCTTGATTTGAATAAAATGTAATTTTTCAGTGAATTATTATATTATACTAAACGATATACTTAAAACGATTAAACGATCTGAATGTTCTGCAAACTACCAAAGTTGTATCATTCATCAGGTAGATATTCCTTGTTTACATGACACATTCTTAATAAAAGTGTGAGGTGTTGCCATGTATAAATTTTCGAGTAAATGTTTAAAGTTAATTTTTGTATGTGTAAACTAATGACATTACAACAAATATTTATTAGAATATTTTATTGCAAATGACACGTTCTACATTCCATTTAAAAATATGCATTATTTTTTAGGAATTTAAAGTTTTTTATTACTGTCAGTAGAAAAAATAATATATGAATGTGTGTAAAGTGCCATTATTTTTTTCTGTTATTTTAAATAATATAACATTATGTATATAGGCTTTTTCTTACAAAAACCGATGTAAGTCATAAAGCACGTGGTTAAATTTAAAGTAGAGAATATGGATATATTACACTAGAAAAATATAAGGTTATGTTTCAGAGTTTTTTTTTTCGTCTATACCTTTTATGGATTATATTCAAAAAGACAATTTCATTGTCACAGTTTGATTGTTTGTTAATATACTTATTTGTGTTGAACATGCTACAAATCATATTTTGAATTGTACTGGTATCCAGTGTTTGGGTATTAGTAATTGTCTTCTTATATAATCAGTTTTTTGGACGTGATTTTAAAACTTTATTTTGCGGCTTGTGAAATAACATTCACTGTTGAAATATGATATCTAAACTAACCAAATTAATGACAGTATAATTATTTATTGTAAAGTAGGGATTAGTCGGTAGCAAATTCGCATTATTTTATCCATACAATTTATTTGTTGAAGTTAGTTTTATTCAGATGGTCATTTTTTCATCTTGTTTTTAATACTATGACGTAATAGAAATATCGTTATGACGTGTATCGGTTTTTGTAATAAACGGATTATAATTATCATTTATTGTGTTCGATCAATATTTATGTATACATTTTTAAATTAATTTTTTTCTGCCCCAGGTGTCCTTAATGCGGTTTAAAATGAATCAAGAACCCTTAGGGGTGGCTCCCGACATAGTACTGCCACAGTCGCTTGTTAGATGGGGCGACACCATACCTTCCCAATATATTACAGACTACAGCACCATTTGCGAAACTAAACACACCCCGTATCCATTTTCGTCTGACTACGACATTAACAACAGAATTATATTGTGGTAAGGTTTTTTATTGTTCTAACTGCACTGCATGCTTAACTATAGAAAGCTACCAGAACAATCTATATTATTTTGAATATAATCTCATTTGAAAATACAAAATACATGCTTTACATTTCGATTATCGAATTCGAACGTAAAATTCGGTAATTGAAATAAAATGTAAAACACTCTATGTCATTGGAAAATTACAATTTTCATTACAATAGCTCTCATGTAACACCTTTGAACTGGAGTTTTATATATATAATAAACTTTCAGTAACTATTAAAACTATAAAATGCAAAGTTGGATAAAATATAGTTTTATTAAAATTTATATTTTAAACTGTAGGTCTGGTGATATTTCTTCGTTACAAGTAGATGTAATCGTCAATTCTACTAATGAATCCATGACAGACAGCAATCCGGTTAGTGATAGAATTTTTCTAAGGGCTGGTTCCGAATTAAAAGAAGAAATCAATTTAGATATTAGAGGTAAGAAAAATGCGTATATATTAGTTTTGACATATTTCTCCAAGAAACACTAAAATAATTACTTCCCAACTGGTATAAATACATTTATTTTGAACGTATAGTTGAACGGTAAATGGACTTAAGTTTCTTTCTCAATATTTTTTAATTAATCATAGTAAATTTTAAAACTTAACTGACATAAACGAGTGAGGAATTTCTAAACAGGGGAAAAAGATAAAGCTAGTAGAATGTACAAAGTTATACAACAAAGTTCATGCTCAAAGAACTTCCAAACTTATTCTTAATGAATTATTATTGTTATTATTATTTTTAGAATGTCGAACGGGTGAAATTCGAGTTACTCAAGGACACGCACTGCCAGCTCGATACATTATCCATACTGTAGGCCCCAAATACAATATTAAATACAAGTCAGCTTCAGAAAGTACTCTACATAGTTGTTACAGGTTAGTTCAAAAATAACAAAAAAATTGCTCCTATTGTCAGCCTTTTAGTTTTTTATAAACGTTAAAGTTACTTGACTTCGTACATTGTTGGAATTTTTTTAAGATTTATGAAAACTTCTTATGCGGTCACCAATGTAATCTAAGAGGTTGTAATCTTTGTCATTTGCTTAAAGTTATAGAATATATTCTTAAAATTTAATCAAGAAAATGTATTTTGTCACAACAGGAGCAATTTTTTTAAAACAATCACTGCTGTTCTCACAATATATGTTGCTTGGTTGAATGTTTGGTTGATTGGGTGGCAAATAGTACAAGGAGGGTAGTGTTTGTCTTCCCGACAGGTTTATTGTTTCTTCTGGTATGTCTGTTACCCGTTGAAGAGGTTTGTTCCTGAGGTTTAGTAGCCTCTTCAAGGAATTTTCTGGATATATGGTCTCTGGGGTTGGTTAGCCCTATGAATCCATATTTGCTCCAAGCAAGGGTCTCACATTAAAAAATTAAGTGAGATACTGTTTAATCCGCCTCATTACGAGATCTTCGGAGAAGATACTAATATTATGGAGATCTTTTCTTATGTGTTTTATTCAAGAGTGAAGTTGGGTAAGGTTTGTCTAACCATCCTCTTGCTGTGTTATTCTCAGTAAATATGTTTAATATAGTTGGGATGTCTTAATAGAAAGTCCCTGAAAGTAACCAAAATTGCACCAAATAGTTTGAAACGGATACTCTATTGTTACTAATGAAAAAACCGTCAAGAAATTCCAATTAATTTTGTGAAAAAGGTAGTAACCAGCACTTTATATCGTACTAAAACCACACATATTATAATTTTACATTCGTATGCTAAAAAGTTCGTTAATGTTATGGATTTTGTTAATAGTAGGGTAGCGTTAAAAACGCATCAACAACTGTACATCGAATACAAATTTCTTGTAATGCTAAGCGTCATTAGATACCAATCTGGCAAATTAAAATTTGGGACCCTTGCAGGCCATTTCTGAGATCTACTCGCGCCTAATTATTTAATAAGAAAATTCTGATCCATTGAATAACATCAGTTATAAACACATTGTCCAGTAAATATTAAGAAAAATTATCTTAAGCTGCTGATATAATAATGATCCTTATAGAGTGGATATATTTAGATAAAATGTTTCTGCAAACACACGAACTAAAAATAGTTAATCAAGTTTCTCTCATAAATGTTTACAAATTTATATTTAGATACGTTTTTTATTATTAAATAAAATAATTTCAGTGCTGGTATGTAAAAATAATGACAATGTTAATTATAATTATTTATTTATTTTCATTTATTGGCTACTTATTAGGTCTAGGTTTTTCGATGTGATGTATGATTATTGATTACTGTTAACTGGTATATCACAATCAAGTGAGGAACATTTTCCTGAAATTACATAATACAGGAAATCAGTTTTTGTGGTAGAATAGTTTATCTCTATAGATTGAAACAGTAATATTATCTGTTTTTGATGTTCTACAATGAAGTTCGGCCTTTGTTGTTATAAACTTTATTATGTCTATTTTGTGGAATAATTGAACATGTTCGGTGTCCCTATATTTTTTTGTCGAATGTTAATGGAGTATTTTTATACATTGTGATTAATTAAATGTGTTTTAAACTAGTTAACTAAATATGTCATAAGTTGATTTTTCCTTTTTAGATAAGTTTCCTTTTACACGTCTGTTAAATGTAGATTTTTATTTTAAGACTGTAGTTCAAAATGGATATAATTCTTTTAAGATTTTTAAATGTGTTCTAAAACCCTTCGTTTTTTAGAAATGTTCTCCAAAAGGCCAAAGAAATGGTTCTTCATTCAATAGCGATCCCCGTGATAAATTCTGTTAAGAGAAATTACCCACCTGATGAAGGAGCTCATATTGCACTACGTAAGTAATAAAGTATTTATCAATAATGTTCCATATATTGTAAAATTTCTAGAAAAGTTTAATTTCAAATAATAATTCTAATAATATAATAATAATATAGAATTAGATGATTCGTTATACTCGTTATTAGACTGTTTGCTTTAAATTATCATTATCAAAAGTTATGAAATTCATAGTTAAACAGCTAAATTATAATAAAAGAAATACTGAAATAGCCAATAGCAAATGTACGTCAATTGCCTATTTCAGTTCGAGCTTTTAATTAATCATTAATTTCTAATTAAAAGGTTTCATAGGCTTAACCTGATGGAAGGTATCAACCTAAAAAAGCTATAATTAAAATATCAGAGTTCACACAATTAGCGGCTCAATGAACTTTTGGTGTAATATTTAGAGACTGAATCCTAATATACCATGACTCTTTAGTATAGTAGACAAAAATAAATCAAAATACTATTTAAGCAAAATTCGGAGACTCTTCTAAGTTACCCCATTAAACCTTCCTCGGTTACACATAACTAAGACACAAATTTAGGATGGATAACCTCAGCCGCATAAAAAATAGATCAGACACACAAAATATTAAATAAATTGTTTACAATACAACATGGGGAATGGACCATTTGGTAAACAAGACTTTTACCCTTAAAAACTTTTTAGATAGTCATACAACAGAGGAATGCGGTACCAAAAAACTGCCTATTTGAGGAGATACTTGCAAAACAGACAGATCTAAAAGCGAAACGAAGTAGTTTTATATAGTGCGACTAAAGAAAATATAAATAATCTCGTCAACCACAGGGTATTCCAGGATTACATTTACAGTCTTTTTTAAATAATGGCCTTCCCTGTATGTTTTCAGTCCAAAAATTAATCACCACTTTATTTCGAATACAGCGATATATCATACTTAGTAGTTTTTATTTATTTACATTATCGAAAAATTGAAAATCTGATAAAATATATTAAATTAAATCACCAACATAACAAAACTCAGCTGTTATGCTATAATATGTACACGAATTCGTTCTTTTGTTTTGTAAATCCACAAATAATGTTAATACACTAATTCCTTAATATAGTCGCATTAAAGTCCAGTGGAGTGGGATCCGGTGAACGAATTAGCCTAGAGCTATGGGGCCGGAAATAGGTGATTTAGATATTCAGCAACAGTGTGTGCATTATGAGGGGGAACGCTGTCTTGTTGCCAGATCCTTGTATCGGATTCTTTCAATGGGACACAAAACTTACTAGTTCTTCAAAACCAAAAAGGCTACTTAGATAAAATACAAATTTTTGAATGCAGTGGAGGTGAATTTTTATAAGTATTACTGTAGATAAATGAGAATTATAATTTTTGAATACCTTTCCTGTAAATAGTAAATAAATACTACTAAGTATCTAAATATGATGACACTGTATTCTAAATAAAATTACAATTTGGCAGCCACCCTGAAGATCTCTCAAAAGCACTAGGATATTGGAATATTTAGAATAATACAATAAACCATTGGGAAAACTATTAGGTTGCAGTATTACTGGTTCCCAGGCTGGAAAATGTATTGTATTCTGCAATATGCATAAAATAGAAGAAAGATGGGCACACTGGAATTTGCGTTTATTTTTTATAAATATATATGTATAAATTAGTTATACGAGCATTTAAAAAAAGTACTGTTAAAAGTATACTTAATGCAACGTTTATCTATCTATTTTTTAATGTCATTTGAGTCAATTTAACCAATTCGTGTAAAAGTCAATAAACCCAAAATTCCTTGTATATGTGAGGCCTTTTGCGACTAATATCTGAATAAACTTTCACAATTATGGCATTTGCCTAAACACTTATTGTCGTAAACAATCAGACATATTTTAATGACTTAATAATGAGTCTTGGATAGGTTAACGAACACTTGAACATTATTACTTTTGTCTTCAATATTTTTTTTTACTTTTATCATTCAGAGTTGCGAACGTGACAAGTAATTCTGTGATTCATGCTAGTAAAAAATCCCCAATCAGAAACTGCCTGTGTAAATAAAGTAAAATTATCAGATAAGACAAATACTCGAACTTGTTTTATATTGCCATAAATAATAGCAATAGCTCTAACGATTTTTAATTAATTATCAGTGTCAGTGTTTGAAATAACGTGTCATACTTCGCGATTAATTAATCAATTTGCATTGTTAGTAAAACTCGATAATATCAAATTGGTATGTATATTTTATTAAATTCAAAATTATGTACTTTACAATTTTTTTTCATGGTCATGTGTAACTTTAATCATTTCTGATACATAATATAAATGTGGTAGTCCATTCATATTTTATTTAAAAAATTCCAGACAACTAAGATTTTATTTTATATTCTTGAGTAGATATTACAGTTGGTACTAAAATGCGTTTGTTCAAATGAAATAAGTATCGCAGTTACATAAACATACATACAAAGCATAAAAAACATTTAAAACATAAGTACTCGAACCAATCAAAGTGCAAATAATGCGAACATGATAGTAGTAAAGAGTTAATTTAATAAAATTGTTATTTTAATCTTAGGATTAGTTAGCATATTTTCAATGTAAAAATGGGAAATTAATTAAAAAATTAGTCTTCTTTGTTGTTATACATTTATAAGTGATTCCCAATGATGATTTAATATATTGGAGATATGTTTTAAATTAATCAAATTAAGGAGTAAGTGTAATATTTAAAACAGGGAACGGTTATACTTTCAAATAGACAAACAATATAATATATACAGAGTGGACCAAAAGTCTGGAGACAGCAATTATCTCGTAAATTGCTAGTCCGAATTCTACAAAAGTTGGGATAAGCCTATTTTGGGATACGGAGATTCCAGATTTGACATTTGTAATATTGCTAGATTTGCCCTTTGTCTAATTTTATTAGTCACTTTGGTTTTTTAAATACATCACCCTGTATATTCAGTCATTTTTGGAATCTTCTCTTCAATACGAGTTCAACCATATGTATATCTTAAATAAATAAAACAGGCAACGCCTAATTGTCTCAATAAATGTTTTAATACAAACTATTATCAACTACATTAAAACGTAACAATTGAAAGATTACAACATTTTTAATATAATGATTACTTAATCAAGTGTTCAATATGTGTTCCATTTGTAAGTTAACAGTACTCTAATCGATGGTAGAATGCGTCTACCACATTTCTTCATTTATTTAAGATCTTCTAGACTACATAAAATCATAAGCCTTTCATATGGTTGAACTCGTATTAAAGAGAAGATTCCAAAAAGGACTGAATATACAGGGTGATGTATTTAAAAAACCAAAGTGCTTAATAATATTAGAAAGGGCAAATCTAACAACATTGCAAATATCAAATCTGGAATCTCCGTATCCCAAATTAGGCTTATCCCAAATTTTGTAGAATTCCGACTAGCAATTTACGAGATAATTGTTCATTTCCAGACTTTTAGTCCACTCTGTATATACACCGAAAATTTATGAAACGACGAAATGAATATTAAAAAATTTGTTTGGTATTTTTGATTTTCAAGCATTTACCTCGAAAACTAATAAACACATTTCAATTTATAAAACATAAAAAGATAATTACCAGTAATTGCTTGTTTTTTGGTGTAATCTATTGTCATTAGAATCATTAATGTTTTATGGTATAATCACTTTGTTTTTATTTTTTTGCAGTTTTAATTTCTATATCTAACTATATACATTTGTCAAATATTTACTTTTAATAGACTTTTACTAGAGAAGCTATTTATTTGAATTTGGTAAATCCAGTTTTTGCAAGCTTTATTTGTTGTAATATGTTTCATTAAAACGTGTTTTCAAACAGTCAAGGTCTATACTTTAGCATCATTGCTTACCAAATACGCTAGAATTTATATAGTATTATTTAATTATGCGAGTACCACTTACATGTCGTACTTTACCGTGTTAGTGTTAAGTTTGTTATATAAAATTAAAGTTTACCGAATTAAGTTATCTATACGATTTTTTAAGTGATTTGCTGTTTTTCAGGTACCGTGCGACGTTTCTTCGAAAATCACGGCAGTTCGTTAGACACTGTGATATTTGTTGTCGATAAAGTAGATTTAGGTATATACGAAGTTCTATTACCGTTATACTTTCCACGTTCAAAACTGGAGGAAGAATCAGCCAGGTAATTAATTATGTTTCTTTTATCCCAAGTCTCTATTTTTTTTACACATTTTGCTTGCTACTTTTCATT
The DNA here is from genome assembly GCA_951812935.1 of Hermaeophaga mercurialis. Lineage (NCBI taxonomy): Eukaryota > Metazoa > Arthropoda > Insecta > Coleoptera > Chrysomelidae > Hermaeophaga > Hermaeophaga mercurialis. Next base: position 28,635,504 of record OX638362.1, on the reverse strand, counting down.
GGATCCAGGGTGCGATTTTTTGTCCTCCTTTACTTTACTTTATTTTCTTTTATTTGTAGCTATTGGTGCTGATAAGCTTGTTCTTTTATTTATTTATCAATTCATTTGTTCTTTAAATATACATTTCTTTTACGGTGTCATAATATACTTTATTAAGGTACACTCTTGTTTCAAATTTATTATTTATGGCATGAAACTTTAATTGCTTGTTTTTTTCTAGATCGTCGGTAAACATACTTTCACTAACCCAAATTGGTTCTAAAACCACTATCTCGTAAACAATTCAGAAGTTCTAGTTTTAGCTATATTTATTATATGCCCCTTAAACAACTAAACTTCTTCGCACTACACGTTTAATCGGAAAATTAGAAAAGACAAAAATACTTGCACCAGAATTATCGAATATTTAATAATATATAGGTTTATTGGTAAATATTTGCTAATGATAACAGAAATTGCGGTTATCACAACGCTAGCGCTAGTTCTGGTGTTACAATATCACATACATTAATTAGTAGTGCCGCAACTTTATGTACGTCGTTGTTGTTTCAAATTTGTTATGTTTTAACGAGCAAGGTGGGGTTTAACTAGAGTGGTGGAAAGTTGAATTTCTTTACGAATCTTAGAAAAATTATTATTCCAGACTTTTTAACATTCAGGCACCATATGCTTCTGGTTCTTGTTAATCTAACAAATGTTTGCAAGCAGTCACAACAATATTTAGTCTGATTTTAGTTGAACAACAAACTAATAATAAGGTGGCTCTACTGGAGTTTCATTTTCTTTAGCAAACCTTTTTATCATTTAAGTTTGTGTCCTGGAGTTTCGAATTATTCCTAATAACTTGTAAATAGGTTCAGTCTTCGTCTTTACGTGCCTCTCTTAGCGGAGATTGGATACCATCAAGGCTATCTTAATTTTATTGACAGCTGATCTAAATAATTGGTTTGTGTTACAATCTTACCAATCTCCCAAATTTCGTAGCCAGGACATTCTTCTGTGACCTGGGTTACTTCGTCCTTCAATTTTACCCTGTATGATTTTCTGTAGTAATACATATTTGTCGCTTCGCATTACGTGACCCAGGTATTCTAGTTTTCTCGTTTTAACACTAATCACAAGCACTTTATTTACTTGACGAAGCACTTCCATATTTGTCACCATATCAACCCATTTTATTTTTAATATCTGGCGATAGCACCACATTTCAAAGCTTTCAATATTTTTTATATTATTTTGTTAAAGAGATAATTATATCGCGGTTACAGAATAATTTGTTCATTTTTATGAAAGTGGCCCTAGCAATTTCAATACGTTTGTTTATTTCATGATTTTGATCACCTGTTTCATTTATTATAGTTCCTAGATCCTTGTAGTTTCTCACTTTTTCCACGGATATCATATATTTAGTTTTCTTGACATTAATATTACATAACGTATTCAGTATATCAAGTCTTCCATGTTCTTGCTAACAGAACAGTGTCGTCAGCATAACGAATATTATTAGTAATTTCTCCGTTGACTGCTATTCCTTCCTTTCGTTCTGGAAGAGCTTCCTGACAAATTTTTTCACTGTAAATATTAAACAATAACATACTTATTTTACTTCTCGTCGAATTTCTATTTCTTGTGATAGTTGATCTTCTATTTTGATATTTGCTCTCTGATTCCAATACAGATTTAGAATTGTCCGAAGGTGCTTTTCCATCAATGCCGTTGTTTTCAAGAATATATTTGAGTTTATCGTGACGCACCCTGTCAAAGGCCTTCTCATTATCTAAGAAACAAGCGTGTATTACTTGATTTACATCGATATATCTCTCTGTAAGCACATTAAAAGCAAAGAGGGCTTCTCTCGTACCCAATCCTTTTCTGAACCCTATCTGTGTATTACCGATGTCAAGTTCCAGTTTGTGATAAATTCGAGTATGAATAACTTTAAAATATATCTTTAGCGAGTGGCTCATTAATGATTTTGTTTGGTGGTCAGAGCATTCTTTCGCATTAGGTTTCTTTGGTATCATAACAAATGTAGACTAAAACCAATCCTCAGTTATGACGCCAGTGTTGTATATTGTGTTAAATAAATGTACCAATATAGTAATAGATTGATCGTTTAAGAGTTTAAGAAACTCTGTAGGGATTTCATCATGTTCGTTTGATTTTCCATTTTTGGTGTTTTTTATTATATATTATTGTATTTCTTCAACCAAAATGTCCGGCCCGGTGTCAGCAAACTCTAGAGAAATAATGGTTCTCTCGTCTTCAAATAAATCATTTATATACGCAGTCCACCTTCGAATTTTCTTTTTTATATCAATAATAATTTTTCCGTTTTTGTCTTTAAGTAATCCTGTTTAACTTCTTCTCTGGGTACCTGTTATTTCTTTTATTTTCTTGTACATATTGAATGTATCATGGTTTCCTTTGTACTTTTCCATTTCTTCGCATTGTTCTTTAATCCATGTTAAAGATAAACACAACATAATACATTTTATACAAGTTTACGCTCCAACAGCAGACAGAGATGAAGACGAAATACAATAATTTTACGACAAGATGAGAAAAACTAAAAAAGCATCACATTAATATAGTCATGAAGCATCACATTAATATAGTAATGGGAGGCTTCAATGCGAAAGTGGGGCAGGGTGCAGTTGGAGAACACGTAGGAAATTATGGATCGGGTAACAAAAATAAACGGGCTGATAGGTTAGTCCAATTTTATCAGAACGAAGATGTGGTGATAACAAACACCTTCTTAAAACAACCTCCACGAGGGATTGTTACATGGACATCCCCTCAACATACCAAAGAAAAAATAGTGCGAAACCAGATATACTCCATTATGATGACAAGGAGATATAACGAAGACCTACCCTGGGTTGATATAGGTTCTGATCACAACCCTTTGGTTTATTTGATCCAGGCCAGACCAAAGAAGATAGAAAAACCTATTAAAAAAACATTAGATCTGAATAAACTAAGAAATTATAATATAAGGCGAAAAACTCACGAAGAAATAAGTGAAAATTTAATTAGAGCAGAGAACCAAATTCGTGGTACAGACAAAGTAAATTAAAAATTAATAAACAAAAATAAAACGATAAAAAAATTACATGAAAACACCTGGCCCCGACTATAAAGAAAAATATGGTATGGATGACGGAATACATATTGTTGTTAATGGATAAGAGACCAGACATAAAAAATAACCTTGAAAAATATAAAGCTGGGGTTCAGTCAAGCGAATATTATTAATATATTTATATATTTTGATCCCTAGTTTTTTTTCTAACAATATTTTTATTTTAAATAAATTCATTCTATATTTTATCTAATATCCTTTGATAATTTCTCACATGTCTAACCTGAAATATCTTTGGATTGCGTTGATTACGATTCGGTGATGTCTAATTTTTGCAGATCTATTGTGTTCTTCTGTATACTTAGAACTCTTTATGTACTTTCTGATCAAAATTCACAACTTTTTAAATTACTCAACACAAAAAATTCCTAAAATTAAAAAATCTAGATTTTAATGCCCTATAGCTCTGTAACTATTAATGTTAGACCCTAAGTATGATAGCCCAATGAAATCAGCTCTTTAGGAAGAATACAAAAATGTAACAGAATACAGGTTGTCTCGTTTAAAAAAATATACCTTTATATCTGGCATGGCGCTCTGGAACACACTGTACAATTACAACTAATTTTAAAATCTGACCCTTAAGAGTGGCTACAATCTTTCAAAATTTTGTTTGTGTACCTTCAAAGATTTAGAAGATATTGGGCTTTATCGCACTAACGAATCACCTTGTATAGTAGCCTTAGTAGATAAATTATAAACTTATTTTAATTTTTAGGTATCAATTACCCACCGACATAGGCGGTCCTGACGGTGAACCAATTATGCCTGACAGGCAGATACGAATCATTGACAATCCACAACATACTTTGCATCGTAAGTAATTTATATTAAACTTAAATAGATATGAATTTTAGGAGCAAGTGTATTAAAATGAGCCCCAAATTAGAGGTAACTTGTAATAAAACCGTGAGGACTCAAATTATCAAATTAAATTGATCCTGGGATTGGGAAAATTCTATAATCATTCAATTTGAAATCAAGAATCCAATATAAACTTACTTCATTAGACTGAGCGGAAAGTGAAAATAAGGAAGGAAGACGGGAAACGGACAACTTAAACTAATTTTCTGAATTTTGAACACAAAATTATTTCTAATTTTGATATCTTTCGACAAGAATATCAAATTAGTGCATAATTGCTTTTATCAGTGTATGGACGATGCAGTTATTTAGAATAACAAAATTGAAATATTACAACTAATAAATACGTATGGTATGTAATCTAGAAACAATTTTTCAACGATCAAAGTGGAGCTTTCAAACATAGCAATACAACAAGAAAATTAATCGTTAATTTTTATGACTCATTTATTTGACAAATTATATTTTTTTGACACAAAACTAAGACAAATATAAGGAGGCGTCTCAAATTTTTATTTCCGAAAATATATCCTAACCTATGATGACTTTGAAGTATTTTGAATAACTTCAGCCGTTACTTCTTATGTCCTCTTTGGACCACCCATCATTGTAGCACCGTAATGAGGTGGAGCTTCATCTTACTGGTTTCAACTAAACAAAAAATGACAGAAAAATCACTATTCAATAATGGCATTATTAATTATTATAAAATAAATGATTCCAATTAAAACTTGCATCATTTTTAATTCTTTTAAAAGAGAAGTAAAGTATCTTTTATTATGGGTCTTAATTAGTTGTTAATTGTAATATATCTTAAGACATTTTTTTTGTTTTGTTTATATCCGTGCATTGTACATTTTATGTCAAATTAGCTTGTTTGCTAAATAAATATTCATACTATTAAATTATTTTGTGCATTGAGAAATAATTGCGTTTAAAGATTATGAAATTGTCCTATAACTCTTCCTCTGACTGTATCTGCCCAAACATTCAGCTTGTAAATATTTGAATTGATAATATCATTATGCAAAACCCTTTAAAATTGTTGCTTCTTCAATAAATATAATTATAATAATAATAATAATAATAATAATAAACACATATTACTATAAATGACTTAACATCCATCATTTCCTCAAAATGACATCTGGATCATCTTGAGTCCATTAGTATAAAAATAACATTTATTTATTGCCAGTCCTTCTTACAAATATTTTACTTATATTCTTGTTTAAGGCAAGGAAGTTTTTTTCATTGGTGGCGGTTTTTTCGGCAGATTATAGAATATTATGTTATTAAAAAGACAAATAGCGATATTTTTTTTAAAAACCATGTAAACAGTAATTGAAATTGGATTACTAGGTTAAATAGCACCTATTTATTAAAATAAATATTTACTTTGATATCTTATTATTTTCTTATGTAAAAGTAAGTCACGGAAACCTTTTTTTCGTTGTGTTTAATTTCTAAACCATAAACAATTCTTATCCTTTTTATCCAATAAAATATATGTATATTTATATAAAAAAAATTCATTACTTTTTTTTGCCATCAAATATTTTCCCAAAACAAACTAGGACATATGTATATTGTACAATTGAGATAAGTATTTATTTTTGGAAATACAAAACCGTTTATTGCGATTAAAATATTTAAAATGCATTGTGGTTATATTTTAAAATACAGATTCAAGGAAAAGTGCTCTCATTCATTCGTATCTGAAAATATCCATTGACGTTGTTATAAGTGGCTGTTTACGTCAAATAAACCACATTTGAAACTTTTGCGATTCAGAAATGTTTATTAATTTCAATTCATATCTAAAAAACGCGTGTTACAAACTTAACGATGATTTTACCTTGTAAGTACCTGCAAAATTGTAAAAATAAATATTACAAAAATAATGACTAATCACAATAACTTGCTTGAGTTCTCTCACTATAATTTTTAATAAAACATTTACAAATTTGTTAATAATTTTCTAGCAATTTAACTATATAATTATTAACAAATAATACAACCTTGTACCGTAACCTATTAGCATGCATTAAATATTACTCAACACCTCTGCAATTTTAAAAGTAAACTTATATAGATTCAATATAAGTAGCGCCATCTAACAGTCAGAACTCAAATATTCAGTTACGATTATAACATAAATTTTTAGTTTTAGATGTTCGGCAGCGATGGGGCTCTTTATTTACATAAATTATAAGGCACCATTGTTGGTCAATTTTATTTATGAAAACTAAAATGCGCTTAAATCGATTTTTTCAAAAAATACAAAAATACAATTAAAAGAATACGATGACTCTATTAAAATATTTCCAAAACTAAAAATAGTCTTTTTCTTTTTAAAAAATTTAAAAAATGCCACGAGTATCACAATCCAAACAGAAGATATAGTTTTCCTCGTTTTCTGAAAAAAGTTCTTCGATAATTTAAGGGTGTGACCAATAAACGTATTCATTTCATATGTATATTATAATACGTGTGTATCATACGTTAAATTAATAAATTTGCAGTAAAATGCGCTTTTACATGTTCAAAATTAATTGATGATGGCTCAAAAGAAATGTAAAGATCCTGAACTAATGAATAAAATATAGGTTGTAATATTTTTAAGCCGAGCGGAAACATGCAAGTTCTTGTGATAGAATTGTTTTGCGAATGTCTCAGGGTTTCAGTTTTAATTCCGCAGGACTCCTAGTATAAGTTATACGCTTATACAGGTTACGCAATCATAATAATGAAAAGCATTACTTCTAAATTATTTATTCGGGCGAGGATTATGACAATTTAACCATAAAATATAAAAAATCTCCAAGTAAATGAACACAGGTAATGTTTAAAGTACAAAATAATTATTTAAAATAACTTTTGTTCAAATAAACTAACGTTTTATATGCTTAGTAAAGATGGAAACATTAATAGCGAGATGTGGTATAGTGTTAAAAAAAGAGATTTGATAACGGTCATAAATGTAATGTCAGTAGATAAGCAGACATGTTAAAAAAATATTATTGCAAGTGTTTAAACTATGATAAATGAATCGTTTCAACTTGATTCTTGTAAGTGCTTATTTATTAATTTCAAATAGTTTATAAATTAAATTGTTTTTATGTATTTGAAAGAAATTCACCTGAAGATATCATTCATATATTCATATATGCGAAACGTGGTCTTTTTTTATTTAGTTGATTTTATAAGTACCTCTAGTTCTATCCAAAATACCAACATATGTTTATTTTCGTTTTTCAAAAGAAAATATACTTTTAGAACTATATTTTTATAAAATTCCCAAAATATGTAAGATGTAAATTTATTTCTCCCTTTTTTTTTTACTCAAGTAGTCTATAATTTAAATGATAATCTGGTATTTTTTTTTCATTATTAATTAAAAAGTATTTTATTTTATTTGCAGCTGACGATGAGTCAATCGACCTTTCGTCGCAGATTGAAACCTCCATTAATGTTGGCGACCACGCTTTTAGTCAAATGCAGGGTGATTTGGACCAACAAAGACTCTTGGGAGAGAGACCTTTCAATGATCCATTGGCTGACATTATGGTTAAAGAAATACAGCATCAGGAAAAGTAAGTAGAAAAAATTCCTTTCGTTCCACTAAGGTTAGTTAAAAAAAAATAAATGGGAATCTGGATTTGACATTTCAATCAACCGTTTCATCTTCTCGGTTGGTTTTTAAATATCTGAAACAATAGAAAAAAAATAAGAACTCAAATAAAAATGTTTTCTCGTCGTAGTTTTCTTTAATGGTTATTTTTACTTTAATTTGTGATATTATTTTTTACGATTAACTCATTAGATTTTTTGAATAACTTAAAGCTCTCAACGGCCTAACAGAAAGTAGAGAAGAGCAAATATCTCCTGGGTTTTCGATTCAGTAAACCACGACGTTTACTGTGTGCGAATTAATAAAGAACGAATGATGAGACTTAATATTAATTGATATCGAGTTTCAAAACTTTGCGTTACTTTTCAGTCGATAACGAGGGTATTAAATTCTCGCGAAGTGAGAACGAAGTGAAGTACTGAATTTATGTCTGAAAAATTTGCTAAAATACCGGATATAATTTGTATTTCCGCCAACGTTTGAAAATATTGTTTTCATGTTGTATTGGTGGTTGCCTATAAGTAGTAGTATATATTGAAATTTAGACGGATATTTGAATTTTAACATTATTCGTAAAAATATGTTATATAAGGAAAAGCACGTAGTACCTCGTGACTTACCAACGAACCAATCCGCAGATATGAATTTTATTCTGAAAAACAGTTTTTTACTTTTTGGTGTACTTTTAAAGAAATAGGTGCACACGAAGATAAAGTAGCTATGCTTTTAACACACATACAGTATGTACCATATATAATTCCTCTAACTATTAAAGGTGTTATGGTTTTTATTCTCGATTTTAGGGGGCAGTTTATTTCAACTCTGATGATGATGATGATGATGATGATGAGTGATCAGTTACTAATGCAATCTTCTCTGGTATAAAACGTTTCAGCGGCGCACGACCTTGTTATTTTTATGTAAATAATTTAAAATGGACATGTATAAACAGAGTATGCGACGCGATTTTAATAAATAAAATTAATATGACCTAAATTGGATCACTTTAAAATCAATTTTATTCATTATACGTACATTCTGCCATCATGATTTAAAATGTAACCATTGTCAGTGCTCAGATTGAATTTGTACGCGTTATTACAGATGTAGTAATTGATATGCATTCTATTTCGTTTTGTTTTCGTGTTTTGTAAATATTAAATGCAAGAGTGTGATAAATCTGTGTTAAATAATTCATAAATGGTATTATAAAATGAGAAGATTAATATTAAAAACAAAGTTTTTTTTCCAAAAAAAGCGAAACAGAGGATTCGAGAAGTAAGCGAATTTTAAATAATATTTAAACTACGAGTTTTATTGAATTATGTCCAAACAGATGCAATTCATCTATAATAATATCTTCTTAAGAGGCTTGTGTAAAAAATTGCAAAAATTTAAAACAGTAGCCGGCACTCGAGTGCCGCAAATCGTGGAGATGCAGCTTTTTGTTAATTTGGTAAATCTGGATTTATTATTCACGAAAAAAAAAATAATTTATATGAAATAATCGAAAAAATTAATTATTAAATTTAAATTGTTGTAAATATTCTTTAAAATGTTTTTAGAGTATTACAATTAATTAAGGTGGATTATATGGATTATCTTATAAGTTTGATTAATTTTTTATAATTTTTTTGCCTTTTTATCGATAAAATTAGCACATTCAAATTTTTTCAAATCAATACAGACTTCTTCGGATTCTTTTAGTTACTGTTGTAACAAAAATGAAGGTGATTGAAATAAAAGTCTTCTTCTAAATGTAAAAAATGTTAAGTTTTTCCATGTATTTCATACAAATTATTTTTTTTCTTAAATAATAAATCAAGATTTACCAAAACTTCAAAAAATTATGCTTATAATTTAAAAATTGAGCAATAATTTTTTTTAAATATTTAAACGTCTATTTTTTTAAGTAATAGGGTTAGATAAACTTTAAGTCAAAATTAAAACTTGTAAATACATAATAATATAAATTTATAAAATATAAAGAAAAGTAAGTGCCATCTTTAATACTTTAACTCAAAATGCACTTATTGTTTATTTATCATTTTTACGTTTTTTATTCAATATATTTTTCTAATTATTGATAGTTTAAAAATTAATAGCATCGTGGCGCTTTTTAGGTGTAGAATTAATTTCTAATCCAAGATAATCTTATTTACAGTTAACGCCGTATTGGTGGAATTAACCATAATTTTAGCTTATGAAAATTGTTCATATGTTTCTAAAAAGGTCAATACTTAGTTTTGGAATTGTCAAACAAACCCTTAAACCCCAAAGGTACCTTATCTGTGTTCATTTACATTTTAAGCCCATTGGAAAAATATTAATTAAACATTTATTGTAATAAAATAGGCAAACAAAGTTATTTTACTCTAATTATTTATTTTAATCGTATCAAAATGGCTTTTTTAATTATTGTTATAATATTCTAAGGTACTTCTTTTCCAACTTTAGTTTAGGTAACCGGTTGCGCAGAAATAATACAGAGTGGGACTTTCTAAATGTGATTATACAGTATGGTCCAAATAAAAGGAATAAATTCATTATTTCGTAAATCGGTGATTTTAGGAGAAAATCTTGAAAAAAGGTGATCTGACGAAGCGCCCATTTAAAAATAAAAATCAACGGGTTTTAGGGTTTTCCCCGAAAATCGCCGATTTAGGAAATAATGAATTTCTTCCTTTCATTTGAACCATATTGTATAAACAAAGTTGAAAAAACCACCCACAAATACACTTGTTTGTTTCTAGTTATATCTCCTGAGCTTTACACATGCACACAAAACCCACGTCGTGTATTAAAAATTCCCTCTTGATTATATTTTCTCCTATTATTGTCGTCATAAACAGGCGAAATACACATAAACAATCTATTATTTAAAAAGTCTTAGTCACTTAAGGCAACAAAAAAATATTCCTTGCAAGTAATTATTTTCTTTTTTTTTTATTCAACCCCGTTCTTACCTTACTACCAACGTAATTGTGAGTTATATTTTATATAATTCTCCACTTTCCAGAGGCGCGTATCAAACAATACTATTTTCTGCATTTTCAAAAAAAAATTATATGATGAAAACATATTGCTTACAAAATGTCGCCAAACCAAGTCAATATTTGATTTATATTTATATTGAATTTATACACATAAATTGATAGCTCCAGAAAATCTTGTAAGTTACTACTTTAAATTTGTGCCTAAAAACTGTTAATACTGTGGTACGACCCTCTACGTATATATTCTTTAAACCAAAAATATTATTAAAAACCAAAGTTTTTGAGCAAAGTGACACCGAATAATAAAAAGTGTTTGTTTGTAAAAATAAATAAAATTCAATTGAACCGTACTGAAGTTTTAATAATCCGAGCAAATTTCTGAGGTAATCCACTTTCCAATATTTCCACATCCAAAAATATTTCGTTTTTTACATGATAACCACCCATAATTTTTATTCTTTTACTAAATTCTCTCTTTACCCCACTTACTGCGCCTCTGTTATTGATTGACAATTTTCATATTTTATTCAAAACTACTGAGGTGGTTTTGTCTTCATGAAACTCGCTAGTATATATTGGTGGTTTGATCGAATCATTTGCATTATCTAATTTTCTTCGAATGTAATTCCTTCAATAATACTTAATTGTAGCTTTTGTTCGTTTTTAAAAATGAAAGCTAGGTGCGAGGAAAGTGGGAATAAAAAATCGGGCGAGACGGAAAACATTATACCGAAAACGAACAAAATGAAGCAAATTAATTTAGAAAAGGCTTTTTATGTGTGGATGACCAAAGCAAGGTTCGTATTACATATACTCTTTATAGAATTAAATTTTATTTTATCTTTTGTGACTAATTGAATCCAAAGGTGTTACTTACATAAAGAAGTATTAATCAAACAAAAAAAGCGTAGCTTTTTGAAGAATTTTACTATAAGCTTGAGCAGCAAAAAAATGTAACTGTGATCCCCTTGACAAAAGGTTGAATAGGAACTCAGAAAATAATGAAAATATGGCTTATAAATTATAATTGGAATAGGACTTTATGGGGCTGAATCCAAGGATTCTGAAAGACTTGATAAATTTTAAAACGGAAAATTGGTAGACCAGAAATTATTATCATGTCGTGTGTAATTGCCTCCAAAATGCTTTGGAAATGCCAAGGAAAACTAACGAGCCACCCATTGTATAAGTTCCAGGAAATTGAATAGCTGAAGATAACCAAATAGTAGTAGATGGAATTAAGAAGAAAACATGTAATTAACAGACATCTGGGAAAATCCTCAAGACCTAGCAAAAATATATTTTAAACATACTATGAACAATAAGGATTGAAAGTATATATCAGTATAAGTAACAACACATATTAATCGGAATCCTAATCGGGCATTGTCGACTAAAAGAACGCATTAAGGAGATTAAAGAAACTTTCTACTTAACGGGGGTTCTCTATGGATTAAATTGTGGGTCTAGGTATAATAATGAAGCATGTTTTAAGTTAGAATACCTAATGTTTCCAAATAAGAGATGTTTAAAGTTAATTCATTTCAAATAATTTAAAATAATTATTCTATGTACTTTTAGTTCACACGATATATATTGTAATATACGTGGGTATTGGTTACCAATTGTAATATAATGTGATTATATGGTTTAATGTTTATAAATGTATGTATGACACGGCATGTTATATTGTAATGGTTTTGCCGAGCTGGAGCAAAACGTGGTTCTTATAATAGATTTGTTAACGAAACAGGTTGGATTAATTGGTCAATAGCCATACTATATTAATAAGGTATATTGGCATTTACCAGATTCTTAGGCCTTCAGAGCAGGAGCTGCGATTATGGTGGACAAATCAAAATTAAATGAAGAACAGCTAGTGAATTTACAAAACAACGAAATAAATTAACGATTTGAATAGTTTTTAAGTATCGCTGAATTCTTTTATAAACCGTTTGACTCTATTAATTAAATCAGAAAATTATCGGCAAATTATAACGTACAAAATTTAACAAGACTAAAGACACTTGATTACGAAGTACTTTGCGAGACGGGTGTTAAACTGCAACCGATTCCCGATTTCGACTAGTTTTCTGATCAGAACTTTTAACGCTACTTATTGTTTTACAAACTTTTTTTATGACTTTCGGTTTATTAAAGGAACACGGCTCTTAGGAAACTACTCAGTTTGAAAAATTATATGATGGGATAACAGTCTGAACGATACGTTTTTTATAAAAGGAAAAAAATCCCAAAAAACCTTTCCAGACGAAGCTCAGTTTCTCTAACTATGCTCGTTATATCTATACAATTACAATCGTAAATCTTATCTGTGATGTCATTTTAAGCGTTAACTTATATTTCAGTAATATGCGTTTAATGATGAACTTACTTGATTTTGAAATTCTTTGTATATTTTTCCCGAAAAAACCTTTGTATTTCAAAGATTTATAATTCTCAGGCTAGTTTGCTTTTTGACTATTGAATTTGTAAATTTGAAAATAACTCTTTAGTAGTTTTATTGAAATATTCCTAGAAAAATAAAAATTACAAGCTTTTAAAATTAATCTTGCTTTTGCAGAGGTGACTCTATTGCAATATTCTTCAAGCAATTTATCCTCACAAGAGGAATATTCTAGATTCCAGTGAACGTTCTAGTGAAAATCAGTCAAAATTACTTATCTAAATCATACTACACAAAATAACCAATCAATATTTATGAATGACACTTTATGCAAGCAACAACTCGAAAAGTCGCAGATGCTTGCCATCAACTCTAAAGTTAAATTGTTTCTCTCCACGAAGGAAAGAAGCCAGTAACATTTGTAATTAATCAATTAATTAATTAATTAATTACTTTATTTGTCATTATTTCTCATTCTCTCAATTCGATCAGTTAAAATACGATAATTTTAATACGAACTACACACACAGTAAATACTGGAAAATTGCATTTATAATCTTGTAAATATGTGTATAATTTTATTTTTTTCTAGTCATTTTCATTGAAGTTATTATGTTTTTTCTTTAGACAATAGGTATATAATCTGAACCGAGTGTAACGTCATTTTTTCATTGCCATCGTTATAATGAACATTCATAGGGTGAGAGGGTACTAGAGAGATCTTAGAAAATATATGGTCTAAGAGAGAAGGGGAAACAAGATACAAAGATGTATACACTTTATAAATCCACGGTAACCACAATATAAACACTACTGATTATTTTCCCTTCTATTGCCCTCTTTCTCTCTCTATTTATGTTCATGACCATTCTCTCTCGCGCATATAATCTATGGTCGAGTATAGATTATATATATAAGGTCTAAGGTTTTTTCTCACAGATTAAATTGCGTATTAAATAAATTTTTAAAGTTAGCGTATGCGAGCTCATAATTATACGATAAAGCTCAAAAATATTTTCACAAGACTAAGATAGCGGATAGCTTAATATCAAGCTAGCGTAGCACTAGATTTTTGCAATAAAGACGTGAGTGGAAAAAATGTTGAGTTTACAACTTCCAACATCCAACAATATTGACTGCAATGTATGAAATGTTTTGGACCTGCGCCATATTAATTTTTATCCATGAACTAAATGTATAATACCTTCTATCTCTAGGTATGAAACTCTATTATAACACAAAACAAATCCTTTTATCCATTTTCATAGTTAATACAATTACTTCATTAAATTAACGTCATTATTTAGCAACAGAGCACAACGCGCTTACTTTGATAACCTGCAAATGCAGGACTTAACTTCATTATAATCAGGTTTCAGCACTTTGTTTTGGAAAATAATTAAACTGTTGATACCAGGATTGGATCCAGGAACGATGAAATTTTAAACAATCTCTTTGTTATAATAAACCACTTTGAGTATTATCTATTATCGAATAGGTTTATGTAGATTGTGGCTTGAGCTCCTTGATTTACCTGTATAATATACCTAATAAAGTTAGCACCTAAATAGGTGAAACATTTCCTTTTTTAGTTCGGCTTCCCTTTTATGTATATATATATATAGGGTCCTTGGACGATGTTTAAAAACCTCAGTCTTGAAGTAACCCCATAAGTAATAATCGTAAGGGCTTAAATCGGGAGAGCGCGGGGGCCACTGCATGGGCTCGCGCAAGGAGACCACCTGCCCGGGGAACATCTCCTGAAGAATAGCGCGTGGACGATGGGCTGTGTGTGCTGTAGCACCATCTTGCTGGAACTAGAATTCTTCGATTTTTGGCCTCAAAAAATCACACACCGGTTAAAGTTCATAGTAACCGTGACGCCACCCTCCTCAAAAAAATAAGGCCTAATGATGCCTATCGACGACTCTGCACACCAAACGGTGACTTTTGACCTGTGGAGGGTTCTTTGGTGAAGCTCTGGAGGGTTCTCAGCTGCCCAGTAATGCCAATTTTGTTTATTCACACACCCTGACAAATGAAAATGAGGCTCGTGGCTAGTCCACAAAATCGCAGTGGGAGGCACTTGTTGATGTGCAAATTGAGATCAGTATGTAAAATCCACCTCAATGTTCTCGCCGAAATCTGAAGAGCAGAAGCATGCTTCCGTGCAGAACGCTTTGGACACTATTCGATCCACGCCCTCACTCTAGCGATGTTTTAATGTGTTCTGATGGTTACAGCTGGGCGTTTCTTCTTCGAATTTAGCGCAGATCGCCCGATCCCCCACATCCCCCACATATATATAAATATATATATAGACGCCGTTTTACGATTCTCGATTTCCATAATTTCCGGTCGTTCCAGTCAGCAAGTTCAAGTCCTCTTGCTGCCATGGCTTCTTCCACATCTTGCACACATGTCTTTTTGGGTCTTCCTCGTTTTCTTCTCTCTGGGGCTATCCACATCCATATTTTCTTTGGTCATCGATATTCTTGCATTTGCATGTCCATGCCACGTCAATTGTTTTCCTTCTATTGTTTTTAAGATAGTTCCTTTAACATTAATAATTTGTCAGTTTCTGTCATTCCTAACGTGCTCTAGTCTAGAAACTCAACTACTTCTTCTCCAGAAGTCCATCTCCAGAGCCAAAAGTCGATCTTTTATTGAAAGTCCAGGTTTCGGAACAATACGAATACTTTCTAATATGGTACTGTATATAGTTGTTTTTGTTTTATTAGCTATTTTGGCACTTCGAAGCATTGAGTTTTACTGGCTGATCACTGGTTTGCCTTTAAGACTTAATGAATTCAGATCTGATAAGGCCAGACTTATTTATAAATAACACATAACTAACGGGAATACATTTAAAAAATTAAAATGTTTTTATGAATAATTTAAAATATTACATTTTATAGATAATAAAAGATATTTCTCATGCATAAATTATCATTTTAATTATATTTACATGTATTTGAATGCATTGTGTAAATATTAATTATTGTTAGATATCGCCCCTTTTATATAAGTTTTTGAATCATCGTTGTTGTGGGTAACGAACATCAGATGTTTTGTTAAAAGTTACCTATTGACTTTTTATTTTTTTGTGTTCTTATCATCCGAACATTGTGCTACAATCATAATAGCCTCTATTTATAGCGCGTTGTGAACTTTTAAAATCGATTTAGATTTAAATGTGGTAGAGGTTGAAAGCTTTCAGTAATACTGAACGTATTTTCTAGGAAATAGATTTATGTCACGAGAAATATGGGCCGGTATCTGAGTTGAGTGATTTCCACGATAGGGAAAGCAATACGTTGGGTTTCCATAATAATTGCCTGAATCAGATGAATACCATTATGTATTGATTTTTATCAGTCCATAAAATTTCTTTATACCTACTTCTCATTTAGTAAAAGTACTAGCAACATCTCAAGTGAATAACAAAAATTTTACTTATTCAGCATATTGATAACACTCATATTTTTAACTGAATTTTCCACTTTACAACTAAAAATAAAAGAAAAAGATATATCTAGCTCAGTTTTCAATTGATTTATCCTTTTCTTAAATCACGAACCTGCATCGTATTTTTTTAAAACGCAATAACTGAAATTTATTCTTAAAAGCACATTGAGTACTAAAAATCACGTAATCCCATTCATTCTCTCAGTATCTCTTGACTGAAAAACATCTTCTGAATTATAAACGAAATAAGATCTATTAACATAACATTTTCATCTAAACTACATTTTTAATCTGTGTCAAAGGCCGAGCAATGTTAATAATAATTAAAATAGCAAAAAACTAATTAATTGCAGTAAAAGTGTAAAAGTGAACAAAAAAGTTATATATTTACTTACAAAAACATTTTTGTGTGATTCAACGACTTTTTGTAAAACTTACGTGAGACTGTATATTATCTCTTCAAGGAATTGTTTGTAAATTTAAACTGTGAAACGTTATAACTTTTAATTTTAATAAACCTCAACTGAATTAGACGTCCGGGATTTGATTTAACTTGCGAGCTAAAAACTTTTTAAAAACCAGAAGCTGAACCAGTTTCTCTATCAAAGAAATTTTGGATGACCCTAAAATGTTTTCTAAAGTTTTGCTATGAATACGAGAGGTACAGATAAAAATAATTCTGAAATTCTGATATACCTATATAAAGTTTAATAATAATAATAACAGCAATTGCTCAAAATTAAAAAATAAATACAACCAAAAGTCCATGGACCGAAGTTCTTCAGTCTGTGAAATTAAATATTACATGATAAAAAAAGAATTATATTATTTAGATTCAAACAAAATAAAAATTTATTCTAGTATTACCGTATAATTTTTGAAACAATTCTCTATTTTCTTGTAGTTTCTACTTTAGTTTTTTATTATGAATGTTAAAGTACTTTGTAGTTGGCTGTAAAGAAATAACTCTAAATCAACATTTTTATCTAACATATAAAATCTCATATACGTATTAAGGAATTAATTAATGTTCTAGAGTTATTTATAACTAATTATATTATATCGTAAATAAGTAGTCACATGTTTTGATATAAAACTTTTAATAAAATTTATAACTTATTAGGAATAGTATACCTTTTGGTTTTGATAAGTTGAATAATAAATTTTGTCATCTACCTAAACCAACTTTTTGAAAATCTTTTGTTATTGTACATTTGCTATTTTATTTTCAATCTAGGGCTCATAATCTATAATTTTTTTACCAAGAGATATTTTGTAATAGACTGAGGTTTCTTTATCTTAAATTTAGGTTTAACGGAGGATCTTCCTTCTTCTAAAAAATTAAAAAATAAGATTTTTATGGTCAACTTCATTTAACATTTTGTAGGTATACATATATTAAAATACTTGTAGTTTTATAGGAACGAAACAAAAATATATAATTTATATTTATAAATATATTTTTTGGCTAGGAAATAAAATAATAATTCAAAAGTAAAACTTGTGTGTTATTAAATTGTATTATATTTAGGGAATATCTGTTAATAACAAAAGTCAAATGAACAAATTATAGAAAAAAACCGTTTTAGTAATTTAAAAAAACGTGTTTTCTTTCTTAGGATATTGAAAAATAATCACCATAAAGCAATAACAAAAGAAATTATTAAAGTAAACGAAAGCTTAAAAAGGTGTACAACACAAAATACTACAGACCAAAATGACGGACTTTTCTATCTGCTTTTAGAAGTTAAATAGATAAGTTGGATAGTACGACATTGCTGTTCATCAAGAGTAGCGATAAATGATACAAAAAAAAATAAGGCTACAAAATAAATAATTTTTCAAAACCATCCCTATAAGAAGTATAAAATGCAAAATTGAAGAATTAACGTTATAAATTAAAAGACATTACCTGGCGTTATCTTAGCAGCTTTAATTAAGATCAATCAAACAAGACCAGTCCAAGAGAACAATTTTACTATTCGCTTTAAGAATCTGTACTAGACTCGTACAAAACTTGTTCCCCTTCTATAAAAAAAATTTACCAATTGTAACACTTCCCTAAGTATCTACAACAAACATGTAACTCCACCAGATATAATTACAAACACATTTACTGCTAATCTGGTGAATTGTTAAATATCCCGAATTCGTGTAAATATACACTAACACGTTTTTTTAAATTACTAAAACGGTTTTTTTCTATTATTTGTTCATTGGACTTTTGTTATTAACAGAGATTCCCTAAATATAATACAATTTAATAACACACAAGTTTTACTTTTGAATTATTATTTTATTTCCTAGCCAAAAAATATATTTATAAATATAAATGATATATTTTTGTGTCAACTTCACTTTGTGAAATTGACGTGACAGCATCACATAAAAAAACGGTAGTTTTATTGATTATTGAGTTATCGATTTATGGAACTTTTTTAATATTGAACTGTGGAGACTTTTGAACGTTTAATTAAACCTTAATAAACCTCAAAAGACTAGACGTTGTGGATTAAATTTATAACACCATTTCGATCTAAAAAGTTCCAACAACCAGCTGCTGGAAAAGTCTACTATATCACAGATAAAATGTGAAAAACACCTATTTTTTCTGCAAATTGTACTACAAAAAAATTGAGAAATTTAGCTGTTATGCCTTTTAAAACATGACCAAAAGAATTTGGAACACCCTGTAGGTAGTTATAAAGCTGTAAATCTTACATAATAAAGGGTTATAAAAAATAACGTTTTATGTTTATTTGATTAACTAAATTAAGATTGTATATCACACATGCACTTTACGAAATTAAAATTTGATCTCTTGCGTCAAGGTGTATATTGTATACATTTTAGAAGGTTACACTTTGTCAAGAATTAGAATCTAAGTAAATAATGTCGGTTATTACAAATTTTAGCCATGGTTTACATACTTATATCGCGGGATTATTAAGGCATTTCAGTTAACAACCAGTTAAAAGGAATATGTTATTTGTTTTTCAATAAACAAAATGCCATTTTAACCAACAGTTGGTTATTCAAAAGTTATGAATTTTCATTAATTAGGTTTTGGAAACATTAATTGCAATTTTGGTTCAAAAATATTTTGTGATGTTTCTAATATTAAAAATTCCATATAGATTTTATATTAAAAATGGTATTACAACATTTATAACAATGTTTTTACATAAATACATTAAATACAGGGCGAACAGATTTCTACTATTAAATTGTTGCGATGTCCAGAAATACACCCAGTTTGATTTATTAGGTGTTAAAAACTAATAATTATTTTTTCATAAATCCAAAAAAAAATTTTACAAAAAAAAGTTTTTTTCTGAAAATGTATTCTGTTGTAAATATTTTAGCAACTTGTTAATTGTAAACTTCTTGTTTTAACATATTGGCTTTAAGAGAAAAAACATGAACAATCGAGCTGGAAAATTTCTGTTTCTACGAAAATGAATTTGGTAGATATGTACTAAGTGACATTAAAACCCGAACACCCAGTAAAAATGATTTTATTTCAGTAATATTTTACAAATATTAGGAAGGTCGTAGTAAGTAAACGATTAAAATTTCAATTCAATCTCTTAATGATAGAGTAAGTTTATACGGATTATATTTAATATTGTGTTGATGCGACATGGTGTCTTACACATTCATTAATGCGTCTAAGCATACTTCTAATTAGGTCATCAATATCCTCCTGGGGTATCTCATTCCAGGCCACCTCAACCTTGTGTCGGAGTGCAACCAGAGTTTGAGGAGGCTGTTTCGAATTGTTTAGTCTATTATGTTCCACACGTGTTCATTTGGGGACAAATCAGGAGACCGTGGTGGCCAAGGCAGAAAATTAATTTCGGCATATTCAAAGTAGTCCAACGTTACTTTTGCCACATGTGATCTGGCATTATCTTGTTGGAAAGTAGGATTTTGGAGACTCCTAAGATATAGAATTAAATGTGGTTCCACTCTGTTCCATTCCTGGTCCCACATAATCGTTCTCTACTCCACTGAAGTCGATTGTTTCGATGGTCTGGGGCTAAAGGTAAGAGCCAGGGAGGACGGAATGAAAAAAGATCGAAACTTCTTATTCGACGATAAACTGTTCGCAATCCAATTCGCTTTTCATGTTCTGCAAACCACTGGTTTGCAATTGCTCTGGTTGTGGAGAAACAATCTCTCAAAGCTAGCAACCTTAGGCGACGGTCTTGAAGCGGTGTTGTTCTGCGAACTCCTCCTGTGCCCCTGACTCTTTGTGTACGGCCTTCTTAAAGCCATGCCTCATAACATCTCACCATAGTATCTAAATTTCTTTGCACTCTAGCAACATTATCCCGGTATGAAAGTCAAGCCTACCTTAATCCAACTATTCGTCCCCGTTCAAACTCGCTTAATTGGTGATCATTTGCGTTTCTTCGCACTCTGGGCATTATTAACACTGGTAAACAACATTTACTAACACGATCATTGACAATCCTGATCATATTGCTCTTTCAAATTTAATTTATTAGCTATCACATGTTGGAAAAAAATCATGATAAAACAAAGAAATGCGAAAGTGATAAGGTTAAAAATTTTATCACGTGTTGTTTTTGTGATGATAAGCTTGTATCCAAAAAGTTAAATATTGGGACACCCGGTACAATTACGGTACAGATATTCGACAGTAATTTAAAGTGTAGTGCTTTTAAGACATGCTTCTATCGACAAAAAAGACAATTTGTTTACTTTTTAACATCATGAGGTGCTAAATCATAAGACTCTAATTTTCGTGTCCAAGTCTTATCCAAACCTTAATTTACCGAACAACATTTTTATCAAAATTAACTCCTGAAACTACTAACATCAATTCGAGACTGACTTTAAACTTACCATTACTGATTTTATGACTTTTAGATTATTGAAGAAATTCGGCTTTTTACAAATCTTAAAAATATTCCTTTATTTGAGATTTCATGATGGGGTGACAATTCGTTTGAAGTGTCAACTTTACATTCCAGTAATAAATCCTTCTAAAATGAAATTCGACGTCTGTTACTTAATTTCGTAAACTCTTTTTTGAAAAATTCTATTGTACTCTAAGAAATTTGTAATTTTTTAGAGCAACTCTTGACTTGTAAACTTGAAATAAATCTAAATGCTGTTATTAAAATTTTACATTTCTGAACGTACAGGGATTGCCTTATTTGTAATTTTTTTGAGTTATTTTACAGATATGGCTCTATTACAACGCTTATATTAAATTAACATTGTTTGTTCACATTTTAATATTTTGGTAGTTTCAGGTTACAAAATACTGTTTCAATAATTTTTCGTCGATTGGATTATGAGTTTGTTAATTTATATTTTTGTCGAAATAATATTATGACGTTATTAATTCTGAGGCTTTAGTTTACAAATCCTATTTGATTTGAAAATATATCGATTAGTGAATATCATGTATGTAATTTTTTTAATTTACACTCTAGTACGTCTTTGGTCACTTCTAATTTAATATAGGCATATTTTTTGAAACGGCTAATCGGCCAAAAGCTTAAGGATCAAAACCATTATTTTCCCAACACTTTTCTACTCATCCGCAAATCCAAATATTTATTTCGTGTTAAGATTTATATTTGATTTAATTTGAATTTGTGACGAGTCGCGGAAATTTGGCTCTATAAAAAATTAACGCTCGGACAACAAACTATCTTCGAAATTTCAAGGATATTTTAATCAATTGGCTCTGAAGGCTATTCCAAAATTTACGATTTGAACTTTGCGGCTTTTATTTGGTAAAGTGTTGCCAACAAACAAAAAGAGCGTGACAGCTGACAGTTCAAAGTTATTAAAAATAGAGCGTTAGACGGAAAAAAAATTTAAAATGATTGGAACAATAGTGAGCGTAAACACGTTGGCCGTCGTTGTACACAAAATATCGAAGCAGTTCAGAATATCAATTCAGCACCGTGGTTAAGAATTGGACGTTTCGAAAAGCTCTCTACAGCGTATTCTCACATCTTTATACTTTTAAAGTTGAACTTACTCAAGAACTGAATCGTACTCACCACTTACAGCGAAGAAAGTTCGTTGGATGGATTATGGATCGACCAAAAATGGAAACTGTCTTTTAGAACAAAATCATCTTCAGCGATGAAGTTCATTTAATTTTGATGGCTTTGTTAATCGGTGAAATGGTAATACTTGGGCTTTAGAAAAAACACGAGTGATTATTGAGAAACAAATACAGTAATTGAAGAAGGTTCTTCATTGGGTTCAAATCTGGTAAAGTGCTTTAACCAAAACAAACTCAAAGTCTTACCACACAAAATGTATTAACAATCGATTAAGACGACTAGTTTCGACTCTCAAGAGTCACTTCAGGTTTTCTAAATACAGCAATGTAAAATACAAATGAATATTACATTTTTAACATGAGCAACTATAAACTATCAGAGTGAAAACAGAAAAGGCAAATGATTAAAATGTTAAATTACAAATAATTGCACTATTATAATAAGAAAATTTAAACAATACTGATAAAAGCAAAATTTTACATCATAATGAAATTAGTTCATTAATTTTATGCTTTAAATTAAAAATAAAAATGAAATGAGGCCAAGCCCCATGTGCGAGTTTAAAATCAGTAAAGTAGGATTATAGTGAAATATAATAATACTAATAAGGTGGTTGGAAAAAGGTGACCACCAAAAGGGAAGTTACAAGTTACTGTCCCAAGCAGACTTCCGAAAAGAGGAAAAAAAAGCCGAAAGAAAAAACGGGATAAGGGTCCAAAAAGACAGCTAACCGGTCACCAACTGGTTACCCTATAAAACTGAACCTTCAATATTAAAGAAGGAGCTATGTACGAGGGTTACTATTTATATTTCGAGAACTGGCAATACTAATGACATGTAAGTCCATCTGACATTTTCATCGTAAAGTTGGACATTTTTGACGTCTGAAGTACTTACAACATTTTATCATACGCGCTATTTGTTTGTTTTATATTGAGTTGAAAATTTCGTCTCGGCAACAAATAGGACTAAATCGTGAACATTTTCGAGGGATGATTTTTTACCACTTTCTACGTGATTTATCGCAATAAAAGTGCATTGATCAACTTAATTCGGCGTTTAGGGATGAAGTTCTATTTAAAAGCAGTATGTATCGCTAGTACGAGGCGTGTTCAAATGAAAGTGATTTGAAGCGTCGCATGCGAATAATTTTCAATCGATTGACATTGACACTGCAATCAAGGGAAATCGACGTCGAAACATTCGTGACGTCGCAAATGAGTCCAACGTTTCCATCGGTACTGTTCACAATGTTGTCATCAACATTCTGAAGTATCGAAAAGGTTGTTGCCAATGGGTACCCCACATTCTGTCTAACACCACAAGAAAGGAGATAGTTGCAGGGGATGAAACGTGGTGTTACCACTTCCAACCAGAAGGGAAATCCGTCAGCATGAAATGGAAACATCTCGGCTCGCCTAGACCCAAAAAATGCAAAACTCAGCTGTCAGCCGGAAAGGTGATGTTGACGTGTTTTTTGACATGCAGGGTCCTCTGTTATTGGAGTTTAAGGAGCCGTGTGTAACGAGGCACTGGCCCGTAAAAAGTCCTGTAACATCAAAGCTTACAGTCCAGATTTGTCACTTTGCGACTACCACATCTTTGGACCGCTGAAGAAAAACCTAAAGGGTCAACGATTTCACTCCGACAGGGACGTAAAAGCTGCAGTTCTGAATTGGTTTCATGATCAACCGACATCATTCTTTGCGGACGGAATTCGTCATTAAATACTGTTGTTTCTATCTATGTATCCGTCTCATTTCTGTCTCTACGCATCTCATGGAATCACTTTCATTTGAATTTGAATACAATAGAGGTCGTGAAGGTAGTTCAAAGTCGACTGTAGTGCAAGAAAACATTGATGGTGTGCACAAAATAGTAAAGGGAGATTGTTATTTGACATATTGTGAGATTGAAACATCCCGAGGCATTAGTTCCACCAGCATAGATTCAATTTTACATTAACACTTAGCTGTAAGAAAGTTATGTTCGCGTTGGATCCCGCATAATTTGACAATCGTTCAAAAAAAGGTTTTTGTGGATTGGTACAAAAACTTCTCAAGAAATCCACTTCCGGTGCTTCAAAAGTTGTTTATAAAATCGTGACAAACGACGAATCGTGGATATATTCGTATGAGCCCGAATGTAAGTAGCAGTCGACCGTATGGGCGTTCCAAGGTAGACTCCATTCAACAAAAGTTGTTCACGCACGAAGCACTTCAAAGAAAATGGTTACCTCTTTCTTCCGAAAAACTAGTCATATTGAAACAGTGCCTCTAGAGAATGGAAGAACGTTCAATTCTGAGTGTTAGACAACCATCTGTTTGCCAGATGTCTTTGGTGAAATAAGGAAAACAATCAAGAGACGCCCGATCGTTCTTCATCATGACAAATGCGAGCTCTCACACATCGGCTCAAACAAGGGATTATTTAAACACTTAAAATATCGAATTGATGGATCATCCGGCATACTGCCCTGATTTGTTACCCAATGAATTCTTTTTGTTTCCATCCGTGAGGAATAAACTGCGTCGTCAACGATTTTCATCTCCCAAACAAGATGTTGGAGCGTTCAAAAACCATGTTTTGGAGATACCTCATTCCGAGTGGAGTAAATGCTTTGAAAATTGGTTTAAACTTATGAAAAAATATATCGGTCATCGTGGAGAGTACTTCGAAACACAATAAAATTATTTTCGCACCTTAACTATTTGCTTTTGCTCCTATTCCCGAAATATAAATAGTAACCCTCGTAAGGTCCAACAAGGCGAGCTGTTGAAAGGGAATCAAGTTCTAAGGGCAGAAAATAGGTGAAACTTCCCAAAGGACCAAAAGATGTAAGTCCGTTATTTGTGGGATAATTAGATGTAACATTAGATCAGATTAACAATAAGGGAAGCCAAATTGGCAAAACCCGGAAAATTAATTGGTAAAATACGCATATATACACCCTGTATAATACCTAAACTGTACTATTAAAATAATTAAGCTATTTCATTTCATATGAAAAAAAACTGCTCTCTGTACATGAGAATTCAAAAATAAGCGTTCGTTTCGTAATTTGTTAAAATAAATATTGTATAAATCTATTCAGTCACAAAATTATAAGAGAGCATCCAAATTTTCGTTGTAATAAAGTAATAAAACTTAACAACGTCAATAACTTTAATAAATAATAACTTGCGTAAAAACTGTAGTAAATCATTTAATCTCTTTAAAACCTATTTTTTGTTTTTTAATCTCTCTAATATTAAAAATAAGGTTAACGCTTCGCATGTGCAGTGCGCCATCAAAACCAAAGCGCCATAAACAAAATCATATTTCTCCATGTGTGTCAGAACTATCGTGCCGCGTATCCAGTAACCGTGCAGTTGCTATTTCATTTTGACGCGAGTTACTTACACTTCTTCAAGATTTTAACAAGCGAAACTTTTCGATTTTATAAACAAAACCTAAAAAAAATTGACGCGTATGTGTACAATTTTCTTTGATTTTATTATTACTAATATATCTTTTACGTTAGAGGTTTATGTTCTGTCGGTGTACTTACTAAAATCGAAAATACACCTATATTGGTAGAATATGTGATTATTTATTTCGGTTCAGTTTAAAATAGAAATTTCGAAACTCGTAAAATTTCAACATTTTTTAAAAATGGTGGAGGCCGTTGCGGATTCACCAAGTTTGTTTTCCACCGTGGCTAATTTATTAGGTTGGACTTCCACTGACGAAGAAGTTGAAACTGAAGATGATAGGTAAAAATATTATCAGATAATTAAATTGGTTTACTCTCTTTTTGGAGGTTTTTCCATGTTGTAAAGTTTTCTCTGCGGGAAAAAATAAACACAAATACGTGTAAAATACAAAAAAGATCACATTCATTCATTTTAAACTTTTCATTTCGTTATGAAATCATGTTATATTTTTATTTTGAATTTTTGTATTTCTCAATATTATAAATTACTGTTTCTGGGGATAATAATAAATTATAAAAACTGTTTAACAATAATAGACATATGTTTATGATTGGCTCACTAAAACAGTAAATATTTGGAGAATTCTTGAATTTCAAGCAACAATGAAGGACCATTTTTAAAATTAAAGCGGAAATGTAACCTTGTACTGCATGTAAACAAATTTTGAGAAATTTGAAAAAAGTTTAATAAATTTTGTACTTACATTTTGTTCTTTTTTAAAAAAATATTTTTGTTATATTGCTTTAAGTATATTTTATTCCAAATCTCTATTTTTTTTTAATCTGTACACATTGAAATTTCTGAATAACATCCGCATGTATATTTAGTCGAACTTTCCAATTTTAAAATAGATCGAAATGTTCCTATTTCGACAGTTATAACCGTTCACGCAAATCTATTTTTAGGCAGAGTATTAAACGCCATTGAATGCATTTTCCTATTACATGTTTTAAAATAAAATTTTTAAAATTATGTATTTACGTATTTGAGACCTTTTTTGAACTAATTTGCTTATGGTAATAATAGTATATTATCGGTTTTCATTTAGAAATAGCAGAAAATATAAATTAAGTGAAATAAAGGATCTTATATCTGACATGACGAATAAATATATATATTTTGACCGCCCTATAAATTTTGGTCAAAATATTACGTATAATACGCAAAATTATGTAACCAATGTTTACTCATATAATTCAACGCAATTATAAACCTAAAGTAATAGAACTAAACTCAAACAAATAGACAATTTTCGTGTTATAACAAATCGTTATAAATTGCCATTTATATCCCAAATGAGATAAAATTATACATTTACGTAGATTAAACTCACTTACTTTTACTGACTTAATTTTCACTAGTTTTTAATCCTCGAAACACTCAAACAAATAAAATATCCGAAATGTATGAAATAGTAGTTAAATTTCCAGTGTGAATTTGATAGTACAGTTGACTATCATCACACACATCACTGTGAATTTGACAAAATTAACCTCTGTGAAATTTTACAAATTTTGTAGCGATCAGTCTCCTTAACAAAAGTTACCATTCTGTAAGTAGACAAGCTCTAATTTAGAGGATTTTGTAAAATACAAACACACTTTAATTATAATTTCCGTATTTTTATACTATATACTTTATATTATATATGGACTCAAGTAATACATAGTTTGACTCAAAAGTATTGTTTTCTTACTCGTTCATAACCTGCATAGGATCAAAATAGACTTCAAAGAAAAGAAACAAAAATAATTAAGTTTGATAAACTTCATAAAAATTAGGAATTATTCCAAGTTATCGAATGAGACTAAACATATGCATGTATATTTTATTATTTTAATGTTCTCTATGTTAATTCTATATATAACATTGTTTACTATATTTTGCTATTTAAAAAAATAAGCTAGTACATTCAGAAATTCTATAGTATTTTCGCCATCAGGAGAGAGTAATAAAATGGGTTTTGAACAGTAAACCATGGGCGTGCATGTAAATGTAAAATATTATGAAATTAAGATGAAAGTTCCCATTTACCCATTTAATAATAGAATATAAAAATGTTTTGAAACTTACGAATTATGTTCCAAAAAGATTTTAATAGCTTCATGCCATCATAGATAGTTTTTTGTTATTATTTAAATTAACAATGTCTCCTAATTTAATTGGCTTTCTATGTATCCATTAACAGCATTTATTATGTAATACTCTTTAGTCCCTAGATACTTAATAAGTTAATGTACCCTTATTAATCAAACAACTAATTCTTGGAATTAATAACATTAACAATATTTATAAGTAACATCGAAAGCGGGTTAGTAAAATAAAGAGAGTGAAAATGGAAAATAGTTCGGAATGTAGTCCTGTGAAACGTATGAAAGGTAGTCCATTATTGGTAACCGAGAAAATTATTACAAAAAATGTGTATGACTACGCAAGAAGAGAAAATTCATCTGGAACTGTAGAAAACGCGGTCCAAACGATGTCAAATTATGAATTGTGAATAGACCAAAATAATATAGTGGAGTTAAACAAAAACAAGAACTTCCAGTAGAAGTCAACAGAGCAATCAGAAGGAAGGGACATGAATTTTATTTAAAAAAAAAGCAAAAACTTTGAATTCCATAAAAGAAGATCCCTATTTGCCTGTCATAAAACAAACAAAATTTTGGGGCAAATCCTTAAAAAATGATATTTTACGTGGTCAAAAAAGATAGGAAACCGCTTATTGATAATGACGAAATTATTTTTGGAGAAAAAAAGAACCATATTTTAGTATAGTTCAGAAGGAAGGAAAATTTAGATGAAACTTGGGTAAATGAAGGACATGCAGTATCCAAAATATGGAAAGATAACAATATTTGAACCTCACGTGAAGCTTTTTTGGAGAGCTCATCCACTGATTTGAAAACTCCGTCAGGTAAAAGACGACGATTGATTGTGATGCATATTGAAAGTAATAAAGGTTTTTTGAAAAAAGGTAGCCTAATATTTTCATCTATAAAAACCGAAGATTATCGTCAGGATTTGAACACAGATGTTTTTGAAGAGTAATTCCAACAAATGATAAAGTTTATTCCAAAAGGTTCGGTAATTGTAATGGACAATGCTACTTATCAGTCATGACAAATTTAAGGAATTCCCACTACGTGGTGGAATAAAGCACAGATGATTGAGTGGTTAATAGGAAGAAACATTGTTCCTATAGCAAAATTGCTCTAATTAGTTCAAGTAAAATTGTAGCAGCACATGAGCCGATATGGGCGCATGTTAAAGGAGAAGATGCTCGGAAAAATTAAACATATAAATTCAATGGTATTTGGAAACTGTTGGAAAATTCTATTAAACAAGTGACTTGTGAAAATTTGGAAAATCCATCAATCATTTTCATAAAGAAGAACAGAAAATGTGGTAACTGGACAAATTTATGGAAGAAACGGTAGAGAACCTCTAACTTTTGTTGTTAACGTTACAATTTATTGACTGTTTTTCTTTTTTTTAATTTGCCAGCAATGATATCTACACGTTATTATTAAAATAAATTTTCTATTCTTTTATAAATAATAAATAATTAATATATTATAAATATTTTAAGAATCCCTTAAACATCCCACAAGCACGGCAATGTCTACTGGTCACTTAATCAGGAATTAAAAAAAGGTCTGGTATTGATATTTGGCGGGTATACCAGGCAGCACTGTAAAACCATAATAAATAAACAAATGTCATTAATGATTTATGGTAAAAGCCATTGAAATACAAGAAAATTTTTTGAGCCAGCTGTGCAGTAGTTTTCATATATAATTAGGTTTTATTACTCTCTCCTGATGGCGAAAATACTATAAGTTTTTTTATCTGAAGAAATAAGCAACAGTTTTCTATTCTTTCGTGTTTAGAAATTCTATCTTTTAGGTGGTGTGGAAACGAGATTATCTGATACTGTATTTTTCTTTACAATTTTTCGAAAAACTAATTATGCGACAACATAAAAAATTGATACTAATAAATGCATTTTAAGGACTGAAAATGTCTGGACCATGGGGGAAAGGGAAAGAAGATTTGAAAGAAAAAAATATAATCAACGGGAAACAAATATCACTAAAGCCATTAGCGTGGAAAAAAATGACTAAGCTATGAGCCTAAAAGGCCAATTTTAAGCTTAAATACGGGTTATGTTGATATGAAATTAAAACACACTTTATTTAATTTCTAACATTGTTATTAAAATTACAATTAGATTTTTAAGTACATTGTACATACACGTGTTTGTGAATTTATATAAATTTTATAAATTTGTGCATAAAATGCATATAACTTATGGTTAAATTTTTTGAGTATTGTTGTGAATAATGGAAATATTTTTGTAATACTATTAATGCTTAATTAGTATATCACCCTGTATTCTGAAACAGCTCATAGAAAATCTTGAGTTTTTTACATTTTCTTAGAGTACTATGCTTAAGGTAATTTAATATTAAATAACTTCACAAACAATTACATTAAGAACATTTTCATCAATTTTTGTCCTACTATTAATTCTGTATCACATCGTATATAATTTTAGTATTAGTATTTATTATGAATAATTTCCATAAAGTAATTTAGTATTTATTGAAATTGTTCATTGTCCACTGACCACCCATAAGCTTTAAAAGGCCTTAAAAACTTAATTAAAGTACATTCAATCTAAAAATAAGCAAATACTTTTTGAATCATCCTGTGTAAAATTTATAAATTCAAACGTAGGAGGTATAATTTAAATGCTTATGTATTTTGACAGGACTTTCGTTGTAAAATTTTGCAAAAATTTGGAAAAATTCACAGAGATCCATTTTGCCAAATTCACAGTGATGTTCTGTCAAATTTGTATTGCAAAGATTTCAACAAGAGTTAACAATTCAATATTTTATTAACATTTGATTTGTTTAAGTGTTACAAGGATTAAAAACTAATGCAAATTAGGTCAGTAAAAGTGAGCAGGTTCAATTTACGAAAATTTATAATTTTATCGTATTTGGGTAAATGGTAATTTATACTAATTTGTTAAAACACGAGGTTTGTGTATTTATCTGGTTTTAGTTTTATTAGTTTAGGTGCAAAATTGCTTTGAATAATACATATTAATTAGATTGTGACATAGTTTTGTATATTGTACAAAAAAATCGACAAAAAAAACTTCTGACCGAAATCAATTTTAAAGCCGGGAAAATGAAGAATATTTATTTATTCACCTTGTAAGTTTCAAAATCTAACAAATCATTAGATTAATTTAATGTTTATTTATAGATTACAATTATCATAATCAACCCTTTTTGATTATAACGATAAAATTCCATTTTTATTTAATTTTATTGATATATTTTGCTTTTCAGTATCTTGTTGTTTCTTTTTTTCTTTTCTTTTTGTCAGCTCTTCCTCGGTCTTTTAATTTTCTTACTATTTCCCTGTACAGTTTATTTTTACGAATTTATGGATTACGATGCTATCAGATCCGTCATGATAAAGTTTATTTATTAAAATGAGTAACCAAGGAATTATACACGGTATCAGCGGAAATAAGGCATATTTTTAAATGGTATGTAGAATGTGTCATTTGTGACCAATTATTCTAATAAATTTTTTTTCTAACATCATTAGTTTACCCAAAAATTCCCTTTAAACATTTATTCGAAAATATATATGTGGCAACACCCCACACTTTTAATAAAAATATGTGTCATGTAACCAAGAAATATCTACATTGTTTAGGAAAGTAGTTTCAATAATTCAGTGAAAAATGACATTTTATTCAAATCAAGAATATTACGACATGTTAATTAATCTGATCCGCGATGTTTTTTGTCAGTGTCCCAAAGATTGTTGGAAACGTTTAGTGTATTATCTAAAAGAGGTAGTGGTAGAAATCGTTCGGATCGTATAACAATAATAATTGCCGAGAATACATTTTTCACTCATCTCGACCATTCTAAAGATCTAAAAACTTTAAAAATGTTAAAATATTTGATAACTCATGGCTTATTACCAAGTGTTGCCTTGTTGCTGGATTTAGTTGTTTTTCGGTAAATAATATTTGAATAGATGTAAAATACTATGTTTTTCTTTGAAAACGACTGACTTTAGAAATTAATTTTGTAAGACATTTTTATTCTGCTCCCGTTATTATGCATCATCCACCCTGTATATTTGCACATTATAATTCAGTTTAATTACAAAAAAATGAAGATTTACTCGTGCCGGTGGTTAATCTACCTATTTTTTTAATGTTTATTACGCTGTGATTTCCATGAATACATAATTACTCCATTGCAGTTTTATTGTTATACAGGGCGTTTCTAAATTCATGCGAAAAAAAATTAGGAAGAGATTTCTTGTTGAAAATTATATGTGATCTTTTTTATAGAAAAATTTTCTCATCCCGACTCCTAAAGAAATAACCCCCAAAAGGATGGAATTAAAATCGAGTTTTAATTTTTTATATATTGCTTTTTTACATAGGACTAATAGTTTTTACCAAAAAAACAAAATTTATAGCATTATTTTTATTAAGTAAAGTTATATCATTGAAAATGCTAAAATAGAAATGTAAAGAACATAACTTTTAATAATAAATGTTATGACTTAATGGTAATCGAAAAAAATCCCATTTCCAGTTTCTACATTAACTCGGACTTTTTTTTTTCGCATAAATTAGGAAATATCCTATATACGCATATTTTTAATGATATGTAGAATGTGTCAGTTGCAACAAATTTTAAACATTTACTAGAATATGTATACATAACAACACCGCTCACTTTTAATAAAAAAATGTATCATGTAACAAATCATAAAATCATAAAATTCAGATGTTTTGGATCGTTTAGCATTTGGTAAAGTAGTTTCAATGATTCGGTGAAAAATCCGCGATGTTTTGTATCAGTTGCCTCAAAGACTTTACACAAAAATGTTATAAGACATTTTTATTCTACAATCATAAAAATGTGCATTACTTTCACGGACATTCTGTATATATTAAATACGAAAGTTATAGCTCTTGTACATTTTCGATTTTTAAAATGTTATTTTTTTTTTCCAGATATGAACGACTTTTAAGACGTGCCAAAGCTGAAGATTTGACCGAAGTATCGGGTATTGGATGCCTTTACCAAAGTGGCGTTGACAGATTGGGAAGGCCCGTGGTCGTCTTCATCGGAAAATGGTTCCCGTTCAATAAAATCAATTTAGATAAGGTGAGCAGATAGTAAATTCTATATATCTTTATTTTTATAAAAAACGTGGTAAAGTTGCTAAAAGCGGGTCAATTGTAGCGGTCAAAAATCAAAGTAGATTTTATCTAGAGAGTTTGACGTAAATTTATAGGAAAAAATGATGAATGTTGTATTTATTTTGTTTCGTGTAGAAACTAAGTTTTGTTGACTAGGAGAAATACCTTCATTTTTAAGAAAAGTATATTCTTAATAAAAAGTAAAGTAAAATAATATTCTCTTCAATATGGCTGTTTCCATATGCGGCTATAATATTAACTTTATGCACTCGTTAGAGTGTGTGAAATACGACTTTCTTATGCATTATTTAATATAAAATAATTAGAAAATATTTATTGGAGAGTTATTACTAATATTTTTGCTTTATTTTCATTGTAGTAAAAATAGAAATCATCTGTGCATTCATTAACCAGCGGCTCATGCGACGATATTCCAAAGTGGTCCCTGTATACACGTCCGTTATAATTTTCTAAAAAAATCATTATGCATTTAAATATTATTTTATTTTATTATTAAACTCATAATTTTTTATTTACAATTATTGTAAATTTATTATATTTTCTTAAAAACATTAAATTTACATTTCTACTTTTATGATTTTAAATTAGGTATGTAACTAATTATCTTTTCACGAATAGGTACATAAATTAAGAACTTTTTAATAAAAATACTCATGTATTACCAAAAATATTTACAAAAGAAACGAACGTGAGATGATTACAATAGTAGAATATTATTTACTATAAAATTAAAACTTGTTATGTACAGGGTGTCCAGAAACGTTTTTCAAAGAAAAACAGTCTGTCAAATCTAGAGCTTAATTTATGTCATTTTAACATAATTCACTTATCCCAAAATGCTTTCTAAGGAAGCTGGAGCTCTTTAAAGATGGGATTCTAACATCGGCCTAACGATTTCCTGTTATTTTTACAAAAAAATGGCGCTCTTATCTGAAGTCTCGAGAAAAATCGATTTAGAATTTTCAAGTGTATATATGTGTATATGCATGCATATCCAATAACTAACAAATAAATTTATAAATGATGAGAGATGACGATGGAAAATAAACAAAATAACAATTGTATGAATGTCATATGACTAATATTTCAAATAGGCAATGATAAGTGGTCATATTAATATTGAGTCATTTATTATTTAGTATTACATTAATCCCCGAAATACTAATAGTTAAAGATGGTCAGTTAAGTAATAAAAAATATGTCGACATGCATTTAGTGTATGGCAAATCAAATAATTAGGAAACAGGATCGATAATTCCCAACAACAGTGAAACTGGAAGACACGCTGACGTATTCAAGGAATATGAGGATGACATTTTAATGGAAGTAGAGGATAACCCTGAAATTAGCGTAGGAAGAGCAGGTGCAATGAAACCTAATATTTGTAAAATTTCTGTATGAAACTTTATCCATCAGCCAAACTTGTATACGTGATTTTCCCGTTCACGAGGATTTTTCTAATTGATTACAAACGAAAGAAAATCAAATGCAATTTTTTTTTCAAATATTCGTATATTGTTTTGTGACGAAACTACTTCTACAAAAGCTGGAATCTTCGGCATAACTCACTCCCTTCGAAAAATAATAGGAGTGAGGGTGACTATATATAGATATATTCACATAAATTTACGTATTACATTTTTAGGTAGTAGTATTTATTACATAATAATAAAAATTGCAATACGAAAGCTTTATGTATTTTTTTCCAATATATTTTATTGTAATATTCTTTTATTGCAATATCTTTTATTTTGAAAAGTGAACAATAAATAATAAAAAATATAAATGGAAGTAATTGTTCATACCACTGAAAAACAGGTCATACATTTTTTAATAGATCTAATTAAAGCTCGATTGTTTAGATTCGTATAACACGTCACTAAATAATTGTTAGATTTTTTTATATCTAGACTCATTTTAAAGTCAACAGAACTATAATAAATTTTATTTATGTTATTGATTTTCTCGTCGATTTAAGCTTCAGTCGAAATAAATAATAAATCTTCGATAACTGAAACATACTGAAAAATGTTTTACTCTTTTTATTAATTAAAGTATTTCCATTATTGATGCAAAGTGAGTAAGCGTATACGGTTCGTTCGCGTGGAAATAAATTCTTACGGCACGCAGCTTTATACGTATAAATTGTAAAATTATGAAATTAATTATTTCAACTCTTTCTTTATGGAAATTATTCATAATAGATATGGAAAAATAAATAATACTTATGTTGAATTTCCACAGTCTTTCAGATCTGTCGAACTTCTATCTATAGTGGAAAATGGTATATTGTCAGATACCGAAACCTAGGTAGACCTTAATACATATTAAAACGCTTTGGAAGTATGTGAAAATTCAGGATAAGTATTATTTATCTTTCCATATTTATTGTAAAATTATTAATACCTCCTTGTAGTATTTTAAGTTCACAACGTGCCAAACGAACGGTTAGTCACTTTGCATCAACATATAGTTCATATTGTTTAAAAGTGATGCCTATTCGGCCATAGACAAAAAAAGTTCCAGTTTATATTTTTACTTTTTTTACATATATTTTGAAAAAACTGAAGTAGCTAAATTCCGAGGAAACAATTAAAACTTACCTATTACTGTTATCTTTTTATGAATATAATTGTGTTAAGTATGGAACACATATAATTAAAGTCTGATAATAACTTTATTGAAAATTTGAAGTACTTTAATGTAGCTATATGATACTATTAAAAATATCTTTATTCTAAAAAAGATTAAAAAAAATAAAAACTTTAATTTACAAAATTTAATGCATATTTTATGTCGTTTACTTTAAAATTATTTTTATTCTATATACAGAGTCCGTGAAAATAATGTATATTTTTAGATGGTATGTAGAACAACAAAATAGTCTAAGAACATTCTTTTCTAACAAGTTTATCCAAAAATTTACTTTGAAAATTTACTGGAAAATTTATGCGTGGCAACATTTTAAAAAAAATATGTGTCATGAAACCAAAGAATATCTACCTGATGAATCATAAAATTGTGATAGTTTGCAGATGAATCGGATCGTTTAATCGATTTAGTAGTAAAGTAGTTTCATTAATTCAGTGAATGATAGACTTTTATTCAAATCAAGAATATGACGACATGTTAATCTAATTCCGGATGTTTTGATTGTTGAAAACGTTTGATGTATTACCTAAAAAAAGTCGTTCGGACTGTGTAATAATTGCCAAAAATACATTTTTCACTCTTCTAAATCCCCTGTAATCAACCATTCTAAATATCTAGGTGTACTAAAATAAAAACTTTTTTAAATACTGTTGTTTATTATCAGCATTGAACTTGACCCAGTTATTCAAGTGTGCCGATGTTGCCGGCTGTAGTTCATTTTCGGTAAATATTTGAATAGATGTAAAATACTAATACATATTTCTTTGAAAACGAGTAACTTTAGAAAACAAAAATTTAAGACAATTTTATTCTACATACGTTTTTATACGTCATCCATAAATATGTGCATTATCTTCGCGGACATCCTGTTTATTAATTACACCAAAAACAGCGATTCGATTTTTTGCCATTGAATCTGTAATCAAAACAAATGTGTTTCATTTAATACTGCCTAAAAAAAAATATGAGATGTAAATATTTACATATGTATAATACAAAAATATAATGAAAATATTACCTAAAAATAACTAAAAGTACGGTGGGGTGGGGTGTGCTAAGGTTGATTTTTTTGGGATTTTGGTTCAAAACATATTCAAAAATTCTTACCATAATTGGCACATAACTTTAGGCAAGGAATATTATTTATTTTACATTTTGTTAAAGACAGCGCCACATGAACGATTCCTAATGATAAAATTGGGTCATAGCTTTTTACGAAACTGTTAAATATTTTTTATTATAAAACATTATGTATACATCAATTTTATACAAAATTGAACAATGCAATTGAACAGGTCAGAGTTTCGAAAATAGATTTCAAATGTGAAAAGTAGAAATGACGTGTTTTTATTTGGTTGATATTCGAAATAATAAACAAAATAAAAACCCGATTCTTCCACATAATCTCTTCCTATTTCCTGCTGCCTTTTCTAATTCTTTTGACGGAGGACTTTCTGACATTAAACTCAATATTTTTTTGCTAAGTTCGTCTCGTGAAACAGTTTTGTTAGTATAAACTAAAAACTGTATGTTTCAAAAAATAGAAAGACAAAGCTGTTATAAATCATTCAAATTTCACTACCAAACTTGCATCATCAATTTTGTATAAGCTACTTTGAGCTTTCAGTATTTTCCACCGCGGCGTATATAATTTTCACATCCATGTTAAAATGTACCCCTTCTGAGAATATGTAATTCGATGAATAGCTAAAACAATGTGTAATGCACCGCATTCAATTTGTACAATGGCTGTCTTAGAGCCGTTTTGTTCTAAGTCAATACCAAAGTCAAGTCAACCGTTAACAATTTATTCGATTTAGATGTTAGTCTATTCATTAACTAGACATATTTTCAATGTAAATTAGAACATTTTATCAAAGAGGGGAAACTTATTCTCCTTTCTGTTACAAATTATCCTTATTTTGAATCTTATTATGTCATTTTCAATTTCTTTGTTCCTTTTTAAGAAATAATTACAAGGACAGGTTGCTGTTTAACTTCTAATTAAGACCTTATATTTGTTAACTAATATATAAAAATACTTTCTGAGTTATCCAAACCTAAATCGAATTCAAAAGAAAAATTAAATAAATTAATTAAATAAAAGTTTACTGAAATTATGTATCTAGTACTGCAAGTAAGTCAGTGGTATACCCGTGAAGTTATTTTATAGAGTTTTTACAGGTCAAACAATAAGTATACCTTTTAGTTACTTGATTTTGCTTAATGAATGAATTGAATATTATTAATAATGCTGCGAATTAGTGTGATAATTACTCTTTGTATATGATATTCATAGATTACAAACATGCATACGATACAGTCAATAGAATAAGAATGATAACAGTCTTAGACAACCTGATAATGATTACAAGATCGATACATGACCATTTTTGCCCGATTGTAGAAGGTAACTAAATTATAATGAACACAGAATAAATGAATAAAAAATAAAAATAATGGAAATGAAATAAATAACCAGGCATCATCCCACCAAATAAATGAAAATAAAATGCTGAAATTTTGATAAAAAATTAATACCTTCGTCTATATAAGGAGTATCATCGAACAACAATGACACAGAGAATAAAGAAATACAAAAAAGATGTACGAGGCCTGTTCTCTTTCTGCTCAGCCTATCTAATACACGATTATATTTTTACCAAAAATGTTATCTGACATTTCAATCTAGTCGTTTACAACTTTAATTAGTGACAGTTGTGAAATATACCCAAATGTTTGTAAGTTACATAAGTTTAAATTAATCCTATCGCCAATAAATAATGGAAATGAACTAGGAGCATTATCGGGCCGAGATTTTTTACAATTTCAAACGTGTCTTAAACCGTAACCAATATTTTGAGGAAATCAATCGAGTGTTTGGTGACAAGTCATTCGCTACCGTAAAGAGGTAAACAGTTAACAGAAAAAATATTGATCTTATTCGGAACATGAATGAAGGGAATCGGCACATTACTGTCAGAAACATTCAAGCAACTTTAAGGATTGATGTGAAAATAATTAACACTATTTTAGATAAAGATTTGAAAACCCGTAAGCTTTGTTCTCTGTGGATTCCCTACAACTTGACTTCAGCTCAAACATAAGACCTTGCATGTGCGATGGATCGTCTAATTTGGTGAGTGTTGAAAGATGGGTATAGTGCTTTGATCTCGAAAAAAGCAACAATCGTCAGTTTGGGTCTTTGAGAATTAGTCAGGTGTAACAAAAATAGTTCATGAAAGAAGCCGAAGCAAAAAGATGGTCGCCACTTTTTTTTTAAATTACAGGGCATGATTCCACTCTAACATTGGAGGATGGACGTACTGTTAATTCAGAATGATACACTCTAATTTGTCTTCCTCAGGTTCTCCAAAAAGGTTCGCGAAAAACGATCTAGAGGAAGGATTATCTTGCATCAAGAAAACGCTCGAACTCACACTGCTGCTCGAAGAAATGAGAATTTGAATGCCCAAAATATAGAAATAATGGGTCATTTACCATATAGTCCAGTCCTAGCACCTAATGACTTCCTCATATTTTTGCGGGTACATGATAAATTATGAAGTTTACATTTCACATCGGCCGAAGAAGCCGTAGATGCCTTTAAAAATGAAATGAAAAACAAACTATGGCAGAAGATTTAGAGAAAATGTTTTTCATAATGCGAATGGTGAACTTTATTGTTTATTAAAAAAAAAAAAGTATAGTAAAGGTTCATATTTATAAATATATAAACAGAAGTATTTATTCTAATATTTCTAATCAGATAAATTCGATGTTTTATGGAATAATAATAATATATATATATATAACATCCGGAAAATGAGATTTATTAAAAATTTTCTGTTGAATTGTTCTTTCTTTATGTTTGATCAATATTCTGTTTTCTAGTTTGGTACGCTTTTGACGAACCCATCGTTGTGTGCGAAACGTAAATTAAAAACGTCACAAGTCATATCTATTTATCAATTCTATACTAAGAGGCTGAATTGGAAGACGCTGGCGTCATTAATTTAACTAGTGACTTCCTACTAATTTAGTGTAATTGATTTCTCATTCGACTAAATGAAAAAAGCTGAGTGAATTAGGCATCCA
Source organism: Hermaeophaga mercurialis (assembly GCA_951812935.1). Lineage (NCBI taxonomy): Eukaryota > Metazoa > Arthropoda > Insecta > Coleoptera > Chrysomelidae > Hermaeophaga > Hermaeophaga mercurialis. Next base: position 28,595,423 of record OX638362.1, on the reverse strand, counting down.
TGACGTCAGAGTCATCCAAATCGGCCTAAGGGTAGAGACTAACAAATATGGCTGTAACGGCTAATGACGTAACCACTAATGCGGCGTATAACATAAATAAATATTTTTTTTAATTTGGGTAGTTTAAGTTTCAAGATACCTACTCTTTTTGTTGGTATTTTTTTCTTATAATTTGTATTTGTATTATTTTCACCGATTTAAAAATGATAGAGAATACTATTGTTAATACGTGAGACACAAAATGTCTGACTTATGTCCCTTACACTAAATCAATTTTTGTGACCTATATACACCTTTTTATAAACCGAATAAAATAAATAGCATGTTTTATTTTAGAAACTTTTATTAATTCTAATGGGGTGAGAGTGAAAAGTGTTAAATACATTGATGAGGATCACGGTCAAATTTCATCAATTTTTTCAATTCTTTGTATAATTGGGTGGCAATAACAAAAACTAACATGACATCGAAAACAACTTTACCTGTTGGCATCTTTTAATAGCAATATTATAATGCTGTAATATCATGAGAATAATCGACGCAAGCGTTTAATTTTTGTATGCACTTATTCTACAGATACTTATTAAATTTTTGAATTATCGTCAAGCTGATTTCAACATCTGCTTGAAAAGTTTGGAAAGCGCAGACAATTCAAAACTACATACTTGAATTATAATAAAAAAAAATAGTTTCACGATGCTTGGAAGTTTTGGAAAGCCAAAACACGACGCGAGTGAGTGGAAACGCTCAAATACAATCCAGAAGTACGTAAGTAAGTTTATGAGAACTTGCATCGTGCAAGCCAGAAAATGTGTAGAAATAAAACACGGGAATTTTAGGCAGAGGGTAGTATGTGTTTTAAAAAACAACTTCGGGAACAGGAAATTTGAAATTTTTACCAATATTAGACCAACCACTATACTCAAATCTATACATTATAGAAAAAAAAATGAATCTCTAATAGGAGAAGTAGATGAGAAAGTAAATCAGTTGGCAAATAATTTTAAAGTATCAAATGAGAAAATGTAAAAACAGGCTTAACAAAAAAAAGAAGAAAACTAAATCTATGGATACAAGAAGAGCTAAAAATAATTGAAGAGATATCAAAAAAGGAAATATGGACAATGATAAATTACCTAAAAAATAATTCGCGTATGGAAGAAAACTTTATACATATAAGCAGAAACTTATTAAGTACGCAGGAAAAACGCTCCGGAGAATTATCTTTTAACAGATAATAAATATGTGATTTTAAAAAAGAAGTGAACTGAAAAATTTCAATTTTTTTCCATTTTAAAAAAGGGAAACATTTATGTTCTAATCATCTCTTCTAGATGTTTGTTGCAGTTATTAGAGATCTCTTTAGTTTGTAAGCAAGTGAAAAAATTGTTTACTACCTATCAAGTATAATTTCTTCTCATTGAAAAACCATCATCATGATATTTGTTAGGGTTTTGCTACAGCAAATACCAATTAGGATGAGCTAATAATAGCTAAGAAAATGCAGATATTTTAAATTGAATACTTCCATCAAGACAACTATTTGTTCTTTGAGAAATTAATGAAAAGACGTTTTTGTAGAAGAGCAAAATTCAAGTTCTTAGAACGAATTTTGTATATTTACGTTGGCTCAAAAATTAATTCTCATTATTATTCAACAAAAAAAAGAGTGTATGATTAACTATTTGGTAAACAACAATAGTGATAAAACAGAATAAGAAATTTTGTTGCATTTTTTGTTTATTTTCAATTTATAAAATCATAAATGTAACAATTAAAATGACTAAGAAAATACAAGGTAGCGGAAACGACCTTGCAAAATTAATCTTATATTCAAATAAAGTGTAGGGAGCTCGCGTATTTATAGATATAAAACTGTAAGAGGAGATTTTAATAATTATTAATAATTTGTTTGAAACAAGTACTGTTGCATTCATTTTATTTTAGGTACGCCATGTTTGCACGCAATAGATTTTTTATCAAAAAATGAAGGACTTGTTGAAAGCAATAAATTAAAAGGTTTGATTTCCGTGAATTATCTATTTTTTTCCTATGTTAAAAATCGTTCAGCATAATGTCATTTGAGTTAATAAATCAATTTATACTCCATTTCATGACAAATAAGGCCTTTAGTCTCACAGTCTATAACTAAAAGACTTATTTCCCCAATTTTGCTTTTGTTAATGTACACTCACATATGGCAACAACAACCCATTCTTCAGTTCAGATTAGAAAAGACTAATTCACGGACAAACTCGTCAAAATATCTTGTATATGTTAAATTTTTTCGAAATATGTATGTTAAATTATAAATAAAATAACATCCCAAAATTTAAATAACGTAGGAAAGAAAGGAAATAAATAATTTTTTTTATTTTCTCAATGTGTGCCATTATTATTGAACGACAATTTAATTATTGAATAAATAGAAGCCATAATAATTTCCTGAGCATTTTTTATAATCTTTATTTACTTTAAAATATTACTAATTGACTTTGTTTGATAATTAAGGATATGGCTATTGCTCATATTTCAACTCTCTATAGACTAAAAATAATTTGTATTATTTTTATAGGTCCATTTTCGTAATACACGAAATCATTTCTGCCTATTTCTGTGGTTAGTCTCATTATAACTCGCCTAGTAATATTTATAGACACCCCATTATACTGATAGATTCCAAATCTTCTAGTTAAATTACTATTGATTTATATATAGCCAAAGGTCGAGAAAATCATAACATGCTGTACAAAAATTAGAGATGTACATCATCTTAGATACAGTTTTCTGTTTTGAAATGTAAATGACTTTTTTTGCTTAGCACACTTTCAGGTATATTGGGAATATAATAAAATGTTCATTTTTCTCTTGATGACTGCGGACTATTTGTAAATAAAACACCCTATATATTTTTTTTAGTTCTCTAAATAGAGATGTATTTTGCTTTCCAATTCAATAAATAGATCGGTTACTAAATCGCTGTAATGGAATAATTTAAAAATAAACAGTAGAAATGAACCCTCAAGTTATTAATTAAACTCTATTGTAGCATTTTTATTGTCTTTACGTAACTTATGTTTGTTTTTTTATTATATTTCTTTGCTTGATTTCAGGCACTTTTATATCTAATAACACTTTTGGATCCAATCGTTAAAGGAGACTACGTCATCGCTTACTTCCATACTTTGACATCAAGTAATAACTATCCATCGTTCTCTTGGCTGAAAGAAGTTTATAATGTTTTGCCATACAAATATAAGAAAAACTTGAAAGCCTTTTATGTGATACATCCCACGTTTTGGACAAAGGTATTTAAACATTAAGTATTCAAAGCGTTTTAATTTGCCACTTATTATAAAATTTTTGTTTGATGCAAAGTACCAGTAAAGACTTGTTATGCCCCAATCCATTATTATCAATGTTAAAAAATAACATTTGCCAATTGCATAATGAAAAATAAATCTACTTTGTGACATACCTGTTCCACTTCTTACAATGAAGATGAACTTAAAAAACAACTGAGAAGGAGGTCAGGTATACCTCATTTTAAACGTTTTTTTTTGTTCTAATTACAACCGTCCGATAAAGCTGCTATTATTATTCCAGACAATATGACATTTGGTAAAATTTTTAAAATTTTGTAATTTAAATATTTTATTTTGCCGATTCAGCCAATAGAAAAGCAGTTAGATATTTAACTAGAGGCTTAAATAGAGGTTTGATATTTGAGGTTTTGATTGTAATCCATGTGTACCTCATTTTAAAGGTCACTGTGTGGCTTTTCTTTTTGTGCTCTGCATCCCGGCATAATAGGATAAAATATCCCTCTGTATATTTTAGTGATTTTTTTTATTTCACTAAGCTCTATTTTTGGAGCTCATTAAATTTTCAAATTTGTATTTGTTTCTTTGTATAGATGATGACATGGTGGTTCACAACCTTTATGGCTCCAGCAATAAAACAAAAAGTTCACAGTTTACCAGGAGTAGAATATCTCTATGCCGTTATGTCTCCTGATCAGCTTGAAATACCAGCTTTCATTACAGAACATGACATGACTGTAAGTATATTTGATATTATTTAAAAATGTATATATTTCCACAATTAAAATATTTTTTTTTAGATTTTTTATTCATTGCATATATCAGAATTTTGAGTGTAGAAATAACTTTCTTCTAACTTTTAACAATGTCTTCATATATAGTTCTGGTTATGATCTTTGTTAATTTTAAACTGAGCAAATTCTTTTTTTGAGACATTTTAATAATATTGTTCATCGAATCCACTTGTCCATATTGGATTAGTTTTCATTTTGAATGAAAGGACTTGAGTGTAGCAATTACCTGTTCTCATTCTGATAGTGGTGGATATATGTCTTTTGTCTTTATGTGTAAATAAAATAAAGTAACTTGAAATAGAAACTCTACTTTTCTCGATGTTCATTCTTTCCCTTTTTTCTATTTCTTCTCAATAATTATTTGTTTTATTTTTAGTTGGAACGCTGAATATACCTGTTAAAACATTATTATGTTTTCCTGGAATCGCTGTGTTCAGGATGGATAGTTGTTTTCATTGGAATTAATTGGAATTTTATTTTTATGAATAAATCATATTTTTACTGCTATAAATTTATATATCTAAAAGTATCCTGGTTCAAGTAAAAATTACAAAAGCCTGTCCTATTTTTCATAAAAATAAAAAGTCGATTCGTTGTAACTTTATATTTAATGGCCAATTATATACACATCCTATTATTATTTATTATATTTATTTTTCAGATCAACGGTATCAGATACTTCCAACCAGTAACAACATAACTAAGGGTCTAGTGGATTCATCTGAAGCAAAAAAAATCTTAGTATTATCCATTTTCCCCAAGGTGATAAGTCGCAATATATTTTTCATCTAGTGCTAAAAAAATAAGTTGTGTGCCAACTAAAACAAAAAAAATTTTTAGAACTATTAACCGTTAAGGAACGCACCGGATTTAATTACGGGGTGTCCAAAATAAAACACCAATGCCGCTTTTGGATCAGATTTTGGCAGTTATAAAGATAAAAATAATTAAAAATGATGTGATGGCTATAGGGACACCCGGTATATCTAAATCAGAGCTTTGTTAATTTTTCCAAGAAACTAATATAGAAATGTTTTTGAATTTTCAAAAATTTGAATTTGACGGCTCAAATTAAGAAAATTTTTGTCAATTGTTACATATTTTTGAAAATTTTATGTAGTGTGTTTTAAATAAAAATATTGACTTTATCTCAAAGGTGTAGTCTAAGTTTTAACAGAATACTTATTGATTATAAAATAGAAATATGTAACCTATTTAATTTATAAAATTGTACTTCATATCAAAATTTAAAAAAATATTTTTATTAAAGCCGACACCACAAAACTCCTAGTCAACTTACTTTTAAAACACACTAAAAATAATTGTACAAGATGGTCTACTAACATTAAAATCAGCCTTTAACTAAATGACTGTGTTGACCGTCTTGTAATGTACAAATTGCTTTAATGTGTATAATAACGTTAAGTTTGAGAAGTAAAAAGAAATATCATGTCTTATGGACATTTCAAAGTTGTTGAACCTTTATAAGTTCGATTATTAGAGCTTAAGATTATATATATATATATATATATATATCGTCTCAGTTTCAAGAGATATGTGCTAAAATAGTTTGTTCTTATAGTTTATCAAAACTATGTTTTGCAGAAATTGGGATATGTATAAAAAAAAAGAATTTTTTAGTTGGAATACTTTTTTACAAAATATGGTTAATTTTTTTTAAGATATGTATTTGTGAAAAGCGGAATCGATTTTTTCGTTACAAAAAGAATAGGCTATAAAATCCAATTCAAATTTCTATATTTATTCCAAAAGTTACATTTTCCGTGTCGAAAATGATATACAAATGTCAGATGCTATTTGACAATTGATAGGTGATATATAACTTTTTAATTTCTTTTCCTTTGTCTAAATTGAACTGACAACTTAGCTCAAAAAATAAAATAATTCCGGCAATTACTGCAAGATGTAGTTGTAAATATCCCCAATATCACTGTCTGCAATTTAAATAATTTCATCATTGCATTAAGTTTCGTAATCATTTCAACTGCTACATCAGATCTCATTTTTACAGAATAATGCTTTAATTACAATTAAAAAGTAGCACTATTCTGCGTAATTATTTTATAAGACGATTTATCTTAACGTATCTGTGTGCTTTAAATATTCAAGGTAATTTTAAATAAAAATCAAAATTATAGAATATACATTTTTAACTTACCTCCAGTTTTTATTGTATGCCGATACGTTAACCCTCTTTAATTTTATATTTATACTATTTTTTCTTCTACTTTAGATTTAATAAATAAAGGCATATTACAACATTCATTCACAAAACATTGTTAGTGTGAATCAGTTATTTCAGCTAATACAGTTGTGAAATAACTGTCAAAATGGCTGCGAATAGTAGTTGCCGATTTAGTCTCAGAAATTCTATATTTTTGTATTTGAAATATAGAATATTGTAATATGCCCTATTAATCCCGATTCTATGACATTCCCTAATGAGTGCTACTGATAGTCACATAATATATTTTGCGTACCTATGATGTACTATTATTTTATTTATGATGCACTATTTTTCCAAATAAAAAAAAATCATAGCTCTAAATAGAAATTAAATGTTTTTGGATATTCCATGAATACAATCAAATGTCAAAGTGTTTAAAATATCAGGATTTTTCTTTTATGATTAAATAATTAATCTAGTGAATCGTGAAAATATGTTATCTAATAAAATATTTCTATTCTTTTTTTAATACATTATCGTAAGCAGTAAACAAATCTTAGTGACTGTTGAATGTGTTTTCATTTTATATACAAGTTATAATCTGTTATTATATTGAATTATAATGGTTATTCGTTGAATGTGCTACAATTTGTTCCAAATTTTTAAACCGAACAAATAAGCAAAAGTCGTAATTTGCTATATTGAGGATCATAATCCTGCAGTTATATTTGGAACAGACTGTGCACATAAATAAGTTGATATTAACAACAAAATGACTAATTTGCTATTGCAAATAAAGCGGAATCACCAACTTTTGTTTTACTTTAACTTTTGACTATTGAATTTGGGATATTATTTGTACAACAAATTCAATAAAAGAGCTTAGTGGTAATAACTATTTACTTTTGCTAATGGAATTCAACGTTTGATTTGGTGTTCTATCTCCGATTATATTCAGTTCATTTACTTTGACCATATACATAATTTTTAAGCCAAGCTTAAAGTTTATAAGTGGCTATATTTCCATTGTGGTATTATAAAATTGATTTGCATTCAGTCAATTAAAAATTGCCAATTTAAGGCGTGCGGAAAATTTATTTTATCCCACTAGCCTTCCGGGACAAGTGCTTTAGGTTGGTTGGAGGGCAGTTAGAAGAGGTTAATTAGTATTTAGATAAAGGTGCATGGATTTTATAAGGTATCAGATCTCTAGTATTAAATGAGGGCAAGGGCCCAGCTCTATAGTGGATACGCCTGTGATGCGATAACTATAGTTAAGCAGCGTCCATCGCGGTTAGTAGTTGGATGGGTGACCACCAGCGAACGCCGTCGTAATCTGCCCGTACAACCTGCAGCGATTAGTAGCATATCATAGCTCGCCAGCACTGTACCAATCAGCACGAGGTATTGCAGATATGCCGTCTTTCGGAGGAGACGTTAAGCTGTTAAAGATCCCTACCTAGGGTTGGAATACCTAAGGATTCGGCAAAATTTCCGGTTAGGGGTAGCGTGCTCCCGGCGTCTGTGATTAGCCCTTTGTCGTAGAAATGGGCCGACGTTAAATAAAACAATAACAAACAAACTATTCTGATGCCTTCCGAAACAAGTGCATCTGGTTAATTGGAGCGCAGATAGGGGAGGGTAGTTAGTATTTATATAAAGGTACATGTATCTCGCAAGGCATCAGATCTGTAGTATTAAATGGAAGTTTTATGGATGGATAGGAAAATTTATTTTATCCCAGTAGACTGATGCTATCCGAGACAAGTGCATCTGGTTGGTTGGAGGTCGGATAAAAGAGGGTTAATTAGTATTTAGATAAAAATGTATGCATCTCAGACGGTGTCATATCGCCAGTATTAAATGAAAGTTCTATGGATAGATGGGAGACTTTTTTTTAATCCTGCTATAATTATGCCTTCCGAGACAAGTGTATCTGGTTAGGCATCAGCATAATATTGAGAAGTTTTATGGATGGAGAGGAGAATTTATTTTATCCCACTAGTCTCATGCCTTCCGAGACAAGTGCTTTAGGTTGATTGGAGGGCAGTTAGAAGAGGTTAATTAGTATTTAGATAAAGGTGCATGCATTTTATAAGGTATCAGATCTCTAGTATTAAATGGAAATTCTATGTAAGGATGGGAGAACTTTTATTTTATCCCACTAGACTGAATCTTTCCAAGATAAGTGCATTTGGTTAGTTGGAGAGCAGCTAGGAGAGGGTAATTAGCCTTTGAAGATATATATATATATATATCTTTTATAGGGTCTAGTAGCTTCTTTACGAGATCAGGTTGAGGATATATTAGAAGAAGCGGTTTCATGTACATCCTCATGTATAAAGGATCTTCATTAAAGATGAACTCAATAAAGAGCTGCTTTCTTGTATTCTGCTTAACTGGATAGTGAGTTTGAGTAAAATGTTCATTACTATTATTGTATGGTATAATTATGTATGCAATTTCGTTACGATTATGGCAATATGAAATATCTAAATATTTAGACCATGTTAATATTTTTTCTAATGTAAAATTTCAAGCTAGGTTGTGTCAGTTTTTAATCAGTTTTATGTTTAAATAAAACTACAAGTTCCTTAAAACCAGAAATTGGAGATTTTGAATTGGAGAGACTTGACCGTGACGATTTTCAATTCAAACTGATAGTTGTAATAAACTGTGCCTAAAAATATTGTGCAATTATAGTTAAATTACATTGAGAAGATCCAAAATTAAGATAAAGGAGAACTCTTATACTACAGGAGAGGAACGATTAACAAACTAAAGCTGCGGTCTGTTGATAACTAATTTTATTGTTTCGTTAATGTCAACAGACTGAAAAATCGGACTTGCCACTTATATTCATGGAAAAAGGTTAGATTTGTGTTATGATAAAATATGATTAAGTTAATACAGACATTCAATTTAAAAACGTTTGGATACTATAGGGTTTTTCTGCTCCATCAAAATCAAAAGTATTCAGACAGTCGATGTTTTTAGTTGAGAGGCGTACATCAGAAATGATCTAGAAAATCAACAATGTTTATAGATACTTGAATATTTCAAGTAGTTTTTTTTTAATATTTCACATGAACACGAACAAGCTTTATGCAAGGTATTGCTGCTCACTACACAAACAGTAATTGCAGATATTTTCACAGAATATTTAGAAGGTGTATATGTAAGAAAGCAGAGTTTTTGCGTATATTTATAATCACTGATAAGATATGAATCTACTATGCCCCCGAGGCCAAAACAGGCAATCAAATGAATTGACACCGCGAATGATGAAATTAACAACGGCAGCATCTGTAGAAAAAAAATATTTGTTCCAATGGCCAAAACTGATTATTTAAAGATTCAGGTGTTTGCTCATTCTTATTTATTTTTAGTTATTGTATGGGGACAAAAATATAACTCAAGTCTAGTAAAATTTCTTTTATTAACTGAAATAAGTTAGGTGACAACTTTTTCGAATAATAACAACATATTCCTGTCAAATATACTACACAGAGATAAATTTGTGTATGTACAATTTGTAATTCTCGTTACTCTTATGTTTTTCTTTTAATCATTTAATTTATTTATTCATTTAATTATTTAAATAATAATGTATTCGCATCGAAAAACTGTAAATATACAATACACTACAAAAAACATTGATAAAACTACCTATATGTCAGATAACAATTGAATATTATAAATGTTTCAAAATTTGACTATATATTCATTATTTATAATTAATTAATTTGTTAAGTAACACAAGTGCAAAAAAAACAATATCAAGGGGGCTCGGAAAAGGTTATCCACATCTATACAAGCTTTTATTTAATATGTATACAGTGATACTTAATTGATCACATATGGTCAACGGTTTCACCACATTTTATTTCTAACAAGATTATCTTAATCCTTAAGTATCTACTTGTGTATTTGTCAATAACAATACTTTAAAGACAAGCAATAATCGACATTGTATATGTAATAAAATGTGTTAAAAATAATTATAACAATTACTCTAACATTTATAATTAACTCGTTACTGACAAGTTAAGTTGACACTCGCAAGTGGTCATGGTTCAACTGTTTATGAAGATGTAACTGCAAAATCGTCATTAGGTGCTTTTGTAGTTTATAAAAAATATAAATAAAAAAGAAATTGTATCCAAAGTAAGATCAAAATCACATAAGTTAGAGCAAACTCAAGTTGATCCGTCAGTAGAACTACTGAAATGTAGACAATTGTAAAAAAGATTAAAAATCTTAAAAATAAATAATGTGTATAGATAAAAATATTCTAATTTCAAGTAGTATAAAAATATAGTAAAAATTACAAGAATCTTTTTTGTTGTAATAGGATATATAAATACTAATTTTGTCAATATCGATTACGGACCGATCTTTAAAGATAACAAACAAACGACTTAAAACTGAGCTGTTTTTTCGCAAGTACGCAAGTTTAGGCACCGCACGTATCGGCATATAATCAGCCCTACATTTCGACGAACGTCAATCGCAGCGTCTTTTGATAACAACATAAACTTGACAACCTCTTCGACGATATTATATGTCTCCAGGAAAAGAAGACTGTAGACACTGGATAATAATTTGGGATTATGGCGAAATAACAACGATTTAAGGTTTATAAATGGATTTGGGGGTACATGTCAGGCTAACTCAGTGAAGCCGCTGAGTCGGAGCCGGTAAGGTCCAAATTGGTGGGGCCAAAGGTCACAGTTTCTCCTTAGCTGGTACCCAAATGTTTGGTCCTGATTGTTCCTTGATAACGTCTTTGACTTGATTGTAGATTTCTTCAGGCGTGTCGCCTTGGACCACGGCTGTTAAATAAATAATTAATATAATATAAGGACATGTTTGCTTGAAGGTGTTGTAACTACATAGCAATAACGTTTTAATAATGTTTATACGGCATCACAGTATTTTATTACCTGTGAAATATTCACCAAACTCTTGCTCCATTTTGATTGCCCTTTCAAAGGTCTTCTTAGCTTGTTCTTCCGTCATTCTTTTGTTCATTTCCCTGTAAATACAAAAATGTGAATTCACAATAAAAGTCAACTTAATAAAAATTTTAAAATTGAAAATGAAGAAGAAAGAAAATTAATTTAACTTGATGAAATGTGCTATTAAAAACCTTAAAAAATATGGATACAACACAACATATTTTTATACACGGATGCTAAAAATGTTACTATTAATGTTGGAAGTGGATATACATAGTGATGGATAAAGCAAAACTAATAAGCCCTTCCAAATCCAGGATAGTACACATTAAAAGAGGAGTACATAGATAACTTTGCACTGAAGAAATTTGACAGTAACTGTAAAATATTTTTAGGCAATACTTGAAGAATAGAAACTAGAGCTGTTTTACTAACGGGAATAACTACTAGATAGGCATAACTAGTGTAAAAGTTTCAATGATATTAGTATTACGAACCAAGTGATTAGATAAAAAATTTCCAGAACCGCAAAGGATCTAAAGGATCTGGAAATTGTTGTCTTCATTGAAGATTACATTAAAAAACATCTTATTAGAAATATAATAAGTTATTAAATGTGTTATGTATATTATATTCCAAGTGGTAACAAAATGGCACGCTTTATCAGACTCTATTAATGTCGAATATTTCACGAATTCAATTGACTCATATATGTAGATTATACCGCCGTCAATGAGTTTTGTATTCTACATATTATTTATTATTCGTATATCATTTATTTAATGAAAAGTCCCGTAATAGTGCAAACAACATAAACAAATGCCTGATTTGACCACAGTCAAAGTATAAATTTTATAAATACGAGTATACCAAGGATAATTTTATTATTTCAAATATTGCAACTAAAACGTCATAAACAGCTATAATATTTCTGAGCTTTATTAAAATTATTTTATATAGTCGTTTTAATTAATTTTATTGAAAACAAACAATCACTCAAAATAATTTAATAAATGCATGATGTGCCAGTGAACTCAAAATTAATTTTTTAATATAAACAGGGAATATACGTACATAAGCGAGGTGATTTTAAAATAGACACATATGTTAATAAAAAAATACTTCATACTGAGGGAAAACCACTTAGGGAATAAAAATATTTTTGCCGTTATTTTAAAGATTTATGTAAACTTTTGTAGTCAATTGTATATCGAAATCGAAATATACCATGACATGACACTCACATTTCTTTTATTCACTGTTAGTAATATAATTGCACAGAATATTCTGTAATCGAATAATAATCAGATTTACACAAATATAGAATTGAGAAGATTAATTCTAATATTTCGTCAAATAATATTGTTGTAATATTTAAAAAATCCCTTCAAATAATTTTAGTCTATAAGTATTTTCCACATTATATAAGTATATACATGTATTGTATAAGGTTGTGGAAAAATATACCTCATTTTTATCATCTAAAATTATTAAAAACAAACTCTATATTAATTTTTACTAGAAGAAGAAATAGTAATAATTAATACTTACATAATAGATTCCACAGATTTCGGTTTAACAAAAACAGCAATGGGATACAATTGAGCTACTTGCAACCTTTTTATTGCGTTTCCACTAACATCCAGTATACAGTGTTTACCCTAAAAATATACATAATAATTTAAAAAAAACCGCCATGTCCACAAATTTTTAAGTAAATAGATAAAGGAAACTTTGTAACGGAAGTTATCTTTTTTTTTACAAAGATAAGATACAAATAGTATTTTTTATTATGTATCTAAAAATCAATAATTAGTTTTAAGAGCTAATTATTCAAATTGTTTTAGAAATAATTATTCTATTACACTAAAAAGTTGAAAAACAGACTACCTGCAAATTGTATACTATGACTAATATTTAAGCGTTTAGGGAAAAACTAACAATCAAGTGTAATTAAATTATTTAATATAGTTTATAAACAAAATAAAGATAATTAAGAGACAGAACAAAAGAATAGTGAAGTTGGATTCCCTTAATTCTCATTTAAAACCTGTACAAAATTTGATATTTATTGATATCCGCTAATTTCAAAAAGTTTGTTTAAACTAAAAACTTACCTTGTCTGCTACTTCTCGGACAGAAGCCACAGAAGTACCGTATAAATTATCATTATACTGGCCAGCCTCTATAAAGAGATGATTTTGAATATCCTTTTCCATTTGTTCCCTAGAAGCTACAAAGTGGTAATCTCTACCGTCGACTTCGTATTCCCTTTTTGGCCTTGTCGTATCTATAAGAAATAGAGATTGCAACAAGTACGTTGAAGACTGGAACCTTTGAATTGCCTGTTTGGCTAAATATGTTATTATCATCAGAAGAGTATTTGACGAGACGTGATGCAGAGGTTAGAAGTATGCTCAATGACATTTACTAATCACAACTGTTTAAGAAGTTAGAAAAAGAGCCTTAAAGGACATGAGGAAAAAGAGAGAAGTACCCAAAATAACATTATACTCACAATATACAAATTTGGCCTAAATATATAAGGACACACACGAATCTAAGCGAGTGATAAAGAACGCGTTATGAAATAGAGAGAACGCATTACTAATATCTTGAAGTAGTGATACATCGAGGAGGGAACATCTTTCAGTTCTTATATTCCTTAATAGTTACTAACTTACTCTAACCTAATGTACTTAAACAACAAAATATAGCCATTATTGTTGTTGATTTCAATTTAAAAGCCGCGCAATTCGGTATGCATATTTACATTTGCTTCTTCTACTCTTTAATTAAATGAAAAGTTTTCGAATTTGTTTTTTGTTTTCTAACATTATTCATCCGTAATGTAGCACTCGCACAATTAGTATCCTCGACTTTAAAATAGAAAACATGTCTTAAAAAAATTAATTACAGTGCGATATGAGAATTTAAACACGAAGTTGAAGTAACAGCTGCATAATACTTAAATTCATAAAAATAATAGTAAAATATATGTTTGAGAAAAACATAAAAATGAATTTCATATGCTAGTTTTGTAGTTCAATATCCCTTCATTCAGAAATTAAAGTAAATTAAAATACTTACGAGGTACACAACTGCCAAACTTATCAGGAAACTCTGATATCAAATCATCGTTAATACGATCTTTTAGAGGACCCAGTACAATAACTGGTCTGGTATAATTTATGTGCAACTGTTGTACAGGTTCATAAGACAAAACATTTTCCTCGTTGCCTGAAAAGAACAGAATCGTACTTTAAACTAGAGGGTTTGATGGTAATAAATATTTAACTAAAGCTTAGTTACCATTTTATACAGGAGCAATTATTTGGGTTTTGAACGTTTTGCGAATTTTACGATAGTTTACAATACGTACAACAATCAATTACTTATAGTAATAAAACTTGTAATTTTCATTTTGTACATTTTCTAGGCCAACAGAATATCGTATCATAGCTAATGGTTAGTATACAGTTTCGTTGAAATTCTCTTAAAACTTTATTTATGGCTACATTACTTTCAGACATTATCAATCCATCGTCCAATACATACTAGCAAACTTTGGAGTTTTCGGTATTTTCAGTATGCCCGCATTTATTTGCTTGACTTTGATGAAAACCAAACCGTTTTAATACGTCGACGTGATACAATTATTTTTTTAGTTTGTACTTTTTCTCTGAAAGCCTTCAGGTTTTATAATACGTAAAACTGCTTTATTTTATAGTTATTTTGGGCACTGGCTGACAGCAAAATGTATATTAAGATCACAGCGAGAAAATAAATTCATTAAAGTATTCGCTTTTTTTGTGAGAGACCAACTGATTTGCTTTTAGTATTTCAGAAGTTAATCCATAGCAATAGGCAAATGGTGGGTCAGTAGTTTTCTGTTTTTTAACGTAATTTTTTCCATTTTTATCCCCTCAGAGCTAATTCAAAATTCCTACTTATGCGGCTGAAAATGTGAAAATTGGAACTTTTTTGCTTGAGCCCATAAATACGTTACGAACGTTGTTAAACAACAAGTGTAGATTACATATTTGTTCTATATTCTCTTCAGCGATTCCACAAATTTGTAATGTCGAGTAACTCCATAACATTCTGTGAGAAGCAGTATTACATAAAGCGATTGCTAGTACAATTTTTTAATGTTTTTATGTACTAAATTGGAAAATTCATGAAATAATTTCGATCCGTTAACGGTAGTGGCAACCACTACCACCTCTTGTTTTAATTAAAAATAACTGTGATGTAAACAGGTGATTACTAAGTTTATAATAAGATAATAAGACTAAAAGTATTCTCATATTATTTTTACAAGCAAAACGTTCAAAATGTATCTTAAACTGAATTAATTCTCTTCAGAAACATTAGTTGCTTAATTTTATTTTGACAGTTTTTAGTAATTTTCTATTCTAAAAGCTGAAAAGTTTTTCTATTCAAGTGTCACTACTAAGAGAACCATACTATAGCTTAAAGATAAGACTACGCTAGAGAGCAAAAAAAATCTTCTATATAAAATATATAGTGTGGTAATCTTAGACACACTACTTTTAAAAACATTCACAGTTGTCATTTTTTCCTAAGAAAGAAGCTAAAAACATTTTAAATGATTGTCTAAAAATTACTAAAACACTTTCTTGAAAAATATGCAACACGATTTATTATATGAAATATGTTGATAATAAAATATTGCCTTTAATCGAATTGCTATGATTCAGAAAAAGCGTTTATTAAAATGTTGTAATAATGTAGAATAGTACAAAAAATAAAAAATATGCAAATAGGCAAATAAGGTAAAAAAGTTCCTACTTACGTACAAATTAAAGTACGTTCTAATTTCTAAATTTGTTATGCATGTATCGATGTAATCGATGTAATCGAAAAAGGTACTAAATGTATGCACATTCGAATATCTAAATGTATGTGGCTGCTAATGGCTACTTTAAATAATGTGACGTAATGAAAGAACTACTTGTTAGCAAAATTACATTATTTTACTAAACTACATACAAAATTGTTTTATATTCACGATTTAGTAGAACTTAAGCAACAAAATCAAGAGAACTAGCAATACCTTAGAAAAATTGTTCCTTATCAATTTTAATAATATAAATATAACTAGCAAACCTATTGCTAAAAGCTATAATATATTTTAAGAGTTAATAATTTTTTAGGTTTCAAAAATATTTTTGAATTTTAAAATTAATTCAAACTGTGGTTTATAAATACCGTATATATTCAAATTAAGCCATTATTTCTAAAAATATGTTTTAATTCTCATGCAAGTTCCATTAAGTAATTAAAAGTTACGCAGAATATCCCAAAAGCTCTACTTATTTAGAGATTCCATTTTACGCTACAGATATTTTAGAAATGTATTAAACAGTATTTACAATACCACGTAAAAACTTGACAAACCTTAGTCGAATGGTCCTAAATAAGGGATTTAGTCACATTATTTGAAGATCGCAGATACGTAAACGGGTTTTGGTGATAAGATGAAACAATTTAAAAAAAATTCATCTACTATTAAAAGAAACCTGCATTCTATTAATTTTATTAGTGAGCCCAACATATTTATGTTATAACGAAGGGACTAAAATTTTGATTTTGGTATTAGCGATATGAAACATGAAATTATGAGGAAGCGGTTGTTATTTTCTTTTAATAAACTAGGAAGCCAATTAGAAACACGAAACGATAACTATTACAGGATCTGATACAAACTAGACAACAATTACTTGTTACAAATAAATTGCATGTTGATGGGTTTGTGCTAAAACATTTAACGAGTATATAAAATAATTAAACAGTGTTTGTTGTAAAATAAAAATACATAACGTAAAAGAGTTATTTAAATTAATTTAATTTTAGCATCCTTACACAGCAATTTTTCCTAAGATTCTCTACTAATCATTTGGGTATCATGAACGATAAAGGTTAAAGTTTTATCAGTTGTAGTAAAAATGCTTTCTGTTGTCTTGCTCTATTTATTGTTAGTGTGATGACCATTATGTAAATTGGAAAACCAAAATTTTTCACTCCAAGGTTACTACCAAATGTTATGTTAAAAACCTTAGCCTCTGTAGAGTTTCACAGCAACACAATGCGTGTACTGCTTTTTCTTTTTCTGCTAAGCAGAATCTATGAGACTTATTACCCTTCATTCTTAAGAATCCTTTTACATGCATTAATTTGGGATTCTAGTTGTTTTTGCTACACCGCAGAAACAATTATGACTTTGGCGACAGAGGGCCTGCGTTGCTAAGCTATCTGAGAAAATTAACATTTTTTTGTTTAACTCTTTCCTTATTAGCTCAGCTGCCCACCACTAGGAACAGAGTTCCTTTCATTTTAAATAAAAAATATAGGTACATCGGGGTTGTTCTCATCTCTCATACGGCACTGAAGCAACTTTGGATGCCATGTAGCCCAGTGGATTTTGGCTATCAAGCCATAAATCCGTAGGTTATTACGGGCATTAGGACCCTTGTATATATGAATAGAATGAATTTAGGCTACGGTCCTAGATTTTGTTACACCGCCTTCTCATTGGAATTGGTGAAGTATTTCTATAGTAAAAAATTAAAAATTGTCATTCACTGTTTTGTGTAGTATGTTTATAAATGTTAAAGCACAAAACGCATAATGAAATGATTTGCCTAACAATTAATTTTAATTTAACAAAAATTAACAAAATAACACACGACTTTTTTTGAAAAACTGACAGTGCAAAAGGGGGCGAAACTCAAAATAGTTTAAATAGCGGTACGACTGTGGCCTAAATATAGAAAATTATTGAAGACTATTTTTTACATTAATTTATATTTTTTCATTATACTTTTTTTGTGATTTATTCACTAAACTCTCTAAATTTGTAACTTTGGTATAAACGTTTCTGGAAATATTGAATTAATATTATGATTACTTTTTTTTATATATCTTCTCTCTACAAAATTTTGATATTTTCAATTACATAAACAGTGATAGGAAAAAATTATTTTACTATTTTTAAAAACAAAATATTGATACAGATGGACATTGCTATTTACCAAAAACATTTTAACACAGCTAAAAATAACTGAAATACAATAAATAACTATTGCTGAGGATTTTGATTCGATGGTCATTGGTTTGGCTATTAAAGTTCAACATATTTTTGTTATTTGTCTAATGAACTATAATTTGTCTTTTTTAGTTGTTTTCAAGAACTATTCTTTACAACAATTTTTTGTTTCTGATATTATTTCTAAATAATCCCCAAAACGTTAAGAGAAGAAAATATATTTTTCCCTGCTATATTTTAGTCATAGCGGTACCGATAATATTGGACTGAGTTTTTGAAAATTTAAAATTTCTGCCTGCGGGCGGCTCCACATGCAAACCACAACACTAAGACTTACTAATATCCCCCGAATTGTCATTATCTTCCAAATAAATTAGCGTAATTTCTTCCATATGGGGCAGTTCGACCCGATATAATATTTCACCTGTACTTTTATTGAACACAGAAAGAAGCCAAAAAAGAAAAAAATATATATAGTAAGATTTTTAAAAGTTGGCCCTCTCGTCATTATTGTCCCATTTTTTTAAAATATACTGGTAATTTAGCAGCTCTGACCTCGTCATATAACTAATCGGTAGGTATATTTTGCGTATACCTGAAAACTAGTATAAATACTCTTTTTGCCATTTTATTTAATTATTACACCGTTTTTCTTTTGATTTATCTTTATTAGTTAGGCTTTACACTTACTTAAATCTTGCAAAATATAATTAGAGAAATTTACCCAGAAGCCAAATTTTTTATTTATGACATAATTTAAAACGTGACTTACCACTTATTTTATTTGTTATATATTATATATAGTTATATGTTATATATATATAATGGTTTGAAGTGACCTTATTTTTAAAGATAAAGAAAAAGTAGGCCAATATGTGGTATTAATAATGAAACGTTACAAAAATTAATCGTTGATTCTTTAAGGACAAGTTTGACAAGCGGGCCAACAAATAAAAACATTACTTTTTCGTATTAAACCAAATATTTTCGATGCATAAGTTTATATGTATTTTTGTATATAAAAAAAATTGGCCAAAATCGATACTGTACCTTCTGCATTAGCATCTTCTTGAGTATAACATAGCATGAAAGCTGCAATGAAAAATTAAACATTAAACGTGAAAGTATCAAAAGCATTGTTGATTTGGTTTGATTAATTTACCTGATAAGGTAAATATTTTTTTAATCGGTTTCTTGACAGATTATTAAAAATAATTTTTAAATAGTAAGGGACCCTAGGATATTTAACCAGTCCCAATTTGAACTAAATTTAAAAATTATCAATTAGTTTTTTTTTAAACAAAAAAGGTAAAATAGAATATTTTCTAAATTTGATTTGACGTGGTTATAAATTATGTTATATTTCTTTTGAAAATACAAACCAACATCTTAATTATTATTCAAGAAAACAAAAACTACTTTATGTGCGACTGATACTTTAGAGTCTCGGATTCCATTCCAAGCTTGTTCTATTTCAAAACTGTCAATAAAATACTGGTGAGAAATTCAGAATTATTTGCCAAACGCTTGTGTTAGTGCCACAAATGATACAATAGTTAGTAGAAAGCAAGCTGGTTAGTCAAAATACCAAGCTATAAGAATTCATAAAAAAATCATACAATTCTGCGTAAGTATCTCATTTGAGGATTTTCAATGAGACATGTTTGTAAAAACCCATTAACAGTTGAATACAAAATTTATGGTAAGTACTTACATTGAGGGTTTTTTTCGTTATCATTAACGTGGTTATGTTGGTCAGAATTGGGCTCTAAAGGTACAAAAAAATTAAAATCTAAAATATAAAAAACAAAAATTAAAAAAGTATAGCATGTTTTGTAAATCTTAAAAAAACATCCCTTTTTTTATATACTTTTTTACGACATGCATTTTTTTGTTAAAATTTTTGTCACCTATTGTTTCACAAAACATGCCATTTTAAATAAAACTAAATGTCTTACAAAAGTTCAATGACTACTAAAAAAACTATTAAATTAAAAGAAACTATTCATTTAATAACGAAATATAGGGTTCGGTTGTCAAAATAGGATTTAAAAGGGTATGTTCTTCAATAATAAAAAAATATAACTTACGTTCTTGGTCAGATCCATCTTCGGATTTGTCATCTTTACTTTTCATGAATGGGAATTTTCTACTAAATGAGAAATTTTTCTTCTTTCTATCTAACGTTGATTGCTGAAAAAAAAAGGAAAATCAAAATTAATCAGTTTAAGCAACTAAAAATGGACCCTATTTACATATACTCGTATACCGTGTGATGATAAAGTGATTTACTAAGTCCCATAAGACAAAATATTTGAGGAAATGCTAAGATAAGTCGATATTTATTTCTAAGAAAGCCTATTTCGATTATACAAATAACATTCGTTTAACCCTTGGGCAGGGTAGCTGCCCCCTTAAAAAAAATTAAATAGCAATAGGAGTCTAACGAGAGATTTTTTTGAAAGAGTGTGAAAGGTTATAATTGTAGGGCAGCTTTTATTTGTTTTTGACTAAATTTCATTTAAAATAACACGACGCTTGTCAATAACTGAATTTCATCATTTAAAAATTAAATATTCAAAATGTTCTTCGTCTTGTTAGAATAAAAAAAAAAGTATGGTTTCTATCGATTCATACGGGGTATGGTAAACTTTAGACTTAAAGTAACCCCATGAACAGAAGTCTAAGGGAATTAGATGTGGTTGTCATGAAGGTCATTTCACATATCCTTGGCGTCGTACTGATATTCCCTCATACAAAGCATTTAATTAATTTCTTAGATTTTTGCGAAATTAACAAAAATACTGTCTTGTTGAAAAATAATACCCATATTATATTATTCTATATTGGTTTCTACGATTTTAGTTATTAGTGGGTGGATTATAGTTTCTAATAATTCCAGATTTCGATTAATAAATATTGGACCTGCAATATGGTCATTCAATACTCATGTCCAAACATTATGTTTTGGTCGAAATTGGGTATGATTTTTACGTATTAATCGTGGATTTTCATTACACCAATATCGATCATTTTATCTACAAAAACAAATAAAGCAGATTTACAATTATACCATTGAATAGAGGATTAAAAATATGGGATGTTTCAAGGTTATCAAACAGATCTGTTGTCAAAGCATTTTTAAAACAACAGTCGTTACTAATAGGTATAAACTGTCAAAAATGTTGCACATATGTCATTGTCCTTTAAGTCAAATAGTTGTATTTGTTGTGAATGACATTTGTAAGTTTTCAGTTTTGTTTTTATAACAAACTAATAAAAGGCACATACTAAGATAGATTACAACAACGGCCACTGTAGTGGTGGTCATCATTCAAAATTTTGGATCAACTTGTACAGAAATTTCTATTTAAGAATTGATAAGTAAATGATTTTGCACTATTCTTAATTTTTTCACAAAAGATTAAGTTAACAAAATATGCCACCCTAAATTGTCAGGTCTGTCCAAATTTTTCATTTAAGACCTTAAGTGTAGAACATTATGAATATCAACTCAATGTGCCGATTTACAAAATGTAATAAAACAACTTTGAACTACCGCATTCAAAACATTGTTAAGCCACATACACTTTTCAAATAAAGTTCATTTCAAGATATTTCGTTGACCTGTCACTTACATTCAGAGAACTATTATTAATCCCTCGGTAGGTGGTCGTTAATCCAAGCAAATTAGTACAGAATGGTATTTAAACCCCTAATAATTGTATTGCTCGCAGCGCTTGAGTATCACTAGTCACTATATTCCTGTCAGACATTCAAGTACGACCCTGTTGTTTTTTACTTTAAAATGAAGAATTTACATGATTAACTGTTAGTACTCTCCAAGCAGATGGTAAGTCAACGAAATATCTTGAAATGAACTTTACCGTCAATTTTTAATGATAGATCGTGATTGATTAAATGAAATAGAAATTCCTTAAAACAAGTAGAGTTGATAGACGTTATACATTGTAATGTAGATTTATACAATGTGGCGAAAGATTACTGTTTAGATATAACAGACCGATACATTATCGTGTGTGTATGTTTCAAACTTTATTTTCTTACCTTATCAAGTATATTTGGAGAATGTCCCTGAAACTTCACGGACCTATCTCTGGCCCTCTGTTTCCTCTCCCATCTTCGTTTCGAAGGGACAATGCCCATACCCTGTTCGTCTCCAGTATTTAAAACCCTCCTGGCCTGCCACCATTCGTCGTCACTGGCGTTGGTCACGTGTAAAATGTCACCATAGTGAAAAGCCAGACCGCGAGAGGGCAGGCCGTCGTCTTTCATTGGATCGTAGTCGAATAATGCCCTGGAAAACAAAAATATAATAAAATATTTTTTGACCATTGCTTTTTTCCACTATTAAATACATGATTGGAATGTTATTGACATTTATGGAAGGTTATTTTGGACCATATGATACATTTCTGTGAGTTTATATATTTCTACGTAAAAAAAGTAATTTTGAATAGCTGGAAACATACAGTGTAGTAAAAAAAATGGATAATTAAGAGATTGTTTCAATTACTGTAGGAAGGCTTACCTGACGTAAAGCGATCTTTTCTGTGATGTTCTGAGCAAAGTGCCCGTGACCGGATAAGCCATCTGTTGCTTAAGGTCATGGATTTTGGCTTCGAATCGATTGTATTCTTCAGGTCTATATTGAACTACTACGTTAACGGTTTGATTGGTACCCTGAAAAGTCAACATTTTATTTTTACTTACATACGAATGCACTTGCAAAACACATCATTAAAAATTTTGATACAATGACTACGTTGGTATCTATCTATACATTTGTAGAAAAGATATTCGTAATTACTATTTGCCACAAGCTTAAATACATTTCTAATTTCTTTTATAATAATCTTTAGAAGGATCAACAGGTGAAATTAAGACGTTTATTCGTTGCTTGAAGGTAACTGGCACAATTAAATAATATAATTATTTTATATTGTTGATGCAGGCGATAAATGCATTGTTGTTAAGTAGTTAGATGTACTTTAGCCAGTTGTATAAGAACTATTTATTGACTTGAGGAGTTACATCCCTCCAAAATTAAAAAAACAAAACGACTATCAATCAACTTTTTAAATATCGTTTGTTTGAAGCTTTGTTTGCTCCTTGGGAGTCAAAATAATGAGAATGAGTCTCATAAAAATTTAAAGTTTTATCTAAATCAGGTTTTCCAGTTTTTATATTCTATAGTAAATTCGAATTTAAAAATATTGCAATTCATATGTAAAATTCTGTTTACAATTGTTATTATGTATTCTACTGAATAATATATTTTTCGTTAAAATAGTACCGATTTCTAATTAGTAGTGTTCCTAAAGTGAAACTGTTAAACAGTAACAAAGCTTAAACAGAACGTGTGGCCAATAATCTAATTAATGAAATATGACACACTAAGTAAAACAAAAATATTTTTTTCCTTGTAAATAAAGAACTAATGAATATTGCTTTTATACCGTCGCTCTGCTAAATATAATCCCTACTTTAAATCAAATAAAAAATAAAAATTGCTGAATAACCGAATTAAAGTAGTATTAGCTATATTTGAAGACGGTTTGAATATGTTTTTTTTATCCAATTTGAGCGACTTTTAATTAATGCGCTTATTCTAGACATACTTCAAAATATGAAGGAACAAATAATGATGTCGGAAACATAAGGCTTATATCTTAAAGAAAAATTAGATCATCGGTGAGCGCGAAAAAATGAAAAAGAATCATTTTTTAACTTATTTTGTTAAAAAATGAGATTGGCGGTATTGTTAATTTAATGACAAAATCGAATTCTGCTTCTTATTGTCTTTCCATTAATCCGATATTAGAATAATGGAGTATCCGCTAAAAGGTTAAATATAGTTCACTTAAATGTGTACAATATGTGTAATACATAAAATAAGTCACAAAATATAAGATCGTTGGTTTTATCTAACAAATATTTGATAACAACCTTAGTCAGACTATAATGTGTGTGGTTAAGTCACACACTCCTGCGTATTTTAGCAAAATAATTTATAAACATACACTTTTAACATTCGTGCAAATAATGTTAATTTAATGCTTATGGAATAAGTTCATTTTCAAATTCCAAAACGGTAAAACTCACTTATACAATTAACGCTGTTTCTACAACAAAGAAAAGGGAATTTCCAACATAATTTTTTGTTTCATTTGTGTATGGTTTTCAAACCTCCAATTTGAGTGCGTAGTGATTTAAACGATGGCTCGTTCGAAACAATACAATAATTTCATAATCAGCTAATGAGTCGGGAAAAAACGGACAATAAGTAGAAGTTGCACTATTGTATTGTCCTAAAGCAGAGGTGTCTAAACTAAGGCCCGACAGATTATTTTATCCGGCCCGGATTGATTTTTCAAGCCGAAAATTGAAAAAAAAAAATAGAAAAATTATAAATAATAAAAAAAGGGCTTTTTAAATTTATTAAAAATAATAAAAATGGGGGAACATATACATAAAATTTTACTTTTAGAGTCGTATAGCCACCATGGACAAGAACGTACGTTTACATAACAGCAAACATCTTAAAAATAGTTGAACCAATATTATTATTTCGCGGCTATTTTTTGGTAACTACCGAATTGGTACGGCGAATATGGATGGCAGAGGGGAAAAGAAAAATGAATCGAAAGCATTGTATGTGGTATATGTGTAGTGGACCTCAGGATTGTATTCTGTTGTTTTCTGTTTTATTGCTTACAATCCATTTATAATTTGGTAATACTTAATGTATTACACATTAATTCTTTTGAAATTTAATATTATTTTTTTAAGAATAAACATGGAAAGAACAAAAAAAAAAGAAAAGTTGATGACGAATGCCATGTTTTTAACGAAGAATGGGGAGTAAAATACTTTTTTGTATAATCACACTCAAAGGATGGCAAAACTATATCTGTTATTTGCAATGACACTATTGCAGTTTTGAAGGAATATAATTTACGAAGACATTAGACACAAAACATGCTTCAACCTACGCACAATTTAAAGACAAGTAGCGTAGTGAAAAATTTTAATCAATGCATCTTATTTGTGTCCTCAACAAAATTTATTTAAGAAATCTAATTCGGAAAATGAAGCACTGACTTTAGTTAGCATAAAAGTTGCTTATTTATTGGCGAAAAAAGGAAAACCCTTTATGGATGGAAATATCGTTAGAGAATGTATGATGGAAGCTATTGATGAATTGTGTCCAGAAAAGTTGAATCTTTTCAAAATGATCAGTCTCTCACATATTCTGTTGCTCGTCGAATTGACGATATTGGAGATATTCTGAAGCAGATTACTGGTAAAGCACAGCGTTTCACTCGGTGTTCTCTTGCGATGGATGAATCAACTGATGTTAGCGATACATTACAACATTTAATTTTTGTTCGTGGAGTTGAGATGAACTCAATAACACCCAAGAATTAGCCTCCGTTAATAGCATGCCCAGCACTACAACTGGAGAAGATACCCTCAAAGAAATACAAAAAACGTTGGCAAAATATAACTTGGATTGGAATCGACTCCAAGGTGTGACAATTGATGGTGGGAGAAACATGTCTGGTTCAAAACATCGGTGTAGTTGGGCAAATTAGAAAAGCTTGTGGAGGTGTACGAGTATCAGTACCAATTTTTCTGCAATGTATTATCCATCAACAAGCTCTATGTGCAAAACATGTCGATATGAGCTGCGTTTTGAAACCAGTAGTTTCTGTCGTAAATTTTATTCGATCGCATGCACTTAACCATCGCCAATTTCGATCTTTTCTCGAAGAAATTGAATCAGAGTCTGTTGACCTGTCGTATTATACTGCAGTTCGATAGCTTAATTGTGGAAAAGTACTATTGCCATTTTTTAAACTTAGAAATGAAATTGAGTTATTTCTTGTGGAGAAAAATCACCCTGAATCACTTTTATTGGATGCCAGAGTGGCTCTGGAAATTGGCTTTTTTTGCAGATGTTGTAACACATGTGAATAACTTGAACTTAAAGCTTCAAGGTGAAAACAACTTAATTTGTGATTTATACGCGCAACTCAAAGCATTCAGGGCAAAGATGATATTACTTGAAGGTCAGGCGAATGATTGTAATTTTATCGATTTTCCGTGCTGTGAAGAATTTAATAAAGAAACGGATAAACAATTTCCAACCAGCTTTGCAGTACGAGTCATCGCGGATTTAAAACAAGAATTTCAAAAGCGATTTTCTGATATTGACATATATTCTAAGGAAATTCCTCTCTTTCAAAATCCATTTGACTGCAATGTTACCGAAATTCCAAGTCAGTTTCAAATGGAAATTATTGATCTTCAAGCTAACGATCAAATTAAAGATAAATACAAGGAAGGAAACTTGGTCGATTTTAATAAAGATTTGGATGCAAAAGAGTTTCCAAATTTAAAACAATTTGTTTGTAAATTTATTTCTATGTTTGGGACTACCTATGTGTGCGAACAAACATTTTTCAGGACGAAATATTTGAAATCAAAGTACAGGGCAAATTTATCAGATGATCATTTACAACCTGCTTGTAATTGGTGTGACAGATTTTAATCCTAACTACAAAGAAATACTTCAAGAAAAAAAGCTCAGTTCTATCATTCCCATAAAACTTATTTTTATTTATATATAATTTAATTCAATTTCAATAAAAACCGAACAGATACAAGTCACCTCCGTGACGATACATTGCAAAAGTCAAATTATAAAGGTAGCTGCGATATAGTGTCCACCGAGGTATAATCTCAAAAAAGAAAACTATTTAAACTTATTCCAAGAACTTGGAGAAAGATTTATACTAGGAGGGGATTTCAATGCGAAACACACCTTTTGGGGATCAAGACTAATCACTACAAAAGGAAGAGAGTTACTCAGCGCATCCAATGAGTATAACTGCGATTTCCACTCTACTGGACGACCAACTTATTGGCCAACAGATAATAATAAAATTCCTGATTTATTGGACTTCTACATAACTAGAAAAATTGCATAAAATTATATATACACAGAAGAAGGTTTGGATCTAGTCACAGATCACAGCGCAGTAGTAATGACTCTGAGTGATAACGTAATAACTAAAGAATGTAATCCCACACTGGCAAACAAGACCACAGACTGGGTGAATTTTAACAAAGAGCTAGATGACAAAATTCAGTTAAATGTTAGAATAAAAACAACAGAAGAGCTTGATATAGAAGCCGAGAAACTAGTCAACGATATACAACAGACGATCTGGAATAATACGAGACCAGTAAAAAGGAAAATTTCCGGAAATAATTACCCAGTTGAAATAAGAAATCTTATAGCTGAAAAAAGAACACTCAGAAGACAATGGCAGCAAAATAGAACGCCAATAAATAAAAATAGATTAAACAATATCACACAAACCCTAAGAAGAGAAATAAAGAAAATTAAAAATGAAACAATAAATACTTACCTTCAGGGGCTTACATATGAGAAAGATACTGACTACTCTCTGTGGAAGGCCACTAAAGGAATAAAAAGGCCAAAAGTACACAACCCGCCTTTAAGAAAAGAAAACGGAACATGGGCTAGGAGCAATCAAGAAAAAGCACTTTTATTTGCAAACCATCTGGAAAATACCTTTCAACCAAATGAAACAGAGGTAGCAGAAATCCTACCTGCAATAAATGAAGTAACCACCAAAGAGATACCAGTAACACCAAAAGAACTCACAGAAGAAATAAAGACAAACATCAACCCGAAAAAAGCACCTGGTTATGACCTAATAACAGGGAAAATTCTAAAGCAGCTGCCAAGAAAAGCAATAGTTAAACTAGTGTACATATTTAACGCAACCTTTAGACTAAAACACGTACCTACCTGTTGGAAGGTAGCAGAGGTCATCATGATCCCGAAACCGGGGAAACCTGTCAACGAGGTATCATCACATAGACCAATTTCATTACTACCCATTATATCAAAACTTTTTGAAAAAATACTCTTAAAAAGGCTCAAACCCATTATTGAAGTAAAATGCATAATTCCAATACATCAGTTTGGGTTCAGAGAAAAGCACGCAACAATAGATCAAGTACATAGAATTACTGATAGACTAGAAAAAGCACTAGAAGAAAAGAAGATATGTTCAGCAGTGTTCTTGGACGTGGCCCAGGCATTTGATAAAGTCTGGCACCAAAGACTTGAACCCAAGCTTAAACAAGTTCTTCCAGAACAATACAGCTTGCTGTTAAAGTCATATATTAGTGGTAGATTGTTTCGTATTAGATGCGAAGATCAATACTCAGAATTAAGACCGATAAAGGCTGGTGTACCACAGGGCAGTGTTCTGGGTCCTCGGCTGTATCTCCTATACACCTATGATATACCAGTAATAGAACAAACTACAGTAGCTACATTTGCAGATGACACATGTGTACTGGCAGTTGGAAAAACCGAACAAGAGGC
Organism: Hermaeophaga mercurialis; assembly: GCA_951812935.1. Lineage (NCBI taxonomy): Eukaryota > Metazoa > Arthropoda > Insecta > Coleoptera > Chrysomelidae > Hermaeophaga > Hermaeophaga mercurialis. The sequence goes on along the minus strand of OX638362.1, from coordinate 28,566,632 downwards.
CAATGAAATACTCCAAGTCTCACTAAATCAAGTCAATGCATGGACAAAAAGCTGGCGCATTCGACTTAACGAAAATAAATCAGTGCATGTAAATTTTACAAATAAACACACTGGTCAAATGCCAATAACTATAAACAATCATATTATTCCATATGCAAACACGGCTAAGTACCTAGGAATGAACCTAGATGCGAAGCTACGATGGAAAGAACATATCAAAAAGAAAAGAGAAGAGCTGAATCTCAAATACAGAAAATTATATTGGCTATTAGGTAGACAGTCCGAACTATCAATTAGAAACAAGCTTATGATATACAAACAGGTTCTAAAGCCTGTGTGGACATATGGTATTCAACTTTGGGGGTGTGCCTGCTCAAGCAATATTAACATTATATAAAGATTCCAGAACTAGGTATTAAGGGGCATTGTCAACGCTCCTTGGTATGTAAGAAACAGCGACCTACACAGAGACCTTGGAGTGGAAAAGGTCGCAGACGAGGTGAAACATTTCGCAAAGAAGCATGAAGAACGGCTTCACAACCACGAGAACGTCGAAGCAATCCAGCTGCTGGACCAACGTGGAATAGTGAGAAGACTCAAAAGGACCAAACCTTTTGAGCTAGTGTAGTGGCTAAAAGCAGAGCACAGTGCGTGTTGTGTAGTGTAACCAAGTAAGAACAAAACTGAGAAATACCAATGGGTTAAACTCGGTAAGATTTTATTAGGAAAATATTGCTCGTTAATCTTGTTTTCAGATTAGTTGTAATAAAATTTAAAAAAAAAGTATTATTTAGCCATATTTGTTTAGAGTAATTAAATGTAAAAAATAATGTACAAAATAAAAGTCAATGATATCTTAATCATAATGCGTTTTTTATTCTCATATTCACGTGGCCAGTTTCAAATAGATTTAAATCCTAATTTGGCCCTTGCGGGAGAAAGTTTGGACACCTCTGTCCTAAAGGGTCCCATTAGTCGAAATCGCGTTTCTATCTCATTATAAAGGTGTAAGTTAAATTATTTTCGAAAGAAAAAGCCAAATTAGCTTAAAATGTTAAATATGTTACTGTTAGAAATGTTCTAAAAAAGAATTTCATAACTAACCTTTGCCGTCAAGTTTTGCATAATTTTTTTGTCCTGATGATGGCATTGTATTGCCGAAAGCGCTCGACTTTTGACTTGAGCAAAATATAAATTTCTTTAACTCTAATCTTCATTAAAGAATCTTTACACACTTATAATACAAATTTGGCTTTTTCTTTCATCACAAAGTGTGTACGCACCAACACGTAACTTTTGTTACTCTTCATTTAAATTATTTTCGCCTATTTTAGTACAAAATTTATTACACAACTCGAACTACCAAGTTTTTTTTTAAGATCCTCCCAGGGACGGCTTGTACACTGTAGAATGCCTCAAAAACTCCAAATGTGGTGGGAGCCAGAATGCTCAGCAGAAAGCCGAGCAAATATGCGGAGGTACTCGCGACTGAAATGTGTGCAAGTGAATTATAATTATAATTATAATTATAGCAAACCATCCTCTTGTTAACAAGGCAGCTCTAAAAGAACTAAGCTCGAACTGGCTGCACTCTAAGCAGGTGTGGAACTGTATCGAATTCTTCGATCGCACTGCTACCAGTAACAGAGTAACCTACTCTGGGTGTAAGGGGGTGGAAGGCAACGAGAAAGCTGATACTCTCGCGAGAGAAGGATCAGAAGCCCAGTTCATCAGACCGAAACCATTCTTTGGCATTGCTAAAGACACTATCTTTAAATGAACAGAAAAGAAAGCCCTCCAACACTGCAAAATATTTCCGGTTTAGCTCACTCTAAAACTATTATTCCAAACCTTTAGGTAGCAATACATCGCAGATCCTGGAATAGAGTAGAAGGGATCTACGCATCCTCGTTGGAATGCATACAGGATACTATTCAAAAGTGCAATAGGACCACTTTCGATCACCGTTTTCATGATTTCGTTGCAATGGTAAAGGAATTCATTTGTTTATATTGTTTGTGTAAATGGTGCTGGCGAATATGTAAAATTTATTTGCAGTTTACTTTTTCAAGTGTGGTGACTGGATTAAGAAATGGCATCAACGACAGACAATCCATCCAAAGATAATTTGCGTGTCGTTTTTGGTTGCTGAAGGATGACAACTAAGAGAATTAATTATAGCTGTGTATGGAGACCATTGTTACTCTCATACGGGGGTGGTTGAATGATGCAATACATTTCCGACAAGAATGATTTCCTTTAAAGATGTCGCTCGTCTCGGAACTGCACGTATTGCAGCATCATATAAAAATGTGAGACAGCTGGAAATTGCATTACGTGTAAATAGACGTATAAAAGTTAAAAAGAAAGGACAGCGATTCAATTCGTACGCTGATGTAGAGATTGCTTTTAAACTAGTACAGATTAGTCCACCAGCAGGACTAATGCCTTAATATTATTGGAGACTTCTTTTAAATTCGTTGAATAAACACTACTTTAAAGCCTCTAAACGTGTTTCTATCCAAGTATCCTTGTCTATTTATTTAAGTAAAATTTCGTCCAAATAATATATTTTTTTTGTTTATGAAACCGAAAGTTTAACCGGATTATGACATTTTTGGCAGTGGTGCTGTACTTTCTTTCTACTAAAACTGTGACTAATTTATTTTTAAAGAAGAAAGAAAAACTGTACATTTACTTACTACATTATTAATTAATTTTATGTTAAGTGCACATTTTTCCTTTGTATACAAGGAATTGTGACCACTCATATTCGCATTATAACTGGTGCCTAAAATTCTCACTGTACGTTATCATAATTTGTAGAAAAAGTAATAAGATATAAGTTAACTTAATACACGAAACACTTGTCTTTTCAAAGATTACACAGCTATGCGATAAAATATTTAACAACACTAATTCTAGTTGTTGGTATTTTCCCCAAATGCCTAGTGATATATTTTGTTTTGTTAGGAATAAAACTACAATAATAGAAAACGTATACATTTATCATTTAGTAAAGCTTTTAAATTACATATTTGCTTATTTTAAAATTTAAAATGTTCAGGTGTATATCTTGATGTGGAAGAATTAATTTCTAATTTTCAAACAGTATTTTACCCAGATATGCTATATTTAGGGTGAATGCACTCTTGGAGAAATTAATTATAATTCTCTTAAAATATATGCGACACGTAAATTATTAAAATCTACATAAGTATCAATATCTTGTTTTGGAATTACGAAACAAACCCTTAAGTCCCATACCTAAGACATTGTTAATATAACCGGCATTACCCGTGCTCATTTAAATTTTACGATCCATTGAAATTGTATAATTCAAACCACTAATATAAAAAAAGACACAAAAAAATCTCGTTTCCCTTTAATTTGTTCTTAACTTTTAACGCTTCTAAGTGGTCACTTCTTTAACTATTGACAAGGTACTCTACTGCACTCCTTTTCCAATTTTAGTTAAGTTCAAGTTCCCGTAAACATTTAAAACTCATTAGTTAATAAGAATGGTGAAGTAACCTGCAAAATGTGACGTTAAATACTACTACAGGATGTGTAATTTTATTTCGGGCATAGCCATGTTAAGAATTTAGATGTTATGCTTGACCAAGGTACGATTCGGGAACGTTGCAACATCTCTACCTTGAAGTGAAGGTAGAGTAGTGAAAACCAAAAAGTTGCCGAATCGTGCTTAGTAGTTGAATCCAATATAAGGAATAAAATTACACATTGTGCATTCATCTAAAATGTTAACATAGCAATCAAATAACTAAATCTAGGTGTACTATAACTACATATACTATACGTGCTTGGAGATACTGACTGTATTATTTACCTTGAGCGCCAAGGCGGCCTCTTCATGCGTCGCATTTCTGAGATTGACACCGTTAACACTCAAAATCTGATCCCCGCGTCTCAGCTCGCCACTCAGATCGGCCGGGCCGCCGGCCAGGATGAAAGAAATGAAAATTCCTTCGCCATCTTCGCCTCCCACAATGTTAAAACCGAGACCAGATGATCCTTTTTGTAGGACCACAGTCCGTACGTCTCTGTAAGAAAAAAGGAGTTCTTTAGATTTTAGAATTTTTGAAGTTCACTGTTAAAGAAATGAAGTTATAGTCAGCGATCAAAGTGTTAAAAATCATTGCAATTCAACGGGAGTCCGGTGGAACTCTACCTGAAGAAATGCTCTCGCGTTAGTGTCATCATTTCGTTTAGGTTAATAATTTAACGTAATTAGTCGAGTACTAAGAAGGTATCCGGTGTGAGAACGATTGCTTTTTGAAGTAACTACTAGCCGTTAAGTCATACAGTGTGTTTCATTTGAAAAACGTTAAGTCTGGGTAGGGTCCGCTAGGTTGGTTATACCTCGATCATATAACAATAGATACCCATCCTTGCCAGTTTTTTTTCTCCAACATAAACTACAAAAAGAGATAGAGCTGCCATCTATGATTCTATTGGAAGATTTTAAATAGGCGCATTGCCATTTATTCGACTTATTCCGAAGTACACTATGTGCTCATACATTACGATAGGCAGGTTATGTTTACACATTTATAAACACGTTGCATAAGCGTAGAAATCTTTGGTATATCTTTGTACAGTGAGGATAGTGAAATAAAAACTCCTAAAAATCTTATAATTAATTCTTGTATTCATCATGAAACTTTAAACTGAAAAACTCGAAAGAGAGAGTTAGGAATGTTTTAATTAAAGCAAATTTATGTAAAAATCAGTAAAAAAAACGCACCCTTTTATTTTATAATTGTAATATTTGTATTACTGTAATATTAGATGTCACTTATTAAAAATTATAGGTTTAGATAATATTATGTTTTCTATAAAAATGTAATATAGTTAATATTCTATTCAACAATATATATTAATAAAACGTTTCAATGTTTCTCTTGAACATTTTATTGTACCCGCCTATGTCTAATAGGGGAAAAATAATAACCGTTGAAATAGACTCGAGATGTTGCAAGCAAGCATACTTACTCTGTGGTAAAAGGATACGTGTTACTCATCTAGTGTTTATATGATGGAAGAGTTATACATGTTTAATGAATTTCAGGTTAAGTTATAACAAATGTTCAGGGTGTTTCGATTTTGAAGAAAAATCGAGGTTAGGATTAACAAAAAATTAATAAGTTTTTAGGTCGACAAATTTGCAATCTGTGTATCAGAATTTTCTATATTCTTAGTGATACCTAACCACTATAATAGTAATCAATAACTACAACAAAGAAATAAGAAATTAAAGAAACCTAAACTAGAAGAAAAAAAAACAGCTTCAAAATGCGTGTACAAAACTGTGAATAATGAACTGAGCAGTAAATATAGTCCTGTTTCTAATTAATTATTAACTTATTAAAAAATAGTCCATTTAATATCACTGGGTGTAAATAAATCATTTTTATACATAAAATAACAACTTTGTTTAACAATCAACTCACTTGTCTTTTAACCTAATTCTTCGCATTGCTCTCTTAACAAATTATTCCGAAATTGGAATAAATACATCTTTAACTATTATTTTTACGTTCACTAAACCACTGTTTACGCTTAAACATTTTTCGTATGAGAACATTTTCCGAACTACAACCAAAACTTTCCAACATTCGTATTTCCTCAGACAAGAATCAACACGTAGTTACTTATTCGTTAATGCACACCATCGACAAAACATATGATACGTGGTAGAAAAACACGGAACAGCATGGCGCACTTCTCTAAGGGCGCAATTGAACTCTGGGGTAGTTTTGAACCCTGACCTGAGCTAGAATCCGCCGAGCGACATCATGCATTTGAAATATCGTTTGAAGGGAGAAAATAGTCAAGGGACAAACATCAACAATTTTATTATATTATACAGACTGACATCGTCATTAGTACATTCCTTTAAAAGTAGGTATGATAGAAAATCCATTACGGACAAATTATAAAAAATTTCACTTCATTTCCGTGAAGGAACCAGAAACACCAGAAGTGACATTTCTGTAGATTTCAATTAATACGAAAAAGTCTGGTCACTAAGGATATGAAACACAGACTATATGCAAAAATAATTTTTTTATTTCCTTAAAAATAGAACGCGACGGAATATTAAAAGGATTTATTTGTCTGATTCTCTTGTAAGTTCCTAATATACAGCGGAGGTCAAAAGTATTGAGTACCCTGCATATTTTACATGTACAGGAATGATATGACATCTAAAAACGTTTAAAAATATTTATCCACACCCCCCCTCCTACAAATAAAACAACTGGTGCAATAAAATTTGGTATTTCCTTATTTTTGAATTTATTTATAAGTCCGCTGCTTTCGCTTGTTGTGTACACATCAATTGTTCTAGTGCGTTTTTTGTGTTTTAAGTCGTTGTATTTAGTTATATTGTTGCAATATGCCTAAAAGAAATGAACTTGGTTTAGTACAACGTGGGCAGATACAGCTTTTGCACGAAGAGGGAAAATCGCAGTTCGAGATAGCTAAAACTGTGAAATGTTCTCGTCGATCAGTGCAATATGCTATTAAGCGATTCACCGCTATTGGATCACACACTAATAGACCTAGAACAGGGCGTAAACGTGTTACAACAGACCGTGGAGATCGAAAATTAGTGAGAGAATCGGAGAAAAATAGAAAAAAAACTTCTTCAGACCTCGCTGCGAGTTGTCATTACAAATTAATAAACGTATTTCTGCTCGAACTACGCGTAGAAGGCTTCAGGAAGCCGGTCTGAAAGGATGTAAAGCCAGGAAAAAACCATGGCTCTAGGATGACAATAATAATAATAAAGAAAGCTCGGTATTAATGGGCCCAAAACACCAAAGTTTTACGGAAGAAGATTGGTCAAATAATCGTGTGGTCAGACGAAACTTTGAGGTATGTTAGTCAATTTTATGCCCTAGTAAAAGCACCAAATAGTATAAAAAAAAATTAATACAAATAAAAATATTTTTCTGAAGACTTTATATTTTTTCTTATTTCAGATTTTTCAGATAAAAAACGGCGGGGGCAGCGTAATGGTCTGGGGCTGCATGAGTGATTCTGAAGTCTAATTATCACAGGTGCTCAATGCTTTTGGCCAAGACTGTATGTGTAAAACGGCTCGGACTAATGCCTTTGAGTGGGAAAAAAGGGATGCTAGTATAGGATGATGAAAGGAGGGGGGAAGGGTTAGGGGTCAGATGGCATTCAATATACATTAAAGGTCTTTTGTAGCAATTTTAGATTCTAGGACAACTGGGAAATCGATGAACAGGTGACTGGAATGGGGAGCAACACGTTGAGATAACGAGAACAAGGCAATATTATACAGATTGTCTGGGAGAAGAATATTTCTAAACCGAATAATTATATCACGATCTACGTAACTGTCAGTTCAAAATGAGTTTCATGTTTTTTATAAAACAAAACAGTCATTTATACCAAAAAAATACCATATTTTCCTATAAATAATAGAGATTATTTCAATTCATTAATTACTATAACTTATTTTAAAAAGAATTATTCTAATTGCAAAATGAATGATAAACAAATGAATCCATTTGTTTTATTTAACAATCAATCAAATCATTAGGTACATTTTTAAATTATAATAACTAAGTTTATGATACATTTAATTTGCATATAAGAAATTAGAGTTTTCAATTTCGGAGAGGAGAGCACCACTTTAATTTATGATTTATTAATGTTAGCCCCTTTAAAGAGACCCTTTCAATTTTTTTGCTAAAATAAATTTATCACAACCTATAAATATTGTAATAAATTTCTTAAGAAAAATATTTTATAGAAAGTGTAATTAATATGTCACGTGACACATTTTTATTATTTATTTGGAGAGTAAAAGGTTTTCTAATATTATATCTAAGCGCGCGATTTCATTTTTTACGGAAAAAAATGTTTTTCAATAATTGAAAAATCCATTCTTGAGTAAGCTAATCAACGTTTGAGGCGTTCCAGCGTTTATAATAATGAATAATAAATAAAAATAAACGTAACGTATGGTTTCATGCTAAAAATAAACTACAGAACATCCTATTCAGTTTTATTTTAAGTCTGACGAAAAAGTGAATGGAGTTATACAAATAAACTAACCCGTTTGTGTTAAAAAAAAATGATTGAACATTTTAAATAGAAGTACGCTAGAGATGTTTAACACCTATCATTTTAATTTGGTAGAAAAAAATTGTTACAAAAAATATTTTGATATTTTTCAAGGTAAATACTATAGTTAAATTGACACATAATAGTGCTTCAGAATAGAAAGCTGTAATCCACGTCCGAGGCAACCAAAAACTAACTAACTAATTAGTTTTCTAATTAACAATGCATCTTAAATTAAATTAGAACTTGTTCATTTAATTTTTTCCTATTTTATTATTTCAGCTATAATTACAAGTATAGCCAAAAGTCGCTAGTTTTATAAATGATAAAGGATTACGAACAAAATAAACTTTCTAGCAGATTTTATTAATTTAATCGAAAGGTCATTCATACATTATGATTTTAAGGAAGATTTATATAATTCATGTTATTCAATAACAGATTTATTTGATTTTGTTTAAAGCACACTATCCATTTTTTCTAAGTCCCTTCCTGCTTTGATATGTTTTCAGTGAGGCCTGTGGGTGAATGACTGTATCAAGTTACACTGAAAACGAAAATAGAACACCGTAATTCAGTTAATTTATATTCAGAAGTTATTTTTTTACGACAAAGTTATAATTCTTGTAAAATTTAAGGCGACGGTTTGTGATGAGTTTGACATATTGGGATATTTTAGTGTTTCAAAACTTTTACGAGTTTTTATAATGCTACTACGTATATAAAACTTCAATAAATCAAAAAGTTTATACAATTTGGGTTTTATTTCTATTTGGATTACCAGAGACAAAATGAAAAGAAGTACCTTTAAAATAATAATTGGATTATACGGTTATAACAGCTTATTATTTCACAAAAAACCTAAAGTATACATAATATTAAATTATCCAGATAACCTTGGAGTACGAAAATTAAATATATTTTCGGACTGCCTTCACCTCGGTTTATGTTGTAATTATTTATTTCGCACAAGTTCTCACATTGAAACAAATAGATGAGAATGTATTGAAAACACCTACAAAACAACAGATATAGACGTATAACGTTTATCTTTAAAAATGTAATCTAAAATGCATAGTATACTTTTTAAATAATTTGTTCAATTTTCCACCCAAAGACTTTTATTTTAATTAAAGCTGGATTTGGTGCCTGGCACATCAGGTTTTCTTTCTTTATTTTGTCAGGTTTTTTCGCTATTCTTTTTTTTGCTCATCTAAGTGTTTTTCTTAATATTGAGCGGCATGGAAAATGAAAATGGACGGAAATTGCTGAAAATTTACGAGACGATACAACGACCAAAAGGTCAAACAAACACTTGTGATGAATCTAATAACGCCTTTATTAAATGAGCGAGAGCAAAAAAATCCTTTGTAGAAGACACAAGCAATTTTTAGGAATTTTTCAAACAAGTTTTAAATAAGTGAATTTCTTTCGTAATGAATTGTATTTGAAATCTTACTCTTTTTTAAATTCTCTGGTGTAAATACAGTAATGAATAAAAATTCTAATATTATTATATTATTTTAAGATTAATAGCAAAAGTAAAAAATATTCAACTAAAACTTACAACTTAAAACTTCAGCAACAAATAGTGATGTTATAAATCAGAAAACTTGGGTCCAAAAAAAGATTCTTTTTTTTGTAAAAAACTATTCACAATATCATAGGTATGTCCTAAAATTGGAAATCATAATTATGTACTTAATTTTTGTATACGCTCTATATTACAATTTGAAACTCATTTCCGTAATATTTAAGTATTACATTTATTTTGTAAATCTTTTAAGTACTCAAAGAAAATAACTTCTCATGCGAAATGTAAATGACTTTGAATTTTAAACAAAAACAAGTTTCGGGAAACAGAAAGTAAAATTATAACTTTTCATAGCAGTAACTAAACTAAATAAATGCACACTCTAAGACTTTATGCAAAATGCATAGAAAGTTGGGACGAAAACAAATTGCAAAATGTAAAATATGAAATGTAAAATGTCCCCTTTTACTTGAAAATTGTGAAGCATAAATTCAGAGCGCGTTATTGGAGGACAAAAACCTTTCCGAGCGTGAAAAGTTAAGGATTAAGGCATGAGACAAAATTACCATAATTTTTTCTTTATCGCTCAGTTTATGCGGAATTTCAACAGAAAGCAAATGAGACGCTAAAATATCATTTAAACTTTATAATAATAATAATGATAAATGTTTATTAGCCAAAGAACAATAGAAATTTTACAAACAACAAAATTTGCTAACAAACAAAATATATAATTAATCACAGAAGCGTCACCCCAGAAGAGGATCAGCTTGTATTGCGATATACTACTACTACAAAAACAGGAATAGTTCATAATTATATAACTAATGATTAAGCCATTATTTTATTGTCTAATAAATATTTATTTTCAATGGTTTAAATAAGAAGGCAGGTACCTCCATTAAAATTGTTTTAAATCGCAATGGAACCGGGATATAATTAAGAATAAAAAAAGATATTACTGAAAGAGAATAAATATCTAAGAAACAATTTTATTAATATACTTATTTTATTCAAGTTTCAAAAAAATACATAAAAACATTCTTTAATAGCACATATCCCGATAACGTTCAAGATGCAGGATGATAACAAGTAAAAGGAAATCTCTCGTAATATAATCTTTTTTTCCTGCAGTTTGCCCATCATTTTTGAAATATTTACATCCATTGATTAAAACAAGTCAAGTAATCGTTTTTATAATGACGCAAAAAGATTCCGAGTCAACCAGTGCTTTGGTTGATCCTTCTAAGTCAAAAAGTTTGTTTCATCCATGCCTCAGGGGCCCCATTGCCATGGTATTCTTTCATGTACTCGGATTTACTAGTTTCGAAGATTACTGACGCTAGTTTGTTTTGAATTACTCTGCCTTGTAAAATGAATCTTTTTTTTAATTCATAATAAGGATTTAATTAATAAGGTTAATTAAGGATTTAATGCTAGAACCGTAGTAGATGTGAACATTTTTTTTTATTTTGACACCAAACTAATTATTTCATATATTAATTAATTGTTAAAAATTCAGCTAAAACTAGACACCAATTAGTTGAAAATAAATGAAACAAATTTTCCAGTGATACTTTTCTCGCACAACAGTTACAATTAAGTGACAATAGAATATAATAACTTTAAACTGTACTTAACAAAATCAAAGTGAGTCATATTGTATGAAAAATAAAATAAAGAATAACAAATTATGTTTTTGTCTACAACGGGAAATGGTCATTGAACGTAATAAAATTTGACCTTAAGAATATTAATGAAAAAATTGTATAACAAAAGAGATGTGTGAATATTTTTCCTCGATCTTCGATGGTTTTCGGTACTTAAAAAACCAAAAAGAAAGAAATGCCGAAAAAATATTAACGACTAAAAACCAAAGAGATTATGAAAGATACAAACAAAAAATATGTGAAGTTAAAATAATAGCAACTAAGGAAGCCAAAAAAGAGTCGTGTCAAAAGTTGTAGGAAAGATGAATAATAACTTTAAAAATAATCACAATCGGTTTTATGGTACACTTAGGCAGGAAAAAGAAAAGAAAATGAACAATATTAAAGACAAAATGGAACACTGCTCATCAAGAAGATAAAATAATGGGAAGTTGGAAGAAACATTTTCAAGAACTAACTAAAACAGAGCAGCAAACACAAAAAATAAAGGAAAAAAATTTAATGAATTGAGGGAAGGGTCAATAAACAAGAGAAGAAACATTATTAGAAGCAATAAAAAAGTGACATTAGGGAGAGCACCAGGAATAGATAAAATATCGACAAAAGCCATAAAATAACTAGGAAAGAAAGTAACAGAATAATTACGAAATATTAGAAAGGCTTTAGATTAAGAAGAAGAGAAGATTAAAATCAGCTGATATGAGTACAAAAAAAAATCCAATGTAAATTCTAAATTTAATGATGAATGAAAAGTCTTTCCAATTACAACAGAAATTTAATAAATTGTAAATAATATAATTCAGGATATCATTACATCAGTTTCCACATAAATAAATAAATAAGTAAATAAATAAATTTAATCTACCTCTTGAGTTTCTCCTTGTTCTTGAACCTCCTACTGAGTGTTGCAAAACTTCGACCGAGCGGGAACTTGTGCTGTTTGTTTTTCGTCATTTTTTTAACACAAGACATTGATGGACCACAGAAAAATAATTTGATACCATCCACTTTAGGATGTTCATATCACAAAAGTTCACTTTATATACTTCCTTCTTTAGAAAATTATTTAGGTTTATTTTAAGTTTGTGTTTGGTTTAATTCGTCCATAATCGTAAGACTTCTATTGTTCATATAATTTTCAAATTTTCGTTTTTAATTGATTATTGGTTCAGAGTTAAAAAAAATTGAATTTTTTACTAAAATGTAGTTTTCGGTTGTAAATACAAGTGCTGGGAAAATATGAATGAACTACTTCATTTTACTTTACACTTCCTTAAGTTGTATTAGTACGATAAACATTTTAGTAGTAGATAATAGTAGTGTTTAATAAATAAATTATATTTGCTTACTAACACTAACATTTTTTATAAGCGGTTGACAGAGTTCACTTCTAATTCTCGGGAAATAATTTACACAGCGTAAACTAGTGAATTCCAAAAAGCTACATCGATCGTGACCAAATTTTTTAATGTTTTACAAGTAAACATGAGACGACAATGTCAACTAGATTGATTCTTGAACGGGAAAGGTTATAACATTGATTCAAGGTTGGTTGAGGAAGGAGAGACTCTAAACGAGGAAAACGAGGATATTATGGTTTTTTCTGTTGATTTTAACGATTTCAGTAAATTCCAGTAATCATGTTATTTAAATTTAATGTATTTCGATTTAGATCAACTATAGAAATATAAAATTCACAGTATTTAATTTCGATAAATAGCAGCGTTTATATAAAATTCTGCTTTTATTAATTAAAATGTGTATTTAATATTGTGATCTAAATGAGAAATAGCACAACATAATTTTTATTTCTGGTAAATAATAAATATTTTCCATGTGGTACACGAATTTTCAAAACCGATCCTGTATAATAAGAATATTCTACCCAACATTTCGATTTCTATAGTTCAATTTTATTATGTCGAACCGATCTGACATATAGAGGAATTGCAAATTTTACAAAACCGAAACTTGAGGCTACAACAAATTAAAAAAAAGACGTTGAAATCTTCTAAATGGGTGTCATAGGAAAATCGGCTTAAATTTCAAGTTGAAACTGTTATTCACAAAACAAATGTGTCACTAAAACAGACAGAGATTTATAATTGAAATAAATGGTTAATAAAGGTTGGAGAAAGGAAGACATTTAAATATTTAAAAAAAAAGTCTACGAATATTTTGAATACTGCATAATATATAGTTGATTTAAGTAACACTATTTAAAAAAGTCCATAGGGGTTAAGTTTGGGTATTTAGGAAGCTATGAGCGTATTATATGTATAGGCTGTACGTATGAAGTAAGAGTAGACCTTTTTACACATAAAATGCTGCTTAAATTCTACAAATTAAATGTACCCTTAAAAGAAAAAATGTTTTAAGAAGATTACTGTACAGTTTCAGAAAAAGGAAAAATAGTTTTAAAAGATTAGAGGAAAGCTACATGGATTATCTTTGGGCTTCGTAAGCCGTTATCATTGGTATTAATAAATTAACACTGTGAATAAACATTTTTTGGTAGAATTGTATGGAGAAATGATTTACGCCACTGACTTCTTGTATTTGTAATTCATTTTTTACTTAGATGTGAGTAATGAATCCCACCTATACCGGTCTCATAAAGAACGAAAGAATGTGATGATGAATTGTTGAAACATTAAGTGTGAAAAGAAATAGCAAGCACATTTGTTATTTGTCATTTCTGATCGGACGGCCACATTATGGAGAGAAAGATTTTCATTAACTTTATTGAATTAAACTCGTTTCCTTGTATATAAGGCTAATTGATTGTTTCCAGGTAGAAAAAGTAAGAAATAACAAATGTTTGGAATGGATGTTTTATTTAGAATTAGGTCAGCTTTTATTGAATAGGTGGAAAAAAAGATCTACTTTTATAAAATGTGTTATAAAAGGAAAACGATTACAAACGACTAAAACATTACTCTAATTTTTTACTTATGTGTATTCTTCTAATGGGCCAGAGACAGAAATAACTGTTAGTTTAATACTAGAGTTATAATATACAGGGTAAGTCACCATAGACGCGACACTGTCCATAACTCCAGAACGGTGCATTTGACGAAAATTTTGTAACAATATTTTTTGTGTATATTCAAAAAGTCATGATTTGAAATTAGTTCCACTTACACAGGTTGCCCCAAAAAAGATATATGTATCAAAGTTATGTTTTTTTAAATGGAATACTCTGATGTTTTTACATTTACGCTAGGGCATTAAAAAATATTGGATACAGAGTGATCAAAAATCCGATGGCATATCAAATTTTTCAAATTTTTAATCATTCTGTATCAAACATTTTTTAATGCCATAGGTTTATAAAAATGTAAAAACATACGGGGTATTCCAATTAAAAGACGTAACTTTAATACATAATATCTTTTTTTGGGAAAACCTGTATTATAAGTGAAACTAATTTTAAATGATGGCTTTTTTGAATGTACTCAAAAAAATACTCTTACAAAATTTTCGTCAAATACACCGTTCTCGTGTTATGGAGCGTCGCGTCTACGGTGACTCATCCTGTATATTATATTGATATTTTTTTAAATGTCGTTTACATTACTGTTTCTGACTTTGTGACTAATAATAATAATATAATGTTAATGCCTTTACGTCATAACAACATGGTGAATAGTTCAACACAATAGCAATAGTGAGCATTTCTGAATTTGTTGACAAGAGCACGTAGCATGTGTGTCGGTTGCAGTAAGCATACCAGCATTACAAAACATTATTGTATGATCAATATTTTAAACATGTCGGTTTAAGCTTTGAATGCAATCAACTGCGGATTAATAATAAATTAAATGCAATAAATATTCATTACAGAAGACACTAACAAATTATTGATAATAAGCCACCTCTGAAAATAGGTACAGTTGTTAAAATTTAAAAAAATATTTTTTTGTAATATAAATTGATGTAAACTAAAAGCAATTATAATTGATCGAATTTTTTTATGTAAATTAATGTCGAACCACCAAAATATATTTTTGATATTTGGTACACATTTTTTTCCTTTCACTGCCAAAACGAATAAAGTTCTAGCCAGAAGAGAAACACAGATCCGAATAAACAAGGAATTAAATCAATTTCGTTCCATTACTCGTGGCTATAATTCAATATTTATTTTTATAAACTTATCCTTAACCTTAATAAACTCTTCCATAAAAAAATCGTTGGCAATAGCGTGGACATAAATCAAACGCGGAATAAAAAAATCATTAAGTACAAAATATGTGTATGAATGAAGCAAAGTCAGATAATATATCTGAAGAAAATTTCTCACAGTCACGCTTGTTGGCATCTCACCGTATCTCAATTATTCCATTAAGGCCATACATGGAATTTATTGCGAAAATCCTCATCAATATTTCTTACATATTTATACAGGACGAACTAAGATAAATAAAGTATTGAACCGAAAAATATTCGAAAATGTACAAAACGTGGAAATGATTGTTAAAAAATGTAGTGCATACGATTTTTCATATCTTTTAACAATAGAACCATTAACAGACTATTTATACTATTTCAACGAATACGCAAATCCATCAACTCGATACAAAATATTTCTTTAAGCAGTAAAGTTCTCGTATTTTAGTATTTCTACATCTTTCAAAAATAAAGAAACTAGGATAACGACTGTCAACGAATACCAAAATCCTCTTGCCAACGAATAAGTAAAACGAATGAACACAGGTAAATCTTGTGTTTTTCAGTGGCGTATATTATAAATTATGTTCTTAAAAATATGTTAAAATACCTTTGAAGATTCGAATCAATTCATAACAAAGAGTTAAATTCATTTTAGAAAGTGCTATTAAGAGTTGATGAAACATTTTATTACATAGTATAATAAAGAAATGAAAGTATTTGACGATTAACTACACAAGAAAGATAAGATTAAATAAAATACAATTCCATGGGGCGACACTGAATATACGTCACTTTTATGATACAAAAATACAAAGTAAAGATGCTCTCCAGACTATCCAAAAATACCTTTTGAAGTCGGAGACAAACAACAAATAAATGTAATGCCATTTTCTTATATTCCGTCTTTTTCTTTTCATTTCCTTCCTAAACGCGTTTCATCTTTTTCTACCTGTTTGTGTGTCGTTTCTCGGAGTGTTTGTTTGGATTGAAACGGGCTATTTGTGACATTATTGAATCCGGAATTTTTGGGAAATAAATCTTGTTGAATAAATCTTTTCGAAGTGTACAGTTTAACAGATCAAAGGTGTCGAAAGAATACAAAAACCACTAAAGAAAGAAAACCTATACAGTATAAATGGGGTTTTATAAAAATATTACCTTATTAAAGAGCAGTAAAAAGTAATTATTTTGATTCATTTATTCGGTTCATTTTAGAGTGAGGTTCATATGTCTTTGACATACAATGCAGGGTGAGGCACCAAACATAACACTCAATTTAAAGCCTTAACAATAATAAATTCTAAAATTTGAAAATAGGTACCCGTAACTCAAAAAGGACTACTAAAATGTTTTTAAATATAAAACTCTGCAAAAGTTAGAAGGGAGAGCAATTAATCAGTTTGTGAATCTCACTGTAGGCTAGTTTTTCAATTTGAAAAATAAGAATATTTCCCGAATGTTTGATTAACTAAAAATAAATACTTTCTCTGATTTAAGTGGTAATTATCTTTTATTATTTAATGATTTAAACAGACTAACATCCCAACAACTTTTATTACATATCATTTCCATATAATTTAAGTAATCAAATGATTTTAAGTAGTTTTAAGTGAGTAAGTGACACCAATTGATTTAATTAACAACTTTCTCACGAATCTCTTTATTTTATGAGAAAAATAAACAAAATTTAG
The DNA here is from genome assembly GCA_951812935.1 of Hermaeophaga mercurialis. Taxonomy (NCBI): domain Eukaryota; kingdom Metazoa; phylum Arthropoda; class Insecta; order Coleoptera; family Chrysomelidae; genus Hermaeophaga; species Hermaeophaga mercurialis. The sequence goes on along the minus strand of OX638362.1, from coordinate 28,549,434 downwards.
AAATCAATATGAATTTTAACTGAATTTAAATATTATTTACAAAACGCATACATTTTTATCGTTTGGATTTTGTTTGGAACTTCTTTGAAAATTATTCCATCATAAATAAGGAAAAAAACATCTATACCTTTCGATTTCGATTACAGAGTAGTCTACATATATATTTTATTTGATAACATAAATACCTTCTATACAGTTTGGTCCAGCAGATTTAGCGAGAGTATAAGACAGAAAAATATATGAAACAAGGAAAATATCGAAAGTCAAAATAGTGACCGTGACGAAAAACAACGTGTAATGACATAATTGCATATTATATTCTTGCTTTTAAAAAAGTAAATTAAACTGGAAGAGACAAAACTCAAACGCGATTATTTAGCAACCCTAATATGAAGGAGATTAATTTTAGGCACATACGTATCTAATTGGATCCAAAATCCCCACAAAGTTTTCTTTGAACAACTCATCAATCAATTTATGATTGTTTTATCATCAATAATAGTATTAACTATGGAGCTCTAATTAGATTTGCTCGCGGCTGAATACTAACAATTAACACAGTCTGCAACCAACAACATGACTCAATTAATTTGAACCATTACCAGTATTAGTGAATTACGGTATTACCAGAATTATTGCATAATCAGTTTTAAGAGGTAATTCCTCTCTCACATAATATCCGAATTATATCGCCGTTTGTACCTGTCAACCGTGCCAAACCCCGCATTTGATTAGATTGGTTCATTAAATTTGGGTTCAAAACAAAAACAAATTTTGGAATGAGTATAACCAACTCAGGATAACTTTTAGGCAAATATTTAACTCAAAAAAGCTGTGGATGTAACTAAATATTCTGTGATAGACGTACTTAACAAAATCGACATCATAGTTAGTATGACTGTGTTATATACTCCGAGTTATCTTCTTTGTTGATTTCCTGTTTTCTCCATATTGCTTCATTTATTTAATAATATATTTATGTTGCCTTCTTAAATATGTGTACAATTTCCCATCTTCACTAATTTTTGTTCCCAGGTAGTCCACAGTTAACGCGTATACCAGCTCTGAAGCAAATGTTTGGTCTTTGGCACTGTTTCTATTCAATGTTTTTAGTATTATTTTCTATACCTATTTCTTGTATTACTTCGTTCCAGCAATTTAGTATCTTTTGTGTATTTTACCTGTTATGCGCTACAATTACCTTATCATTTGGACAAACATGTAACCGACTTAAACTGTCTCCCTCTTTAAATCTAATGAATTAAAAATTGTCTGGAATATTTAACTTCCTCACTTTTCTTATGAATTTAAATCATATGCCTTCGATTATTCACTTGAGTTTATTTGTTACTTTCAATTCTTCCAAGCATTTCCATATTTTTTCTCTGGGAACCCTATCGAATGCTGCCTTTAGGTTAGTTCAGAAACCGCAAGAACTAATTTCTGTAAAGTTCAGAAATAAGAATGCACAAATGTATTACTGGCGTAATGAGAACATGTGGCACAGATGCAATTGGGATAACTTCACACACCTACACCAAGTTTGAGAGATGGTGGGGAAATATAAAGCAGAATGATCAGAGAAAAAGTGCTCAGATGCAACCACCAAATCTGCCATTCCTCAAGATGATCCAATAGTACCACTACTAGAGCATTTTAGAATTAACAACCCAAGAAAATAGATAGTGTCTCGTATAACCATTCTGTATATATTGCTCTTATATAGCTTGTTTATTTCCATAGTTTATATTATTTTTATACATTAGTAATAATATTGTAAAGTATTTTCTATTATTTTTTATATATTGTAATGGTTTGTGGCACAGTTCAAGATCACCGCCCGAAAAAAAGTTAGCTACATGGACGTACAGGACAAGGACCAGAAACCCAAACTAACTGCTTACAGCTATGACAGTATGCCGAACATTCTTAAAAATATTCTGGTGAACGTCTAGATTTTTCTGGAATCTTCTAGAAATCAAGAAAAGGATATTAATAGGAAAAACTGACAGTAAGTGTCAAAATCGACATAAGGGAAATATTATCACTGTTAGTCACATTAATTTGAATTTTTAGGCAGTTACGTGAAGTTTTCCTGTTATATTTGTTAAATCCATACGAATATTACAGTATAAAAGACTCCCTTCGAAATGTTTTCCAACAATTTTTTTTGCATTGAAATTAAATATACCTACTATTGCTACAACCTACTTTAAAATTAAATGTGGCCAAATTCTAATGTCATGCAATATTCCAAAGTAACATTATTACCGTCATGACAAATAAAGGTATCAAGTCCTACATTTCTTATTTGCAAACAATTGCGACAAAATCCCACCCAGCGTTGAGTGTCCATGATCGAGAATATTAGAAAGCGTTTAAAATGACAATTTATGTAATCTTTAACCATTGAACTGAATAACATTAATAGACTACCTAACCGAGAAATTAGTCGGTAAGTCTGTTGGCTTTGTTTTAATAAGTCGGGTCAAATGATGTAAACCAGTAACAGAATTATTAGCAAAACTACCGTCCTAGTTTATTGGAGCGTGGCCACTTATACACTGAACTGAATAACCAAGTATTTTTTTCAAATTTTAAAAACATGAGTAAAATATATAGATCTTGCGATTAGTAAAAATTGTATATTTTAATTTGACATAAACTACAAAATGATTTTTAGCTAAAGCGTCTTTATTGAACATTTCAAGAATTATTCCAAATTTAATATTGCAATTAATATTTCCGTTCCTACTTTCGTTTGAAACATCTAAAGAAACCCATATTTATTCTGCATTTTCGAAATCCACATAAATGTGAGGAAGTGTACTTTATGAATACTCATGCACCGTTGTGTGTTTCATTAACTCTCGTCGTGATTCTACAAATTGGAAATCTTAATTTAACAAATCAAATGAGAACTAAGTTATAACTCCTGATTTGAATCGAGCGTGCTGGTTAACGCGATAGTTAGAAAAGCAAAGGTGCGGTTTGTTAGAATCGGCGGCTACAATATAATTTTAGATTGAAATAGATTCGGTTGTCATGCCCGCAATGCCACGAGAATCGTCGTGATTTGGACTTTCAAGTTAAAGGTTACATACCACTATATAATAGATGATGTATGTATAAGTATCCAATTAAAATAGAAGATGAATTAAGATGAATTAAAATGATTTAGTTATCGCAAAGCTGCACACTAGAATATTTATTTCAATGATGCTTTCTCATATACGAAGGCCAGACCGGTAAATTTATAATAATGAAGTTTTTAGCTAAAAATATTGTTTTACATATTATTTTTCGAAGTATTCGCCAGAGCAACGAAAGCATTATTTTCTTTATGACGACACAGTTTACAAACGGATAAAAATTTTAACAATCGGAAAAAATTGATAAAATCCAACTATCCGTCATATTTTTATTTTATATAGGTACCCCACGTCGTAGGGTGGAAATAAGTATTTTTATAGCATTTGGAAGCAGACATATTTTATTGTAAACTGCTCTTGTTATATCCAAATCTGTAGCTGGTGCATATATTCAAAATATCCTTGTACAGGAACTTTCAAACATTTGAAACATATTTCATGATTTTTCCGTGATCTGTATTTGTAAAAATACCACTAAATTCAATTTTTGGGATGCTTCTCTAGATAAGTTAAGTAAATTTTATATCAACCAAAAATTTAACAAAAATCTCTCCGTTACCATTTCCTAACCCCCAAAACGCTCATAAATTATAGTTTGAAAATTTTGGTAGTACAATTATCTGCGGAAAAATTAAAAGTAGATAAATAGATTCAGTATTTCCTGCTCTTTCGAATTGTAAAAAGTAATTTAAAAAAATTCGATACACAGGGTGTTGTTTTTTGGAAAGACAAAAAGACTTTTAGATTTTCTAGGTAATTGTAATTATGCGTACTAAATATCATAATAATATACAGAGTAATTCGGAAGTTATGAGCTCCGAAAGAAATAGGCCAAATTGATAAAACACCCTATATCTAAGTTATAATTAGAGGAAGACCCATTAAATATAGATTAATTGTAACCACCAAAGTGACGTCCATCTACAGTTAAAGTTAAGTAGAAGTTTTCAAAGGAAATTAATCTTTGAAATTTCATTTACAACAGAATTAATTATCCTAAAACCTTATCAGATTGCTGTATAAAATTTGGTTAAACGGACTTGAATAATAGTACCAATAAATTAAATATTAAGAAATTCGGTTTATAATTATTTTATCTCGTTTTCCTTTCAATATGATACAGGCTGTTTTGATCTAACTAAAATGTAAGAAACGGAGCGATTATTAAAGTAGTAGATATTTATTTTCGGTTCTCTGACGTCCTAACGGGTCTATGAGATGAAGAAGAAAAATGTACTTATAATTTCAAAGCTCAAAATTTCAAGTTTAGATTAGAGAATTTAGAGATTAAAATAATTTTTAAACTTTTTATAATTTTTGCCTTAATTGAGTGATTTTATTAACTTTTAAATAGTTTTTTGCAGATACCTAAAGGCAATTACGTTGCTAACGAAATTTTGAAAGTATATCCAAACTTCAAAAGCATGTCAATTCCTTTGTAGATATATCTCTATATTCCTATAAGTCATTTCCTTTGAAGATAACTTTATTACCGTAGGGCTATTAAATATTTGTTTAGGAATAGAAAAAGGCATAAATCAACAAACAATAATACAACAAAAGTTGCTTTCTCTAGAGGCGGCAACCATCGTCTGTCGACCTTTTGAATATTTTCATTTCTTTTGGTTCTGTTAAGTTGGTCATTGTGAATGGCCAATGGCCTCAATTGTCATTGTAATGAGCGAACCGTGCGCGGCTCGCGCTTGTCGGTTTTTAAAATGGACAAATTTGGAAAAAACACATCCGGCAGTAACTTCGGTGCGCCGTTTTAGGAAAAGTGGACTAATGGGAATATTAAACAAAAGGGCTTTAGAATGCCCCATTGGCATTGTTGATTGTCGTCGTTTTGCGGTATGCATTTTAATTAGAGAATGTTTGCTCTTGTCAAGAATTGGTGAAATGGACATAAGAGACTATTAGTATAAATTCAATCAATAAGGTGTAATGTGACACTTGTGATTTCAACAGATTTTCTAATTATATTTACCATAGTGCAAAATATTGATTCTATCGGGAAACGATAAAAGAGCATTGAAATTGAGCGTGAATGTTCTAATTTCAATTTTCTATTAAGCTTCCAGGAAAAAACGTAAGAAAATATGGAAAAAGTGAAAATTGACAAAGTTAAATAAGTGAACGTGTGATACACTAAAAGTTGTAAAAAGTTTAGAGCATATTGAATATTGTTGAACTTTTATATGACAACAAGAGGAAATTGAGAAATATATATATAGGTATATATAGTATATAAGCGAAACGCTGAGATTTGGAATAAATATGGAGTCTAAACTTCCTTTAAAAAGTAATAAGAAAATAGCGCAACACAAAAAAATATTTCTAGCACTTTCTATGCGCCTCTATTATTCCAGTCTATGATTTTCCGTATTTTTCATCTAGAAATTTCATTCGCTGCAGCATGGACATACCGGAATTGGCAAAAATCTCAGCAGTCACGTTCCGGTAATACGTTTAAAATAAACCCATAATTTTAAGAAATATAGTTTAGAGTCGGTCACGTTCTACCGTTTCAAAGTTTTTCTACTTTTACCATTCGACTTTACTTTCTGCATTTATGCACAGAAGACCGAGGACACAAAAATCGACAGATGACGATCGCTAAAGAATTATAAATGACCCACGCCGAACCCCCAAATAAAATATGTAAAACAATTGACTCTACAAAACCTAAATGAAACTTATAAAGCTATCTACTAAAGACGAAAAATTTGCCAGTTTAATTTGTATTCATTCATCATTATATGCAAATCAATTTTCTGTATATGTGTCTTTCTGGATCTGTCAAATGTCACTGACATTTAAGACATCGTGAAACTTATCGGACTAAAATTTATCAAGATTTTCGCCTCGAACTTTTGGCGATGGAGCATCATCCCGGGACGATGGTTTTTCGAATTGAAATTTGGTCGTTGTTTGCTCCAGGACGAATTTTGTATGAAAATTTAAACGTCAGAAGATTTGTTCTAATGGGACACCATATAATTTGATAATTTGACAATTTGACAATCATTGAAAAAAGACTCATGTCGACAGGTCAAAAGAAATGTGGCCATTAGAGCAATGTAGAACCGTCATTCCTGTAATGTATTCGGAGAAATGAGGAAAACAAACCGTCAAAAAGAACTATTCCTCACCACGACAATGCGGGTTCTCGATTTTTGCGCGTTGAAAACAAAAAATCGTTCTACATTAAAAAACGTTTTTTAGTATAGATAGGTAAGGGAGGTAGAGAATTTCTTGGAGAGCTGGCGGCTATTGTGATCTTTGGACGTGTAGAAGTAGGAGATAAACAGTATTATAATGTAATTATTATTTCGGGATGAGCCACCACTGTAGTTATCTGATGTTTGACGCATGAGCATTTCTAAAATTTTACATTTGTTGTATTCAGCAAAAGTTAGAAAAGTTGATTATAGTTGAGTTGTTGAAAAGTTGAATAAAGTTGAGTTGTTGAGTGTATTTTTTTTTAATAAAGAATCTAGAAGAAACTATGGATTTAAATCGCGAGCTTTTTCGAGGAATGATATTGTTTGATTTTCGTTGAAAGAAACACTAAATAGCGTTTTTGAAACTGCTTTTGGCGACGAGGCACCACCAAAAACAACTGTTTTTCGGTGGTATCTAAGAATTATAATTTTGTCGAAGCAGTCTTAGAGACAAATCTTGTAAAGTTTGACCAACAACCTCAATTTAATCGCACAAAAGAGGGAATTAACGATCCGTTCTCCATACAGCTCTGACAAAAGTCCAAACGCCTTTCGTACATTTTAAAAAATTAAAAATCAATTGCCTGTTCAACGTTTTTCAAGCCCAGAAGTTGCAGTTGAAGCGTGTAAAAATTTCTACGATGAGCTTAACATCTTCAGATCTGAAAAAATATTATGACAACTGGTTTATTCTCATAAAAAATGCATAGATTGTTAAGCGGAATTTTTGAATTCTAAACGTTTTTGTTCCCGTCTAAATCGAAATTAAAGTAGCAGCCCTCGTAACCACTGTATTTCAACCTAAAAATTCATATCTGATAATGGGTTATTTTCAGTTTAGGCATTAGTTTTTATATTTTATTTCAAATACAGTTTCAACAAGGGCCACTAATCTATTTTATACATAAAAACATATTGGAATGTATGTAATCATAATCCTTATATGTATATATATTTCGTAGGTATTAATAGATGGCTAGTACTACTATCATTTAATGTTTTTTTGTAACGCTTGGCACTTGGAAGTCATCCATTAGTGATAAAATAATATTTTACAAATAGTGTAAGGCTAGAGTATGCCATCAGTCGAAGAAGTGATTTAAATATTTGCTGAAAAACAGGAAGGGTGCATGATAATTTCAACAATGAAACATACCTGCTTTTGGTTAAGCAACACCTAAAGAGAGAACTTAAAAGGACCAGATCCTTTAAGTTACTGTTAGGAATTAGTGAATTAGAATAAAGAAAGAATGTTTTTCTGGTGGTTTGACAATTTTTGATAATTTCTTCTTATTTTTTCAAAACAAAATCTAAATCAGATATGAAAATAAATGTGTATATTCATTCAAGTCGTTTTTATAATAACAGTAATTACAACAAAGTATTTATTACAAAAGTATTGCGATAAATATTAATACAGGAATGTTGTATTACTGCCTGGAAAGTATACTATTTATACAAAATTTACTTTATGAGAGAAATAATGTGGGCAATATGTAGTAAATAGTACAGTTCATTGGATTAATTAATATAATACTACAATTTTATTACACATTTTGTGGTACTTTTTTACGCATTTTTTTTATTTTATAGAATATTGTGATAAAAATTCAAACAAATTATTAGTGTTCCTATATGTGCCACAGGCCCTACTAAATATTTTTACAATGTACACTTTTTTTTTCGGTGAAGGCCTTTATTAACTTTTGTTTTACGCAATCTTTGATCTCCAATTTTCGATTTTACAAAAAAGATATCACATTGTTGTTTAATGTTATAATTAACCAAAACCAAAAGACTTTTGATGTATATATCGATTTCTAAGGCTATTATAATGTTATTTTTAGACTTTGCCAGTTTAGGAGTCTATACTTAAATTTTGTCTACCACACCGTTTATTGTTTAGATTAAAAAAAATTATCGTTGTTAATTAGACGAACGCCATGTATAGAAGTAGAAGAAAGCTGTTCTTTAGGGCATATTTACGCGGCGAACGGAGACGTGAGCCACGAAGAACAAGCGCTAAATTAAAACCGTTCTAATTGTATGCACCATGGAAATTTATCGGAGTTTTAATAATATATTTGTTCGCGTGATCGTTCATGTGTTACATCTGAAGTACTCGTTTTCTACACGGGAAATGCTGTTTTATTACTTCATTAGATGATATTTAATAATAATGTTGGAGTGAATATAAATATTATTAATTAAAAACTTAATAAATATACGTTTGTACAGTATGTCTGACAAAAATAGTTAATTAGTTCTTATTTTTACTCATTTTTTGTTCCTTTTCCCTCATCACATACACGCTGATACTGTGTAGTTAAATTGCTTCTATTTATCACATTTGGTATTATAAGTTCAAAGAAGACTCTTCAATGTTGAGATCTATCAAAAGATTAAAAACACTATATAGAACTAAATAAAATATTTTTCGTTTACTAAAATGGAATGACTAGACTGTAATCCTAGCGTAAAATTATTTAGTTAAAAATTTCCATCAACAATTATTTCTACATTAAAGGAGAGTTCGTGTATACAGCAATTAGCTTTCACGTATGAGCCGAGGGATTTTACTGAATTTAGAACTTTCAAAACGCAGTGATTTAATAAAGTTTATATAGGATCTGAGAGCTCACCTCTCCTAGTTTTACATTCAAAACTTGTTTAACTTCAATTCCACCTATGAAAATTATTTCTGAACTTTTAATAGCGAATCATTGGGACGGCTGGTAATTAAAAATGCTTGCTTATAATTATAGGTTTAATCAAAATAAAAAAAAAACTTTGTCGATATAACCCAAATAATATCGTTTTTGTTAAAACGTAAAAAGGCTTGAGTTTCTACTTTGTTTATTTTGAATTTTATAAATAAATACATTTCCTTACATTATACACTATATAATTAAAATACATTTATATCGTTAGATTATATAAGTAATTTAATATTGAAGGCTAACCAGGCAGTTTCAACAATCAAGTATTGAAAAATAACAATAACAAAGGTGCGTCTAGTATTCTATTAATTACAGGTAATAATTTGGGATAGATGTTAAATAACGGCGTATTACATTAAATTAACTGCTTGCACAACAGTTTTATGTAGGTTCTAAATATAGAATAGTACACAGGATGAGGACGTTATTAGTTAAATACGAATCACCCTATATAGTGAAATTCTCTTTGAAAAAATGAAAATGAAAATAAAAATTTATAAGAATTTAGGTTCATTCTATAAATACACAGAAACGACTTTTTCTTTTGCTGAGGAAATAAAATGTCTGGCTTCAATCATAATTTTAAAATGATGCGATTTACTTCAAGGTAGACATTGAATTAAATTGAGGAGCAAATGAGAAAAAATTATAATTTCCTTTTGCTGCTGATAGAATCAAATAAAAGTAAACACGACGGAAACATCGCCACTGAAACGACTCAAATTAAATGCTAGTGAATTCGCCCACTTTCATGATTCATTTTGCATATAAAATATAATACCTCGATCTCAGAAATTATATCAGTGTTTTGGATTACACTCATATACAAAAATTTTAAAGCCGGTGGTGAATATATTTTATTATCTAATTCGTTAACGCTAATTCCTTTTATTTTATAGGCTTTTATTAAAGAGAGAGTAACACAGCTATTAAATAAAACCGATTGTGACTAAATTATCTTATTTAACCAAAAATTATTTCATATATTTTTTCTAATATGTATTTATGTAATATTATACTGCCTTTAGTAAAAATAATTTTTTCAAACGTTTAACTTCAAACGGTACGAGTACAAGTAGAAGTTACTGCATTTTAGTTTGAAAACATTATACTTCAATTAATCTCTTTTATTCATTTCAAAAGCAGCAATTACAATAAGTTAAATTATTAAAAAAATATTCTCTTCAATATTTTGCTAGTCCACCTTAAATTTCGATATTGTTGTATATGTTTCTTAACTTTTCTTCGATGTTAAAATAAAAAAAAAAATTTAATGCAATTATGCCAGTCTTGCAAATATACAGGGTGAGGCATTAGTGTGGCAAAGCTTGATTAGTCCGCTATTATTGAAGTTACGAAAAAAAAGTTTTTACAAAAAGTATCGGAAGTCTTGAGATTCACCTTTTAAAATTAGTCCCAAACATACGGAGAGTTCAGGAACGCAGTGCCAGACAAAAAAAAATGTTTTTTCAAATGGAACACCCCGTATATTTTTACATTTTATAAACCTCTTGATTTTCAACGGTTTGGCTGCTACAGACATCTAAATTCCAAAATATCTGATTTTCAGGTGGCTGTAGATCTTTTATTAAACATAAATACACTGTTAAAATTTAAATCTTTTTTTCGTAACTTCAATAATAACGGATATATCATACCACTAATGCCGAACCCTGTATAAAAACGAATCTAGCTGTGAAATTGTTTAAAATTATTTTTGGACAAATGCGGAAATTTGTCTTTCATAATAGAGACAAAGAAAGAAAAGTGCTTTTCAAAATGATTAAATTACTTTTCAAAAAATCATTTATAGTCTATTTTATAGATTTTATCTAGTTGGAGAATCAGAATGAAGGAATTTTAAAATAATCATTTGACTAAATTGGCAGCAATCATAATCAAGTACCAGGAACAAAAGATTTCATTACAGATAATCCAAAGTTGAAAGTAAAAACGTGGCAATTTACAGAATAGTATTATCACTAAAGGAAAATGGTAAATATTTCGCTATTCACGCTCATTTGCCATCTAAGAATATTTACAAATTCGAGCATTTATTTGCTTAGCACAGAGATGATAATCTGATATTTCAATAGATACATAAAGCATCGAACTGATTTTTTACGTAATTAAGAAAAATGGTTTTAGTTATTTAGTTTTATATCATACTCTTTCAGTTTTTGATATAAAATACACAGGTGCTAATTAGAAAAAAAAATATTGAAAATTGGAACGTTTTTTTACCCTTTCCAAAGTTAAATTAAATTATATTCTTATTTCATGTTAGTAAAAAAAACAAGCTAATATTCAATATTTAACAAGGTACACGGGTTATTAATTCCCATATTTTTAGAATAAAATTGACTTAACTTCTGAAAGTCCCTTTATAACCTATTCGAACCCTATATTGAAAATATGGGGGAGATGAGTTTACACGAAATATGAAGTAATGATATGGGCTTATTACATTTAAGAATATATAAGTTAGTTTAACTCTCTACATACTGTGACCGATCTAAATTGGAAATACCACCATAGCATTTGAAGTTATTAACCGATTTCAACAATTTTTTTTTTGAAAAAAACTATATTTTTCCTTAGTCAAAAATCCGGAAATAATAGGAGGTATTTTTTTATAAAAAAAAAAGAGTACACCACTGGATTTAGATGACTCCCAAATAGATGGACCCAACTTTTATTAAAATATGTTTATTAATAAAATAGCTAATTTTAAGTTGACATTTTGTAAACTATTACCTGATGCATTCCGAAAATTTAAATTTTTTATTAGTAAACATATTTTAATAAAAGTTGGGCGCAATCTATACACAGTGGTGTACTCGTTTGTTTGACAAAAAAATCCCTAATAAGATTTCTGGATTTTTGACTATGAAAAAATATCGTAGTGTGGCTAAGAAATAACTCTTTGAAACATTGTCTCTAAATAAAGTTTTTGAAGCACATTTCAAAAAAAAATTGTTGAAATCGGTTAATAACTTTAAATACTCTGATGGTATTTCCAATTTAGATGAGTCACACTGTATATGAAATAATTTTAAAATGTAAAGGCAAGACAATGAAGGGATATATAGAAATTTATGTACTTATTTTGTTTGTTACACTAATGGAATGATTTCTAATCGTAATAGGAAACGTAGGTATGTCGAATTGGACTGTTGAAAATAATCGAATGGAATAATAAGGTAGAAAGTTCATGGAAAGTACTGATTATTTGATAATTTTGTTTTTTGCTATGAATAAACGATAATAATTACAGAGATGGCTAAATCGAAAAAAATTTACGATATACTTAATTGTTGTGTTGGTATGTGTCATGTAGAATGAATGGTATCGTGGTATTTAAAAGTCATTTTTGTTACACGTTCATAACTTGCTTTTGAACGTTCTATTGAGGACACATACATTCTTTATCTCCTAACGACAATTAAAAAAACACAATAAAAAACAATGAAAACTTACGTAAGATCTAATGCAAACATCACCAATAAACTTAAATAATTGTGGAAAAAGCATACAAAATCGAAAAGTGTATGATAATAATAATAATGTCTCTATTTAGCGATAGCTATTTCTTCATAAATACAAAATTAACTTGACAATAAAAGTATAAAAAAATATATATAAATTTACATAAATAAAAAAATCAATAAAAAATGGAAAAATCAAACCATATATCACAGATTTTCTAAGTATCTTAAAAATATCACATTGAAAAGAACACGATACTAGATTTGGAAATAAATTTCTCGCAACCTTTTTTTAAATATTTTGAATTTTTTGGTGAATTTTTAACCATTCAAGGAAGACAGTAATGTTTTTTGTAATGTCTGGGTGTTAAAACTTTCAACATTAAAACTGTCCGCAAATCTAACGTTATATGCTAACAACTCAGCTCTCCTTATCAAGAAATTATTTAAATGTTTAAGAAACGTAATCTACTTAACACATATCTTCTATTCTAACATATTTATTACACCCCAACAGAAACTACATTGCCCTATTTTGCAACACTTGCATTTTATTAATATCTTCCCTACTACAAAATATAAACAAAGACAAACAATACGTAAATAGAGGATAAATTATTGCGTTAGATATCAGATAACTTATAGGCTAGTCTACCAAAATATCCAACTTTTTCCCTATTTTTTTACAAACGTATTCAACATGCTGATATAAAGTTAACTGCGGTTCTAACTAAATACCTAGATATTATGTTTTAGAAATATTGAAATTATTTTCATCAACTTTATTACATGCCTATCGTGTACCAAAAGCCATACACGTGTATGCAGTTTTATTTCTATTTAATTTAAGTTTTTTTAAACTAAGTCAATTTTTCAAGATTTTTAGTGTAGTAATAAGAGAATATCAGATTTTGATATTGTAATTAATCTTTTTTAAACACTTTTAGTAAATAAACAGAGCTGAGTATTCAACTGAATTATTTACAGCTACTCAAATCTATTTTCATTTTTTAAAGTTTGTTCAATAGCATTAAATACTTTTAAACAATTAAATTTTTTACTTTCATTTAAATCAGGAAAAAATATCATTAATAAGTAGCATTTTCACGATCTTTTCATTCATTTATTATATTTTTAGGTAAAATCATTTTAGAGATTTTCGGTTTTGAATAACATTGAAATTGAAACCGCGAAATTTGAAATTTAGAGAAATTGTGACTTTCTGAAATTTAAATATTTGTTTTCTATGATAGGAATGTTTTCAATAATAGAAACAGTATTGTTCATTCTACTGGTAATGAATAGAGAATAGAATTTGAGTTACGTAAATATTAATCAAAAATTCATTAGTAATCAGCTAAACACGGTTCTTACATAAACTGTTATTTTGTTTAAATTATGCGTTTTGTTTAAAAAGTATCATTGAAGATTTTGACCTCGCGCGTATAAAATAATTAGTATAATAGCAATTATGTGCATTTAGTGTATAAGGTACATCAACATTAGTGTATAAAAAGTTTTTAGTATACAAACATAGAAGGACGCGGATTCGGTTTTTAAAATGATAAATAAAAATGCGTTACGAGTTTAAGATAAATATTTTATAGAAGAATACATTTTATTTACAATATACGTCTTTTGCAAGGAGGTCTAATAGAAAATTCATGAATGCTTTTGAATCCCTATGAAAAATGTTTAAATCAAGATAGTTTAGCTGTGATATTCTCTCAGATTAACGAGTACAATAAAAGCTACCTCCCGTTTTAAAATGTTATTTTTAGTTCATTCCATTTAAGAAATTTATTAACAGATATTAAAGACATAGTTGTATTAAAAAGCTATAGAGCTAAAAACTCAATTTAATTGTAATCAAGTGAAAATGGTCATTTATTTCCGTTCTAACCGCAACTGGTAAACTTATGCTAAACAGGCACCAAAATTATCAGTCATTTAAAAAGGTAATGAAGAAAATTATAAAATCACAAAAACCATCAAAATATCAAAAGATATCCACTTATGCGATACTACTAATAACATTTTTGGCAAAAATAAGTTTTTTCTACATCTAATATTAATAGCTTGAAAAAATAGATATGTAAATCAAATTAATTAAAAATTAATTAAAATACTTTTAGTCAAAGAATAATTAGATATCTACGGCCAACATCTAAATAATACAGAGGATTTAATTTTAATTATACATCATAAAACAAAATAAGGTTCAACTTAATAATCATAAGAATGTTAAAGAGGACTTCAAAATTATGAATTAAAATGTAATTAGTATTTCTCTACAAAGGCAAAGAATAATTATTTTAATTATTTCGAATGAAAAAAATATTTTAATAATGTGGGAGTTAAAGAAGATGCGGGATTCATGAATTTAGAAAAGTAATGTATAAGTAGGCACTGTTCCCTAAACTTCTATAAGTATAATAAATAATTGTATTTCTTAAAATTACTTCCATATAGAGTGACGAAAATTAAATTGTAATGTATTCTGATGTTAAAGTCGTAAAATATAATTAATTAAATGTCGTAAAACTTAGTTAATTGAATGGAAGAAAATATGCATCTTAAAAGAAATATGCTTATAATCAAATGCCAACTCTCAACATAATTTTATTTTGAAATCCTTTTTTACGATTTAATAAAAAACTGAGCCCATTTAAACTATACTTATAAAACCGTTAGAAGAAACATGAAGTAATATTAAATTTTCCATGCGGAAAACCTTATTTAGAATTTGAAATAATTTACAGTATCTGATTTTATTCATTGATAACGAATTCAGCAAATCCAATACAAAACTAATATTTCAGTACACGTTAGGAATAATTATATTTTATTTAAAATTTGTCAAATTGAAATGTGAAACTAACTACGGAAAACGCAGTTAATCAGCACAAATACCCGTGAATCAAATATTCAAAATTTAATTGTCTAATTGAAATGCGAAATTGACGCTGAGAGAATACGATTTACCTAATTTTCCTAGTGCCTAGTTTTCATATGTATCTCGCACTACTTGTTTATTCCTACTGCTTTACTTCTGCCATTGAGCGTAGCTCAATTTTCCTGAAATTTAGTTTAAAATTTGTTTGTGTAAAACGAAAATTAAGTTTTGAATTATAATTACTGTTTGGAAGGTTATACCTTAGACGGAAATAAATTTAATCATTATAACAATAATATTTAAATTATTCATATAAAGGTAACATTGCAAAATGTACGCTAAAGAGTTATCACCATTTAAGAAATAAAACTTATGACGCGCCCAGTATACTCCCTTAATTCCTACGAATTTACTATAAAAATAGATCTGGTTTCTAACACACTCTGTATATCAAATATGTATAGTACTACTAAAACGGGAAACGAAAACAAAATTTAAGATTAAGTTGTTTCGCCACTTCTTTAACTTCCACTCTGTAGAATTGGAAAATAATTTTAGGATATGTTCTTTTTCCAAGCTTGTTTCAGATGCTATTGAAAAATAGAAAATATTTCAAAAAATGTCTTTATGGTCTTCAACTTTGAAATCAACAGAGAAGTCTGTTTTCAATATAAAAGCTTTATTAAGGAAGACCATATTCAATATATAAGAGCCAGAATTTAAATGTTAAAATATTATTCAGTCTTTATTTAACCAATTTTTCTACTGGTGTGTGAATATATTAATTTTTATATAGTTTTACAAAAACGTTTTAATACATTTTCAATTTCATTTTTATTGCCACCAAATTGTTAATTAAAAGTTTAAATTTCGAAAGTTAAATTAAGTCTGGCTTCAGTGTATTGTTACCGGTTACCAAATGATTAATTCAACAGATTTTTTTTTAAATTCAAACCTGCAATTAAATAATGAGTCAGGCAAATTGTTCTTTGAAAACAAAAAATAAAGGTTTTATTTGTGTAGGTACATCTTTTCCAAAAATAATGACAATTGACGGTATTTTAATATGTATTAGAAATTTTTTAATTTAGTTCCATTAGGAACATAGATAAAGAAATAAAAAATAGAAAGATTAATGGAAAACGAATTTCGTTAAAAAAATATCGGTAACAAAAAAATTTCAAATTAAAATACGAGTAGTAAATTGAAAAGAATTTAAGCCAAAAAGAATACAATGTTGGAAATGACTTGTATATAAAAACATTTTATCGATGAAACCACACTTTTATCTCAGTGGTTGGTGAGTATTCTGAATTATTATTCGAAAACGTGGTAAATTTGAAAAACGATAAAAAATATAATTTTTCTAGATTTTATTTTACTGTATAAACTTTCTCGCCGTAGCTGTTGAATAATCCTGCTTTAATTAGAGCTTGTTAAGTTCCTCTAGATTAAAATGTCATGTGGGTGATACGCTACTGTCTAAAAGTGGTGGATGCAAATCCACATTGAAGAGGAATACTAGAAACGTATTAATTTACGGGATTCCGTCTTAGGCGAGAGGTTTTTGTTTTTGTAGTACCTAGTTTCACGAAAGCTGGAGGTATTATTGTGTGGAATTTCTACAAAGCGATTAAAATTCTATTTGTTTGGCAGTTCTGAAGCCTTTAGTGAGATTAAGATGTTGAAATTGAAGTTTAAATGTAATTCGTAATTTGATTTTGATGATTTCGTTTCGCAAAGTTAGAGAGCGTTGTTGTAGTAAAGAGGGTGACTAATCCGGGTCAAATGGGGATTTTTCCAATATTAATAAAACTTGGAAACTTGAGAAATATACAGTGAGCTTTCAAAATATATTTATTAACTACTTAAGGAGAATTTTATTAGAGAAAACTGTTTTCGCCAAAATAGTGTCTAAAAATATAATTTAAATAACTATTTTTTTTAAATGCATCTAGTTAACGCTAGTTTTTTTAATTGGTTTTTACTAAAATATCCAGTTATTTAAATTTATGTATTCAATTTTAATGCAAACCAATTAGTTCAACAAATATTTGACATAAATTATTTAGTTCCTTTTTAAAATGGTACCTAAACCAAATAATTTAGCAACTGATACTAAAAGCACACTGTAACGTATACTAAGACTTAATCAAAACAAATATATAAATAAAAATATTCTCCTATGTGTTTTAATGTCCTTTAATTCCAAACTACAGTTTTGGAAATATCTTAAGTCATAAATCCATTGCATTTACTGAAAAGAGCTTAGTTAGTTTGAACCCGTGATTTAAATCACAATTTATAGCAAGTTTGGAGGAACCTTCATTAATTATGGTCGAGAATTGGAGATACATTTCGAAATACGAAGAACCAATTTTGTTTTATAGAACAGAAACCAAATTATGGTTTAAAACGAAGCTATTTAAAGCCAATAGGTATGGAACCTTGCGGAGGACTTTTACCGATAAAAAAAATATATGTGGATGAATAAGAAAAGGGGAAAAGGAGTGCTGTAAGTTCCTTTCAACCTATAATAGTGTATGCAAACGTATGTAAAGAATGAGTCACAACTATCGGGACATAGAATCAGCCTAAGTTATTTGAACTAAAATGTCTGGGTTGAACCAAATATGCCTTAATAAAATGTTGCTGCGGTAAAACATAATGGTCGTATAGTATAGTTTTTTCGTTTTTTGGTAATAATATCACAATATATTTATAAATTAATTGTCATGAAGTTTGGCACAAAATTGACAAGGAATTTTATTTTATATTTTGATATAGAGAGTAATAATTTGTTTTTTCGAAATTTTTTAGTAATTTAGATTAGAAAACATAACATAAGCATCATATGTCTGGTTTCGATAAAAACGCAAACAATTTTTCAAATAACTCTTAGTGTAATTTTGGATAACATTCCTTGTCTAAAGTTATGCCTGTGGGCCAGGTTTGATTCTAAATATATGAATATGTTAATATGGAATTATTACCAAACAACGAAAAATATTTCAACTTTACCATTATATATATTTTGCTACAGCAACATTTTATTAAAGCATATTTGGTCCAACCCTCATACTTTGCTCAAAATAACCTGCGTTTCCTCTGTCTCAATAATTATGACTAACCCTGGGTAAATACCGTAATTAATTAATTAAATTTAAAAAGTAATTATCTCTGCTTAATTTTACTAATCCTTACTGCCCGTCTTTTGTGTTTTAAGTATATGACCTTAACATATACCATTCCCAGTCCAATGCAATCGAAATGTATTACTATGGTTTTAAAGTAAACATTGTTTACTAACGGGTTTAGTTCCCCAACTTTAACAGTATTGCATTTAATTTTTTAGTTAAATGAAAACATGTTTAATGATATTTTGGTAAAATGGTTCTTAATTCACGTATTTTTCTTAATAGTAATGTCTACAAGAGAAGATTCTAAAAATTTGATATAACAGATGTACAAAAGGTTCTGTAAATTGTGCCATCTAATCTAATATGTTTTGTAACTATCTGTCACCAATCTTCAAAGCGAGGTTGTTGGTTCTTTTTAAAAATATATTCAAACAATTCAACTATATAACGATAATATCTCGATTATGAACGTGTTTTGGAGAGATTTACAAACTATATTTTTTCAAGGTTCTATAAATCTCATGTTTACTGGGACTCCCTGTAGATTGGAATTTTCAATTTGACATAAACATCTACTATTATCTACTTCAACCAAAAATGTTTGGTTTAAAATTTGCATTTTATCAATAAAATAAGGAATATTATAAAAATTTTGTTAAATTTATTATATACTAAAAGATGAATAATCATCCATAAAATACCGGAGACGGATGTTTAAATACAGAAATATAAACCTTTCAAACAATAATCCAATAAAAATTCTCTTAGTTCACAATACGATTAAATTAAATATTGACACAAAAATTAACAAAACATTTTTCGACACTTTCGCACTAATCGTCGACCGATTAAAAAATTCGATTATTTTTGGCACTATTCGTTTTCGCTTCGCTGGTAATTTTTTTCCCGTCAAGAATCATTTAAAGTGCAACACCGTCTGCTACGGTTAGAAGCCATGACCGACTGACAACGGCGACTTACTACACACTGAAGGATTTGTTTCTGTTTTACTACTATGGACTAAAACAGGGGTTCCCAAAGTTTTTCTTAGACGGGCCAATTTAATATTACCGAAATTTTTGGCGGGCCAAAAGAAACGGAATAAAATCAAAACAATAATCACGATTTTTTTTGTTTTAAATATATTTAAGTATTTCTTATTTTATTTTATTTTATTTGTAATATTTATTATTTATTTACTATTTACTTATTTATTTTTTAATAAAAACATAAATATATCATATCGATATCGCGGGCCGCACTTTGGGAACCCCTGGTTTAAAGAGTGCTGAATGCATACCTAGAACGCCAGTTTTAGCAGGGGGCTTGTCCCTAAGTTCATTTGTGCAGCTTTGGGTATTGAATGGACAGGGACGGAATCATAAACCATAACATCACAGGAAGGAATAAAAACCGAAATTCAAATACCAGATCATTAAAACAATTAATTTTGCTAAATACGACGTTTCTGAAGAATCTGAAGAATATATTATTATAATTATTATCAATCATGGAGATATTTAGAATTAACGGAATAAACATTTATGAAGAAATTAACCACAACAAAATAATATAATCGGTCCAAGTTGTGATCCATGCAAAACTCAGAGCTTTACTGGAATTTCTTGTGAACCACCTACATACGAAGGTTGCTATTTATGTATTGAGAATATAAAGAACAAACAAATTAATTTTATCGAAAATATATTCATTGCTTTTCAAACTATTCGCCTTTAAACTTTATATAATTTTGCATGCGATTGAAGCACCCTTCAAAGTACATGGTTTTTAAAGGCCACAGCCGCTCCTTCGGACGATGAAAATCATTGTCCACGCAGTTTATCTTTAATTTGTGGGAACAAGAAGAAGTGATCAGGTGCCAAGTCGGGGCTGTAAGGCGGATGACCCATCAATTGGATCTTTTGTGTGTCCAAATACTCGCTTGCTTCACTTGATGTGTGTGAGCTGGCATTGTCGTGATGCAAAATGATTCGTCATTTTGAATTGGTTTCTCTGAATTTACCGAAAACCTCTGACAACCAAATGATCGTATACCACGCTGAATTAACGGTCTTTTCTTGGCTTTTCTTCATATTAAAACACCCCAAACTTCCGATTGGCCTTTTATTTCTGGCTCATATTCATAAATCCACGATTCATCACCTGTGACGATGCTGTATACGGCTTTGGATGCACCACAGTTGTATTTTTTAATCGTTTTACGGCAATGACAGCTTTCACTGGTGTTGCCAGTTCTCAATACCTAAATAGTAACCCTCGTACATACATTGATTTGATAAATATGAATTAAATTAACTAAAAATATTTTCAATAATTTCTAATTTTTAACTTATTAAGAAGACGAGTATGTCACGAACTACCACAGTCTTTACAGTTCATCCAATGGACTGTATATGCGTTGTAACTAAGATTCATATTCTGAAACTAAAAACTAAACTAAACTAAAAACAACTTTGGTAAGGCTTCGATTGAGTTCATAAGTTGAGAAAACTATATGAAATTTTGTACTAGATTAGGTTAGACTCGGAGTGGCTTTTTGTCCTATTCCATTACGACCTTTCTAGATCTATTGTGATCCTTCCTATCTTTGGGGACCATTACCTAGCGTTAGCCTTCTAATTAGGCTTGCTAGCCTGATAGCTTCTTTAAATAGCTTTCCGTGTTCGGTTTTTCTTCACCAAAGAGTTGAAACTTCAGTCGTGCTAGGCCTTCACCTTCGCATTAGTACGTGTTTCGCAGTTTCAACTTCTTCCTGACAGAACCTACAAAGCACCCTACAATGTCCCGTTGGAAAACCTACCATCCTTCTCGTCGGTTTCAGACTGTAACTTAGTAGATCTATTGTCATTTTTGTTGATGAGCTCTTAAGGAATAGTTTAGCTTGTCTTTGACCTAGAGTTTAGCTTAGCTATTTCATCAATCTTCTCGTTGTTTTTGATTTTTTGGTGCCCTGTCACTTCAGCATTAATGCAGTCTGGTATAAGTTCATTCCTTTAAATGATGCTTGGATGTCAATTTACTAAGTTCACATTTTAATAATAATCTGTTGAAGACATTTATGCAATATTAAACAATAATTATGTCATGGAACAGTAATTGTTTATTTCTAATCAATAATAAAAATAATAACGAAAAACTTACTTTAAGTAAAAGTGAACAAGTATTCGACATAGTTTCTATCAAGTTAAAAAAATTTCTTCACTTTGATTTAAAATTCTTTTTATAACTATAGTAGCATATTCGCAGTAATTTGATTTATAGCATTAATATTTTTTTGTTTTAGAATGTAATATGTGGTCCGTATCTGTTTAGTACACTTTCTGTTTTGGGTAACCCAAAAAAAATCCATAATTATTTCACAGAAAAATGACTATAAAATTAAGCAACTCAAATAAAGTATGAAATTGTTTTGTGTTACTGAGGTTTTTGACAACATCCAAATATTCTTAGCAATAGGAATATTTTTGGTAAAACTAAATTTATTTCTTCTTATGAATGCAGTTTGTGGTGGACGCACTGTGCACACACATTTGTTAGTTATATCAACGATACTTTATATTTACAAATATTGAAATAACGAGTTCATAAAAAATAAAAAATTACCTTTTTCTACTTTATTACGTAGTAACTTTAAAATTATTTGTCACTGCAAATATTCAGGTTGTGCGGAACAGTAGGCAGAGCTACCGTCTGTTTGCATTAGTGAAATGTCAGAATTTAGAAAACGAGGTTAGGCATTTTAATGCAAGTACCAATCTACTTACTGTAAAATTAAATATGCCAATAAAATATTGATATAAAAAAATGTTATGCATAAATTATGCAGCTTAAAAATACACAGAAAATACATGGAACTCTATAATTCAAAACGAAGTTTATAACAGCGATTAGCAAAATAATGAGATGTATAACGATATAGAAAGTACTAAGCCAGTCAAGTTGGGACTAAAAACGAAGAATTGGTAATTGTAATTCTGCTCAGTTTTCGAGGATTTGTAGAAATTATTGTTACATAAAGTATATATGTTTTATTATTTATTCTGATATTAATAACGCATATATACAGATCTACTGGACAAATTGTAAAAAGTTAGATCAACGTATATCAGATAGACTTATAACATTAGTTACATGTTGTTTCTTAGTATAGTTTCTACAGAAAAGCAAATAATACAAATATTATCCCAACGGATAAAAACTGAGTTTTTGAAAAGATTTTTACAAAGATGCATCCATCAGCTATTCTAGGTTAAGTAAAAATTTTTTTAAGGATATTAAACATTGTAAAAAATTTTTGAAACGATAAATTGAAGAGTTTTAAAAGTGAGAATTAAAGCTTTTATGAATCAAAATATGTTATTAAATTTTAATATTTATATTAATATATATAAAAATGAAATCTTTTGTATACTTTTAAATCAGATTTATTCATAGAAGGGTATCATAGATTAATATATGGCATTCTGTAACGATTTTATTAATATCCAATAATAATATCTTATAGGCTATGAACTAGATGACAAGGTAGTAAAAGTTTTAAAGAAAAACTTTCTTTACACCGTATTATTTCTACTAATTCCATCAATTTAATATTCCTCCTATTAAAAAAATGAAATATTTTACCCAACTTTTATCATACTTTTAATAAAATAATACTATAAGTAACTCGTTACTATTCTAGATTTTAATAATATTTTCGCTCGTCCTGTGGCTTATAAGTTATGTGAATTTGAAGAAGTGCAAGATGTTATTTATTATTTACTTACCTTATCATTTGTTTTTAAATATTTTTTTTTCGTAGACAATACGCACTTGTTTTGAAAAGGGACTTACCTGTAACAAAAAAAAAGAATTTAAATAATTTCCTTCAATATAATCGTTGATAATTATTAACTGATTAAATGTGTATGTTTAATTAGTATTCATGGAATGTTGTACCGCTTGAAATGATAAATGTCATTATGATACTAGTAAGAAGCATGCGAGAAAATATCGTTTTCATCTGAATGAAATACTGTGAAATTCAGCTAAAATACCTGCTTCTAATGCACGAGGATTATAATTTTCTGATAACAGGTGTGCAGAGACACAGTTATGATTCGAGTAAGTCCAATAAAGTAGAAGACTGGTTTTAACAATGTGATAATTGAAACAACCTAGTGGAAACTGGTCGATAAAACGAGATTTTTAATATCAAATTAAATCGGAAATGTAAAGCGAATAATTTAATGTTTCACTTGTACCTGTTACATTTTATTCCTATTTTTATTTGCATTAGCAGTTAATTGGGTGCCTCCGATATAATAATTTTAATAAAACAAATAATTTTTTTTATAATAGTTTACGCACTATGAATAAATTAATTAAATTGAATTTATTTTGAAGTCCGACTCTGTTGACGACCTTCCGCAAGTAGCTCAAGTTCGAATCCATCGCAAATTGTCAGGGGCTGGGCTTTAGTCGATTGTGTTACTACCATCACTAGACATTGGCCAAATTATTTCTTAAAATCGTGACAGAAATGTTTTGCTTTTCTTAGCATCTTCATAGTTGTGAAAGATTTTGTTAAGACAAAGATAAGTCTGTCTCTGGGGTGAAGGATATGACGGACCGGAAATTGTACTAATAAAAGGAATTTCACAAAAACTGAAACACGTTTTTGAGCAGGGGGTATAACTAAAAAGTAGAACTATACTAGGATTACCGAACAGACGTAGGAGTCACGTGAAGACCTCGCACTGTTTTGCCCGTTGAAAAAATTGCATAGATTACATTTCTATTAAAAAGTGGCTGAATTAACGAACGTTAATTGAAAACAAAATATGTACTAGATAAAAAAAACAACCTTGTGCATTTTGCTGTTTAATAGGAAAACATTTTATTAAGTAACAAATATATAAGTTCAGATATAATATTTGTATACCTATAAGAACATGCGAGTATAAATAGCATGAATGTATTTCAATTTTCCCTCTTGTATTTTGAAGTTGACATTTCGGAGGTGGAAATATCGTTCCAGTCAATTCGAGTGTTAACAGAGGACACATATTATTAGATTCCTTCTTGGTTATCTTATCATATATTATTATTCGTATTCTTTTACTCCTTTAGATTTCTGCTTAAGGTATATAACATTTATTTCTGAACCTGTAATAATTGAACAAATATTTATAAATTTACTAAAGGTTTAAGCCGTATTTATCAATTGTAGCTCGAGGTGTCAGAATTGTTTCCTAAAGTAAGTAAAATGCAATTTTAAAATTATGTTTAATAACAAGGTCAAATACGTGAAATAACATAATTTTTACTTATTATTTTGTTACCCAAATAAAAATTGTGTATAAAAGGTTTACATTTTTTGGATAATTTATTGGAAATATTTCTATGTAATATAAATTTGATAAAGTGATAAATGAATCGAATAATAAATTATAAGCGTCTAAATTAATCGACCAAATGTACGCTACTGCCTGAGAAATTAGAAGGGGAATGATTTACGAACTCAGTCAAATACTTACAAATACGTGTACGGTTGATTGAGACAACTTGATTTGGCGAGCTGAACTTCACTACCTGAGATATCTAGTGATTGTACGTGGTATACATGATATTTAAGTGCCCATTCTTATAAAGTTCTTAACATTTACAAGAATTTACATTGGATGAGCCTCGTAAATAGAGTCAAAATTTAAGATTTGCAATTTAGAAACGAAATAAAAGTGTTTTAGAAATGAGACAATTTCTGACATAAAATAAAATTTTTTATTCGTATGACAAAAAATAATCTAAAAGGTCAACCTCAAAATGAACATGTGTATAAATTACAATCAAATACAACAAAAAAAAAGATGTGAGAAAAAGCTTAAAATTATTTTACGTACATAATGTGAATAAATAAAATAAGTTTAGAAAATATTTACATGTAATATAATATACAGTGCAAATAATGTATCCAAGAAAATGTCATATTAATGTTAGGATAAAATTTGTAATTTATTCATTACTGTCAGAATCCAGTGAGGTGTCGCAGGTGTTTATTAATATTATTTTTATTATGATTGTTGTGATTATTATTATTACTATTGGTGTAACGTTCAACTGGAGTACATTTTTTATTTATTTCTTTTAAATTCATCCACTCTAAATTAGTACATCAGCCAAGTTACAATTCCCCATTTTTTCTTATTTTTTTTTTTTTTGAACAAATGAAACGTTTCCAGAAGTTCAGTCCGATAAGGTACGTTTTCCATTATCCTTAATGATGGATATTCTAAATTAAGGATTAATTGTTTACTAATCCATTTTCTAAACATATTGATGTTCACTTCACCGTGATAATTAATCGCCAAAAATTTTGGTGAAAAGACCAAACTTCCTTTTGAAGCAATTCCTTTACAAAAATCAGAATGAACTCTATTTGGTTTACGAATATTTTTAATATTATCTTGCCAAGACCTAATATTATTTCTCTTGGAATAAATCCAAGACTCATCCAAAGAAATAACATCCTTTGAGTAAGCAGCGTTAATGTTTTCGATATATTTACGGAGAAAGCATGTTCTAAAGTTTGATTTATTAATAATCTTCAATTGTTATCCTTTTTATACTTAAAACTAAATTCCTTTAATGAAATATATATATAATCTATTTATTCTTTAATTCGGTATTGGAAATATTTAAGGTAACATGTTTTTCTAAAAATAAATAAAATGTAATTATGAAATCGAAGGAAACTCAAAATCTTGCCACAAAAATTATTTATTTAGCTTGACTGACAACTAGTTTCGACCTAACACGGTCATCATCAAGTCACAAATAAATAAGAAGATAACAAATTTCAATTATACAAAATACACCGCAGACTTCAGTGTGAAGTGAAATTACAAATAATAAATTAAATTAAATTTACATAAGGTTACCACTGACAAACTCAGTGATAAACTTAAATTTAAAATTCAGGTCAAAAATTTAAAATTGAAAGTTAAACTAATACTAACTAGAGAGAGCCAAGTGTGTGCTGCTTAAAGAACAGGCCAACAAGACAGAAAGTTTGCGAAAAACGTTCACAATCAGCCCAAAAACGTAAAGATCAGGAAAGGGAAGTGATAAAAGGACAAACAGTTGGGGTTAAAAAACTGAAAAAAGGAAGGAACCCCAGACTGTGCTGAAAAACAAGTAGGGTAGTAGCAAACAACAGTCTTACAAGCAATAATAAGCCAGAGACCGTTGTAAAGAAAACCCCTATTAGAGGGGAAGGAAAGAAACCAGGATCATGGAAACAAGAATTAAACCGAAGTGACTTCAGCCACCCAACTACCCTCCACGTCTCACTTCCAATATAAAATGAAGAAACGTGATTGAAGATAAAGGTAAGGAAAATCAATGGAATAAAGTTCCACCACCATGAGGGGCAAAGGTAAAGAGCCCTTCAGAAAGGTGGAAACAGGAAGCCCACCAAAAGTGGGGAGATACTAGTAAACATGAAAATTAAAGAAAAGAAATGTGCCAAAATGGCAACCAAAGTAAAAAGAACGATCAAACAGAAAACAGCACTGATGGCGGCGTCTCACTAGGTTAGAAACCCTTTTATTTATTTGTAACCTGATGATGACCGTGTTAGGTCGAAACTAGTTGTCAGACAAGATAAATAAATAATTTTTGTGGCAAGATTTTGAGTTTCCTTCGATATCATCATACGTACCACATTTGAGTTAGATGGATAACCTATTATAAAATGTAATTACAACCATTACATTACACTCGTATTGGACAGATTTTTTTAAAAACAATTAACTGTTCTAAATGTCATCTAATCCGTTTTTCTAATTAAAACTACTCTAACAAATTAGTAGACATTACTTGCACATTAACGATTCTCGAAACTTAATTTGTATAGGACGGATTAAAATGTACGCACTCAATGGCACACCTTTAATTGATCTTAGTGGCTACTATTATGGTCAGTAGCGTTTAAATTTTGAAACTCACTCAAACACAACAAAAATTTTTTACAAAAATCGCGATAAGCATCTACGAAACATAAATGTTCACTGAGCAGCAAGAAAAAAACGTTCTTAAATAATTTTTAAACGTTGACAAAATAAATTAGAAATCGTAAATTTTATTATATTCTGTTTTTTATTAAAAGAAAAAAGATATGAGAAGATTCTCTTGATATCGTCATGAATCCGTGAAGCACATATGTTTTTTCGCCAGTGTGATTATATTGAATTTGTAATTATGGTTATATTGGTATTTTCGGTAAAATCCCACGATTCTTGTTAAAATAAACGGCATTGTATTCGAGTTTGCGATTATATTTATTTTTAAGAATATAAACAATATTATATCAGCGTTATGACTCATTTCTAATTTTAGTTTTACAAAACAATTAGGGATTTGTAACTATGGCCAGTGTAGTAGATCTGTTAAATGGTAAAGAAGTGTGTCAATGAAAGTTTAACGTTTAACGTTTCTTTTCAACATATTTTTTTTTCTCAAAAAAAAAACGACGAAACTGATTCCCTAACATTTGGATAAAATATGAATTATATATTGTTTTTATAATAATAAATAATGACCGATGCGATAGATAAATAATAAATATTTTTTTTATTTTTAAATTATTATAGACTTCCACTTGTGAGAATATTTTTCCTTTGCCTAAAGAATTTCGATTTTGTAGAGGTTGAATCCCCTCGTGGATATAGATTCTTAGTTTTCTCATTAAAGTTAAGGACAGTTTAAGAGCTACAGTTATTACTTTTATATACTTTGATATTTTAATTTAATGCCCTATTTACATATAACTGTTGAAATGTATTTATTTTTTGTTTACCTACGAAAGTATTTAAATTATGGTATGTATTCAAACAAATATTATGGTTTCGGCTTGTGTAGAAATACAAAAACATATATGGAAAAAACGCTCTAGTATCTCGGTCAGTGATTCATTTCAATTATTTTTATTGCGGTTTTCATGCATCCTAAAATTGATATTTTTGACTTTTTGATGAGATCTGAGTGAAATTACAGGCAATTCAACATCAAAGATTTAACTATTTAATAATAATAACAGAATAATGAAATTCTTGCACGCTTTGTTGGCTTTTCATTAAAATTCCGAAACTGAAAATTTTGGAGGGCATTTATTTGGATCCGTTTAGTAAATTATTTCAGGGGAATTTAGATTTTGAGCAGATTTTAAATAATGCCATGTTTATCGTACAGAAAATTAGCTAGTAAATTAATCAAAAACTAAAACAAAATGTATACTTCATAACTTAATAATAAAATTTGCTACTAATGAAAAGTATACAGTGATCACTCGTGTGAGAAAAACTTTCAATATAGAAAGTACAAAAAAATTATTTCAAATAAAAGTATTGTATTCTAAATTTCCACTCTTTTGAAATATACAGGGTGATCAACTTAACTGATACTCCGTAGTTTGATATCTCCGTTATCTTGAGAAATGGAAAAAATGTTTTAAATAAAAGTTATACACAGAGTCCAGCTTCACATTTTAAAATTATTTCGTAATATACAGGATGTCTCATTCGGTCACAGCATATCAATGCTATGTTTTTTTTTTAATGAAATACTCCGTATATTTTTACATTTTTTTAATAGATTAGAATGTTTAATTTTAGAGACACTTTAATAAATATAGATTATGTATCGAGTTGCAATGTTGGATGCCTAACTTGTTAACATTCAGATAAATCATTTTAAAATTAACACATTTTTTTTTGAAAAACAAGTTATTTTTGAATAGTTCAATATTTTATCCATTATTTGAAGAAAACTAAATAAGGAAAAAAAATATTTAAAATTATCTAAACCTCCTAAAGCACTACTATCCAAAGCATTTTTTTGATTTTTGGTAGTATTTTTATTTTTGAACTTTAAAAGAATAGAAAAATTAAGCACTTTTTTATAATTTAGTAAACAACATAACATTTTTGTTTCAAAATTAGTAATTATTTATTTAAAGCTTGAACACCTTTCAAATATTTTATTTAAGGGGATGAGGTATTTTTATGCCATTGTTTAAATGACAATAGTTTGTTTTGCTGTTAATCCGCCTTATTCCTGAAATGATAAGATTTAATATTTTCATAGTTTAAATTAAATTAAAAAAAAAGTACTGAAAGTCAGTAATTAAGCATTTTCTTGGAGAAATATTTTCTATCTCTTGATTTAGTTTAGGTAATCATAAACACGAAACCATATACACTGAGTAAAAGAAACAGAGACTACGGCCTGCAAAAACCCATGAGTATTTTTAATATGAAGACCAAGTCAATTAACTCATTATTTGGTATTCTTGTTTTCAACACATCTCTAGGCATTTCAAAATATTTGGTCTAGTAACAGAGAAATTGCACCTTTTTATTGAGAATCTAGTTAATAAGAAAACCTTAAACTAACTTAAGAGCTAGAAAATAGGAATGTAGAGGGTTCTTGCCGTGCACTTGGATCATTCATCGTATTTGTCAAAAATTTGAATGAATGTCTGCAGACGTTATTAGAGCAATCAATAAAATTAAAAGCAATGTATTGAGTAACCGATTATTTGGTCCGCTTTATAGAGAAAATGAAGAAGATTACAATCACTTACTGCTACACACAGAAGTACGTTAGTTTTTTAAAGGCATTTGTCTGAACAATTTTTTCAATCTATTTGACCCAACATTGCATTTTCTTGAAGATAAAGATGAAAAATTCCACGCAAACCCGATTCATCTAAAAATGACCAGATTACTTATTTGACAACTTGTTTAAATATAATATTTAATGAAATTAATTTATAATTGGAAGGTGATAAGTAGTTAATGTGAAGAAATCATCCCAGAATCAAATCAGAAGTCAATTACCTAGGACTCCATATCAAGGCGAAAGAAAGACTTACACTGAAGGCCCACACTGAAAAAGTAACAAAATGAGGCAAATGAATTGGTTAATTTGCCAGCTCTTTCAGGAAGGTAAACTTTTACTGTACAAAGCTATACTTAATATGGACTTATGATGTAGATATATGCCACACCATGTGACTCCAAGATCTTGCAGACTTATTGATAAAAAATGATTATAAATGCTCCTCCATGGTAAGTCGTCCACCAGACCATACATGAAGATTTGGACATTCCAGTTATTACAGACAGGCCACAAAATACAGAATTGGCATGAGAACTCATCAGAGATATAACAACGAGAAAGTAGAATAAAGATTGTTGAAGAAAAACTGGTTGGATAAATAGTGGTAAGTTTTCGTTGGACATTTTTTATTTCGGTACAGCTTGACTCAATACATTTACTAACTATTTTTTGTTTTTATTTTGTTGTGTTAACGGGTAGATTGTAAATTTTGTATGAAATAAATTATGTGATGAGTTGAATTTAGAACAAAAATTGTCATAGCTACTTTTACGGAAAAACTTCTTCTGGGAAACAGGAAGTATTGCTAACTTACTGCCACCAAGTTCTTCATGTTGATTTTACGGGGCGGTTCCAATATATTTTAAACATGAATATACCAAGTTGGGTTTAAGATTCTTTTGCAAATGCAGATGCTGAAGAATCACCAAATTTGACAGAGCAATTCGTAGAACTCATAACTAACTAACTAAGTAGAATTCAAACATGGATACCAAGGGTTTTGACTTAAAAAATCAATACCGGTCTTTAGGCTCGTTTATGTGCAAAAAACAGAAATTTTTAAATATGTTTCTTTCGTCCTGTATGGCTAAACGTGGAGCAGCCAATTTACTGGCAAAAATAATGTTTCGGAGTTAATAATTTCTGATATCTCATAATTAAAATAAAATCAACTAAACAAATACAGGTTAAAATCTTGGAGTGAGAGTGGTTAGGGACGGCGTGTGTCCCAATGGGGCAGTATGATATACATTGTTCATTATCCCCCATGTCCTAAGCAACCATCCAAAATTTTAAGTTTTCGTATGAAAACTCGGTATTATAAGATTATTTGTACATATTGTACACTATTTATTTTTTCTTCATTCATTTATATATTCAAGAATGTGATGTAAGAGGGTCTAAATGTCCGCTATATTTCACTACAGTCCTGTTCCTATTGAATTACTAGATTTATGTATCTATGCAATAAGACTCTAGAAATAAACAAAAATTCGGGAAGTGGCCCGGTGTCTCTTATTAATAGAAAACTCGTCTCTTGTGATCAAAATTGCGTCCTTACAACGAATATTATAAAAAATATGTTCACAAGCTATATTAGTCAATTTAAAACAAGCATTTTGATTCACAACTATTGATTCAAAAATTTCTTGCAAAAAGTTGCCTCAGAAATGCTGTTACTGTAGAAAATAGCTAGTTTAAACATTAAAAATCTTTAAAGAAATTCCGCTTCTTATCCATTTTCTGTGATTTTAATTACTATAATGACTCGTCTCTTATAAGGAAGTAAGATTTTGATCCAGTAACCAGCAATTAAGATGAACCTGATACTTGATTAATTCAGTGGTTAGAAATTGATTTTTTGTTGCTAATCAATTCTCGTGAAATGTGTGAATCACTTTTTGCCTGTTAACGAGGCTGATATTAATATATTCTCCAACATTTCATGAATATTCAGATCAGAACTAGAGGTGGTGTCTTACTTAGTTTTAAGTCGAGCAGAGACATAAATGTTGTTAAGTTTAATTGCTGAAAATTATATTCGCGAGGGTGACTTATTAATAGGAAAAACTTAATTTAGAGGGCGATTTTAAATAAAACATTCTTCCAATTACTCTATGGAATACCAGATATGTAAGCCGTAGATCATTTCAAGGACCAGGAATTCAATAATAGTAAATAGATGATTCTCACACACATCTTTAATTAGTTAATACATAATTTCTTGATTGTTAATTAGTGTCAATAAGCTGTTAATAAGAAGATAAATTTAAAAGGACCGTTAACATTTCTTTTTTCAAATAAAACATTTTTATCAGCGTACATTGACACGTTTGACAATACCGTAGCGTAAATGTTTCTGTTTTTTAACAATTTTTTTATGTTTAGCTCTTGCAATTTATGCCGTTTTTTATTCATGCTTCGGGAACACTGGTATCTATTTGTTGATTTGTATTTTTGCAGATGTGGAAATTTTTAAATGTACAGGTCCATGTATGATGCAGCAAAAACAAAAGCCAGCACTAAATAAAGGTTTTTATCGTGGCCCTAATAATTAAAGCGGGCTTTTTTGGAATCACAACGTTATGCATTTGCCCGGCTTTGTACCTTGTTTTGTTTGTCAAGCTATAGTAGTCAAATATTTTCCGCTGATAAATTTCATAAGCTATTTTCACCTAATTTGTAAACAAAATTATACATGAAATATATTTAATTTATTTTTGAATTGGGAGAAATATGTATATTAAGAATAGAATGTCCAGGTGCAGAATGATGCTCCGTCTACTATTGATTTTTCTCATTTCAGAGAAAACTTTTGGTAAACAAATAGTAGTGTACCACTCAGCATTCATCACTGTTCACTTCGAAACGCTTTGACTTCATTTTGAAATACCCAAAAAGATGATTGTTGTTTTGTTTTTGGTTCATAAGAATATAACCACTAACGATGTCGTAAACAAATTTTGACGTACGTGAAGGTAGCAGCTACAGAGAAAGACTAACATTTAGATATATCAGAAATTCTATTACGCGTGAAACATCCTGTTTACAATCAGGAATACTGTCTGTTGATTCTAAATGATCGAAGTTGGTAATTATAAACAAAATAAGAGGTACAGAATATATAAACAATACCTTACGTTCGGAAGTTTTCAAAATGAATATTAATGTACCTATATAAAGTTGAGTTAGCTATTATGGATGTAAATTTCTGATTACCGTTATGATTACTCTTAGACTAAACAAATATTAAATTTAAACAATGTCAATTCTCTGGATTGCGTGCTGTCTTTATTTGCATAAAATAGTTTGCAAACACTAGGTACGTTGGTATTAATATAGTACCAACTGGTAGTTTGTTAACAAATATAGGGAGCTTACCTATAACGAACATATATAAAGGATTTCAGTAGTAAGTAGAGACTTTATATTCATGGTATAGCGAAACCAAAAAAACATGTAAAAATGATTGATTACTTGATATTGTAGTCATATATGCATTTTAGATATGTGGAGTGTTACAATAAAAATTTTCAAATTTTTATCAACAATTTGAAGAGCTAGTTCATAATAATTTTAATAAATATTTTATTACAACATCTAAAATTACAATGAACAGAGTTATAAACCAATACAAACAATGAAGGAAACTTACAACTTACCAAATATAGGATCCTAGTAAGAATAATAAAAAAATGTGAATTTGCAAAGTTGATGTGTGGTAAAAAGGTTGTTATTATAAGGAAAATTTTGAAACTGAATTGATTAAAAGTTTAAAATAAAAACTTAAAATTAATAATTAGTATTAAATGATTACATAATAATTATAAACATTAATTTATTATTTTGCCTTTAAGAATCACTTTCCTCGTCCTCTTATTGACCGTGTTTATTACAAGTTTTTCTATATATTTAAACTTTATTTTCAAGTTTGTCAATCCAACTCCTTCGTTGATCGTTCATTTTAGGTTCCCTATATTTTTTTGGCCCCATCTCCTATAAAATTCAACAGATTTTATCTAAATACAATTTAATTACAGCCTTTAAAACTAACAATAACCTTTCCTCGCATTTTTGCAATGGTAAAGATGGTATACCGTTTCTTCACAAATCAGGGATTTACAAATTATCTTATGCCTCTTGTAACTCTTTTCATATTGGCCAATGTGGGTGAAGACTGGAGTGTCGCATTAAAGAACATGTTTCTTACATTAAGAAATATTCTAATTCAGATATTTGTAATACACCTTCTTCGTTTGGTAACCACATTTTATCTGAAACACATCACTCTGATAATGAACGAGTCACCTTACTTCACAACTGCAATAAAGGCTTTAGATTAAATTTCTTAGAATTTGCTGAAATTTACATTGCTTGTTCCCAATTATGTTTGTCTTAATGAACAAAAGTTAACTCAGGAACCCTACATTTTTACAAACCTTAATTTTTTTTTGCTCTTTTTTCTATAAATTTATTTAGATATTTATTTTTCAAGTTTGTTGATATGTACTAGTTTCCTAACAGGTTAAAAAAAATTTCTTCTGTGCCATTTACTTGAAGTCACCTTTACTTTTAAGTTGTATTCTTTTGTTGCCTTCTCTATTAAAAATTTTGAATCTTCTCTTTGTTTCAAATACATACACCTGACATAAACGCATGGTGTTTTAACCTTGTGAGACTTACTCTGAAGTGCGTTTTCTAGCTTCCTAATTTATCTATTTAATTGTCTGTGTTTGCCAGTGTGGCCATTTCCACGTGTTATTAATTTTATGCCTTTGGTTTTCTCCCCACTTTCAGTGGGCTTAATTTTTCCACCCGTTGCTAGGGTGTACGTTTATTACCTCGTGTATGCGAGGGTCTTGTTGTTGTTTTTCCTTTTCTTCCCTATTTTCACCTTCAATGACGTCTCTTCTGTTTTTACCGGATGCCAGACGTCTAAAGAGATTGGTTGGCTGCTTTTAAGCTCTCTTGCTTCCTTTTCTCTCCCTCCATATCTGAGAGTGGTTACTCCTACACGAGTCTCTACCCACATTATCGGTTGTATGAATTGTGTGTAGTCTTTCCTTTTCTTTTGTTTCCTACCTCAGGTTGGAATTTTATCTTTCTCTGGGTTTATTTATCTAAACCCTTTTCCATATATCTTTATTTTTCCTTATCACTATCTGAATTTCATCAGTATCTTAATCTGATGACTAAAACACTTTTGCAAACCCGTAGGTTTGTGTTTTCTACCTGGAACTTGCACTTTCAGGGCGTTACTTCTTTATTTTAAGTTTAACATTATTTTTTTCCAGTCCACATTTAATCAAATTTTAATACAACCAAAGTGTTTTAATTTAATTTTTATTTTGTATCAGAGTATACTAGAGTTTTCTTACTTTATTTAGTATTGTTGTTATTCCTATTTTTACGGGGTAAATTTAGGTTTTTGCTTATTGTAAAAATTGTTGTAATTTGTTTTCTCAATTTTAGACCTGATAATGATCCACTGAGGTCTAAACTAGTTGTCGGTTTTAATAAAGAATTTTATGTGGCTTGATTTTGGAATTTTATTGGATTTGAATTAGAAACATATTAAAAAGTAACTAAGTACTCAAAAAGTACCTTAGCAAAGATAAGGGGAAACTATGGTAAAGTACACAATAAATACACATTTATATGTCCCTCCTTATTAAATGCTGTATATACAATTTTATTTGTCGCAATGTGAAAATTAAGAATTCTAGTGTATTTGCAAATTTTGTATATACAATTACGAATGAAATTTGGTAAATATTTGACATTCTTCTTTTTGATTGTTAATTGGCAAGAGCGTTCGTGATATGTAAATAGTTCATCAATCACATATCAAAAAATGTATTAGTTGCCCTTCTTGTCCCTAGATTTAACTGATTTAAATTCGAAAAAGGGATATCTGCTTTTACATACGAATATTTGTAGCATTAAACATAAATATGCCTGGGGAATAAATATTCCTCTGAAAAGACATGGAAAGTCGAATTTTTACATCTGTTACATAAATTTTACTTAGAAAAACTTTATAGAAACAACCATTTTTCAAATGAAAACGAGAATATCTTGCTGATGTGTGACTCCTTCGAGATCTCATTCGAAATGGAATACGTCTTTCTACGAAAAACTGGACTACTCCTTTTAAATGACTCGCAGTATTTTAGAACATTTGTTTTTCACAACGTAGAAAAATCATTGTTTTGTAGCAATCAAAGAAAGATCTAAATCTTTTGAACGTAATGGTCAATAATTCATTTTTCTTAAATGTATAATTATTCTTAAAATATTGGAATATACATAATATCAGAATCACACTGACATAAAAATGTCATCCCCTGAGGTCGATTTAATTCATAAGATCTGATACTATTTCCGTGATTTTGCAAACGAGGTACCTACTCATTGAGGGCTTTAAAATACTTTTCATCTTAATTATTATTAAAATAAAAAACGATGCACTATCATTTCGAAGCTTGGTAATTTATCTTACACTTGTGCAAAAATACTTCCTTATTATTTGATATTATAACATTTATTTTGAATTGTGTGTTATGACGGTCTATAGTTGATCGAAACTATTAGCTATTTTATTTGACATGATTCAAAATCATGATTTATAAAAAAAATGATTTAAAAAAAGGTAGACACATTTGAGAGATAAAATCTGATATGACCGACAATGAATTCTCATGAGGGTCACCTCCAATAATAAATCAAAAATATTGAGGGCTCAGTGAAACGAGGCGTATTTTTGTATATAAACGGTTCTTTGTCATCAAATGTAAAACAAACAAAATGATAGAGCTATAAATTCAATTTAAAACCGGATATTTTTGGAGAAATATAGGGATCCCACTGAATTATGTTCTTGTCCCTCTTTGTATTGGCGAAGACAATAACCATCATTTATCGAAATTCCAGAGATTTAAAGAAAACGGAAAAACGAAAAAAAAAAGCTTTTAAGGTAAGCCACAAATGTTCATTTCAGAATGTTTTGGGATTGTTTTTACATAAGATACCGAAAGGGAGAAGGAGCTTTTAATGTTAATGTTGACGATTGCTTTTAAAATAGAACGTCTTACACAGAGAAAAGTAGATGGTTTATGGTTTGCACATTGCACTATGATTAGTGTTTTTCTATTTTCGATTGTAAAATCTATATTATTTCATGAATAGTTGAATTATTCATATTCATTTCATTTTTTTCGAAATATATCTCATCTCTATTTATTATGACGGAAAAGCCTTCATATAAAAAAAAAGTCAAACAATGAACTGTATTTAAATTGACACGCTTGTGTTACTCTTTTCATGCGATTGTCCGCAATTAAACTGATCGTGTCTGATTAGCTACTTACTCAAGGACCAGATTCATCACCGAGAACCGAATTTTTTTTTAAATCATGCAATAGTGCGTTTAATTTAATTAAGTAAAAACATATTTACAAAAACCAGGTATTACTGAAATACAAGTTGGGGTATATTTTTTCATTTGGTCATAACTTAGAAACTAAGTAACAAAACTTTAAATGCAGTCTATATTAGTGATTGTCGTTTATTAGGTTGTGGTCTATGATCAAAGACATTGATATTTATTGTATTAATGATTTTATATTTTTAGTATTCAATTAATCTTTTACTTAGAATCTTAAAATAGGAATGTTTAACCATATACTTTGTAATATACACATTTTCAATATATTAATGTTTAAAATGATTAGTTTACAGTTCACTGTATTCGCGTTCAAATTTCATTACATTATTGAACTGAAATTTATTAATACAATCTATGAAAAGACATACGATTTTTTAAGGGGAGTTTATTATAATCATCTACAGTTATAATAAATGGAAATTATTTACTAGCCCAATAATCTCAGCATTCTGAAACATTTTGAAAGGAAATATATTTTGAAAATGGTTGAAAAGTTTGATAAAATACATATATAGACTGTCAAAAAATGTAAAAATCAAATGTTTCGTTTAAAATAAGATAATTGTAGTCTATATCTATAGCCCAAAAAAACTTCACAAACCTGCCTAAAAATACAAATTAACAATGATACTACTTTACTTAGATCGTACTTTGACACTTCAGGTACTCTAAATACAGTTAGTTTCATCCTATTTATATCCCTTTCTTGATTTATCAAAGGTTCTAGAATATTTTTGACGTTTTTAAGAATGTTCGAGTAACTGTCACAATTGTCAATAATTAGGTTAGGTTTCTGGGTCTTTCTAAAAGTGCAATGCTATTTTGGAATCACATGGATATTGTTTTGCAATTATAATTTTTTTTTCTAATAATCTAATGAAAAAAAAACTAATTTTATTTGACGAACGTAATGTTTGTTAAAACGAACGAACCAAGCTAGTTTTGCAAACTACATGAGTCCAATAAAATATAAAATTTCATAACAAGTACTAAATTTTATCCAACCCCGTTTTAAAATAGAGAGTTGTGGGATTAAAAATGTAATAATGCTCACATCCGTACAAATAAATTGAACTTCATCATTTTACTTGAGCGTTGAATTTTTTATTGCAAATTAAGAAGAAAATGGATAATTTTGATGTAGATTTGCTTTTTGATATAGAAGAGTCAGCTACTTTAGTAATAAAACCTGTATGAAGAAGCATATATTAAATTTGAAAAATGATGTCAAGAGAAAGGAGTAAAAAATGTTTGTGAAAAGATTCTGTTGGCATACTAACTATACAACATCTACAGTATGGAGTATCTACTCAATGTTGAAGGCAGAATTAAATAAATGTAAAAAGATACACTGGCATTCAAAAATATATTGAGTTACCTAAAATGAAAAAGACAGTTCTGAGAAATGAGGTTTCTAAATGTCACAAATGTATTTAAAATTTGATAAACGGTACCTATCCATTTAATCTAGTCTTTATGCGTTTAATAAATTATTAAAATAACTTTCAAACATCGTATGATACAACCCTAACTATTTTATGCTAGGGAGAAGTGCATCCTATTCAACCTAGTATTATGCGGAGTATATTATGTATTTTCATTCAGAATTACTACAGGGAAGTTGCTATTCCTATTGTTTCTCCTTTTTTTTCTCATTTTTAAGGTGTGATAATTAAAAATGTTCATGCGAAATTCCAACGCATTCAAATCCTTCTATACAAATTATAACAAATGAACGAATCCCCTTTCAGGTAGCTGTGGAATTGCATATTCTGTTAGAATTCAATTTTCAACAATATCTTCTATTCGGTCGGTTTTGTAGCACCCATATATATCGCGTATGAAGTAATGAACATTGTAACTATACAGGAACGGTAAGTTATTTTTAAAATAATATATGCGCTCTACATTCCATTGATTACGCGTGTAATCCGAGCAGAATAAACCTTTTATCAGCTTCTGTTTGTTGGTAGTATACATAACATACGTATCAACTTGAAAATGTAGAACACTGTGGCATTAATAAAATTGGAGTTGGAATCTGATATGTCTGTCAGGCGTGGCTGTTTCTAAGTGTTCTTAGATACAATGTGTTAGAAGTAGTAGTTGCAGTTACTTCTTGAAATCATATTCCCAAGTACATTTCCCAAATAGATAACTAAAGGTGAGAAAAACGAATTAGGTAACGTTTTACGGACAAAAATTTAAATCTTTAAAAAACATACGATTTTTTGTTAATGTTTTATATTTGTTTATTATCAAGATCTTTGCAATAAAAGTCAAATTCATCCAAAAAATTACATTTTCATAAAACTTTTTTTTTCACTGTTTGATGCTCATGAAAATGAAAATCTATTTCGCAAAATTAACAAAAAGATGAATTTTCGAAAGTTAATATAAA
The DNA here is from genome assembly GCA_951812935.1 of Hermaeophaga mercurialis. Taxonomy (NCBI): domain Eukaryota; kingdom Metazoa; phylum Arthropoda; class Insecta; order Coleoptera; family Chrysomelidae; genus Hermaeophaga; species Hermaeophaga mercurialis. The sequence continues at coordinate 28,509,284 of OX638362.1, read as the reverse complement.
ACGGCCTTTTCAACAATATTAGTGGAAAATCCCAAGTTTTGGGGATGAAAACCCACATTTAGAGGAGCAAACTAGTTTTGAGAAAAAATGTTTAAAAAATGCCAAAGGAGAAAGAATATAAATATAGAAGAAATGAAGAAGTGAATGAAAATAGCAGCGGAAGTGAGGAAAGATCACGGAGTGAACTCAGAAGAAAGGAAGTAGAGGGTTCAGTAGATCTTAGAGAAAAATATAGAGAAGAACTAAATGTTAAGCTTTGGAGCGATTAAATTGCTGAAATGATGAATTTAAAAACGGGAGAAAGTGGAAAAAACATTAGTTATTACTAAAGAAAATGACCAACGTAACGTAAAATAGTCTTGGTAGGATTCTGGAACAAACAAGAAAATTAAGGTAAAAGAATAAAAATTTCAAAAACAAAAGGCAACCCCTTATTATTATTATTATTATTATTATTATCTGTATATAAATATACGCGAAGTTAAAAGACCAAATAACATTTTGTAAGAGAAATTTTGAGTAAAAGTGCACAAACAGAGAAATAAATTATGAACTAAACGATATCTTGGAGAGTGTCATCGTAGCTAATATTTCCACTTAAAAAGTTATTTACAGTTCATGTTATATGTAATATGTATGTATATCATTTCGTGATGCTAAAATTTTTATTCGCAAATAACTACAAACTACAAGTAGTTCCATGTACCTTAGGTCAAGATTATAATATCGGAATCTATTAGTTATCGGTTATTTATTGATACTCTCCTCTATCATCTTGTACTTTTATTTCATAAACCAGCTGATAAAAGCATTTGAATTGAACTCTCATTCCAAGCAATTCTATAATAGAATATTCTGTAACAAGGTTAGAATGCAAAAATTCGATACGAGTGGAACGTTAAGAAAGCAAGCGCCAGCGAACGTGAGGAACCACTAATATCGAATTTTGTTATTCTAACCGAGTAACAGACTATATTTTCTGCACGCCCACAAATTTACTCGATTTTTCAGTCATTATTTTATTAGAATTAAAATTTGTTATTACGACGCCGCCATTTACATCTGTCGTTGACAATTTTGACATCAATGGCTATCGATATTGTCGCATCCATGGCTATCGACATTGCCTGAAAATCAATTATTACAACGCCGCCATTTGCATCTGGGCATTTGACATTGACAGTTTTGACATCCATGACTGTCGATATTGTTTAGAGCAAGTAAGGAATTTAAATAACATCACTTGTTATGGAATGAAAATACATGCAAAACACATACGAAGCAAGTGTTTCGGAATAAATATTCTCCCTCAAGAGTGAGAATGCTTATATTCTATTATTAAAAATGATTTTGGAATTAGCATATTCCATTAATGGACGTGGAGAAAGACATTTATCATATTCAGTTGCTTATCAATAAAGTTGATAATACTCAATAACGTTTCCCGCTGACTAAAATCAACAAGAGAGTTAGAGATAAAGCCCAAGAAAATACTAACATACAGACAGAAAACGGAAAATAAAAAGCTGATAACCGAAGCCTGGATAATATTTCATTTCCTTTAGATGGAAACCCACATTTCCATTCATTCCCAGCCAATCCGCGCGGATATCGGTTACAATCCAGGTTTTGAAAATTAAAAGCTTTGTTCGTTACGTAACAAATACTCCGTTCGAAGGGATTCGGCAGGGCCGTTTCTAATAACCTTATGGGTTCATAATTTTTTGTCTGTGACTACACTCATGTGATTAGATAATCAACAAAATCAATACCACAAAAGCAATTTAGTTTTTTAATTTTACTACTTTCGGCCACTTAGGGTTGTCTTCAACCAAAAAATGTATACATTTAATATCCTTAATATCTGTATCGGAATGGTACACTCTTTTATAAATTTACGATTTTTGTTCTCATCGGAAATGTGATATTCAAAATTTTTTACTAGAGCAGTTCTAATTTGAATACTTGAACTATCAATGTGATTTATAAATTCAAATTAAAAATTACAATTTTCTGGGTACGGCCCTGAGCTCTCCATTTATGTTTCCGTTTATGAATACGTATATACGCAATCCGAATAGGGAATGAGCAAAGAGATGATCTTTGTGCTTTTTTTGTTGTTCCAGCGTAATTTGTAAGTTACGGAAGCTACAAAATTATGACCTTTTAGTTTCAAAACATTCATGTTTGCATTGATTTAGGGATCTGAATGAATGGGTCGATATCAGGGTTATATATTTTTTAAAATGTGTCATTTAAAAAACTCAAAATATCAATAATTAATAGCTACATTTTTAAGAAAATAAACGTACGTAAAGAAAAAATGTATTTACTATAATCTAATGTATTTTTTCTGTTTCCATTAATTTTTGTGTGTTGTCTATGTAGGTAACTAATCTCTTAAACCTTTTGAAAATTGAAAAGAAATCAGTACAAAAATTAATCATATAATTGAAAGCCAACTACAATTAGTGGCTTATTAAAATAATATTTTAATATTCTTAATTAAACTGGAGTAAAGCTAGTCGACATAAACGTTTAATTAATTTTCGGAAACATGTGCATACATAGTTAACGTTAAAAATATTTTAATAAAAGTCAGTAGAAAACGGTGATATCTAGGCTAATGAATTCTTACAAAATGTAAAAGGGTTTTCATACATACATTTTTTACTGAACCAGCTTATGAATAAAAAATTTTTCAAACAAAAATCGAATAATTTCGGGACAATAAAGTTGACTGGATTGGGAATATTTACATTTAAAAAACATAATATATCTAACACCCTACATAATTTATGTACAACACGTCCTGTTTGTTCAAAACACACGAAATCCATTAAGCACACTGGTATACTAACGGTTAAATTATTAATAGAATCTGCCGAATTTAACAGGTAGCCAATAAATACACTACAGAAGAACCAGTATTCGATATGCAGCATTAAATATTGATACATTCATTAAATGTCGATAACAGGGTGGATAACTGTAAAATATGAAAACAATGTATTTCTAATAATAATATTCCTGAGTTAACCGTTAACCTATTCTCGGTCAACTTGAAACCTTCACCTTGGACTAGTAGACAGTTTAGCACATTAACATACAGAGTGAGTTTTAAGTATGTAACACCTCAATTATCTCGGAAATAGCTTGCAAGATTTTTATAAATTTTGGATTGTGAGGGTTTTGTAATTCGGCCGATTTATGGTAGTATTTACATTGTTCTCATACCTTCCATTTTTTTTTAGAAATATAATGAACTTTTGTTATTTCAAACGTATATTTTTTTCTTTTTGAAGTCCTTAAAAAAATACTTATTTTTCATGTAATATTACCTATACCTAAATGCCATAATTTCGGAGTTATAGCTAAATTTACATTATATCCGCCCAAGTTAAAATAATACATTAAGATGGCTGTGGTTGAATAGACTTGTTTGATTTGAATAATCTTTAATAATTTATATCCTAACAAAAATCCCATAACAAGGTCTACCGTCAATATCTTAGTAAAAAAGTGGTGCAGTAAAAAGTTTATCCAAATCATGGGGTAGGAAACCTACAACAACTGAAGACAAATCTTTAGATATTTGTGTCGTGTTAAAAGAAGGTCCACATTTAAATGGAAAAGATAAAGTAAAGGCGGTTACAGCAGATGCTCAAAATGTTGTCCGTTTACTTCAATACAACAAGCCATTCGATCTTTAAAACTTTGCAATACATTTTGCAACATGCCTGACTGCTCAATTCTTTTTATCTCTACGTGATCCTATCTTTTAATTCCTGAATATTGGCAGGTTTTGTTTTTTAAACGGTGTTTTTTAAGTGACCCTATAGGAAATAGTCTAAAGGATTCATATCGGGTGATCGAGGGGGCCAATCGATAAAACAACATGGAAACATATTATTTAGGTAAACTTTTTTATCAACTTACTCACAGTAGATCTTGTTATGGTATTTCGGTTAGGATATAAATTATTAAAGACATTTCACGTTTGTTGTTGACTTCTACGCATATCACCATATCCTAATATTATTAAAATCTAAATTAGTTCCATTTCAGAAAAACGATCCATTGTGACTTTCAATAAACACCAACAATAATAGTTTATTGAAACGTCAAAGTTGTTATTGTTGCAGTCATAGCTATCTCAATGTATTAATTTAAATTGTGCGAATATAATGTAAATTTAGCTATAACTCCGAAATTGTGGCATTTAGGTATAGGGAATATTACATGAAAAATATGCAGTATTTTCTTCTTCTTCTTCTTAAAGTGCCATGCAGATTCCTGCTTAGGCGTCCACCGTTTCTCTCATCATATGATTCTATTGATTGCAGCATTTTGTAGTGCCTGGAAATCCCGTATTCCTGTCCATTGTCTTATGTTTCGTAGCCAGGATAGTTTTCTTCTACCTATTCCTCTTTTTCCTCCTTCTATTTTACCTGGAGAATAAGACGTTGGAAATGATAACGTTCTCGCGCAGTATGTGTCCAAGGTAGCCAGTTTTTCTTCTTTTGATGTTTTCGAAAAGTTCACGGTCTACCAAACCAACTCTTCTCAGTATGTCCTCGTTCGTTACATGATCAACCCACGATACTCTCAGCATCCGTCGCAGGGTCCACATCTCGAAGGCTTCAACTTTGTTGATAAGTGCTGTTTTCAATTTCCATGCCTCGACTCCGTACAAGAGAACGGACCAGACGTAGCACTTTACCATCCTATATCTGAGACTGAGATTTTCAGACCCAATCTTTGACTTTCTTCATTGACCTTATCTAGTAGAGTTTGTAGATCATTTGCACTATCCGCTAATATCACGGTATCATCCGCATATCGAATATTGTTGATGGGAATTCCGTTTACTTTAATGCCCATTTTCTAAGGACTTCAAAAAGAAAAAAATATACAGGGTGATCCATTTGAACTAACAAAGTTCATTATATTTCCAGAATAACGGAAGATCTGACAACAATGCAAATACTACCATAAGATCGGCCGTATTATAAAACCCTCACAAATCAAAATTTATAAAAATCGTGCAAGCCAATTCCGAGATAATTGAGGCGTTCCATACTTAAAACTCACTCTGTATATTGTATTTCTAAGGTTCAAAAACTATTCTGAATCTACTTTATTATACTAAGATCATACCTTTATTCTAAAGTACTTAACACTTCCATAATTAAATTAAACTGACGACTTAATCTAAAAACATTAGAGTGAAACATCCTGTAGAGTTTTAGATGTCGATCACATCTATATTCACGATAGAATAGAAGCACCTGTTAATATGCATAGACTATAAATCATAGAACCTGTTTAGCAAATATGTATATATGTCTATATAAAGCCTCTGAAATATGTATATGAGCTTTGCAGTTATGTCAATAATTTCCAATCATTACTTCATTATAATTCGAGAAGATTTAAAATACAACGATAATCAAATTCAATTATTATTGATAAAATTTGACTTACCGGGTGATGTCTTCGGCGCTGATAGCTCTAGGAGTAGATGGTGGGTGATGTAACGCCAAATTTGACGAATGTGCAGAGTGTACAGAGTCCGCGTAACCATGTGACACTTTCGTCGCTGTAACAAAATATTTAGACGGTCTTAAAGAATGTACATTTATTCCATGTCAACGATAGCTAAAACAATTGGATCTATATTGAGGTTATGCCAATTTATAACAACTAGATCGTTTCTAAATATCAATCTGACTTATTGATTATATCTTTCAGTCATTAGATAGGTCTAGTGCCAGATGTGGTTAAATTAAATTACTCGAAAGCCTTTGATCCTTGCATCATGTTCTTGTTTGTATAAATGTACCAGTTATGTCAATTTTCAATCATTTGCAGACGATACTCAATTATACCTTTTATTTGATCAAATATTCCAAAACAGAGCAACCACCGAATTATTAAATAATCATTTATCGTCTATTGAACAATATATACCCTCTGAGTCACAGCCTTATATTAATTGCTGGAAATTGTAGTATAATGCTATTTTCTAATATATAATAAATATATGTATCATTTAGATACCTTCAAAGTTAACGTTAACAATAAAAACTTAAAAATGAATTCTCCATGTAAAAATCTTGGGATAATCTTTAATTATAGGTTGAGTTTTAAGGAGAATGTCTGCTTTATCGACAACGTAATGTTTTAACTTTATTGTTAGTAAAAAAACTTTGCCAATAATTAGTTTTATCTATTTTAAATTATGGTATTACTCTATTCTTTCCATGTCTACTTTAACGATTGCCGGTATGTTACTATCGAATTGAATGGAACGATGTTTCTGATGTTCCCACCACGACGTATCTCTACTTCAAAATATTAGTAGTAGGTTCTCTCTCTTTCATAACGCTTACTTTATCACTCGCATGGATTCGTGTATGACCTCAAATATTCAGACCAAATCTGTATAATAAAGGCTCATTATTATAATTATCTAGTGAAGAGAAATGAATCACAGAATCGATTTTGTTATCAATCTTTGGTTTATATCGCGAGATGGAAGAAAAGTGCATTGTTCTATGGATTTTTTACAAAACTTTGATTTTCTTTGTCACCTTTATGTTGACATAATCATTTTATTAATTGTTGTGAAGTATGAACATAAAAAGAAGGGTGTGGCATCCAACAGGCTCTAGAAAATAACGGCACCCCTTGGGGAGTGTCGAATTAGCAATTTCGGACTTATTCATAGTACGCCAAAGTTTGAGTTAATTGTAAAGCATTTACAAAACTCGTTCCTTATAAAAGAGGCTAATATTAAAGGGTAGTTCGGTATATCAGACCGACTTTTATATCTTAATAAATAAATATGAATTTTTTTTAATTTTGGGGAATTCATACGAGATTTTCGGTTTCCGTAGAAGAGAATACTCTGTATATTTTTTATATTTTAATTCCACGGGTGAGAATACATACAATCGTTTGTTCCCTCTACGGCGTAGTTTAAAAAACTTAAATTCAAATCGCAAAATAATTCTTCCTGAAAATAACTGTACTCAATTTATTGGAGATTATATTAATTCATGTGTGTTTTTTATCGTGTTCTAAAAAAATATTTTATTTGAGACGAAACATCTAACGATCTATTCATTTTCTAGTACCAATTTATACAATTATGTACGTAATGTCGATATTTCTATTGAAGTACATGTAGAAAATTTAAGAAAACTCAGATTGGGAGATACCTAAAATCTTTATTGGGTTTTATGAATTAAAAAAAGACTAAAATAATTGGGCAAAATAATAATTTAACAGAAAAATTAAAATATAATTAGTACTCTTTGTCGATATAACATAAAAGAGACACAGCGGACACTTTATTTCTAAGATAATAATTATGTGTATCGTTGACATTGTTATTAATTAAGAAAATTCGAAAAGGAATGTGATACTTCATCTAATTTTTATATCCTTTTTAATGTAAACCGAAAATCTTGGATATTTAGTCAAATAGAAATTATTTTTAGTATGAACACGCCAAATTTCAAAGCAAAATCCGATTAGTTGTTTTTCAAGAAAAGAGCTTGACCCAACTCCCTGAGGTACCGTTTACCTGGTTTAGAAAACAATGTTATTTTTTATATTTATTACAGAGGTACGACTGGTTAATGTTAAGATTTAAACAGTTTTATTTGTTACGAATTTTAAAAGCATACCTTGATATTTAAAAAAAATTATACTGATTATAAAATTAATAAAGTTGTCTGATTTTAAGTGTTTCCAAACCTTTTAGAAACGCAAAAAAGAACTAGATTCATGCGTTTTCACCGTAATTTTTTCAGAACTGGCCATTTCGATACTTAGATAATAAAAAATAGATATATTTATATAAAGAAAATATATCTAGTCTTTTTCCCTTTAAATGTAATTAATTGTTTAAAAAGAGAACCTGATAATAACCGATAATTTATTTGTAATATGATTCCATTATTTTTGAAAAAATTACGGAGAAATTTAAATGACTGGTTGGCTGTTTGCGCTAAGATATGCAAATTATCTTCAATGAAAATATTGAACAGGTTCTCCTCTTTGGATATCAGTTATGCTGCTACATTATAGATAGTCTATTTAACTTTTAATAATTTAAAAGAACTTCAAACTTTATATAAGCATTTGACCGTTTTTAAAATTCTTTACCCAAGTAAAAGTATTTCTAAGATAATCTTTGCTAGAAATGTTTTTCTTACATTGTTTGTCATATTAAGAGTATAAAATGAAAATAAATCGTTGTCAATAAATAAACAAAACAGTTTATTTATTAAAAAGTTCCTCTGGAAGCTCAATGTTTATTATTTGGAACAATTTCCAAATACATTTTATATGCCAAACAGAAAAAGTTAATTTGTTGACTGCAGAATATGAGAGAGGTAAATTAAAAAGAATGTGGGTCACATCACCAACTCGAATTTGAACATGTATATCCTAGCAAAAATTTTATTTAAAACATTGCGGGAGATTTACCAAAAAATATAGAATGATCCCTAAAATCAGAGGAAAATGATTAGGAAGAAATACTTAATAATTAGCCGACTATTAGTTCATAAGAAAATTTCATTTCATCTACCGGCAATCGATGAAATACAAAAATTATTTTGATTCCTTTTTTTTGTATCGAACTTCAGGGACAATCAAAGGTGGAAAGTTTTTCTGCGTGTACATTTAAGTTCTACAGATTAAATCGCCTTAAGTTGTTTTAGAAGGACGAGCAAAGAAACGGAAAAACTTCGACCTTTTCCACGCATACAAACAAACTAAATCCTCGCTTCCATTTGATAAAAGAAGAATTAATCTTTCAATTAAATCCTGTAATTCTTCGTTTTTGTGCATTCGCGAACGGAACTATAAGGTATTCTATTTACATTTCCTAGAGCTACGAGTTTTGAATAAACATTAGGAAATTCAACGTTCAAATATTCAACATGCTGGGATGCCTCCTGGTGAGTAAATTGAAAGAATTCCTAATTAGGTGAGAGAACACGAATAAAAGAAAAAAGCTACAGGCCGGGAGTTATCGATAACTAATTTATTTTAATAAACATTATTAATTAAAATCTTTCGCTAAATGAAATCTGCATTTTTACAAAGAATTCGCTGCTCATAAATTAAATAATTGTCTTTGTTAAAATCTAATCATATTTTATTTGTATCGCTGGAGAGGCTAGTGAATTATTTCGCTTTGTAAATATGAATATTACGAGGGTTGCTATTTATATTGAGAATAGAAAGAACAAACAAATGAAGTTTATCAAAAATACATTTATTGCTTTTCAAAAGATTCGCCTTTAAGCTTTATACACTTTTGCAAGCGATTGAACCACCCTTCAAAGCACTTTGTCCAGTCAAAAGATGATGGCTCTAAAACATGGTTTTTGAAGGCATCAACCGCTTCTTCGGGCGATGAAAATCGTTGTCCACGCAGTTTATCTTTGATTTATGGGAACAAGAAGAAGTCATTAGGTGCCAAGTCGGGGCTGTAAGGCGGATGACCCATCAATTCGATCTTTTCTGTGTCCAAATACTCGCTTGTTTCACTTGATGTGTGTGAGCTCTCATTGTTGGTTGTGATGCAAAATGATTCGTCGTTTTGGATTGGTGTCTCTCAATTTACCGAGAACTTCTGACAAGCAAATGGTCGTATACCATGCTGAATTAACGGTCTTTTGATTTTCGAGAGCCACAGTGGTCACATGACCAGTTTTCGTGAAGAAACACGCCACCATTTACTTCTTAACACTTCGAGAACGAGTAACTTTTGTTGGCTTTTCTTCATATTGAAACACCTAAACTGCTGATTGGTCTTTTCTATCTGGCTCATATGCATAAATCCACGACTCGTCACCTGTGACGATGCTGTATACGGCGTAGGATGCACTACAGTTGTATTTTTTAATAATTTTACGGCACCAATCGACACAAGCCTTTTTTAGCTTCCGAACACCCAAATGTTATCTTATGTATGCTGGTCATACTAATGTTTAAACATGCCTAGATTTCACGGTATGTCACATGACGGTCTTCTTCAATTAGTTTTCTCATAGCATCGATGTTTTCCGGCACAACGACCGATTTTGGACGACCTTCTTTAACTTCGTCCGTGAGCGAACTACGTCTACGTTTGAATTCAGTGTACCGGCGATATACACTGGCTTTGGATGGTGCTTTGTCACCAAAAGTTGAATTAAGTTGATTGATGCACTGTTTTTCAATTACACCTCGTCGAAAGTCATAATAAATCATAGCTCGAAAATGTTAGCGAGTTAATTCCATTTTTTGACCGAGATGAGATTTTAAACTTACTGTAAACAACACAAATAGTACTCGCACGTCAAAACGTTCTGAGTAGGTACACTGTCAAAAATGTCAAACTTTAAGATGGCAATGACAGATTTCACCTGGCAACACTGGTGTTGCCAGTTCTCAATACATAAATAGCAACCCTCGTAACAACTCTCAAAATTGGTGTAAAATTTTTTGTTTAACTATACTTAAATAAATAACCTCTGTGTTATCAACCGAAATTGCTTATAGTACGAGATGTAATTTTATTTTATAATGCAAATACTCTTAAAGAAAAATCATCTTCCACCAGAGACAAACTAAAAGAATGAGACCCTCTTAGTGAGAAAGACTGGTTTTTTTTTTCTAAAACCACGCTTTAATTCAGAACAACAAAATAATATTTAGAAAAAAATACCGTTTTTGCCACGCTATTGCATTTTACTTTTGGACCTCCTAAAAATGCGACTATTTTTGTTGCTGTGTTCGTACAGCAAATTCGACTGGTTTTTTATACCTATACTCCGAATTCGTACCTTCTACATTTAGGACCTTTTTTTGATAAAAAAAATACTTCCTGTATTCTGACTAATATACGTATGGTGCTCGATAAATTTTGAGATAAATAAGTAAAAACAAATTTAATTAATACAATTCTGCATACAATTGAACCAATTTTCGAATCACTTTTCTCACTACGAATGAGGTAGCAGAACCTTACAGGTAGTAAGAACAAGTCAGTAAAACCTACATCAGGGGTGTAAAGCAGACGACCCATCAATTAGATGTTTTGGGCAGGCACAAAGTTATTTGTTGTGAATCATCTTTGGCGGTTTACTTTTTCTGGTACAATAAGCGATTTTGAATTTCCGTCAAGAAATTCGCCCTGGATCGAACGACGACCACAAATGAATTTGGAAAACCAAACGTTAGCCAGAGATGGTACTTCATGGTTGAAAGTCGAATCATATTACGAAAATGTTCACTATTTAATTCTTTTTGGCCGAAATGAATTTTTCAAGTCACTGTAAACAACATGAATATCATTCGAATGAAAAAACATTCTGAGTATGGAGTTTTGTTTCTGTAAACTCTGAATTGCTTCCCTGCAATTGTCGTGAATAAGGTATCGAAACTAGATATGTACTTAATATAAAATCATTTTATACATCCAGTAGAATTCTTAACAATTATAAATATGTTAATATTTCAATTATTGATTTATATAGCTATAATGTAATATGAGGAAATTCACTTGTTTCGGATTTTTACTAAAAAAAAAAGTTAAACTATTTTTGTACGTAAAATCTGAAAATGCAATATAGATCGTTCCATGAGAAAAAATATAACTTTGATATGTCTCATTATTGTAGATCTCTTGTTTAATTAAAGAAAATGTAGTCTCAATTAGTTTAGACGTATAAAAAACTGTCGTGTCAATGTTAACTCACCTTGTATTTTTCCAAATACCAAATAATATTTGTTAAAAAAGCCTATAATTTTACAAAATAACATTAAAAATATAAGTTATTTTCATAAAACATTTTCGTAATTTCATTGAACATATTTTTGTCGTGGTCGGAAAAAATAGAAATAAAATAGAACATTTCAATTTTTTTTGGCTCTTGAGCAAGGTATTACTCATTTACATTTCATTATTAATATCAATCAGCCTCTAACGTGTTCGAAATTTTAAATGCTCTTTATAACTTAGAGCCAAATGGTTTCCAATTTTGAATTCAGCGCTAGAAAACCAATAAATAAATAATCCGATGGAAAAAATACTCAGCAAGTCATATTAAAATGTATGGCCTCCAAAATTTATAATACAATGAACCTTCGCCAAAAATTAAAATTCATTTTAACGATCATATTTACAAGAACATTTTTTTACTAAATCAAATAAAAATTCATCCTGATTTAAATACTATTCGTTATTAGATTTAGCGACTATGCATTCCCTTTGTTCAAAAATTAAATCAAAAAATGGTGATGCAATGTTGTCGATATTCGCTTCCAGCCACGCGTGATTTTTTGATGAAAATCTGTTTCCATACATAATAATTTCTGTTCACGTTTCTCGAAATGTCGGTTAAAAAAATATTGAATTACAAAGAAGTATGGAAGTCACTGAGTAGAGAGCTGATTTTTCAGACCATTTTAATCCACTTTTGTCTTGTTACATCGAATAAATATTTATAATTTCAAATGACTTTTTAGCTTTTAGCTCTCGAATTGTACCGGTCCCCCGACAATCCAAATGGGAGTCGATGTTTTCCTTCTCATCTCCTTCTCTTCCTGGCTAATTTCTAAATCCTCGCACCATAATCTGCTATGCTGTCTTTTGTTTCTTGTATTCCTATAGGAAATTGAATTTTTTGCATATTAACTGCGTCTTGATTTTAATATTTCAGGATTTAATTGAATCGAACAAGACGTCGTTTTTACTTCGGTCTTTTATCTTCATTTCTTCGTCTTCTACGTTTAAATATATTTCAGTAGCGTAACTGAGAACCGTATACCAATAAAATATTTTTTGTAGCTTTGGATTATTTACGCTAGTCTCTTTGAAGTATTATGGATGAGGCTATAGATGATTTTTTTAAACAGGCAGATGGGTCATGTGATAATATAGTTTGAAAGTTCTTTTAATTCTTTATTCATCGTTTATTTTGAGGTTTTATTCCATAATTGCTAGCATTCTGTATTCTAAATGAAAGAAATGAGCGACTCTAGGCAATTACTTTATTAAATAATATATTTTACTACTACTACTATTTATACAGTGTGTATATAAAATATGGAATAAATTCATTTTATGCTTCTTCTTCTTTGAGTGCCGTGCAGTTTACTGCGTAGGCGTCCTCCAAACTTTATATATATCTGTTATTCGCAGCGTCTCTAAGCGCACCAAAGTCGTGTATTCCAGTCCATTGCCGGATGTTGCGTAACCAAGATAATCTCTTACGGCCAATGCATCTTTTACCTTCCACTTTTCCCTCCAATATCAGACGCTGAAACTCATACCGGTCACCTCTCATGATGTGTCCAAAAAATTTTATGCTAAACAAACACTTTTGAGGAAAAATCCTGAGACAAGTCCGGTTTTCATTTTAATTTAATATATTTTTACAATTTTACAATTAACTATACAGGGTAAACCATTTGTGAGTAACGATGTCATCGACAATTTTTTTAAATGGCACAACCTGTATATTTGATTTTTTTTAGATTGCAAATTTAAAGACGATTTCAAAAATATATCATACTTGTGTTCGGTAATTAATAGTTTTGAAGATACAATAATTTTTAAATCCGTATTTTTGAAGACCTTTAATTAAATTAAAATAATACAGCAGTAACAATAAATTGCCACACAATAAATTACAAGTGTTCGAATTGTCTTCCTTCTTATGCTTGACAGTGTCCTAAAAGATCAATAAATTCCTGCTGAACTTTATTAATGGTTTACTGCGAAATGTTATTTATTTCTTGCCTAATTCTATCTTTTAAATAATTTATGTCGTCGGGATTACTTTTATACACAACATTTTTTAGATGACCTCACAAAAAGAAATAATGGCGTGAGATCTGGTTACATTGATGGCTACTCAATGGGTCCTCGTCTACCGATCCACTTATTGGAGAAAACTTCGTTAAGATATGTTCGAATAAATTTATTAAATTTGGAATCAAAAAGTTCATTAAAAATTGCACATAAGTTGGCCCGTTTACAGTTCCATCAAAAAAATATTAATTTTTAATGGATATTGAATGTGATGTTCTCTCATTCATTTTGGATTTTCCTTTGCTCAATATCTACAATTCTGTCTGTTAACTTCACCGTTTAGTGTAAATGTGCATTCATCACAAAAATAACGTTTTTTGCGGAAAGTGGTTCATTACTACACTTATCCATCAAAGTTTCGCTAAATTCTATTCTACGATCCGGGTCGTCATCTGATAGTTCTTATACAAGATAGCCAATAAAACGTTTAATTCAGTATCATAGACAAGTGCTGGATTTAGGTAGATCTTCTACGGTATCAAACTCCCTAATTTTTTTTTTAAGTTTGCTCACTCTTGGCTTACTTATAGGTTCTTCTGGATATTTATTATTAAACCTAGCATGCATTTTTAAAGTGTCAACAACCAAATTTAGAATAAATAAAACTGGTACTACACTTCACAAGTGTCACTGTCATTAGTAAGTATTAAAGAGTAGCCTACCGAGTTATTATTACAAGTTTTTACAATAATGATAACCAAAGGTATGTCAGTATTAATTTTAAAATTATCGTATGATATATTTTTGGAATCGTCTCGAAATTTGCAATTTAAAAAATATAATATATATATATGGTGTGACATTTAAAACAAATGTCGATGACATCCTTACTCACAAATGGTTTACCCTGTATATTTCATTGTTATGTAAAAATACATAAAATTAAAATTAAAAACCGACCTATCTCAGGATTTTTCCTCAAAATTGTTTCTTTAGCTTATAATAAATGCATTCTATACTTTATGTACACACTGTATACAACTTTGACAGATGGTGTGTGAGATCTGAAATTCGATATTTGTGTCTGTATTCAGTAAACTAAAGAGTGTAAATGTTGACGGCTAATGGGACAAACCTTATATATCCTTATCAAAATTTAACACATGTATTTCAGACAAAAAGAAAATATCATTTATTACTAACATTTAATGTGAGAAAAACCCCATTAATTTGTACTTACAAAGCTGCGGCGAATAGGAAGTATCTGATGCGGGAGCATTAAAGGCACTCTCTGGTTTGGCTACAACGAGAACGACTCGGTCCTGCGTCGTTTTGAGCGTCGCGACGGCGTCCTCGTGAGACACGTTTTCTAAATTTACTTCTCCTTTCTGGAAAATAAAAAACAATTTGGATATGTGTATATTTTAGCAAAACTTATTTATATTTGATTCTTAGTTCTATTTTACCGATAATTATTATGTTTGCTTGTGAAAAACGGCATTCTTTGCACTTTTTTTTCATTTCGGTAATCCCTCAGGAAAAAAATATTTTAATCCTTAGAGATAATCTCTAGAAAGTTGAGAATGAAGTAATGCAATGAATCCTACAAGAGATTAAATCACTTCAGTTCCGCATTATGTATGCTCTTTAAAAAGTAAAATATTTTCTTTAAATTTAAATAATGATTTCAGTTGAAATATAAATGGCACATCTATGTAAAATCTTTTATAATTAAACTAAAAAGAAATGTTACTTTGTCCGAATAAATTTTTAGTTTTAATAATTTTTCTAATAGAAAATTAAACGATAAATGTTTATCCTTTTTGGTAATGGTAACCACTTGAATTACAACATAGAGGAATCATATTGTCTATTTTTGAAATCTTTACAAAAACTTAATAAAGATTTAGAGTGTTCTATATAAAAAAGTATTATTCTGTTTGTATCCCCTGAATTCCGTAAGTCATTCTATTTTTAAAGTAAACATTAGTTTCTTGGTACATAATTTATTATTTATAATAATTATTATTATGTAATCTATGATTCTGAAAGGCAAAGTTGTGAAAACTTGAGTCACGCCGGGAGATGAATCTTATTATATTTTAGTACAACAAAAGCAAATGTTGAGCGTGGCCAACTAATTCAATTTAATATCCTTAGATGCACTCTCTTACTATCCACAGAGGAATTCACGGATGTTTTCGCCTAGATTTAAGCGTCGTACGCATTTCAAACGAAGTTTTATGAGAAAATGAATATTTTAGCTAAGGGATAAGAGCAAAAGCTCGCTTCGGCAGTTGCATTTTGCATCAATATACGAATCTATTAAAGTTCAACGTTTTCTCTCGGTTTGGCCATTATGAATTTTAGGTAAACATTGAAGTGGCAATAGACCTGACTCCAGAACTTGTTTAATATCAGGTCGGGGATTTATCGAGTTTTAGCAGATATTTGAAAATGGTAGTTAATTTATGTTGAATAACGAATTCATATATTAATAATGTCGGTCTTATATGAGGACGTCGAAAAAATGTTTTCGGACTAATACCTTTAAAAAAAAAATAGTAGTTTCAGAGATATTATTTTTTCAATTAAAAATGAGTCGCTTCTGTAGAGCAAAATCAAATCTAGAAACTTAGTAATTTTTATTTTTTCTAGGAATATTTCAGTACAAATATTATTTCCAAATTTATAAATTCAATAGTCATGCTGCCCTGAATATTATAAATGTTTTAAATACAAGGATCAACTAACGGATGTTAAATTTAATTTTTAAAGGCATAATAACAAAAATCTAAGTTGACGCTTCAAATGACATCCAAAGATGAGTTTTACGATTGTAATTTCGAAATAATGGGCATAGTTCGGGAATCCTCAAATTACAGCTGAAAGGTTTTTGGGATTTCTTTCCTTTCGTAAAGGAAGTTGTATTTCAGAATTGTTATCCTTTTTAATAGTTCTCAGAATGGTAGGTTTGTAAAGCCGAAAACTCTTTAAAAAACCGAAAGTCATAAAAAAGCAAGTTCACTTTAGAAATCTAGACGAATTCAGGATCAATTGTGGTTTAACGTCCGCCTCAAAAAGTACTATCGGATAAGTTTTAATTTGTCGGTACTGTTCTGAAATTAGTTAATAGAGTCAACGGTTTATTAAAGAAGTCGGCGAGGATTAATAATTACTCTAAGCATTAATGCTATTTGTTGTATTGTAAAGCCACTCGTTGCTTTCATCTAATTTTTATATGTAATTTTCACCAATTCTTCGCCTAATAAATAAGTTAGAAAAAGTTTAGTTAGTTTCATTGTGATTGAGTGACCTATATACTGGGCGTCCCCAGAATGAGCCCCAGGTCTGAAGGCATAAGAATCTGGTGCCAATTAATATAGTAAGGCTATCGACCAATTATCCAACCTGTTACATTAACAAATCTATTGTAAGGACCACGATTTTGTTTCGCTCGCAAATTTTACAGTATCACATGTGGTAACGTACATACATTATAATTAGCACCAATACGTCGATTACATTACAAACACAGAATTTATATTTATATTATATTTTTTAGCCTAGAAATAAATGAGAAGTTCTAAGATCTGAACGTAATTCAGAATGTATAACATAAGATGAACCCTCATTTAATTTTGTAGAAATGAAATATAGCAGATCAGTCATCTAAAATGATAAAAACAAAGAAATAAAAAATAAAAAAACAGGGAACTAAATTGATAAGGATACCTAACGAAAAGGCAGCAGGATAAATATCAACGGTATAAAAATAAGAAGGGAAAAGAATAATAGATGGAGCTTATAATATCTTCTACTAGATTTATTGTAAGACAAATAATATTAACAATAATCAATATTTTTTTCTTTTCTATCTGTCATAGTATCATTTACCTGTTACTACGCAAACACTCTCCTTAAAATATTCGTCACACCGATAAAATACGCCCTTTCTTATATACCATCCCATTCAAATATGACATAATATTACATCTTTTTGAGTTTCTATTCCCCAAATCATACAGTGTTTCCGACTTTTTGACCTTGAAATAAAATATAGTTACTTTTGTTAAATTTTGAGTTCTTTATCTATTCCTTTATTTGTTCTTCTAGTGATTTAGGTTTTACTTTAATTGTCATCAAATATAAATTTAGTGTTGTACAACCTGTAAGAACTACTGACTCTACTAACGTATTAATTCTCTGATTGCGAATAATTGTTACCAACATTCATAAATAAGTCTGGCTAATTGGCTTTGTCAGGGCCATAAACGGAACTTAAAAAAAACTACTGACTTCTTAAATAATTTCTAGGTTGGCGAACGCTACACTAAAATACCACACCATATACATAGGTTTTTAGGTCACTTACTTAATTATGGCCTAGAATGAATGAAATTAATATTTTTTCATATGCGTATTTACTAAATAAAATTTATAAATTTTGTTCTATCTTTTATAAATTTTACGAGGGCCATTAAAGTAAGAACCGTTATCACGTGACGTCTGTTCAAGGTTAGTCACTCTCGGCCAGTCCTCTACTGCTCCGACAATATTTTTTTTTACTCTGCATGTGTTGGTAACTGCGTAATACTGTTTTGTTTGTCTTCATGTCGATAATGATAACGTGTTGTAAGGAACGATTACTGAGTGATTGATTAAATGGCCACGCAGCAAAGTTCTTTGTGCCACGACTTAACAAGTGTTTAGATGTTAATGGAGATAATGTTGAAAGGTACAAAATGTTCGTATTTTCATTGCTAATAAGTTATGTTCATAAAGTTCTCTTATATTATTGTATAAAGGTTCTTATTTAAAAATAACCCTCGCATTATATTTTTCCTAGTATTCTAAAACATAATTATTGTTTTCTTATATATTTATAGTTTTCCCAATTTTGCCCTTTGTACGAGTATCTTTTTATATTTTAATCTGATCATGTTTTCTTGAGTCTTTCTCTTTTCCTTTTATGTTTCTTTCACTTTTCTTATAATTGCTTTTTTCTTTTCAATTTTAGTCACTATTAAATTATCGTCTTATACTGTTTTCGCTTGTGTATACTATATTCGCTTTCGCATCTAAATTTATTTTAATGTCTTTAAGAATTCCAAAATGTATTTCTTATAATATATATTGTGTTCCCTTAATTTCACAATCTATTTTTGTAAACAGTATGAATTTCACTTTCTATTAAGTATGTTTGTAAAAACTTTTTCTAATTTTTAATCCTCTATATTTTTCAAGTAGTATTCTACATTCCCCGTAGACATTCTAAAAAGCTGTTAGTATTTTCCGTCTTTCGTACAAATCATTAGAATTTCGCAAAATGGTTTCCTTCAGAAAATCTAATTTAGTTTTCTTGCGATTCAAACAAACCAAAAACTTTTCGGTTAATGCATAAGCGGGCCCGTAAATACCTAGAAGAAACAAAACACAGACAGTACTTATGCAAAGCATTTCGGCATTTCGAGTAGGTTTATAAATACGAATTACAAAACACTACACAGCCGCGTTGACTTGTAACAAAATTTTTCCGCGGAACGGCAGTGTTTCTCGGACTTTTTTAGTCCGTGTGAAATGTGGATAAACATTTTTAATCAAAGTAAATACTATAGGTGTTAGTTCGTACCTTTTACTATTTTCTGTCTATTAATCGATTCTTTCTTCTTTTTACTTTATCATATTTATTTGGAATCCTTACCCACGTCTGTCTTTTGCAGTCATTTTCCAGTATTCTACTACTATATTTTTTAAATATATAAATTCCCATCTTTTTAAACACCTCCCCTTTCAAATGGGGCCTTTCTGGTTGTCTACTCATTGACCTTTTTTTCGTTATGGGTCTCTAATTGCTTATCTTTCTTGATTCTTTCCTTATTACGTTTATTAGCACCCTAACTGATCTAATTCTTCTTTCCACCTCCAAGTAGTCAAATTTATCCACTTTTTTAAATGTGTATATTTTATTTTTTGTTTTCTTTGGTTGTTTCACTTGGATCTCCTCTTATTTCCATATTTTCCCCTTGATATTAATATTCTATTCCGTTGTTTTTTGTGTAGCCTTAATCAAGTAATACTGGTAAATACTTTATACGTAATGTCTTTCCAATTGTTGTAGTAAATTTTGTTGCGCTTTTAAGATATCGAACATATAACAAAGTTGTTCCACGGTTTAGGTAGGTGTTTTTCTTATTAAATTGTCAATTTTTCGTTGCAACCCTGTTTCCCTTGTAGATTACCGAGCAATTAATTGCTTTAAATATTGCTTGTATGTCTTAATTAAATACAAACCAACCTCCAACAACTAATGTTAGAAGTACAAACTTAGTCTGTGTTAAAACAATACCCACTGACTAACGAACTTTAAAGTACATTACCACTCCTTTCTCCTTTCCTCTAACTCTCGACTTCTGTCTTCCATCTTCTTCTTTCCGTTAAGATGCCTTTCAGACATCTTCAGATATATAATTCGTAATTAGATAAGCAAAACATCGGTAGCAGCCAAAACTCCGCAGCCCGCCCGAGCAAAAAGTCCGAACCGCAACTTCGCGAAGTTTTGCTTATTTCCAAACAGACTACAGACTGACGGGAGTCGTAAACGTTCGAGCAGGAACTTTTTCTTGTCGACTTACGTAAAGGTATTGTTTCAGAATTTTAAGAGTTAATGCGAGGCCGACTCAAAGTTGGTACAGTATTTACATGCCGAATTCGATAAAGCTTACATAAAGCAATGTTTACAAGGGGCGTTCAAAAAATATATTCGAACATGAAAAAAGTGCAATCAATTTATACCAACCATTCTATTACGAAATATTACAACTCCAATTAAAAAATCATGTTCAGGTAATTTAATGGGTGCATTTAAAAAAAAATATACATCACTTGACAGAAATCCGTTTTTAAAGAGCTCTAGCTCGTTTAGGAAGCAATTGTGGATAAAGTGAGCTGCGTCACACAACATTAAATGAGCTCTATATTTTTTTATGTGAAGTGACTTTCCTTTTTTCTTCTTCACATATTTATGAATAGTACAATATTTAATATAAGTATGCGTTTGATAAATATTTAATATTTCAATAAATTAATACAAATTAGGATTAAAATAAGAATGATTAGCAAGCATTAGTTGTCCTAGAAATTGAAATTACAAGCTCAAATTGAATGCGGAAAGAGAGCATTGTTTTTTATGTAATTATCAATAATAAAATCTGTAAATTCTACTACTTTTCATGGGATACGATAGGATTTAACAAATTAAAAGTAGTCTGCAACTTCTTCCAGTTTCAAAAATACAAGTCCCTATAAAATTGTTAAACAAATGACTTTTCTACCATTGATAATTAATTCTAATCCTGTGTCTGTACTAAACATTGATTTTTCCTTAAGTATGAGATAAATAAAATATACAACCTATATATAATGTTTGCGTTTACAAGTACGGATTAACAGAACTATGTAGGGCAATTTCAAAATCGATTACAATAATTGATAAAAGTGGGTGAAATATTTCATAGAGAAATTAAAAGTGTCGTCCCTGATTGGTAATTAATAAAAATATTTCAACCTAGGCAGTAGTAGAAGAACGTTTGGTTCTATATAAATGTTCTTGCGGCAACAAAGAATTTTTCTCCTTTAAATTTTATACCGGAAAATCCTTTCTGTACCTCGTTGAGAACAATTTTTTGAAGGTTTCTCGAATACATTTGTTGCAGATTTTCTTTTTAAAATACCATGTAATTCCTGCCTTTCAATATCTTCCGATTTAACCTTGTTCTGCTTGAAAACGCAATCTGTCAATACGATTTTGGTAAAGTATTGATGTTCTGAAAATGTTTTTCTTTCTTATTTTCTTCGATGCACCTCCAATAAATGATGTCGTTAGCAATAGAGCGAATTTATAATTGTCAACAATTAGCATTTTTCAACCTTTAGTACTCAAAATAAACTTAAGGCGAAAAACAGTGATACTTAATTATTGAAATTTATATATGTTTTTAGAATATTAAGTACATTACAGACATGTCTGAATAAAAATGAAATAATAAAAAACATTTCACAAATATATCATATGAAATTTAAGTTCGAGTGAGATAGTCAAGATCAAAAGAATTTTGAATTTGTTTCCTAAAATATTTTTTTAGATTTGTGTTGATTGTTGATATAGTATGTTTCCTAAAATTGAGTTTTTAATGACTTAGGAATAATTTATAATAAGCGATGTTATGAATACTGAAAAATAATATAGAAAACTTTGATATTATTTATTATGAATTTTCTCTCAAATTTATGAAATGAAGTAAGAAATATAAATAATGTAAATAAATAGATAAATATGTGGATTATTTAATAATTTTTTTTTGCTAATTGATTATATTTAACTTTGACATATTTAAAGTGGCAAAGCAATGAATTTTTCACATATGGCAGTCTGAATATTTACTTGTATATACATGTAACCTCAGCATTCAATTGTATTTCGTGAAAATAAAATTTGATAAAACGAGAAGAAAATATTTATTTGGAAAAGAAAACACGACAATGAAAAAGTAATTCAACCTCCTCAAATGATTTACGAAATTTCACATGAAATATTTTTAGTCATACAAGAAAGTGTAGTAATATTAAATAAATTATTAAATTTTATACCAACACCAAAATTAAAAAAACAACTGTTTCAAGAATTAATATAAAAAGGAATAAATTTTTCCAGTGTACCTTCAGGCTTTTAGATGAGATAATCCAACGTGTAAAATCTCTGAAATATTTGGATTTAATAGTAAAATATTTACTTAATTCAAGAGGCAAAATATACTGTCTATAAGAAGAGCATTTTCCGTTTTATTTTTAAACCATTGCAATTTAGAAATTTTATTGAGGCTAACAACAATACATTCAGGTCTTTTCAATTTCCACGCAGTTTGCTCCAATAAGTCTGTCGATTTCTGGATAAATTTACTGGAATAACAAGTGAACCGTGTTTTAGCACGTGACGTTATATACACATTTTCAGATAAATAAACTATCGTAACACTTTCCTCTGAAGTTGAAGTCTTTGAGCAATAATTGATTGCCTGGAGATGTTTTTGACATATGCAGTAGCAATTCGGCAATAGGTTTATTGAAATTGGTTATCGTAACGCATTACTAAGGCTAGCAGGTGCGAAAACAATAAGGTTATTTGAATAATGTAACAGGTGCTTATGAGAGGTGATGTTTTAATGTATTACTTTATTATTTGATATATTTTGATTACATTTTTCAGTTAATTAACGTTTACAATTAATTGTAAATTTTATGCCTTTACTTTGGAGTGTGTTGTTTATGTTTTGATATACTTAATTTAACGTTTTATACAGTATTCGCGAAATAATGCACATATTTATGGATGAGGTATAAAAACGTATGCAGAATAAAAATGTCTCACAAATTTTTTTTCTAAAGTCAGTCGTTTTCAAAGAAACAAATATAAGTATTTTAGGTCTATCCAAATATTATTTACCGAAAAGCAACTAAATCCGGCAACACAGATAATTCAGTCAAGTATAAACAATGGTTTTTTAAACGTTCTAAAAATAAAAATGTATTCTCGGCAACTATTACATATCGAACCATTTCTACCACTACTTCTTTTAGGTAATAAATGTGTGAAGTGTTGCCACGTATAAATTTTTGACTAAATGTTTAAAGTAAATTTTTGTGTAAAATAATGATGTTTCAAAAAAATATTAGAATTTTGTTGCAAATGACACGTTCTATATACCATTTTAAAAAAATGCATTATTTTAGCAGACACCCTGTAGAGAGTTCGTAAAATTCCAAGTAACGTATAAAACGCTTTTTTATTTTATAACTTACCACGGCATCTCTGACAGCTACCAATTTATCACCAACAAGTAATCTGCCATCGACTTGGGCCGCTCCACCGTCCATGACTTTAGTGACGTAGATGCCATTATCACCGGGTATATGTTGGTTGCCTATACCGCCGGCGATGCTAAATCCAAGGCCCTTGTTGCCTTTAACCAACTCGATTTCCATGAGACGCATGTTACGCGGTTGCCGCCGCCTCCGCACGCACTGAAACAAACAAAAAATAGGTAAAATACCGGACAATACAATTTTGAAGCAATAGTGATTTCCTTATAAAGGCAGAGATGTTGTTCCATGAAAGCTGTAAGTTTTCAACTTCCAATTGCTTAACATGCACTAAAGTTGAGATGTTACCATTTGGTTTCTTGTTATTGCTATTTTTTTAAAGTTCGAGTGGTTGCAAAATTAAAACAGTGAAATTCTATGAAACTTTTCAAAGATGTATTCATTATTATGCGCGTCGATCGCGTCACGTCGCACTCGTTAATTAGATTTTTTCAGAGATGTGCACGTCTACGAAGAGGAATTCAGGACAAACTAAGAGAAAAGTTGTCATCAGACCTGGTTCTTCTTCATGAGAATGCTCAACCGTACACTGTCTGTAGCGTTTTCGATGGGAAGTATTTGATTACCCATTATACAACCCGGAAAGTATTGGAAAGTTGGTACCATGCTACGAAAAAGGTTCCAGATGAAGCGACGACTATGTGAGGCAAGAGCTGGAAGGTGCAGTTAAATGTTATATATTTTTTTGTTATCACTGTGGTTATAATTTCGCTACTGATCGGACCTTGAATAAAAATAACCCGTATATTTATTAATCTAAGTAAATTTTTTATCACATTATATTTGGCATCCATCGTTGATTACTAATAAATGATGTTTCAGCTTGCTTGCCAGTCTGTATTCAACTGCTAGGTTTTTAGTATCTAAAACCCAAAAGAAATTAAAAAAAGGTTATTTAACAAATATGGAATTAATTAATTATTTATTATTTCATAGCTCATTTGATTTGTGTTTTCAGTTTGTCTAATTATTTTGCATGTATGTGACAAATTTGTCAATTTCTGTCAAATGATCAAATATCTAACAATGCTAGAAGGCAAATCTTCAGTAATTTTTTACAAAAAACTTTGGCTAGTCTTGAAATTTAAGATCAGTATAATTTATCTTTTATATATATAATGGATAGATTCCACAAAGCAAAGGTAAAAACAGTCAATTTAGTACTATAGGATTTTTAATACAAATCCCGTTGCACGTCATATATCAATTATGAGATCACGACCCTGCAGTGTTGTCGGCTTGTCTAAATTGTCGAGGAATGTAGGAAGTTCCAAAAATGTAAGGTTAGGTTATGTTGTTTAGCTTTATTATTATGAAAAATTAATTTATTGAAGCGTATATGAACAATATATGATCCTCACACTCAAGACACTTCATCCTGCCAGTTTTAAAGTACATTTGAAAAATGTTTTTCTCAGTTGATTCATTAGCAATCTACAACTGTGATATTCTTCTTCTTCTTGCTGTATTATCTACTTTTAATATTCAATAACCTGTTATAAAAATCGTTATATTATGTTGTTTATTTGTACTATATTTTTATTAAATAAATAAAATAGAGACAAAAAAGATAGCAAACTATTTATTGTTATTAAAATAAGACAATGTTTTGTTTAAAAAAATATATATTTTTCTTATAAGAAACAATTCAACTACAATAACAGTAGAAATATTTAAGTTTAGGGCTGCTGCAACACGCTAAAATAGACAAGAAAACAATTTCATATTTCTAGACATTTGTATAATCTTTAACTTACCTCTCTGACGGCAGTTAAGGGTAATAGTGGCCCATTATTATCACGCTCCCGTTCAAAGTACTGTATTAATGAATATACAAGCTCTTTACAACGACTATTTAGTTTTTTTGGCATTTTGTAGAAATAAACGTCAATAATCAGCTTATTCACACTATGTTTGTTTTGAAAAAAACAGTTTTTTTATAAGTTAACTATCTAGCAAAGCAAAAAAATAAAGACAATATTATAAAATTACCGAAAACGTGGTGAAAATACACAACTGGTTGACGGCCGGACGTCAGAAATCGTTGAAATGTTTCAATCTAAATACTCGACAACGTCGCATCAAGGCATGCCAATCGCTACAATGTCATTTCTTCATCATAAATACGAGTCTCATAGGCGTAGAAAATTTCAAAATTATTTAATGTAAATTATGGTTTTTTGAGTACTAAACATATAATAATGATTTATAAACTTTATATTATAAAAAATAAGACGTATATAAGCCAATATAATTGAAATAATTCTAAAATTATCAAAATAATTACGATTACTTTTTCGGTTTTTTAGTACTGTGACTACGTTCATGAGTCCTCGTGAATTTTCGTGATGTTTCGTATGATTTTTCTTAGGGAAATTTTAATTAGTTGGCAGTACTATGACGAAAGAGGTACGTCACTCCTGACGTGCAACGGTATTTGTACTAAAAATCCTATAGCTGGTTTATACTAAGATATTCATCAGTAATTGATAATTGATATTTTTTAAAGCTTTTTATGAAAGTCCACGATGACAGTAAAGGGCCACTTTAATATATTGTCTGCAAAACACAGAAAACAGTTTGAAATTTTTTTTGCCTAACTGTAATTTGTTACATTGTTTTTCATCTACATAAAATCCCCTTATGTGTTGTCCTAGTATTTTTTATATTCCTTTAAATCGTTTAAAGCCCAATACTTTCTAGCCACGATCTACATTTGTATATTTCATATTTGACGCTACGGTAACATGAACAGACCAAACAAGAATAATTTTACTTGATTCTCTTTAGTTGGCATAACGTACATACGCCTCCTTAAAATTCGCGTATTTGTTTACGAATCCCTTTACATCCTGTTCAGCGAAGTGCCTTTTTATTTCATACAAATATAACCGTACCGTTTTACATATTAATAGCAAAATGTTTATCTTTGGTTTGTCCCTCTCTAAGTAGTTTCGTTTTATCTGGATATTACCTTTGTAAAACCCTATTCATTCGGTTCAATATCTTGGTTTAAATTTATTATTTCGTATTAAGCATTTCTTAGATATCTGATTAGCCTAAAATAGAAGTTATTCGACAATACCAAAAAATAAAAAAATCTGATGAATTAAAAATATGTATTTAACATTGAAGTAAGAATTTGTTTAATCTTGATACTTTCATTAAAAAAATAAAAACAGTTTTCTTTCATTTCCACCTTCTAAAACCTACCGCCTGTAGGCTAATAAATATTCGCTACTTCACCACAGACTTTTTGCTACCGTTTGTCGACGGCGTCAAAAATTAAGAGACTTGAAGGCAGAAATTCCACAAGAGATGCGACCCCCTTTATTATAAAATAATTATCAAAAGATTAACTAACGTTAACGGTAACAAAAGCTTTTGAAAACTCACATTTCCTTTGTGGCAAAACGTGAAAAGCTGCGCATAAAGCCATAGTTCAAAAGAATTATATCCAAGAGATATTATCTAGAAACTTTATATACAGGCCAGTAACAAAAATGAAGAAGGGGTTTGTAAAGACAGATGTTGCTGTAATTTTATTACTTGATACTTTTTTTTGAAATATTTTTTTAATTCAAATATTCCGCATGTTTAATTAGACTTTTTGTTAATTAGGAGAATTGATTGGGAGAATAGTGCACATGCAGTTTTCAAGAATTGCTACTAATTGGGATTTCAATATTTCATAAAATGGCGCCCTCACTCAATAAAAAAAATATTAAAAGAAAGATTCAAAATTACATATAGGATTATTCTATCTTATAAATGTCGGTATATTAAGCAGTTTTTTTATTACAGCGTGTATGATTTTTTTCTCTTTAACTGGGCTAAGGATTATGGCCTAAAAGAATTATATCCGAGAGAGATAACGTCTAAGAAAGTTTCGGGAACAGAAACAAAAAGAATCATCAGACACGTACGTACATTTCTTTCCCTATGCTCTTTGAATATTTTCGCTACTGCCAAAAGTAATGGAGAGAGATTTATGTTGAAAGTTGATACGGAAGATTTCCTAAAGAGATTAAAACAGTCCAAAAACTGTGCTTGTAATATTCTTTTTCTATAAACGAACGTGTTCGTGCAACTTGTCGTAGCCAAAAGGTAAGTTTAGTGGTTGAGTGTTCCTTGAGGCGTTTTTTATTAATAAGATAACACCGACAATGGTTTTGTCTTTAAAACTTGGAAAGAAGTAAATTCTTTCTATATACTTCTTTTAAAAAAAAATCGCTATTGAGTAGAAATTTAAAAAGAAAAATAAACCAAAGCAAAAATGTGAAAGAGAAAGTTTAGTGCATAGTCCTACATAAAAAAAATTAATTGATATGTTCAATCAAAGTTTGTCTTGCAAAAAATTGACAATACAGAAAAGGAAGTCAATGTATAATTTATAAGTGAGCCATAACCTTTTGTTAAAGATGGACTGTAAAATAGTGACTTGGCGTCATGTACCCATAAATTCTATGTAATTGTTCTTTTTATAAAAAAATACATTCAATAAAAAACCAAAGACTGCTTCATTTTTCAGCAACTTAAATGAAAATAAATGTTTATCATATAAAAACTTTAACAAAACCAAATACAACTTTTTCACATCGTTTTATAACACTTGGAATTCTGTTTTCACAAATCACAACTTAACCACAACACGAATTTTACATATTGTTTTTTCTGAAGAATTATTAACTATACAGAGTGGATCAAAAGTCTGGAAATGGTCAATTATCTCGTAAATTGCTAGTTCGAATTCTACAAAATTTGAAGTAAGTCTATTTTGGGATACGGAGATTACAGATTTGGCATTTGCAATGTTGCTAGATTTGCCGTTTCTCTGATATTATTACTCACATAAAATCAGAGTGTTACATATGGTTGAACTCGGATTGAAGAGAAGATTCCAAAAATGACTGAATATACAGGGTGAAGTATTTAAAAATCCAAAGTGACTAATAATATTAGAGAAACGACAAATCTAGCAACATTGCAAATGACAAATCTGGAATCTCCGTATCCCAAAATAGGCTTATCCCAAATTTTGTAGAATTCGGACTAGCAATTTACGAGATAATTGGCCGTTTCTAGACTTTTGGTCCACTCTGATTATTTTAAATTTGGGGAAATTATTTACTATTTTCAATAATTGGGTAGGGTGATGAATAACTTTAAGAATAAATTCTGGAGCAGAGCGAGTGTTCTCTTGAGTTGAGTAAATTGCCTACCTGACAAAGGTCTTGTAAACGGAATCGACGAGAAAATGTACAGGGTGTTAGTTTCGGATTGGTTTCCTTCCAAAGGATAATCCTAAAAGTTAATTAACAGCAACAGCGTAACTATTGTTCTACTATTGTTCTCGTCATCAATTTTTTTAGTTAAAAAATGCGATCATCTATTTTAAGAGTGAAAGAGAAAGATAAAATATTCAAAAATATGTAGCCTAGACATTTTTTTCTATGTCAACTTGTAAAAATATAAAATTAAAAGTAAATCTGCTTGTGACCTTTTTAAAAAAGAGATGAACAATTTGCAGTACAAATTTCTAGGATGAAAATTCAGTTTTTAAAATGCTTAGTAAACGCTTATTTCATATTATGAAAACCGTAATTACAATCCGTTCCACAGAAAAAACGGTATTCATGTTCTTGATAGGACTACTTTGAAAACCTGTAAACAAAATGTATTTGATAAAAAAGTGATTTAAAAATATTGATTTATTTGTACTAAAGAAAAAAGTTTCTATGTTGTTTTGAATAATATATTGTCTTTTACCTTTTTTCGTTCAAGGTCAAGATTTGTATAACAGTCACGGGTTCGTATTAAAAAAAATGTAAGATGATCCTAGCCCCTAAATATACCAAACGAAAATGGGCATTTTAATGTTACAATCAATTTGTTTTTCATTTAAATATTTTGGTACAAGTATGCTAAACATAAAAGAATAGCGATTTTATTTCGTTTAATCTTTTATGTAAAACTCGAGCTATTGTATGCTCCATTCCTTGAGACTTTAATAAAAATTCAACAAAGCCCAATCCTTACTCGTAAACCACGCGTTATAGGTTAATATCCTTTTTTTCTAATACTACATTTTAGCAAAAGTAAAAAACCATTAAACTCACCTGACTACCCTCCCAGCCATTCGACATCCCGAAACCCCATGAAATTGCTATCGCTCTCAAATTAATATCTTGTCCAGGTGAGGCCCATCTCGAATCATCCCTTCGAAGGTTGAAAGCAAACTTCGACAGTTGAGGCAAGAACGCGTAAGGCATGAATTAGGCCAGAAACATTTTTTAAACTAACATTTCCCTTGTGACATATCCTTCCCTAATCCCAAAACTAATGAATGTGATAAGAGTAAGAATCAGGATTATAATAGAACAATAAAGCTACTGGTAATTCCTCCTCCAAATTTTCACAACTTAAGGAAAACAAGATAACAGAATTACTAAAGCTGTATGGAAGGTAAAAAACGAAGAAAGAAGGAAGGGAAAAACAAGGAGCAATGAAGAAAAAAGACAAGAAGTATTGGAAGAATTTTGTCAAAAGAATAAAGTAGACGAGCTCTCCTAAACATCTCTTACATTCAGAGTAGAAAGAAGAGCTGATAAATAAGAAAGTATTTATTTTATTACTTTACCAATTTTCTCATGTCCTTGCCTTTTCCAATATTTTATTATATTAATTACGTAAAAACTAACATTAAGGGACAAAATAATTCTAATAGCATAAGAAGGAAGCAGATAAGAAACTAAAATCGAGAATATTTAAGGGGTATGATTAATAGCAAGGTAGTTGATGGAAAAAAATTTGAATTTTTATCGATTGACATCTTACCATAAAAATATGTTTTAAGCTTTATCTTCTGGCCTAACGTCTTAAACCTATCACGGTTCTCGCTTAGGTGAAAATTCGTTGCTTTTGTGTGAAGCCCTTTACGTTACAAACCCTATAGGGCATCAGACATTAGATACACGAAAAGATAATGAAACGGTAAATCTTCACTTCGTGCACAATTTAGAAAAAAATATTTGGGTCACTTTTAGGGGTTAAATCACGCAGAAGAGTTAAAGGTAGGTAGGCATCATTTCGTTTTTTTCCAACGCTGATTTTGAAAAGGTATTCGGGAAATAATTAGGGTTTAGATAGGGATGAAAAGTTTGTTATAAAAGCTTTGCGAGTTGTGACTCATCAGAAACGCGGAATAGGACTGTCCGAAGTTTGGATTTACATTTCTACTACGGTTTCGAGTAAATTCCGCTAAGTAGGAATCACTAAAAGTGTACTTTTTGTTGATGGAGTTTCGACCTAAGTCTCCACTAAAAATTTTCCATTACCAACTTTTACAAATAATCTTGTTATTGATAATAAATCTAACAAAGCCATATTATCAAAGTAGGAATAGCTCGGATGATTTGTAGACATTGGCTAAGAGGATACCGGACTTAAAAGAAAGATTACAGAAAGGATAATTATGAGTCTGAAATTGTAGAAACTCTTTGTTTTAAGGAATTTTAGATGACTGTCTAGATTAATGAAAGTTTATTTAAATAAATATTATGAATTAGTTACAAGAGAGGTGACATAAAAATAAAAGAAATATATATGTAATCGTTTCCAAACTGCGTTTCAAATTAATCTGCCAACATAATTTTTTTAACTTAATTTTTCATTACAAAAATATGTACACGAACATAGAAATTGAAGAGTTTATTCTAAGACTTCCCCTTACGTATTTATTTAAAAATTGTAGATTTGTAAAATCTTATGTAATTATTTTTACATATCAAAATTACAAAATTGTATTCTACCGTAAGATGAAACAAAATAGCTGTTTTTTTATTCAGTTAATTCGAATTAAGAAAATATAAACATTAAAGTATATTTTTAAACGTGTAGGAATAAGAAATATATTTTTTTACACCTAAACAAGCATGGCAAAGGTTTTCATCACAAATAATTAACAATTTTAGATATGCGAAAGATACAAAAATTTCAGCTCATAGCATTCATGGTCTCTATAAAATCATACAATATCATATATCATCATATTTCTAACGCAATAACATAAAACTTGAAAGAAATCCTCAATAGCCAGGGATCGTAAAATGTTTACCCAACAGGGGTGTATTGAGGTCGCCTGACTACAATGTACTTATTTGCATAAAAACTTACAACAAGTCAATAAGCACTATTTATTGGTGCCTATTCTTATGTCCATCGTGTGCGTACATACCGGGTGTCCGATGAAAAACGGAATAAGGAAATTTATGTTGAAACATATTTTTTTATAGATTATGGAAATAAGTGATAAATTAGATGAAGCTATTATATTATAATAAATATGAAAAAGATAAATTATACTTAACTGAATTTCCACAGTATTCCAAAACGTTCTAAAGTTTTTTATTTTAATATTTAATAATAACTTTTTCTTCAGAATTTTTATATAATGCTTATTCCATAAAAAACTGCTTGACTTTCGAAATAAGCACAATATTTTTTTTTCTAAATTATCAGTCGTTAATTTATTCCTTCTTGTTTTGAACATCCATTTCTAAGTAGAAAAAATTAAAGATACATATTTAAAATAACTAAATCCAATGTCCTTCGACAGGAATTCGCTAAGTAACGCCATAACATCGGTTTCAGTCACTTATCTTTAAAACGATTGCACTTTAAATGAATAAAATCGATAATATTCTGTACATAGATCCAATCATGAATACAGATTTTTCAATTGTAGTTATAAGGGATATTTGGCATTTTTATTCACAGCTCAAATGAGCCGCTTATGACTGCCATTAAAAAGCATATTCACTCCAAACAATTAAGCTTATTCAACGAAATAAATGTACCGAATGTTATCTCTTAATAAAAAACCGTATTGAAGATATTTGACATAAACCGAAGATAAGGTGCGATTTAGCTCTTTAGCAAGTATTTTTAATAAGGTGATTAACGTTAAATTAACATAAAATGGGCTATAGAATATAGTTATCACTTAGAAGTTCCAGTTTAAAAACTCAAACCGGCTTTTATAATTTTAATAAAGATTTAATTAAGGACTGACTAACCCACCCTAGTCAGGATTCAAAATTATTATTATTTTGGATTCCTTTTTTTGCTTTGATAGTTTTCTCATTTTCTCCGGTTTAAAAAAAATAGGTCCCCCGTTTGGAGTAAAAATCTGCATCTCTCAGTTTTTGAATCATCTCATTATCTCAACCCGTTTTCGAAATATTTGGAATTTACCACCCCTGTAGGTAGCAGTATTTTCTACAATCATAGAAATCCGTCCCTTATCTTGAACACGGATACACATTTAGTATATGAAAAAAGAGGGCTGTAGACAGTCTTTAATCGATACATACTATTCATTTTAAAGTTCCACTTGACTAGGGTAACATACATTCTTATCATTGTGGTTGTCAGTGTTGTTACTTTAAATTTGTATATTCAGTTGCACGTAAAGATAAATTACTACAAACACTAATTAGAAGAATTCTACCAGAGTTGGAATTTGGCACAAGGAGATGTATGAAACTATTAGTGCAACCGCAGGTTAGGATGTTTCATAGTTTTCTTTGAATTTTTGCTTTTTTTGGAAGCAGGAACTGTTGCTAAAATTAAGTATTCTGCAAAGAAAAAATAAATACTATCTAATGTTGTAATATTCATGAAAATAGGGTAAATAATAAATACAGACAAAAATGTAAGCGATCACAGGAATAAAAAAAGCACTTTTGATAGAGTAATAGAAAAGCAGCTAAAAATTAATTAGATAAATCGTCTCTTATTTTTTGATCCAGAGAAAACCCGGGGGCGTAAAATTTCATCTGTAATCTCAAAGAAATAATGTCTAATAATTATTAATAATTTCCAAGTAATATAAAAGTAAATGAACACTTTAAAGTAAGTTCTTCAATAGGCAGAAGTTAGATTTAAGGGCAAATTATTAACTTTTAAGAAAATCATCAAGGAGTTACATTTTTTGGGCAAAATAGATTGTAATGAGAGAAGAGGAGTTGATGGGGACTCTGTGCCTGCCCTTTTAGTTTGCAATTCATCTTTATCATTATTTATATAAAGGTCGCATACATTACACAATTGAAAAAAAATATTTTGCAAGTTCCTACGTTCAATTTTATTTATACTAAAAATGTATCCGGTATGTGGCTCGTACAGTCGCAATATTTGCAGTTAGTTTATTAATAATAAATTAGTGAATATTCTATTAAATAAATAATAAAATAACAAATTATATTAAAAGTATCCTTAATTTTTAGGGATCCATTATTATGTCATATTTATAAATGTAAAAGAGGGTGAATCAAATTAACAAAATAAACGTACAATAATAGCCAGAGCAAATTAATTTTCAAAATAGACGTTGTTTGATTAAGAATTTCTCGGCTTATTTCATATGCATGGCGCATGAGTAAAAATCCATTGGACGAACTGTATAAATAAAAATGACCGTAAAAATATAGTTACCTATAATAGTGATGACTTTTGCCATAAATGCCTCAACGGTAAGCGAATTATGTCGATTAGAATTTCTTCGGATGTGTGAAATGTCGAATATAAATTAGTTTTATGAGGTTTCAGTATTAAGTCAATTTCGAAATTAATTTAATTTAATGAATTATGAAAAGTGATTATGTTTCCGAATAAGGCAAAAAAGTATAAATGTTCGTACTAATTTAGATTGGATAAATGTTTCTTTTCTACGAGTATATATAGTCAAGAGTTGAGGAGGACTAAACTTTAATCTAACTAGTAAAATTTAAAGTTCTGCTACCTAATTACCATAAAACCGAGGACTACTAAAAAGCCAAATTAAATTTTTCGACCATTAGTTAATTGAATTCCCTTTTCGGTTGTTACTTCGTTGTTCTAACCAAACGAGAGTTAGTTACTTATACTTTACAGGGCAACTTTGCCATCCATAATTTTCCAAAGTGAAATATTGTTTAATCCTTGAAGGCGGGAATTCTGGCTTCAACTTGCCGAAAAGTTTTTTCATAATTGATGCATCAATCTGGTCGTGAGTCGAATATCAAGAAAAAATTGGGTCCGTCAAATTTTCTGATTTCTTCTCGAATAACTTTCTAATTTTTTGTTGACGGTATCAGAGAAAAATTAATTAATAAGTTTGGAGTATTTTTTTATAAAAGTTATATCCAACCAAATGAAGTTTTGTGAATTTCTTCCGTAATGATCGGTGATACAATTGGGAAGTTTCTTGATTAATAATTATATTATTCAAAAAATTTAGAAAACCATTATAATAATGCTTTGGTTTAAAATAATTAACAGCGATTTGCCTTTTTTGAATTTTGTATTATTTATTCAAACTTTACAGTGTAACTTGTTCAATTTACTAATACTGTAATTGTAAGTACAGTTTACAAACCAAAATTTAAGAATTAGGAACTAGTATTTAATAACAAAAAAAGAGCTATAAATATTTTACAAACGAGAATATTAAAAAGGTTATTATT
This sequence comes from Hermaeophaga mercurialis, assembly GCA_951812935.1. Classification (NCBI taxonomy): domain Eukaryota; kingdom Metazoa; phylum Arthropoda; class Insecta; order Coleoptera; family Chrysomelidae; genus Hermaeophaga; species Hermaeophaga mercurialis. The sequence goes on along the minus strand of OX638362.1, from coordinate 28,474,013 downwards.
TGAAAACCGACCAGTAAAACGAAACGATATCCAATTTATTTAGATTCAGAAATTTAATCTACATCGCTGGTACTCTGAATAAATGGACACTGAGAACGTTGATGAAAATACGAAAAAAAAACAAGAAAAAATAATAGCAACAGAACTAAAAAACCATAGTAAATACGGCTTCAGCGATCTATTTCCATTTACTTTGAATTTTTCCTGTCTTTTTTAATTGGAAAAGGATTGATCACTAAAAATTTCGTCGTTTACCTTCAATTAAGGTAATTAAACGTGCACGAGTTTAAACTGCTTTAGAATAAAATAATAAAAAAAAACGAAATTAAAAACAGAGTCATGGCGACTACAAAAAATATTTACATATGTTAGAAATGAACGAAAGATTAAAATACAGCAAAAATTACCTTTTTAGTTGGATGTTTAAATCTTACTGTTACAACAAATTAGAAGGATGAACGGATATTAAAATACAATAGAAAATGACCGTTTTAGTTGGGTGCGAAGCTCTTCAAGAATCCAAAAAATGTTTTCGTTTCAAATTATAGTTCTTATAGGTATAAACTTAAGATTATATTTCTGAAAAATTTGGAAATGAATTATTAGGAAAATATTCCCAGTGAGTGAAAATTATTTTATTTATTGAAGTGGTTTTGGATATTTACGACACATTTTTGTTTCCGTGAATAATCGCATTGTTGAAGAATACGTTAATATAAATGAAACATTTCTTGTTGTAGCAAAACAATGGGTTTTCTTCGTGTGGATAGAATGTTTATAGGAATTTGTTTCCTTTTAAGCAGTTTACAGCGAACATTAACAAAATATTCCCAAGTATTTCTTTTGTGAGGTCATTTCTTAAGATAAACTTAATGGATTTATATTTTTCCTTAACTGAAATATTGTTGACACTTTAGACTCTCATTTAATAGTAAATGAACAGTCATAGTTATAAACCAAAGTAAAAATAAATTATAAGTAGAGCAACTGTTCTGACTGAAAAGTTAAATATATAATGTAATTAAGAAAAGAAAACTTATGCAAACGAAACCAGTGAAACATTTTTAATAAACTGGTTTACTGATTGAGTCTTAAACTACTTAAATACTACATTAAAATATTTCTTTATTAGCAGTCGCACAATATTGTGATAATTTATCAAAATAATTCATTTTATAATTTATTACGATTTTCTATGTGAATATTCTTAAAATCAACTGGTTTCGACTTTTAGTGATAAAGCACCATTCCGAGCCACCGTGTTTCCAGAATTCAATCGTGGTCGTCGTTCCCTCTAGGACGAATTTCGATAGGAACGTCCAAAATCGGCTGTAGTGCAAGACAAAATCGGTTTGTACCTTATTATGAGATTGAGAATTCTTTAAGATGGGGCACATGACGAATCATGGATCTATGTCTGTTTATTAGGAAAAACAGAACAAATCACCATCGTGATCAGAGCAGCTCAAAAATAAATTTTTCGATACCTGAGGAAACGGTTGATACGTGCAAATCATATCTCATTCGGAGTGGGAAAAGTATATTTATCTTCATTGAGAATATTTTAAAAACCAATAAAGGCATTTTCGATAATAAATACTTATTTTAGTATAATAATAATATAATAGAGAAAAATTAATAGCTTTACAGAAATCGAAAATATTTTTTCCAAGGAAAACCAAATTGATAACGTTGTTAATAAAATGTAAATGATAATTAATAAATATAATATTCAAAATGAGACTCAATATTTTAACAGTTTTATCTTATATTTTATTTGAAAAGCATTTCTTGCAATTACGTTATTATCCATTTATTTATATGTATTATTTAAACACTCTGTACTTTCCAACAAAGTCATCCGCAATGCCGGCGGCGTCGCGTCACTCGTGCAGATTAAATTCAAACTTCGCTCTACTCCCCTTTTACCCTCCCTTTCACATCGATCTAATTGAATCGAATTGAACTGAATCCGGTTCGTTTCGTTTTCGTTTACAAAACCTCGTCGATCTGTTTTCAAATTATTACTTTTTTTAATATTTCACAAAATTGGTACGTTTCCGGATATCTTGATGTTCAGGTTGGAGAATAAATCAAATTAAATGTAGCGGAAATATCTCAATACGTTGGAATTTTTGTGGAACTGTAAGGCAAATATTCAAATGTCAGTGAGCATTTCATTTCTGTTTCATAAAATAAATACACAATATCTTGTAATTATTTATTTATTACATATTATTTCAAACATTAAGAAAACAAAATGAGTATTAAGTAAATGATAAATAGTACTTTATGCAACAAGTGTGAAAATTTACACACTATATTTTACAGAAAATATACTGAGCGAAGAATAGTTGAAATATCTGTATTTAATTTTGGGCAATTACTAAACCCCAATATTTATTACAAAATTTTTGAAGTTTCAAATTAAGTATGAACTACTGCAAATTATTATCATTATTCATAAACAGATACTTTTAAATGAAATAATTTAATCAATAAAAATTAATTGATAAAACACACTGTAACTTCTACGTATATGAACAGTTCACTTTTAGTCTTTATTTACGAATGAACAAAGAAGCTACCTAATTTTTAACAAAGAATATACAGTTCTTTAATTCAGGACACCCTCTATAAAAACGATATTTTTGTCGTAGCTAATTCGATAAATGAAATGTATAAAAAAAGTGTACCAAATAAAAGTATTCCAAACAGTCTTAGTTTAAAGTTAATACAAAAATTAGACAGGTTTTTAAATGATCAATACTTCATAATAAATAAATAGGTATAGAAAATCCATTAGATAATTCCAAAATAAACCAATACGATATATTTTCCTTTTTTCTCTCGCCGATGGGGCTTTCTCTGGAGCTGTAAATAATATTTTTTTTAGCCAAATAAATCTCCCTTGCTAATCACCCTCGTTTTTTTTAAATGACAAACGACCCCGGCGATATCTCTCATCTGAAATATATCACATTAGAAGGCATTAAATTTCTTGGGTGATAAATTTGGGGATGAAATTACTACCGCCGGTGGACTGAGGATGGCTCTTACGAGAGCCCGGGGTGGGGCAAAAGGGGGTCGCGATATAAATTTACAACCTATAAAGTTTAATAACCAGGTTGTATAACATCTAATCCCGCCATACTTCTTGTTCGGTGAAATTCAAGGAGGGTTCAGATGGTTCTCACCTAAAAAAGTAATTTAGAAAGTTGCTCAGTGGCGTGTGAACTTAAACATATAACTGAAACTAAAAAAATAGGATGAAAAAATTGTTAGACAAATGGTCAAAGATAAGCGGATTATATAGCGAAATTAGAACAACAGTGTAAATCAAAAATGTTTTATTTGCAACAATTAGCTACACAACTTGCAGTTACTTCCTTACATAGTGCTTACTTGTGCTTTCGGACAATTCTCTATGCTGAACCAATAATTATCTCGAATCGCGTGATCCACTCGAACCAGATCATCGATTTATATCAAGAACGTCTGTTCGTCCAAAGTTCCTGCACCATTGTCACACTTATGAAATTTTTTCAGTACATATTACTAATTCGTCGATGAATATCGGCTATATTGTACCCTTCAACACGAAGCAATCGAATTACAGCACACACTTCACGCTTGATGGAAGGCTATTGTTGTAGGCATTTTACTTTATTTTTATTTGTTTGTTTTATTTAACGTTGGCCTAGTTCTGTGACCAGGGTTGATCACCGACGCCGGGAGCACGCTACCCCTAACCGGAAATTTTGCCGAATCCTCAGGTATTCCAACCCGAGGTAGGGATCTTTAACGAGCCCAACATTCATGGACTCGGGACCGATAGTTTAACGTCTCCTCCGAAAGACGGCATCTCCACTATATCTCGTGCTCATTGGTAGTACCTGCGAGCTGTGATATGCTACTAGTCGCTGCAGGCTGTACGGGCATATTACGACGGTGTTCGCTGGTGGTCACCCATCCAACTACTAACCGCGCTGGACGCTGATTAACCATCACAGGCGTATTCATTATAGAGCTGGGCCCTTGTCCCTGTACTAGGCATGTTTACGTAACTCACTACGTACTCAGAACTAACATGATGCAATCAATAGGCATACTAGAGACTCTGCGCAACACAACTGCGCAAAATTTCACCGGATTTTCACTTCATCATGGTTTTAATTTCGCGACCGATCAAACCTTGAAAAAAAATAACCTTTGTATTATGTTTAAGTAAATAGTGTATTTCACACGTAGAAATTCAACTCCTTCTACCAACTATTGTAACAATTATCTTTTTAAGTAACGAAGGCTTTCACAATTCCATTGCGAAAAGCCTCATAAAGCAACAAAGAAATCTAAAAAGTCAACTAGTTTCGAGCTGTTTTAGTCATATTCAGATATAAAAGAGTAGTTTTCAAATTAACATAACATTCACTAAATTAAAATGGAGCAATTCGCAGAGTTGAAAATTTGAAATAATAATAAAACTTTAGCGAAGCCCCTACAGATATCAAGAAGGGCACAACCAACGTTCTTAAGGCTTATAGTGCCACAATTTAAATCCCTACTGCACTACTCATGCATACATCGCGGCTCAGTTTCTAAGTGTAGTACCCAAATAACAAGCTTAGGTATTTTTAATAGCAATAGTTCGACAACGCTGTCAGTTTGTTTCTGTTTACTCTTTCTCTTATTATATTGAGCCATAAAATAATGGTTTGTTTCAGTAAGTTGTTGCCAACTTTAAGAGAATGTGCACGACCAATCTAGAAAAGGAAACTTAGGAAATAGAACAATCCACATAGGTTTTAACTAGTTTTGAGCAAGTTGATTAATTGCAGAAAAGCACAATTTTGGCCCAATTGACGCGAAACGTGTTATTTGAAAAAGCATTACTTATAATGCTCATACTCATACAGTTCACAATAGAGTAGCGGATCAGATAAATGTTGCATTTACACCGTGGTCCGAAACTCATAGTTTCATTACCAGTATGCTGAGGTTGAATTCGTAAAGAGGCATTGCCGGGAATAAGCGCTTTACACCAATTAAGAAATGTAGGAGACTCGCCCTTGAAATATATTAACATTTATTATAATCTCTGTTAGATGGATTCTATCTGTTCTTTTGGTAATAATATTTAGATGAAAGTATTTTGAACATTTTTGGACTCGTTCTATCCAGTTCCTATCTGTAATTTTAGTATACGGTAATTTAATTCTTATGAAATTGGTCCAATTAACAATTTTCCAGTTGGATTACCTAAACGTTGATGCAACAAATTATCCAATGCATGTTGTAATAACCGACAAAAAATTAACATTTCAAATTAACCCGTGAATCTATCACGCGATGCACAAATATTATGCTTCTGTTTAAACGTTTGCCAACATTGTGGAAGCGTTAATTTTAAATACCTGCAGCGAAATTCGTCGGTTATCGTGACCATGAAGGTTTTGTAACAAGGAAAACTATATAAGGAAAATAAATACGTAGAGTTGGGACAATATTGCAACAACCCTCTGAGGCAGCGAGTGTTGCCTAAGAAACGAGTTAGTATTGAGGAAATTCCAGGAGGGAAAGATATCTTTACTTCAAGAGCCAAAAAAAGCGGTATAAGTCCATTCTTGCTCCAGTACAAAGGCCAGAGACGACCACGATAGTATTTTAATTAGTTGATTCAATCAGTTTGAGTTTGACTATATTTGTCTTTTAATCAACAACATACGAAAGAAACGAATTTTCGTAAATTTTTTAATTTACAGAATTTTTAAGGTTGGAAAAATCCTAATGGAATCATATTCGTTATTTGTATTAGATTAAAGTTCATTTGTATTTTTCGAGGAATCTCTCTATCTACTCATCTTTCCCAAATCATTCTCCACTCCTTCTACTTGAACTAATTAATCTTTAAGCCTTAATCACACAATTAATCCTGGAAAGTTTTTGAGAAAATAGTTGTTCCGTTTTTGATTACATCGACCTTTTACGTTCTACCGTGTACCTATTTATTAGCCTGATCCATGGACGACTCAATTCCCGGTTAACTTTAATCTATCTTCCCAAAAAAACAATTACAGAGGGTAAGTAGGTAAAATAAATGAAGACCGGAGAGCTGTTTTGGAGATTCTGGATTCAAAGAAAAACGGCCATTAAACGAGTTTTAAAGGGGTTTAAACTCAAGCGCGCTGAAATGTCATTCGAAATAATAGTTTTGATAATAGCCAAGTCAAAGATTGTAATTCTTCTGTTTTTACGATGACCATAAAAAGGAATGTAGTAAAATGAAATAGTACGAAAATCTACTAACATCGCTAATAAAATATCTTTGGAGTGAGGAGTGGCCATTTTTTTTACTTTGGTGATTAGACAGTTTAATAGTCAATTGCTTTTGAAAAATACCTTATTCTTTTCATAAAAACTTTAATTTGTTTAAATTAAATGTACCAAATTATATGTTTATTGAAGAAAGAAAATCTATTAAATATTGTGTTATGTCAAAGCCTAGCAGTAATTGTTTTTTAATAGAGAATCATGCATTATATTATGAATTACTAACTAGAGGTAACACAATTTAATTGCTTAACTTCATGTGTCGAATCATATTCCTCTCTAATTATTGGATTCACCTCCAAAAATAAAGATCAACAAACTTTTTTATATATTGTAATAGGATTTTATTATAAAATAATTTGGAAATTCAATATGTCACAAAAATATATCGTATGGTTATCGGGAATTCTCATCTAGGAGTAGTTAAAAATAAAATTTATTTGAAATGAAAATTCTTATATTATTGGATGAAAAAATTAACAGTAAAGAAAATTCAACAATAAGATTACATTTTAGCTATAAAATACAACATAACATATTTTCAATAAATTTCAATTTTTTAAAAAACTTTTAATGAAAGATGCAGAAAAATCTGTATTAGAAACATATTACATAATCATTTAACTTTAAATATGAAACAATGGTTTGAAGAGAAACTGACATTAAAATTACTATGTAATAAATTCTAACATGATGTTATTTGGCCAGTTCATATCAAAAGTATACTAACATTATTTTTTAATTTCAGAATAAAGGTCATTCTTGAACAAATGTTAAAAATATATCATATTATTATTATTGGATTAAGTTTGCAACGAAATTGCAACAAATTATGAATAAAAATTTTGATTTTTGTTACTACCATTGCAAAATTTTAAAGTTTTAATTTTGATGTTTTTTCGTTGTTTATAAAATGTCTGAATACTATCTTCATTAGATATTATTTTGTTAAATTTTATTAAATATTGATGATTGTTTTCATTTAACCAAATGCAGAAATCAAGGATCTGTAGAATTATAAACTATTAACTATTATTTAAAAAATGTAAACCTACATAAGCGAATGTAAAATTACTATATATTTGAATATTTTTTGTCATTTTGAATTGCATACAGAATAAACGTTGTGTTTAAATAAATAGTTCCGATTTTTAGGGACTGTATAGATTACAATCAATCCATCATGCTAAATTGTCAGCTATTATGGTTGTTCCAAACGAATTCTTTGAAACCGAACATCCTGCAGCCTTTTCTTGTTTACATAATTCGGATAATAAGGCTAATTATGACGTAAAAATTACAATTCCATAACATACGATTAGATTTATTTACGAAGTAAAAGGAAGATAAAATAGCATTTAAAAGAATAGAATCATATACTTACCAATTTGACAGTGTTGCCGGCTTTTTTAAGCGCGTCGACGGCGATCGCGTGCGGTACGTCGACGACGGGTACATCGTTGACGGACAAAATGGAGTCGTTTACTCTCAAACGGCCGTCGCCAGATGCCGCACCGCCCGGTATAAGTTTAGTGATGTAGATGGCGGTGTCATCGCCGATGTGAGGGTTGTCCGTGCCGCCGGCAATGCTGAAGCCCAAGCCGGCGCCGCCTCTCTCGAGGATGATCTCTTCGTATTCCCATTCATCGTCGCCATTTACCTGAAAATATAAGGGAAGATGTGAGAAACCCATAAATTGGGATTATGCAAAATATCATTCTTTTTAAGTTAGATTTTATTACGAAAAAAAATTAAGTTTATAGTGGATGAGATGAATATAGATTAGGTTATATTTTTTATTAGAAGGCCGGAAGTCCGTACTTTTAAAGAGATCCATTTTTAACCTGTAGTGAATCGGCCTAATTAGTTTGTTTACCGTACAAGGCAATATTAGCAATAAAGTATGAATCGTTGTATATGGTTGCAGTTAATGAAAGTCATAGTGGTCCAGATGAATTTGTAAAAAACATGTTATTGACTGAGAAAGTACAACAGATACTACACCATCAATATATTACCGGTAAACTTCGTGTAAACCAATCAGTTATTTCAACAACTTGGAATAAGTGTTCTCCAGCATGCAAATCCACGGAATAGGTCCACAATATTTAATAGGACCGCTCAAGTCTATACAATGAAATAACCATTAAAGCTTATCACTACAGAAATTCTTTACCTGGGCCGCACTGCCCGCGTTAAACACTTTTAGTTTACCGAAAATGATTTCTGAATGTGGTCGTGCTATTGTTAACTGAAATTTTCGTTTTTCCTATTTTGTTGCGTTATAATATGGAAATAACACAAGGTCTTATCGACCTAGAAACAGTTCTCAGAGTCAACAAACATTTATCTGCTTGTTGCAAAAAATTGATGATGAATGTTTATGAAGGTAAATTTACTGTAATCTTATTTTTTCGCAGGAAGAAACATCTGAATATAGAAACGTATTTAATTAAGTGGAAGCCAATAGATACAGTTATCTGTTTAAAAAAAATCTTAAAGCCCGTAATGTTTTAAATTGACAGTTCTAAGCCTGTCTTAAATGTGAAGGAAGATTTTCAGATTTTTGAGGTAATAAAAATTTTATATTTAATATTCATTAAATGTAAATAAAACTAAAATGGTAAATAGTGTCTTAAGTGAAATAAAGTCTTGTTGTTAGAAGAGGTCATTAACTGTATATAGGGATGATTTATCAATTTTTTTCTACTTCAAAATGGGTAACGTAATGATACACTGATCTTAATTAAGTATATTCTTATTCTAACTTAAGGGTATTAACAAAAGAGAAAATTCTAAAAGAAGAAAAAATAAAGAAAAAAAAACAAGAAAATTCAAAAAATAAAAAAATTATTAACTTTAGTTAAAAATAATTAAAAACCGGTATTTCCTCCTCTATTTTGAATAACAATACGGCAGCGATTATTCATGCTTAAAATTACGGGCCTTATCTCGTTTTCATCCAAATTATTCCATATTTGGACAATATCTCTCGTAAGCCCATTCAAAGTGTTAGGAGGGTTAGGAAATTCTTGAAAACGGCGGTAGATCATGTCCCAAACATTCTCAATTGGGTTAAGATCAGGACTGTTTGCTGGCCAATCCATAGTTTCAATTCCAACCTCATTAAAATAATTTTGCACAATCTGAGCAACATGCGCTCTAGCATTATCTTGCTGAAACAAAAAATTCTCACCAATGTAAGGGGAAAATGGTATCACATGCTCTTGCAGGATCTCCCTTATGTACCTCTCTGCTGATAAACTGGCATTATTAATAGCATCCAAGTCAGTTCGAGCAGTTAAAGAGATTCCTTCCCAAAACATAACTGACCCTCCACCAAATAATCTGGTGTTTTGGAAGTTACATTGGGCATATCTTTCATTTGGTCTTCGATAAACTCTTATACGTCTATTTGAGTTGTAGAGACAAAATCTGCTTTCATCTGACCAAAGAACTCTTTCCCAATCTTCATCAGCCCAATCGATGTGTTCTCTAGCAAAATTTAATTTTGCTCTACGATGCTCTGGGGTCAAAGCTGGTCCTCGCGCTGGAATTCCTGGTCTCAGATCAGATTCAGCTAGGCGTCGACGAACAGTATCAGTTGAAATTCTAAGTCCATCTGCTTCCTGTAGCTGTGTCTGCAGCAATCTTCCTGTCACAAACCGTTGCCTTAAAGCTGATACTCTTAAAAAACGGTCTTGAACTTGCGTAGTTATGCGATGTCTGCCTTGAAAAGGTCTTCTTAAGTGCTGACCTGTCTCCCTATAACGTTCGATCAAACGGGAAATGGATGTATGCAATACACCAAATCTCTGTCCAATTCTTCGAAAGCTCCATCCCTCTTCCAGTAAAATGACTGCCTGAGCACACTCTTCGGCGGTCAAATTTCTAGATTGGCTTCTATATTAAACACTATACTTCACTGTAGCTCACAAATGTAAATTTTCAGTGCAAATCATAAATTTTAGCAATAAAACCTTAATAAAAAGAGGTAGGTTAATTCAAATTTTATCTGAATTCCAACAAAATAAAGATAAAATCAATAGACTTCGATAAAAAAAACCAACTGTATTAATTTATAGAATGTGTGTACCATGGTAGTTTAAAATAAAAATAAATATTTTAATTTTTATATGAATTTCCAAAAATAATTCAAAATAATTTAGTGGTGCGTTAATTTTGCTGGTCATTGTATTTTAATCTTAAATTAATCAAATGTCTTCAAACAGGTAATTCATCTTCTGAAATTAACAGTGCCATAAAATTAAAGTATATTTTTGTTATTTACTAATGATTAAAAAGAAATGAAGATTACAAACCCTTCATGCAATATCTTCAATAAGGCTCTAAGCAAACAGCAGGGGAACTCGTTGTAAACCCATAAAGTTCTTAATTTTTGGAAGGAAGAACCATGTCAAATCCAAATGTACTAGCATACCAATATATAGACAGACCTCTTGTTATCTCAAACAATTAGAAATCGACTAACAGAAATAGGATTGAGATCTAGACAATCAGCAAAGGTATTAGAACTTATAACACAGTCCAGTACAAATCAACTATATTGCATCAAATATAAAAACTGAACTGAACGGAAATGGTAATGTGCATTATTGTCAAATGAGACTCGTTTTCCATTGTATAGTCCTGACGAACGAATTCAAGTCCACGAAAGACTGGGGTGAAAGATCCCACAACAACATGGTACAAGAGATTCGCCATTTTGAAGGAGGATCTTTAATGGTCTGGTGAGGCATTAATTCCAAAGGAACAATTGAGTATGATATATTTCAGGGTGGAAAACTAACAGGATATGATACAACATAAATTTTAACGCCCCACGTATTGATTTATGCAGAAAATTACGGCGAAGATTTTATTTTAGAACATCCATGACTACGAGCATTATGTCTTCATCTGGCTACAGAATTTGAAATTTTTTTAAAGAAAACCGTATATTGGTTATGGATTGGCTAGCCATCAGTTCTGACATAAATCCCATAGAACACTTTTGGGATAAATTGGGAATTCGCATGAGACAAGAATCTCAATTTGTAGATTAAATCAACATTCAATGAACAAGTATATCACGTCGATAACTGAACGTAATATGAACAAGAGGACGTATCCAAATGTTTTTAAGAAATAGTGTAATTATTAATCCTTTTTGATTCCTAATTCATTTTTCTATTTATTTATGCAATATACTACTCTCTTTATTTTCAAAATTTCTAAGTAACTTTAGAATCACTTAAACCTTCCATTACGTATCAATTCCCTGCACCTTGACTATCTGCATAATAAATATTTCTTATTGAATTCTTCATAATTTTATAAATAATTTTAACGCATAGGTCTTTTTTGACCAAATTCAAAATTGTTTTATTTATTTCTGTTTATTTGTCTTATATTTTAACAAATCACCTAACTTCCTTCTGTAATTTCTTCTTTTTTTATTATATTTTAACTGACTCATACATTCAGTTATTCACAATCTGTTTTGACCTTTTTGTTTAAATGTAACAGTATAATCCTACATATAAAAGTCACTGATTTCTAAATATTTCGACGAGTTCGTAATTTAGGTCTGTATTAAATAGTCACATTAAATGTAAAGAATAAAAAAATCAAATTATAATATAAAAGCAGTTCATTGTAAATATTAAATCGGAAATTTCAATAATTAAATGATTTCAAATACATTCGCACTTAGTCATTTATGTTTATTTGTTTTTCTAAATGACTGCCTATTCTCATTTAAATCTGCTAATATTTAACTAAAACACCATTCACATTTCAAATGTATTCATTATCACTCAACGATTTCCAAAACGAATAAAATTGGATGTTCAAATATACACACATACAAACACATTTCGAATTTAAATGTTTATTTGTTGTCGCACAAATTCCATTACTAAGTTAATTACAGTATATTTAGTAATAACCTACAAAAATGTGAAAATTTTGTTTACCATATATTTTAGTATATTTACATTCGACTCAAAATTGGTTAACTTCTGAGATTAATTTATCTTTTAACTTACGTATAGGTATTATTTGATTTTCGAAGACGGAATCTTGGGTTTCACTTACAATATTAATTACATTTGTCACCGTATAATATTGATGGATATGAAAATTAATGTAGCTTCAAGAAAGGGGTTTTCTTTGACAATTATTGTTCGAATTAAGATATTTGTGAAACTTAGCGGTTGGATAAATATGGGAATTTGGGACATAATTAAAGTCAATATCGGTTATGCTAGATACAGAAATATTTGCTACACAGTAAAGTATCAACAAACGTAGATGAAAAACGTACTTAGTCAAAAATAATTAAAAAAATGAGGTATATAAATTTATTTAATGAGTATTTCAATGATTTGCCCTGTAAGTTGTAATATCATTGCTCATAAGAAATCATTAAAATTACCAAATTTCACTGGTAAAACTAAAGAAAATTTTACTTCTTAATAATAATAACAAAATAACTTAGTAACGGTTTGGTTGTACATGCCAAGGCCACAGGAAAAACATCTCTTAGAACCTTCGAGAAGCAACAATATACTTTATTTACTCAAATATAAAACATCCCAATTTTTATTTCAGTTTGGATATAGAGGTACTCAAAAAATAATGTAATCTGTTAATTATTCACGCAACAACTTTTATTTTTAATCTGACTTCATCACACGTTTGCTTTTTATTTACATCAGATTCTTTGGTTACGGTTCTGTATTTTAAAAGTTCCTTTTATCAATCGAAACATAGTTGAAAGATACTTGAAATGATTGAAAAATATGTTGTATAAATTGGACGTACCATACGTTTCGAAAGTGCAGATTCATTTTTCAGCTCACAGCCCATTGGGGCTAGGACACACGCCAATACAAAAACAAAACACTAACGCTGGCGGATACAATATTACAAAAAAGCAATTGATTGGTTGAGGGATCGAAACAACAAAAGTTGGCATATACGGCCCACTTGGTTTTGTTACGGAATTATAGTAAATTTAGAGACGTCATCGATGCCAATGAAGTGTTAAATAAACAAATAGTCAATCACAAATAGAGCTTAGAAAAAATTTTAGATTAATGCTCATTCAATAATTAAAATTCTACAATAAATAATTTCGAAATGTTTTAAATTTGAAATTGAATCAATAATTTGGGAATTTACTTCTAAATAAAAAAACAAATTTTATTAAAATTATTACAGGACATGTCTATTTTATCAATTTAAAAGAGATTCATTTCTTTAATACTTTTTTCTGTTCACTGACTTTATTTAATGCGCTAACAGTCAAATTGCCCACTTTCCATAATTCCGAACTTAATAATAAAAATCATAACAGCACTAATGAATATCCCGATCGGATATCTCGAATATTTCTACCAACAAAACTGATAGAATTCCCGGTTAATCGACCATGGATCGCGCCAGACTACTAAAAATCCGAACGTAAAATTATATCTCACTATATTACCAACCCAACCCACTTTTGTCGTGATGCTATTTCCGATATATTACGAAACGGGCCAAAATCTCAAAGAATCCTACGGCAAGGACGCCGAAAAACCGACACGTTTGACGTTGCCATCTTAAAAAAACATTAAAATTACGTTATACCCCTGAATTATAAAGACCATACTAGAATTTACTTTATGATGGGGCACCTGGCCGACGATATCGAGGTAAGGTTTTCCTGGTTTTCCACATCTAGAAATACAAAGACCAAGATATTGATGATCGCGTTGGGTGCTCCATTTACTGGAAGAAGTTTAGAAAGAAACTAGATAGATAGAAACATTTAATAATTGTACGATTTTGAATGTCACCTGTGGAAAGCTTCAAAAATAAGGGACAAAAAAAATTTAGGCAACTCGCTGTTTTCTTTATCCTTATTAAATAATATTATGAAAAGGGAGATAATTTCATATAAGCATTTTTGGGGTAAATATTAATTCGATTTTAACATTTTCGAATGAACGTTGCTTGGGCGTTTTATTAAAAACATAATAATAAACCGAATTATGAAATGAAGAAAAACTTTTTTTTATTTTAAGCGATCTTTTGCTTCCTTTGGAATTTTTATTTTAAATAAAATAACAGCGAGTATTTAATACTTTTATTTACAAAATTATAGTTTTTATTGAATTTTTCATACTATTTCGTTTGTGGCATCTTTTCTCAATTTTTTCGAAAAATACAGCTAAATTTAACTAGATTCTTAGAAAATGCTCCACGAGTCTATGGAAGCTTAAGAAGCTGACTACAAGAAAAATAAAAACAAATCGATATTTTTCATCTCATTTTCTAAAACTAGAACTAGAATTATTTATAAACTAAATGATAATATTCGTACATTTTTATTCGTATTGTAACATGTCGATTTTTTTTAGCAGCTTGCTCTGGCGTTTTTATCAATACCGACATTTTGCATTTGGGATTCCCCTAAAAATTTCACCCATTTCATTTTTTTTTAAATTTTTTGACTGTTTTCTGCATTTCTTTTCAATTAAAAAATAAGGTCAAAAATAAAATACAACAGATATATCCAGCACAGATAAAAAATCAACATTAACACACTTCAAGAATAAAAATACCTTAATTAATGCATAACAAAAAAAGAAGCTCTATCCTGTTGGGACAAATATTTCATAATTAATGTTGTGCTATTTGTCAATATGTACGAATACCAAATTATCAACAAAAAATAAAAAAAATATTGCAAGTAAATGTAAAAAGTTGAGAAAAAGCAAAAAGTTTCTTTTTAGTTTCTCGCTCTACTGAATAGTAACATTTTTTTCTGGTTATGTTAGAGTAATCAAGCTACTATTTTTTATTTGTTCGTGGCAAGTCTGAGATCATCTGGTGAGAAGAGAGAATTTCTAACAACAATCTAAATTCAGTTTTATTATTTCAAACACGATTTTTCAGACTCCTATAAAATATAATAAACTAAATGTTTTTATTAAAATTATCACCAATTTTGTAGATTCGGTATCTGAATAATCCTACAAAATTGCAAATCGATCTTGTGAACAGTTTTAGAGAAAAAGGAACAGAAAATGCACAATTTTCAATATAAAAAGGCCTTAAATTTCCTTTTAAAATATAAAATATATGGCGTGAATACAGTTGGATTTTTACAACTTTACCCATGTCCCCGATTTTATTCATAAAAAAAAAGGTAAAGTGTTTCAATTAAATCATGGGTTACAGACAAAACAGAAACTTTCGAGTTTTTAAAATAATTCTGCAACAAACTTGAAACATTTTAGCGACTTTTTTGTCTCAGCTCTTTTGTCTTCGAATTTTGCAACAATCCCAAGTCCCGTCTCTTGTCTTGAAATTGTTTTGTAGTTTTCAAAGTTTCTAAGAACTTATTTTTGTTTTGTTTCCTGTTTGTTTGGTGTGGACGCGTGCTAAGCCTACTTCAATAGATGTTTTTTATTTTTTATGAAGCCGTTTACTATTAAACAAAATAAAATCCATAAAAAATGAATGTTTATTACTACAGGTACCTTTTATATTTAAATTGTTTATAAACTGTGTCTGATAATGACCCAAATTTACAAAAGTTTTCTGCATTCGCCACACTATAATTTAGATTTTCTGGCTGAATTATGAAACAAAATATAGAAACGGAACTAAAGATTATCCTAAAGATTGCAGCAACTCATCTGATCTTAATAGGACATTAAAAGACTATTTGGATGAACCTTTCTGTACGCTAACGCAATTATGATATTATGATATTAATTCAATTTTCTTAAGATGTCCTATTACAGAACATTCAAAAGACCAGAAACAATGGTAAGTAACTCAGTTATACCAATATTTACAAAATTATGTTCCAAAGAATGTGTCTTATCGTATTTATTTTATTAAATCGACGTTTTCCTTATACATAGATCAATGAGTAATTATTATTTTTCATTTTCGACTTATACTTTTCAGCGTTATAAAAAATCATTCTTATTTCCTTACAAAACAATTCATAGACGTTTATCTAAAAATATTTGTGACATTCATTATTTTAATTCAACCTTAAAAGGTAAATATTAAATAATGATAGTTTTTATTGGCGTGAGTAGGACACAAAAATATTTTTTAAAGTTAAGCGATTATTGGGCTAAAAAGCAGTTAGAACGATGCCGTCAGAGAAATATTTTTTGTAATTTAATTGGCAACACTGTTTGCTGGTCCCAATTCAAGTCACGCGCTTTACGCTCGTCGCCGTGACGCTACTTTTCAAGTTCATAGCCTTTTGAACGTTGTCCATATGCAATTCTTTTTTCTATTCTAAAAATATCGATGAACAGTGGTTTCCTTACACAAATACATAAAAATAAAAATACTACCTTCCCATAGAGTAAAAATCCAGAATTGGCAAATGCAGTAATCAAAATTTACAAATTCAAAGGGAACTTGGCCGACAAATACATTAAGGATATTTAGTACCTTTTAACGATATAAAATTAAAAAATGATGGAATAAGTGATAAAGACTTTTTGTACATCTTGTGTTCAATTGAATTTTTACTTTCACTTCACTGATTGTATTCATACGAAAAAAGTTAAAATATTTTATATCAAATTATCGGTTCCATACCTTCTATATACTGCTGATATTCCGACCACCGACAATACACTAATCGCAATCTCTGCAGACGATACGGCAATCATATCATCAGATCGAGATCCGACAAGAGCATCAGAAAGGCTAAAAGTTTATTTAAACTTACTACAAAATTGGATGCAACGGTGGATGATAAAAGTTAACAATGATAAATCCACACAAATCACGTTCACTACAAAAAGCAGTGCTTATCCACAAGTTTCCATCAACAACATGCAAATACCAGTGAAAACTGAAGTTAAATATCTTGGATTATACCTAGATCAAAAGTTAACCTGTAAAACTCATATCAAAGTTAAAAAAGAACAGTTAAAGCTAAAAACTCAAAAAATGAACTGGTTAATTGGTTATCGCTCACAGTTAATACTTGAAAACAAGATACTTCTATATAAAGCCATACTGAGACCAGTATGGTATAGAGCTATGGGGTTGTAGCAAACTATCGAAAACCAAAATATTACAAACGTTTCAATCTAAAACCTTTCGAATTATAGCTAATACTCCACGGTTCGTAAGCAACCACATAATACATAACGACCTTGGAAGTAATTCGAACCTTAGCTAACAAAACAAAACTACGAATGAAAATCATGCAAATCCATTGACAACTAATCTATATACTGATACTGTGCAACGCAGAATACTAAAACGTCGCTGGCCAAAAGACCTCTTAGAGTAGGTAAACCCCGGAGACCCTTCATTAACGTCACATAAGACGTTAACAATATATAATTATTTTAAAAAAAATTAAAAATTTGAATGATAAAATTTAGGCTAAAAAAGATAATTATTTTATACAATAATATAAAATAAAAAATAAAAATTAATTAATTAAAACAGTTATGAATTAATAAGAGAAAAAAAGAGTTTAAACATATGAGTATTAACTAGACATCTTAAAAGGAAAAAGACATATAAAACAAAGATTCAGAATTGACAAAATTATTATTTATAAATAATTGATAAAAATAAAATTAAAAAAGCTAAAAAATTAAAAATTGAGTCTAGGAAAAATGCAAAAATTATCTAATTTATAAAATTATATAAAAAAATAATTTTTATTTATGGAAAATTCTGTTAGGAATAGTAATGTATTAATTAAGAGGTATTTAAAAGGGAAGATAAATAAAGAAAAATTAAATTTTCTTGAGGATGTAATTGTTGATTTAAACAATTAATATTATAATTGAAACTAGTGGTCATTTTTAACACCAAGTAATAAATTTAATAAATAAAAATAAATAAGTATTTCATTGGTTTGCTTATTTCTCATTTAGAACTGTTTCCAACATTTATAATTATCAGTTCAATTTGTATGTCACAAATACAATTTTCATGATCATTTTTTTAATGCTACGTAATACGTTTTGCCCAGACAGTATCACAGTTAACTAAGGTTTTATTCCACATATTTATGACTTTTTCATGGTTGTTTTCATCTTCGTCAATATATTTATTGTATTATGACTTATAATCTGCCCAGATTAATTCAATAGCAATGAAATTGTAATGGTAAAGTAGTAATTACAATACAAAAAAATATGTTTTTGTAATATTTTTAACTCAAGACACGCAAAATACAGGTAAATTTTAAATGAAAACAAATAGGAAGATATTTGTAAATAGATGATCACATTAATCAGATTCAATTTATCGCTTGTATTTTTGTTTTGTTTTTTTTTTCAGTATTATTTTTCAATAAATTTATCCAACAATCCAATCATCTATCTTTTATAGTTTAAAAGTTATCAACACGTTTCCATTCCAAAAAAATACAAAAAATTTGTCGGTAATATTGAGGAAGGACCGAAGATGCGAGAGGTCGGGTCAAAAATGTTATCTATTTGGCATAGTGTCAATTTAATCAAGCTGAATTCTGACGCGAACTTATTTAAAATAAACGAACATGGTGTAATTTATTTTCATTATTTTTATGTTGTAACACGGGATTTTTAATTGTAAAGGCGTGTGTACTTTATTTTTGGGTAATGACGTTTTTAAATTAGGGATGCGCCTTTTCATGCCAATGGGACCAATATTTTCGTGCTGATAATGTTACATACCGGAGAGAAAAAACATAAAAATACGTATATAAAAATATAAAGGACATTTTACTAATTGTGCATTTTTTTTATCTCGGAAATATTAGGTTATTAAAAATGTACTTTTTTTAAATTTCATTTTAAATAATGTAAAATATGACTTACTGGTTTGTCTCCTCCGCCAAGTAATGGAGAATGTGCCTGAAACAAGAAAAATTACTTTAGTATGAACACAAATATGACAACAAACATTTATTTTTATCTAAATTTTTATTCATAAATTCAATTTCGGACAAAAGCACCATTTTCAAATTGTGTTTCTTGCATTTTTGCTTTTATTAGAATTGTAGGGTTCTTCTCGATTTTAAAAACTCTAGCAGGAATGAATGGAAACGAGAAAGAGACTAATAGAAATGAATTCTACTTAAAAAATTCTTTTTCTAGTACAAAGAACGTCTAAAATCTACCATTCTTCTAGCTCCTGAAAGAACATAAAGCCACTCCTGATTAAAACTGTCAGTTCATTGTGATAATTTAAGCTAATCTAAGAGATGAAACAATAACTGGAAGTATAACACAACGCTACAGACGATGTTTCTTAATTTTTTTAATGGGTCTTGTGATACCAAGAATGGAAGCTATTGTAATATTTTAACAACACTGAAAAGAAATCGACACCAAACAAATATTATATAAGTTAGAACACCTTGACATCCGTGGAAAAATAAATTCTTGGATTCAAAACTTCTTAACTGATCGAAATTTTCAAAGTTAGGGTAGATGAAGCTTTTTCACAGGAAAAACCAGTCAAAAATGGAGTTCTACAAGGCTCAGTTACTGTTTACGGTATATACTAGTGACCTTCAATTCTATGTAAGCTCATGACATAAAAGTATATGCCAATCTATTATGATATCAGATCATCCTTCAAGACGATTTGGATTCAATTTTTAAGTAGAGTTGGGAGTGGTTGCTTCCCTTGAATTCGAAAAAATGTGTGGTTCTCATCAAATTTCAATGAAAACAAATTCTTTTTCATTAAATTTTAATAAAAATTCATCTTTTTTTCTTAAATACTTGTTGAAATTAAACTATTTTTTAGTAAAAAGTGGGATTTTACATCAAATTTCATTAAAAACAAATTCTTTTTCGTTAAATGTTAATAAAAAACTTTATTGCAAATAGAGTCTTCACTATTTGCAATAATTTAGAGAATGACAATATTACGGCACCCATCACAAATATTTATTTTTCTGTACTGTATTTTCATTTCATGTTTTTCATTTTATTGGGCATAATAGGCGCTTGCCCCTCTGCCCTCATCAATATATAGTAATAATTTAATCACAATGTGTTTATAAAAATGTAGGGTAAAAATTATTCTCTATCTTTGATATTTTTATGCCTATTTATTCTTGGATTACACCTCAGGTAGGGTTAAAAGTAACCCACTGTATTCTCACAAATTGTTTCTTATAGTATAATAAAAGAGACAAAAATAAATTTAAAAGATTGTCATATTTTGGCGACATGTTGTTGACCTTTTGGATGGGAACATAATACGTGTATCCGAGGATTTCCCCTTTTAGGTCTGGGACTGGGATTTTATTATGGTCATTGAATTAAATATCTACTATCGATTTTGTCTAGACAAACTCTTTTTGTGTTTAAAAGGTCCAAATTCCACAAAATATTGGTTTGGTAAATATGAACACTTTGGTGAAATTGTAAATGGAATTTTATTATCAAAATACTCGTATTGTAGTATGTTTTGCTCACTCACTCGTTATAATTTATACATATTTTAGCCAAAATAGCCAGAAGCAGGACAATTCATTCCACAAACAAATTCTATTACAAGCCAATTTAATACCTGTAGTATCGAAACAACTGAAAACTCGAAAAAGCTAAATTGTTTTTTTTTGTTTCTTGTTTTTCTTGTGTGATGGGCCATCACTGATGGCTATTAGTTTCGTGGTTTGTTACTTAGGAGCAGCACTGTTACTTTCAAGCCAACAGTGAATGCTTAAGTGAGGAATCACTTTCAGGACACGGAAACTCTTTTTCAAATTGTAATCAAATTAGAAAATCCATTTCTTACTTGTCAGTCAAAACAGAAAGATTTGTGTCTGGAAAATTTTAAATATTATCGAACGTAAATTAAAAGAAAATTATAGAGAATTTAGAATATATGGAATACATTATTATTTAAAATATCGGTTATTATCTTAATTACTGCTTCCATTGTTTTTGAATGGCACGGTTCCGTCACGATTTCAATTGTATTTGTTTTAATTATTATACAAAAATGCCGCGATAATTTCGGTTAAAAAAACAATTATCACGCTAATTTTGGTTGTAAAAACAAACCCGTTTAGACGCCCTCGTGTCCCATGTGGCAATTAACGGTTTGTTCCAACAAAAATAACGAAGCAATAATTATTAGTCGAATTGATGTAATGCCACGAATATGACTGATATTTCTAGTTACTTTTTTTTAACTAAACCTAAATGTAATTCCGAACTGTGTGATAACAAATAAAACACGGTTCTTAACACAGGATTTTTGAGTTCTAGTATATCTTAATTTTAAATCCATTATTAATAAATCTTCTCCTTTGTCCAACATACTTAACGCAGTCTATGCAAAGAATTTTGTATATTCCACTTTTTCCATTGGATTTCCAAATGCTTTAAAAAATTTTAATATCTATTACGGAAAACTTTCTGAAGTCCTTTGCAATAATCTGAATTATACAGTGTGTACATAAAATATGGAATACATCCATTTTAAGCTAAACAAACAATTTTGAGAAAAAATCCTGAGACAAGTCTGTTTTTGATTTTAATTTAATGTATTTTTACATAACAATGAAATACACAAGGTAAGCCATTTGTGAGTAACGATGTAATCGACAATTTTTTTAAATGGCACATCCTGTATATTTTATTTTTTTAGATTGCAAATTTCAAGACGATTCCAAGAATATGTCATACTTGTGTTCGGTAATTAATAATTTTGAAGATACGATAATTTTAAAATTAAGACCGGCATATCTTTGGTTATCATTATTGTACAAACTTGTCAGATGCAAAAAGTTGTTATAATAACTAACAAAATTAGGGAGTTTCGTACCGTAGAAGAAATACCTAAATCAGGCTGTTCAGCACTTGCCGAGGATTCTAAATTAAACGTTTTATTGGCTATGGAAGAAAATCCACACAACAGCGGTCGACAAGTTAGTCGAGATCATGATGTTCCTTTTATTTCTATTCATAAAGTATTAAAACATGAAAAGTGGCATCCCTTTAAAGAGCACCTTGTACAAGAACTATCAGATGACCCGGATCGTAGAATGGAATTTAGAGAAACTTTGATGGATAAGTGTTGTATTGATCCACTTTTCGCAAAAAACGTTATTTTTTCTGATGAATGCACATTTACATTAAACGGTTAAGTCAACAGATAGAATTGTAGATATTGGGCAAAGGAAAATTCAAAATGGATGAGAGAACATCACATTCAATATCCATTAAAAATTAATATTTTTTTGATGGAACTGTAAACGGGCCGGGCCAACTTATGTGCAATTTTCAATGAACTTTTTGATTCCAAATTTAATAAATTTATTCGAACATATCTTGACGAAGTTTTCCCCAATAAGTGGATCGGTAGACGAAGTTCCATTGAGTGGCCACCACGGTCACCAGACCTCACGCCATTATATTTTTTTGTGGGGTCATCTAAAAAATGTTTATTAAAATAAACCCGACGACATAAAAGATAGAATAAGGTAAGAAATAAAATACATTTCGCAGGAAACCATTAATAAAGTTCAGCAGGAATTTATTGATCTCAGGATTTTTCCTCAAAATTGTTGTTTAGCTTAAAATTAATTTATTCCATACTTTATGTACACTCTGTATACGGAACTTAAATATACATATTAAACACAAAAATAATTTTTGCAAATGCAAATAATAGGTAGAAAAATTTTATTATCGCATAAGTATTCCCTTGTTAAATATAATTTTCTGTATCTTTCGACTACATTTTATATCTTAATTTTCGTGTACCCCGTTGAATTTTGCTAGAGATTAGAAGAGCAGACAAGAGAAATTGATATTTTTCTCCTTTGAGAGCGAAATCCCGTGGATGTTCTTTCATTCGTTCTTGGTTTTTTGTAATACACTTTTTATACCGTCTTAATTAGTGCAGTTAGTTTTGCGAAAAGGGAAAAATTTAGTTTTGAAATTTATTTTATCTCCGGGATACGAAACTTACTAGCTTTTCTTTAATTAGAGAGTAAAAAAGCAAAATGAAAATCCTACAAGCAGAAATTTTTTTGCATTGTAATATCCTTTCATAGAGATTGCAATTTGAATAATTATTTTCATTATATGTTTGACATACTTATACGGAATCTTGTGTAAAAATGAGTACCTATTTAAAGTTTTCACCATAAGTCTCGGAGATTGTAAATTCCTAATATGCCATTTACCAAAGAAATCTAAAAACGTCCATTTTGTGACTATGCAAAATTTCTAAGCTAGAAAGATAGATATCATATATCCAAAGAACATCGAATCGTTATGAGAACTTTTTCCATAAAAAGGTAAAAAAGAAAATCTCTACCGTCAACACTATAGCCGTACGAGATGCCGTGATAAATGAAAAGCGCGATGAAAAGCACGCAAAGCTGGCCTGCCTTTGAATAATGTATAGCCTTTCCTACTCTCGAACAAATTTTCATTTGTTTGTTTTTACAGTTCTCTTTATTGAACTTGACATTTTCTCTTTTTCTCACTATGTTCTCACATCTTACTATTTTTGCCGACTTTTCCGGAAATTACGTTTAGACGAACGAAAAAATCTAATTCGGTTATATATTTATATATATACATAAAAATAATCAAGAGAATTGAGTAATTTGTAAGAACTAGCAATTGGTAATTTTGAATAGCCTTTTTTAAAACAACTAAGATTTTTTTCCAATTACATGATAATGTGATAAAATGTAACCTTATTATAAATGTCTGTCAATTTTTGTGTAAACTAGTGATATTAGAAAAAAAATTATTAGAATATTCTGTTGACACGTTCTAAGTACCAATTAAAAATATGTATTATTTACGAGGACACCATGTATAGATATAAAAATTTAGTTGTTTCATTTAAGGATTTATCATGTATATACAAGGCACTAAGAAATATGAGGGGATATGTGTAAAATTTGATTTTAATTAAAACAGAAACCTAGAAAATATGCATCATTGTACCATAGTTTTTTTATTATATTATTATCAGTGATTTTTATGTGGTGCTTTCTTTAAAAATAAAATTTGAGTTTTCCTGAAATAATGACAAAATTGTTATGCAAGATATTAATTTTATTATATCGTCATTCAAGTCGTAAGTCCCTCTATCGAAAACCAAGGGGAAAATGGGTGTTGTCATTGAAAAAAAAGTATTGCGTCACCTCTCAAAAACTAAAGACGTTACAACTTTATTTAAAAAAATAAAATTGACTTGCCTGAGGAATTTTCTTAGACACGTTGCATAACTGAGTTAAAAGCTTGGTTCCAAACTTTATCATCACGCCGTATACCAATTATAAATTGCGGAGTTTTATGTGATCCACTCTGTATAAAATAAAATAATTGACATAATGGACTTTGCAAAATTACATTAACTGCCCTTTTATGAAATGTCAGACAAACAAATTTTATTTAAGTAAGTAATTTCTAAGTACTTGTATATCTCCCTATTTTTGAATTATTTTGTATAATTTTAATTTTCTTTATTTCTGCATTAGAGCCTGACAATTGTTTTTAACCGAAATTAGAAGCACCCTTTATATTAAATATCAAATAAAAAACCTTTTGTGGTAAAAAACTTTCAGTCACTCTCCTCTCTAAATATTATTTATAATCTCACAAAAACCTTTTCAAAATAAGCACCTGCTTACATTTTCTCATAACCATTACAAAGTAAGCTAAAAATTTCCCAGTTACAATTTACTATTATTTTAAACGTGCAACATAATTCCAATAAGAGCAAACGTAACAAAAACGTATTATCCTTAAAAACCCTCTGAACTAAGAACTAACTAGTTTAAATATGCATCGTAATTTGTTCTACTCCGGCAGACTAAACCATCTTTAAGGACCTACCAGCTCTCGTTAAATTTCACGTAAAGCAGGGCATTAAAAAAATATACGAGCCCTCGAAACGTCGGTGGAAGGTTGCAACAAGTGCTCTTACGGCTACGACTACGACTTACGACCTCCGAGAACATTATCTTGGGGTTGATGTGAAAAAGTAGTCCGAGAGCTTGGCAGAGACTAAATTATTTTCGTTCGTTGTTAATTCTAATCAATTAACCACTACATTTTTCTGAAAATTTCGTTAGTGAAGAAAGTAAGATGTTATTACAATATCTTAAGACACCTTTCTTTCTCCAACCAAGACTGGATGTAATCAAATGAAGTCATTTGGACGGAAATAAAAAAACTTGTTGGCTTAAAAAGGCAAGTTTCTTAAAACACAAAAAAGTGTTAAAATTTATAACCTTGGGTTGATATCAAAATTGTTACGAAATTCGTTTTTAGACAATATTTGTAGCTCTTTTCAGATATTGTAGAGAGAAAATGAATTGTGGCGACACCAATAATAATAAAAGAAAGTCAGTTAATCTTCGCAGAATATTTAAAATTTAAACAGTATTCCACTTTGTCACCATAGAAAATATTTTGACCAAAAATTAGATGATTTGATGGTTGCCAATTTTGAATATATTCGAGGATCAACCGTGAAAATAACAGGCCAAATCTTGTTACAGGTTTGAATAGTATTATTTATATTTTTTATAATAATAAGATCATTACTCACTTGACGAAAATCATAACAGTAGTTACTCACTTGAGAAAAACCCAAGTTTAAAATTAAATTTTTACTATTGAAAAATAACCTAATTAGTTGTTTACAATATTGACTTCTACAGGTTATTAACCTTGAACTAAGCTTCTTCTTTTCTATTCGACTTGAACGGTCTTCGAACCTATTATTAGGCCATTAGGTTTTATTAATTGATTAGCATTCCTACTTAGGTAGAGTGGAAGGGAGTCGCTAAACGTCACCATTCAGGAAGTGTGGTTTTCTCACTCTTTTCCTTCGCTGTTTCTGAAATTCAGGATATTCATATTACCATCGACAGAATAGGTATAAACTTGATTGAATCGATCTACCCATCTGGGGATAATATAATCTCTGTCTTAGGCCACTTCCCTCTCTGCCACTAATTGTAGTAGCACTACCCTACAGGACTTATTAGTACCCTAACACTATCCGTCATACGTAGTGAGCAGCTTACCCCGTTATGAGCAGCTTGGACCTAGTGTTTCTATCTAAACTCTAGCTATCGACCTTACACTTTAGCCGTAGAACGAGCTGTGGAATATTTGCTGGCGCCTGAACAGCATGCTGCTTTGTACTCTGTTGGGTATCTTCTTTGCGACTACCTACTTCCCCGAGGTTCTGCAAAACTGTACTTGCGAGCACTGCTATCACAAGTAAGAACCTTCCTTTTTAATACTCCACCTTGGAGACCAGGAGTCTATCCAACAACTGCCTTAAGGGATATATTTCTATAAGTAAAGTAATTAAATTAGAGAAAATCCTCGTAATATTTGAACCTCGTAGTACTACTTATTTATTCTATTGCTTAATCCACACCACTCTCCGAAGCAGTAGCCAATCACAGAAGTGAATTGAATTAGTTAAGGCTATCATAGAAAATTCCTTCTTGACATCTGGTTAAGAGTAGTATTGTAACAATCTAAGCTCTTATGATATTACCCCCGAAAATTTAACAAACCTCCATTATAAACCAGATTAAAAAGTGGATTTAAAGTTGGCCCACGGAATATCTTGTTTGGTATATATTTTAACTAATGTAGTCCATTTGGAATTAAAATATATGTTCCGTTTAGACGATTTCCCAAAGGACTCCGATACGGCTGCTGCTGTGTGAAAAACGTGCAAGGCTTTTTAAAGAGCCCTGCTAATAAATTTTCAAAGAGTTTTCTGCGGTGTAAACCAGACTAAAAGGTTAAATTATACTGGATGGTTCATTGAAAACAGGGAGTTAGTTGGAAGTGACTAAATATTCTGCGGGTACATTACTGTAATTTCACCTATGACAGGTGGTGTTTTAAATATGATTTTGTAAGTTACATGTATTGTTCTATATGTGTGTATTGCTTTCTTGTTTACTAGGAAACTTTAATACAATAGAATCTAACCGGAATACAACATGAAGCAAATATTTATTATTGTCTTTTCAACTCTCTGGAGTAAACCCCAAGATGTAATGAAGTTAGTTCATCAAGAGTATATGTTGGCAAACTTGTACAAGTTTGCTTAGAAGCAATGTTTGCCCTTGTCTCTCGCAATATGTTGATATATATGCAACTGGTATAAATTTGGTTACGCCACAGAAACTAAAAGAAATAAAGTCAGGATATTTTTTCATCCACACTGTATAAAATCTGTAAAATTTATACGTTACAATCATATTGTCAATTATTATTAAATTATTAAACAAAGTATATAGAACATGAGACCAATGCATTTTAGCATACGTTTTGCTTTATATTAAAGTTATTTTCTCATAACAAAATAAAATTTGAACATTATTAAAACGAATTAACATTATTTTTGGACAATATGCTCTGTTTTATCTTTTTTATTTAAAAAAAAAATTAGCAATCTAAAAATGAGTAAATACTAAACCAATTAGAATGTCACTAACAGACTATATATATCGTTACGGTGTAAAAACAACTTTAAACACCCCAAAATAAAGTATATAATTATATTTTGATTTAATCGATTTTGTTATATTGAACTTTGTATGAATTATTGTTGTGCTTGTTCCTTATCTGTTCACAACCATCCTTCTTTTGTACATAACTTTGTGTTCTGTATTATTTTCTAGACAATATTACAAGGTTTCTCTTATTCTTTGTTCTAGTTTGATTTGCTTTTCTGGCGTATAAGCAACGATAGGTTTTACAGAGTTTGTACATTTTGTATTTCGTTAGTAATTTTTTGTTTCCATTTAGAGCGTTGAACTGTATATTGTATTTTTATTCAATCATTTATTCTATGAAATAGTGTTCCTGGATATGCACTTCCTAGAACATGTGATTAATGTTTATTCTGGGCATTTATTTTAGTCATACTACAATGTATGTATTTTCCCCTGACTTTGATGTTTTTATTTATGATATGTAAGGTGTTATTGTAACTAATATTTTCGATAGAATTAAATCGTAATCTTTTCTATAGTATCATTAAAATTTAAAAAAAATAGAGACGCACTTCGCAAACGGAATAAAACTATTTTATTTTATACTACACCGTTAAAATGCAGTTTATTAAACATGTATAATAGAAAAAAAAAACGATTGCCACTAATAAATTAACTAATGTCAACTTAATAATGGGTCATTAAACAAATCTTACTTGAAATTTGTTAAATTGAATCCGCTATAATTTAGCCAATTGTTTAATAACCAATAATGTATAATAAAAATCCACAATTACTCTCAATTCTATTAACTGGTTATTTCCATTAAGCATTTTAATGGCAGTTTGCTAACCACACGTAAATGTCCGCTAACAACAAGTAAATTTTAACGGGATTTACCCTTCTATACTTGATATAAGCCCATTTTACAGAATTTTTTCTTAATGTAGACTGGTTTTTAATGAATTTTTAGCTCAAAAGCTGAACGCCCAATTAATTTTTGGTTTATTAAATTAGAGTTACAGTTAGTTTTATCTATGAAACCATTACAGACCCTGTAAAAATAGTGATAGAACAGATAATAGAGTTTTAATTAGGTTTAACTATTCATTGTCTTTTTCACTTTTAGGTTTTAATTATAATTTACCATGTTTCTAATTTGTATTTTGCTATCTTATTGTTTAGAACAAAGGTTTTTGATATATTTAGGTTCAAAACCGATGAGATTGAGTACTGTTAGGATATGTTTTTCGGTCAAGAGTTCGACTATTTATTTATTATTTATAGGGTGATTGCTGGCCAATCAAATTTTTATTTAGTTCCAACGTGGCAAAGTTAGTAATGTGCAATGTTATAAAAAACTTAAAATAAAGAAAGTCCCTAGGGGTCGGAATGTATACAGTTGAACAGAAGAATTTAAAAAAAAATATTTTAAAGGTATTCGAAAACCTGTGCAAAGTGATGAATTTCCTTCCAAAAAAAAGTTTTAAATTTGGAATTTTTAGACAAAAAAATTTAAGTAACAAATCAAAAGATAAGAGAGAAAGGGCGTGAGGTTTATTTCCCTAAGAAAATGCTTTATAACCATCATTAAATCGGTTAAAGAAGTTGTATTAACAGCAGTAAATATCTATCATTAAAGCTGTTATCAATACCTTCAATACCTAACCTAACCTAATTTACTAATGTTTTAAGCAAAATACTTTATTTGCTGTCTCATATTAAACGTTTTAATATCCAGTACTAAATTCTTAATGTCCACTAGCAAACTTTTTACTGATTGTAATCAAAAATAAATACAAATTAGAATACATTTTTATTAAATAAAAAAAGTAACTTATTCCTATATAAAAAAATATGTGTAAAAATAAATCTTATAAATGTTATAATTAATTTAAATAAAATGAACATGGAAAAATACATAATACTTATCTGAATTTCCACAGTCTTCCAAAGCGTTTTAATATATATTAAGGTCAACCTAGGTTTCCGAATTTGACAATACTATTTTCCAAGACAGAAATAAGTTTGACAGATCTTTTTTCAAAATGTAAATAAATATGTAATTGTACTGTATGGAAGAGAGGGCTGCAGTTAACCTGATCTTTCCGAAACAACCTAAAGATGACGGATCATACGGAACGATTACATATTTTGTAAGAAATAATGTAGGTTCATTTTTATTAAATGTAAAACCTAAAGTTAATACATTTTCAAAATCAGGTATTTACAAAACTAAATTGTCTGGATTGTAACGCGATTTATCTTGTCCAGACATTAAAAAATGTTAACATACGCTACTGTGAACATGAGCTTATAGATTAAAACAACCAGGTAAGTCACATTAGTCAAAACATCTCATCGACACCAAACAAACCTAAACTTAATAACACAATGGAAACAACAGTGAAAGTACTTCATATAAGTGAAAAGAAAGGGGAACTTGATTTTTTGGAGGAATATGAAATAAAGAAACACCTAAAATATCCTGAATATACAGTATTGAATGAACAACTAAACCTGGCAAATTCAATTATCTTAGATCACCTTTTGATGTAAATAATACTAAGCAAATATATTTTTAGAAACATGAAAATATTGCTTAATACTGATTGGTTGTCAGATTTATGACATGAAATTTATTTACGTTTTTAAAAAAGATCTGTCAAACTTTTTTCTGTCTTGGAAAATGGTATTGTCAGATAGCTAAACCTACGTAGACTTGAATACATATTAAAACGCTTTGGAAGACCGTGGAAACTCAAGACAAGTATTATTTATATTTCCATTTTTATTATGTATAATTTCCATAAAGTATGAGTTGTAACAATTAATTTAAATAGAATGATCAAATTATTATATTATGTCAAGCAGAAAAGTATGACATCATGTACTAAACACTATAAGACATGGGAATAACTATAGGGTAGACCACTGTAACGAATAATAAAAAATAAGAAAGAACCTATTGAGTAACAACATACGAAACATTAAAAAATCCCTAAGGATTTAGGGTACAAGATCAACAAGTTCATATCAAGTACATGTACTGCAATTTTATAATTCTATTACCGGTATTATTCTTTAAACCTTATTTAAAAAAAACATTATATGAAGCATTGTTATCTATTACAAACATATTTCCCGAATATTCTCCTAAAATGCCAAAAAATTACAATCAATTTTCTCATATTCCTGTTTACAGAAGAAACACGTCCCAGATATTCCAGACGACAGCAAAGAAAAGTTAATTTTGGTTCTAAACAACCCTTAACCACTTTTCTCTTTATTAACAAGAAATGAAATAATAAGATGTCCTTTCCAAATTCCCAATTGTAGCAAGCTCACTCACTTTTGTTACGTAACTGCTTAGGAGGTTTGTGTCCCTCGCTCTCTATTTCCCTCCATTCTCTACGATTAACACAGAATTTAATCAAGCATAAGGCAAATAGCCTCCGAGGAATAATTTCCAGAAAAGAACCATGTGTCAGACAAAGACATTTAGCACGATCAATAAAGGACACCAAATGTTTATCAGCATTAATATGAGACAAAGACTCTTATTTACAACCAAAAAAGTGTTTAATAAAAAACAAGAGTTTTCAATTTTCCGTGAAACCTTAATGGATAATACGAGCTAAAAATCAGTTTAATAAAAGGAATGTTCCGAATGGAAATATTAAAATTCCAAAGTCAGTTTAAGACGTTCTCGTTTATTTATATATTTGATGTACTTAAATTAGTGTATTTCTTCAACTTCGTAGTAGTATTAAGGCTAATATTCGTTTTATTATTTTCTGGCAAGATTTATTTTTGTCATTTAGTTTTCACAGAGTAAATTGTTCGAATCTATTTTGGACTGGCCTAAAACTAGAAGGAATTATTGGAATTAGACGGAGACAGAACGAAGTATGGTCCCGTTTGTATCCCATTTCCTTACAGAAACATTTGGGAGTCATTATCGCCCGTTAATTGAGATAAGGAAGACGTAAAACCTTAAACGTGAGTAACAGCCAAGTTTCTGGCACTGACACACCGCTCCGGTTGGCACGTTTTAGTACATTTATTCAGAAAACGAAGTAGCGCAAGATTGCGAGTCAGTCCATCGAATCTACTCTTGATCGAAATTAAATAAACCTGACCCTTTTAAAGGGATGTTGTAAATAAAACTTTTAAATAAGTAATTGGGAAACCATATAGAAAGAAATGTAATATCTTTACCTGAAAGCAAAAATAGTTGAAGTTGTACTGTAGTAGAGAATTATTAAGTTGTTTTTAGTGCGAGTTCAGGAAAACGCTAAGTAAATATTCAGAAAACAGTTTATTACATTTTATGTATCAAAAAAGTTGTTTTATGAAGAGTAGCAATCTAAAAGCAATAACAATCACATTTGCAGCCATAGTGTCAGAATGTCATGTAATCTTTGAGAAATTTGAAGTATATATCGAAACTAATTAGAACCCTTTAACAAAATGTTTTCCAAATAAGGATAATAATATAAAGAAGCTATTTAGAAGACATGCACTCTTTCCCTTAACTACTAGAAGACAGAAACAGTTCTCTATACAAAAAAAAGGATCTAGAGATCTTGAACTGATTTAAACTTGTAATCAAATTAACCATTACAACTCAAGTCTTTTATCAGTAAAGTATCACATAACACACAACTAAATAACAATGAAAATACAATAAATTAAACTTAAAGGAACAGCTTTTTTCGGGACATATTAAGGTAATATTCTAATTCTAATAAAATGATAAAATCTTGTAATAGCAGGATGACACAAATCATGATGAGGATCATTTCTTGATTTTTTTGGTAGGTTAAATACACTCCTGCTCAAAAAAATTCGGACACTTGCATTTTGTATATTTTTTTTTTAATTTTGTAGGTGTTAAGTGGTTTAAATGGGGAGGAAGTAAACATTAATAATAGAAATCGTTTATTTAAAACACTAAAAAAGTAAAAATAGGAAAAATAAGTAACCCAAAAGAAAGTAATAAGTAACGCAAAAAAAATTAACATTGTTCGAAAAATTAAACAAAACAAAAACAAAATTTTAATTGCCCACAGTTGGCTGTTCTTTAGGTTTAGTATCGGGTATTGCCCCCCCCCCTACACCTGCGGAGGGTTTCAATACGCCTAGGCATGCTTGCAATAAGTTGCTGAATCTGTTCTTGCGGTATCTGTTCCCATTCTTCATTCAACGCTATTCGCAGCTCTTGGATCGTTTCTGGCAATGGTTGCCTCTTTTTAATCTTTTGCCCTAAAATGTCCCATAAATGTTCTATTCAAACACCAACAAAATTAAAAAAAAAATATACAAAATGCAAGTGTCCGGATTTTTTTGAGCAGGAGTGTATTAACTATAATTAACACAGAATTAACACAGTTCATGATCGGTAACTAATTTGAAGTGACGTCCAATGAGAAAATGTTTTTGTTTTTTTTGTATATTAAAATGAAACATAAATGATACAGCTCATGATCAGTAACAAATTTGAAGAAAAAACGTTAGAAGTCTCTCTGATAAGTTGTGAAATAGGCGCTTGCGTTAAATAAACTTTTACAATATGTTAACTTATTTAATTATAAAAGTTTTTAGTCTTAGTTTATGAATAATATCTAACTCAACTAGGAGAATTCAAAAATTTAAACTTTTACCCTTTACACTGTTAGTCCTTAACAAAGATAATGAATTATATAATAACTGGAAAGAAATGAAAATTTATGATTCAAGACTCTAAATAAAATTTTATGATTCCAACGGTCATGACACTGATTTTTAAAGATTCCTATTAAAACTTCCATACGTACATAAATTAAGCAGCTAAGAGCATTTATTAAAGGTAGAAATGAATAGGATAATCTTTTTGATAAATGACCGAAACCTCAAAACTGAATAGAATAGAAACGAAAACGGGGGCCAAAAAGTATTGAAGAGCACGAAAGAAAAGTCATAATTTATTAGGGGACGATATTTCAGGGTTTTTTAAATGCATTTGTCACTTTTATACGTTTCGACACTATTAAAGTGTCATCAGGGAGCGAAACATCCACAACTGATGGCGGGAATTATGTAAAGAAATTCGGACGGCGAGAACGCTTAACCGCTTTTTCGGGAAGTTTACACCGCAAATTGAAAATAAATGGCTGTTCTAAAAATTCTGTTAAACTTCTCGCACGTAGAATCACAATATATCTGATATTTTCGACATTAAATTAAACTTCATTAACAGGGGTACGTATCTCTAGCTAACTATGTTAGCATTACAGGAAATAGTGGTAAGATTCATTAACATTGAATGTTTTTAGGGTGATCGAGAAAGTTTAAAATTTTGTTTTCCTGTACATTCTGAAAAGTCGTAGTATAAAAACAATAACTTGAATGCCGCCAAATGTCTTAAGTACTTAAAACTAAAATTATTAAGTAAGGCTATAATTAAAATAAGAATATTCTCCATAAACGGCTTTATTTAAGTCCCTATATTTGACTATATTTTATTAGCCGACGAATATCAAATTTGTATAAGAATTGAAGCAATTCAAAGACCCTTGTTAATTTTTCAGTTGTATATTTTCACAAGCAACTGGAACATCCCAAGGAATTCGTTTGAGAACATAAACAGGATGTCCGCGAAAATAATACATATTTTTAAAAGGTATATATCATGTCATTTCCAACAAAATATTCTAATACATTTTTTTTAACATTAGTTTACACAAAAATTTATACATAGTAACACCTCATACTTTTAATAAAAATATGTGTCATCTAACCAAGGAATATCTACATGATGAATCATAAAATTGTATTAGTTTGCAGATCTTTCGAATCGTTTAATCGCTTTAAGTTTATCTTTTGGCAAAGTTATTTCAATAATTCAGTGAAAAATGGCATTTTATTCAAAGAATATCACGACATGTTAATTAATCTAACCCGCGATATTTTGTATCAGTGTCCCAAAGATTGTTGCAAACGTGTAGTTTATTACTTAAAAAAAGTAGTGATAGAAATCCTTCTGATAGTGTAATAATTGGCGAGAATAGATTCATCACTCTTCTACATCCCCTCTAACCGACCATTTTAAATATCTAGGTGTACTAAAATAAAAACTCATTCATGGAAATTTTAAAAAACCATTGTTTAAACTTGACTGAGTTATCCGTGTTTCCGGCTTTAATAATTTTTCGGTAAATAATAATTGGATAGATCTAAAATACTAATATTTATTTCTATGAAAACGGCTGATTTTAGAAAAGACATTTTTATTGTGCCTACGTTTTTATACCTCATCCATAAATATGCGCATTATTTTCGCCGACACCCTGTGTATAAGGTTAGTTTATAGAAGCATTTTTTTAAACTCATATTTGACAATAGAAATGGTTTAGAAAATATGATTAACTCGCTGCATAATTATAACAGGTTTCTGTTTGTTAATTTTCTATAGGTTTTATAATAGCTGTACAAACATAATTAAACCATAACATGTATTTTTAATGATTGTTTATATATATAGAACAAAATATATTAATCGGCACTATAAACCTATAAATGAGTAAACTATACTGAAACTTTTGTACCAATTGTCATATTTTTATTTTTATCATTTAAAGATCATAACGATAATTTTTTTAATATTTTTTAGAAAAAGTATATATTCTATAAAGTTTGCGCAATATAAAATCCATCGTGAACCATAATTTGCTAGAAACCAGTATCTAGATCCTGTTAATTTTTTATCAAAGTAATTCCCATTTTGACTCGCCACTGCATTCGAATCAGAATTTATGTATAAACTCCGTCTCCTAGGTGAGTTTATCGTTCCTTCCCTATTCTGGTATAGGTGGGTACTTTATATTTATTAGATTGCCAAACCCTTTCGAGAATTCCAATGACTTCCTGGAGGAAGTATGTGGCAGGTGGTTGAGACTTTCAGGATGAGTAGAAAAATATTGTAAATAAATTCGACGTAAATATATGGAAATGGGGACATAAGTTTCATACAAACAGCCAGTTCGGTTTTAGAAAATTGAATCAACATGTACCAATCGTTATCTCAGCTTAATCAATTTGAAATATTTCAAAGTTCCAAGTTGTGGCCAAAAAATTGTCCAAATAACTTAATTTAGCAGATCGCTAAACCACGAACTTGTAAAGGTGGATCTTTGAAGTAGTTTCTTCAAGAACTGTCTAATAAGGAAACGAAATCATCAAACGTAAACACCAGATAAGTCTTCATTTGCCAGTTAAGGTTCCTAAACGAATGATCCTTTACTGTTTTTGACCAAAAATCCACTACAATAGTGACGGAAGCCTTACTCAAAACTCCTGTCGTCATAATGGCGTAGGAAAAGATAACTTTCAAGAATACAACAAACATAGGTTTTGAGGAAGAATAGCATTTATTTCTGCAGAAGATCATTGTGATCTGAATTGAGAAAGAGAGAGACTGATAAGAATTAAGAACCCACTGATACAAG
Source organism: Hermaeophaga mercurialis (assembly GCA_951812935.1). Taxonomy (NCBI): domain Eukaryota; kingdom Metazoa; phylum Arthropoda; class Insecta; order Coleoptera; family Chrysomelidae; genus Hermaeophaga; species Hermaeophaga mercurialis. Next base: position 28,437,686 of record OX638362.1, on the reverse strand, counting down.
TCATGGACAGCTGGTAAAACTGATTTTAAATCTAGTGATTTTAACTGTCAGAATCGATCACTGTCATATTTAATGTTTTACGTAAACTAACTATGTACTATGTATTGGTATATTATTTAAAGCAATGTAAGGTTACATTTTTAAATTATTATAATAATTAACTAATTTTTAGGAAATTTGCTCTTCTATATTCATATTTTATTATCAATTAAGTGACTGTGATCATATGGTTTGAACTAATAATTTAATATTAACTAAAGGAAATCTCCGAAATATGAGGAAAATTCAAGAAAATGTAAATTTTTCCAATACTTTAATTTATAAATCTTTCAGAAGATATCGGCGTCTTGATCAATATTTAATGATATAACTGGTAACAATTCCAATAAATATCCAGCTTTTATAAATATTAAATTTTAGGAGCTCAGATGCCGGATATTTCGAAAATGATGTTACATCAATACCCTTTTGAAAATCTCGCAGACCTTCAGGATAACCCCGCGGGATTGGAAACTGCCAAGAAAAAGAAAATATCCGAACTTTGAGCTAGTTAAAAACACACCAACTCAATTTCTGAATTTTCCCTCAGCAGTAAAAAACGATCTTATAGATGGTAGGTAAAGGTCTCGCATTGTCCCATCTGCTCTGGGCTGTGTTTTTAGGATGTGACGTTAGAATTTAAATGAAAACCGTCAAAGTTTCTCTTCTGTTCGAAAGGACCCTGGCCGAAAATGGTGATAGAAATCTATTTACATTGGACACAAATGCTATAGCGCAGGAAAATTTATTCCAACTTTGCTATTTAAAAGACACAAAGCGTATACTGGTTGACCCAAATTTTATAATTAAGCAAGAATATTAAAGTTATACAGAACTAAAAGTAATCTAAGTAACTTACAGTATAATAATCGTTTTAAAATTATAGGACAACTGAAACAAAAGTTTTGTACCATCCAAGTTTCTGATTTTAAAGATTTTAAAATTATTTATAAGTATACGGTTTTTCATAAAGTCAAACCATATTAAAGTATTTTTTTCAAATGGACCAACCAACCGATTTTTAAATGTTTAAAATTTGAGTTCAATGTGGCACTTTTGGGGTCTAAAATTAATGCTTTAGACTCGACAAATAAATGGAAATAACATATTTTCGATATTAAATTATTGGTGTAGAACAGAAAAAACTATTTCTTCTTCTTCTTCTTCTTTTTTTCAGTATAATTCAAAAGTTTACACCACTCTGTATATAAATGTCTTTAACCCCAAAAGATTTATTTGAAAACTGAAAATGGGTCAAGTACTAAAAAATTTAGCTGTTTTGGGCAATTTCCGTAAAAAGTCCTGTATCGTTTGTTTCCCAAAAATTTAGTAGAAACTGTAGAAAAATCTAATCTAATTATGGTGACTTTTTTGTCTACTTTCAAAATTGTTTCTGTTCAGAAAACTGCTGCGTCTAAGTTTTTTTGCAAATTTCCCACACTAACGCAAATCTATTTACATCGGAAACAAATTGTAGAGCCCGAAGAACGGCAAATTGAACGTTTCAACGGAACAGCACAATCGTAACTTTGGCAAAAAAGGACATTATCGAGAACAAATCGTACGTTTCAAGACCGTTATTTGACGGCGTTTCGTTGAAATTTAGCTAGTAGTCGAAAGTGGATAAAACTTTATGGTCGATCAGCTCAGAGTGATCGTTATAGTTTAGCTCAAATATCTTGCGAGTTTGTAAAAATGTCTGAATAAATTGGTGCGGGGGTTTAGATGTATAAATGTTGCTAGCTCCACAATTTTTATTCTCTGCGTCTTCGAGAATCGATATTTATGCAACAAGTAAGAAGATATTAACCACATAAAATGAAAGAGTAATATTTTGTAATCAGAATTAATATCAACCAACCGTTAAATGGTATTGTAACAAAACCGCCTCTGTAAAGTAAAATCTAGAAAGTTAGTAATTTTTATTTTTCCAGAAATATTCCAATAAAAATACTTAGTTAGTTATTTCCAAATGTATAAATTCAATAGTTAACAAACATGCGGGCCTAACTCTAATAAATAGAAGGGTTTTCAAAAAAAATACTAAGAATTTCAAAATCAAACACCAGATGTTAAATATCATTATAAAAGGCATAATACTAAATATAAAATGACGCTTCAAATGACGTCCACAGACGATTTACGATTGTAATGTCGAAATAATGGGCATAGTTCGGGAATCCTGGAATTACAGCTGAAAGGTTTTTGGGTTTTTCCTTTCGTAAAGAATTATTACCTAATAATTCTCCGAACTGAGGAACATGGTTCGTTTTGTAAAAGCCGAATTCCTAAATAAACGGAAAATCGTGTGGGAACCAAGAGTAAATCTAGACGAATTCGGGAGTCAGTTGCAGTTTAACATCCGCCTCGAAAAGTACTCTCATTAAAAGTGTGTTCAGTTTTGTCAAATCTTGTAAGTTATAATTTGCCGGTACTTTTCTTAATTACTAATATAGTCAAACGGTTTATTAAAGAACTCGGCGAGGTTTAGTAATTACTCAAAACACTAATTGTGCTTGGTTGCATTGTAAAGTCACTCGTTGCTTATCGTCTAATTTTTATTTGTAATTGTGACCATTTCCTTGCCCAATATATAAGTTAGAAAAAGTTCAGTTAGTTTCATCGTTATTGAGTGACCTATAAGTATACCTACATACTGAGCGGCCCTCAGAATCGGAGACTTTAGTACTGAAGGCCTAAGAAACTGGAAAGTACCAATTTTTTCTAATAATAATAATAATAATAATGCAATATTTTTGCTGTAGCCACACCCTTTATATATATTATTCTAAAAGAAAGTTCGTTTTACGAAAGATATGGTAACAAAAAGCTTATATTTATTGTAATTCCATTTCTGAAGTGACAATATTTTGTGCAGTTGATATTCACATTGCTCATGGCTGATTTATTTTATGATCATCTCAAAAACCATGTACAGCAAGCAACCCATAAAAAAACCACTACTAGTAAAATTAATAAGTAAAATTCGTTAAATTATATATTCTACAGAACGGATTAGAAGGATAATTTAAGAAGTTTTACTAAAACAAAGAATCGTCAAGTTGTACTAAAAACTTCTCTACATTCTTAAATGAAAACATTAAAAACACAAAACTTTAAGAAAACTCGCTATCTCGAAGTGACATCAGTTGTGCGAACTTATTCCACTTTCAAAGTACTTATGCTCACAGGTGCCTAAGCATTTGTTAAATACTAGCAAGAACGACTTTAGTCTCATGTGTGGAAAGAAGTGTTGAGGTGCCGGAGATAAAGTCAATTTAAGGGTTGCAGATTAAAATAATATGATATGACTAAGAGAGCACTCAGTGCAGAAATTAAAGTATCAAATTAAATGGTTTTAATTATTAAAAAAAAATGACAAATCACGATGAGACCAAACGTGAAAAGGACCAAACTGTTTGTATTGAATTGTTGCAATTTTTTTGTCGTAAAATATAATTGCAGAAAAAAAACGAAAACTTTACTTAAACAAAAGTAACTCTTTTCTCTTTTTCGTACGTCATTTACCTTTCTATTCAAATGATTTCTGCTAAAAGGTCCCTAAATCTGAGTACCGAAACTGGGGATTTATAATTTTTTGGAAACCGGACGCGGACGAGCATGTTTAAATCATCCAAATAACCTTTAAAAACCCCTTGTGATTCCGGTCTTTACTTTGCAATGCCCTTTTAACCCCCTGAAATCCGTGAAAACGTTAAACATCTTAAGTGAGATTAAAACCGCACGTGCAAAATAAGGTACAATGTGGGATTTTCCAAGCTTATATATTTACGAGGTTGAGTATTCAGGGTGATAGGCAATTCTAAAAACAAACTATATGGATGATCCAATTACAAAATCAGAATAAATGATCGTGGAATATAAAATTAAATGGCTTTTCAGTGATATTTCCGATGAAACCAGAAGTTAGCCATTTTGTTTACATCCGACTAATAAATAAACGAGATGATGTGGCTATACTTGTTAGCCACACGGTATTCTTACTTATTAAAAAATGTTCTTATGTTCGTCTAACATTTAAGACCATAGTTTTTAATTACGTCGAAATAAAAGAAAAACAATATGAGAAACCAACTCTTATTTATTGAGTGGGTTATAGCCTTTCAACTTTCCAAACTCAATAAAACAATAAAATAAAAACTACAGTACACAAGACAATTCGAGTTAATCAATTTTCAAACAGTTTCGAAGTGAGAGTTCGCACACACAGAAAAATAAGCTACGTGATGTAAATTTAGAATTTATGTTTCTTTGTTTAGCCCCGAGGCCGACACCTCGATCCCTTTGCCCACCAATTTATTTATGGACTCACGGAGTTCTCTGGCTGTTGAAAAATGCATCGTGGTTTTTGAGCTCCCGACTCCGCACTCGGTCTTCGTCAGGGGTTTTTTTAGTCCAGGTTGGGAGAAGCTGCAACAGCCTTAGAGTACGAGTAAAGGGTTTAAATCTTTCCAAGACTACTAAAAATGTAGACCTAGAGGAACATTAGTTAATGGCATAATATGTACACTTCAGCCGAGTTCTTTTCGATCTTGATTAAATATGTATACAAAGAGTTTCAAGTCTGGAATAGAGAAATAAAAAAAATTGATCAAAATTGTAAGTCATACCAAAAATGTTGTGTATTACTATTTAAAAAATAATGTCGTTTAATTTAATGACGAATAATTGTTGCAATCGAACCATACTGAGAGTACTTGTGTTAAACTTCTACAGTTTCTATAAACCCGCTGTAATAAACACAACCTTAAAGATGCTGTCATAAGAAATAATCTATTGGATTTCAGTTAGGTGATCATGCAGACCATCTCATTGATCCTTTGGTAACAAGCAACCTCCTAGGAAATCGAATTTATAAAAATGACAATTATTCTTGAAATTATGGGCGTGACACTTCACTTGCAATTAATAGTGAACATGTCTTAAGACATTCCTTCATGTTTTCTAGGTGGCTCGTTCAACCACTCAAAATAATAAATGTTTTTATCGTATCGAACAAGGATGATATGACGAGATTTTACATAATCCATAGAGACGAAAAAGAATATATGGTTTTAGATGTTTTATCCCGAATTGCAACAGTTTTGTACGAAATTGCATGATATACTCCTGTATTTTCGTAAAATATATACTTGAATAAGAGAATATATCACGAAACTATTGTTCTTTAAAAAACAAAAGCCTCAAACCAATTTTGTGGATCCAGTGATTTTACCTTAGGTACAAAAAATGTTTCAACAAGTTCATCAGTAGTGGAAATCGAAATAAAAAGCTCCACTTTAGAAAATGACTGGTGGAAACCGACAAAAACGGCTCTTTTCAAAACAATTACGATTTACCGCTTGCGGAAATCCGTAACAACAGAAAAAGGCCTTCTCGTCCGCCCTAAACGATCTTTTTATAAGAACGTCTTGCTCTGACATTTTTTGACGAGACGATCTAATGTGTATCATATTTTACGGAAAAAAAAGCGGAGATACGGCAAAAGGATTGCGGAAATTGGATATAAGATAAGGAAAAATGAAAAGCGCAATATATTTTTGTTCTTTTAGTTGATATGACGTTTTTGTGACATGTTTTATTTTCTTCTGTTGACATGTGCATTTTCTCGGAAAATCTAATATTCTATTATAATTTTTTTATTCAGGGCCGTCATATACAAAACAGAACACATACTGTTTTTCATCAAGCCTTATCAACTTATTTTTAGTTGTTTAACGTCGGCCTAATTCTGTGACCAGGGCTGATCACCGACGCCGGGAGCACGCTACCCCTAACCGGAAATTTTGCCAAATCCTTAGGTATTCCAACCCGAGGTAGGGATCTTTAACGAGCCCAACATCCATGGACTTGGGACCGACAGTTTAACGTCTCCTCCGAAAGACGGCATATCTCCACTATACCTCGTGCTCATTGGTATAGTGCCTGCGAGCTATGATATGCTGCTAATCGCTGCAGGCTACATGTTGGTCACCCATCCAACTACTAACCGCGCTGGACGCTCCTTAACTATAGTTATCGCATCACAGCCGTATCCATTATCGAGCTGGGCCCTTGCCCTCAACTTACTTAACGCGATACAAATTTAATATAAATCATTGGCGTGCAGGTGAAGAAAAATTTTGTTTTACATATCAAACTTACCACTTCTAAATTGAACAGGGACGAGACTTTTTTCATGAATCCATCCTTTTCCTGTTTGCTTTTTTTTCGCCCGCGAGTCGACATTTTTAATATTGCACTAAAAGTTCAATGTCACACGATATTCGGAACTCTAACGTCAAAATTCATAATAAAAAATAAAAAACATATGATTCTGTTCCGCTACTAATCACGTAACTTGTCACAACACATTTAAAAAATACATCTGAAATAAAAAATAGGTATGTGGTATATTTCATGTAAATTTCACCTCCTTTATCTTCATTATTAATTGTGATATTGAACCGTTGACTTTCAATTGTGCATAAAGTTTGACTAACTGGGGTTCCTGTAATTATTTTTTTATCTTAAACGATTACAAAATCCGTATTTTTTTTTAGGACTAGAACATAATTTTAGCAAAAGGTTTTAAATCATTTCAATAATAATTCGCTCAGAATTTTTCATAATTAAAGACATGGTTAGTTCATTCCCAAACAAATCAATATATATTCCTGATTAAAATGAATAGATTCAATTTGCATTTTTAAGCCGGCAATAATTAAAAAATTATACTGAACGCTAAATGCATAAGTTTTCTATTTTAATTTTATACCTGTCAGGAGACAAGAGGTTTCCAGATATTCGGTGAAAATACGAGAATATTAAAGAATGTCATTAGTTTTTTTTAAATAGTTTTTTATTGCGTTGCTGGGTAACCCCTAAGAAGAAAAATTGAAAATATATTATTTAGACAGTACTAGGATTAATGCAAGATAGACCTATTGTCACAAAACTTGACAAAATAGTTCCATAAAAAATGAAAAAATATCATTTGTGGATGGAGTTTCTGGTGGTCTAAAAAAACCAATAGGAAAATGAACATTTTTAATAATCACATACTGAAGCTAAGACAGTTTTGTTGAATTACGTTTGTTTAAGTAGAAGAAAAGATATCTCGAATTTATGAATGACCCTTTCCGACCATTATCTGTTTAGCTAAATTAAAAAAATATTGAATTTGTTCCGACATTGTTAAGGCCTGAATTATTGGATTACTGTACAACCACAATCAAGAGAAGCTAAACGAATGCCTACAACTATTGGCAGCAGAGGAATCTGAAGATATGAAATCTTTTTTGAAGAGATAGGGAAAACCTAATAAATTCTGTAATTCTTTTTAGTTATCATTTTTTTTTCTAAAATGGAATAGAATGTTTATTTTTCCTTTTTTACCTGAAACTTATTAGAATATTTATTAGATTCTTTTATAATATAAATGTTAATTTAATTTTTTTTTAAGTAGAAAGTATTATGGTATTTGTATCAAAAAAATACTTATTTGTTTTATTTGCTCATTTAATTTAAATGATCTATTATGAGTCATATGACCGTCAAACTGTCACAATATTTTTATTGCAGCAAATTTGATTTTGTCTAGATATACCGAACATACAGAGTATTTTTACCCTAAAATAACGTCTCCACTAGAGTTCGTTTTTCAACAAAATTAACCTAATCTAAATATCAAATTTTACTTTTAAAGAACACATTACATAAAATTAAAAAGATGTATTTGATAGTTTATCATCACCCTTACCTACTTTCCACACCTTCCCACAAGATCAAACCGTGCGATATATATTGTAATGTAATAATTTAGTTATGTAATTTTTTGTATCAAGTAGTTGTGGATTTTTTGTTTGAAGTAGAAAAGTTGTTAGTTAGATTGTTATTGATTGTAATATTTGAATCTAAATAAAAAGATATTAAAAAAGTGATCCCATTTATACTATTAGTGGGCAAAATAAATTGAATATCACAATTAATAACGAAGATGAAGCAGGTGGAATTTCAAGGAGAAACAGATTTTTTTGAGGTTGAAAGAAATCAGAGGTTAAATTAAAAAATCATAGAATACTCTTCTATAATAGCTACTGTAACAAATAAAATCATTCTTTTTGTTTTTCAAAAATATATCATTTATTGAACCACCCATTGTTCCCGAACATAAAAAATTTCTAATAGACATCGTATTTGCAATTTTGAACCTTATCAAAAACGCCAAAATAAAGAGATTCCTAGACCCAGTCGGTTGGCTAGACATTAAAAAAGAAATAAAGATTGCTTAGCCGTCTTCTTTGTAAGCAAATGCATTTTACTTTTACTATTACCAGTGTATACCCTATTACTATCCCTATCTCTACGGAGCCACTCCACTACAATCGTCTGTCGAGAACAGGTGAATTATTTCCTCAGCGACGTTGCCTTTTTCAGGATGGGTAACCAATATTAAAAATAGCTAATTTCTAAATTAACTTTTGATCGAAAAATTTTAACAAAGAAATATTAAAATTTTAATATTCATGGATATGATTCGATCGATAAAGATATGATTGTGGAATTGCATATTAAACTGAATGCAGGGATGAGTCATGTAAAAATAATAAAATGTTCAATAATATATATATATATATATATATATATATATATATATATATATACTATTTAAATACAATTGGCTCTTGCAATTTAAGATGTATTAATCGCAGTTTATTATTGCTTCTGATACCTTTATATTCAATATATATCAGAATTAAATACCTACTAACTATTTATATTTAAAAACCCCTGTCTGCTTAGTATAATATTTTAAAATTCCTGTCAACATTGTAAGTCTTGTTTTAGTAAGAAGATTTCGTTTTACCTATCTTTCTATATTTAGAAATCAAAATGTCTTTAATACCTCTTAAAGTTTTCAATTACAATTGAATTAGTTCGCCTTAGCAACATTTGAATACAACCGTTATTTATTATTATCATAATGGGTATTGATATAATACAAAAACAGAAGATTTATACTGACGTTAAAATATTTTAAAAATGAATCATTAGTTCATTGACAATAATAGGTAGGTTATCCAAGAAATTATGAGTGCTTTGTAAATATTTTGACTATCTAATATATAATTAGTACATTTATATAAACCCAAACTAAGCACGTATATTACTGTAGATATTTTGTAGATACGTTGAGATTAATAATAATAATACTAATGTTTATAACGATTTGATATTTACCCTGCATTTTGTCACGAATATAGTATAGCTATAGTTGTGTTTTAATATTTTCAAAATTACAAGTAATTCAATATTTATACACAGTTAATTTATTTTTAATTGGGAATTTAAATATATCAAATTTATTTTTGGTCTACTGTTCTAAACCTATTCAAATGTGATTAAAGAAAAAATAAAATCAAATTAAGACCGTCTAATCAACCTTTTAGTTTCTCTCGTTCTACCCAACGAACTTTAATAAATATAAGGTATCAGATTAAAGTATAGTCTTCGGAATGTAACTTTTTTATAATGTGTAATAAATTAGCAAATTCTACTCTAATATAGTAATATAATTATTAAAATGAATTGGGTGAAACGACAGAAAGGTAAAGTGTCGTGAACCTGAAATTAACCCTTTGAAGTAGACGTCTAGAGGCAAGGAATAACTATAAGCCATAAATTTGGTAGCCATAAATTCATCCATACGTTTTAAATGTGAAAAAAACATTTTTTAAACTCAGCTTCTAGGTCCTTCTTTTTAGAAATTATTTAAAGTTTTTATTTCGACAACGGTTGGGGGAACTTAAATTTGGTTTCAACTAGTAAAGACAGTTTTCTAATAAAACACCTGTATGTAATGTCTAAAAGAGATACCACAATATCGACTAAATCACTCCTTTTTTAAACATTATTTACTTAGTTTAAAAACATAGTGTTTTTAGTTTTCGCAAATTTTATGGAAAATTCAATTTACTTTTAAACGGGCAGGAATTTTTTTGTTAAAAAAATTAAAAACACCTTTTCCATAAATTTGTTTATCTGAAAAAGTAGTACAATATCGACGAAATCTCCCTTCTTTAACATTATTTTCGCGGTTTAAAAAAACATAGTGTTTTTATTCACAAATCTTCTGAGAGATTTTGTTTCTTTTCAATTGATGAGAAATTTTTCTGATAAAAAATTATAAACATCTCTTCCATAAACTGTTTGTGTCTGAAGAAGTACTACAATATCGACAAAATACTCCCTTTTTAGACATTTTCTTTGTTAAAAAATCATTTAGTTTGTTTTCATAAATGTTGTGAAATATTTTGTTTCCTTTTTAGTATTCGCACATTTTGAGAGAAACTTTGTGGCCTTTTAATTGGGGATGAATATTTCTGATAAAAAATGGCAAACACCTCTTCTATAAATCGTTTCGTGTCTGAAGAATTACTAAAGTTCAACGAAAAACACCTTTTTTCTAGGTTTTTGGTTTTCACAAATGTTATAAATATAAAATCTCGAATGGTTAAGAGATTTTTTAATAAATATTTTTTTACACTCAATAAAATGATAGACTGCAAGCATTTAATTTTTCTTATGATTGTAAAATTATATGAGTTTTCTTTATTTGTTTTTTTGTCGATTTCGATGAGAAACCAGGCAATACAAAAAAAATGGTGTACGAAATTTATGGATATATATATATATATATATAATATAGATATAGATTTTTGAATCATTATCTTATATTGTAATCAATATTCCTACTTTTTTTACATTTTTATTAAAACTTATTTCTAGAATACTGAGTAGTTATTGTTTAGCAATAAATTTGTATAGTGATACCGTACACCTAATAATAGTAATAATCCTTGTTCAAACATGATAAAAAGTACAGGACCTACATTTTTATTAAGCAGATATTACAAAACCAATATAGTTAATTAAATATTTGATATTCTCCAAAAAAAAATACGCAACTAAATGTATACATTTTTGAAAATTAAATTAATCATTAGAAATTATTTATGTATATTTGCTTACTTTTAATAGAGTGAATACAATTCACTGGGTAAATTGATTCGGTTATAAATGCACCTGGAAAATACTGTACAGGTATAAAAAATATGGACGTTAACCTCTGACTTCTTTCTCAAATTAAAATATAATAAAAATACCACAGGCAATGGAACAGTTATTCTAAACCGTTTTTATGCATGAGATGCTAAAGTAGATATTTTTATTTCGCAAACTAGGTACTTATATTTTTAAAGAACTGGATTTTTTACGTGCTGTAGAAAAAGTTAAATATTAATTTATATGTAGGTACATGCATACTTAATATATTAATCTAATAATAAATATGCATCAAATATGTCACTTTTTGAGGTTAAGTGAGTTCTTGGAGCTTTATCAAGAAATTAAAGTTGTTCTAAGTCGCGTTATGCTTAAAAACTATTAGAATCGGTTAAACACACATTAGAATTCACCTGTGAAATAACACAAACATTAAAATAACTGCACAATAACCAAATATTAAAAACTAACTTTTAAAAACTACACTTCAACAATACGAGTTAACAGACACTACACGAACCAACCGTACTATCTATCTATGAGAGATCTATGAGAGATTTTCTGGAATTTTTGGTTAAAATTGCGGGTTTTTTACTCACAAATATCATTGCACCGGTTTAAAAAACGTCAAAAATCGTTTTCGACCACTTGTTAGCATTGCATCCTAAATCTCGGCAACGCTGGCAAAGTGTCTACATGGCGGCGTTTAATGCGCTACGTCACGAGGAGGTACCGCAACTCGATAGCAGGACCGAACTAAGGGCACATTTCAATTTTCTAATGGCCTGCGAACATTTCTGTACCGTAGAAATATGTACACTCGTCAGGAAAATTAATGCATATTTTGAATTTATTTCCTCATTTTTTTCATTTAATTATTATATCTAGGCATGATGATTGTTTCTACCCTTACTTTGAGGAAACGGTCAATTTTAAATGTAAGAGATAAAACACAAGGTGTAAAAAAGTAACACAACTTGCTAATATCTCTATTTCTCATAGATTTACAAAAAAAACTGTTCGATAAGTTTCTTCAAATAAATCAAGTTATTTGTAAAAGTGAATTAGTAATATACGGAGTGCACCCTTACTCCAAAATAATGTTTAAATAGTACACCCTATATTTTTTCTCAGTTTTCCATATTCTATTACATTAGAAATACAACCGCATAGTCCTAACTTAATTTATTCCAAAGTTACAGTGGCTTGAAAGTGAAATTATAAAAAAAAGCATTTCTGGCAAAAAATAACTAGTACTTTTTCTGTCATTAATTGTTTTTATGTATCATGAGTGATAATGAAAATTTTAATAATTTTACCTTCATTAGTTATTTGTAATTAACACTAGCAAAAATACTAATTCAAACCTGTTTGTTTACCTTTTTACTTTTAATATTTAATTATGTTTCTCGACTACCATTAGTGGAACGTATTAATTCCAAAACCATTTTTAATAATAGAATATAAACATTCTCACTTTTGAGATTTTTTGAAATACTTGCTTCGTATATATTTTGCAAATATTTTCATTCTATAACAAGTGACAGAATTATTCCGTAATTGTACTAAATAATATCGACAGCCGTGGATGTCAAAACTGCCAACGTCAGATGTAAATGGCGGCGCCGTAAAAAAAATGTTAATTTAAATAAAATAATTATTCAAAAATCGAGTAAATTTCTGGTCGTGGAGAAAATATAGTCTGCTACTCGGTTAGAATAACAAAATTCGAAACCCGTGGTTCCTCACCTTATTACAGAATATACTATTACTGAACAGGAAAGGATAACGATTCTAATGATGAGAGGTTACCGTGATCATAAAAGAACTTATCATGTGGGGCTCAATTATTTAATGATAAATATCTAAATTGTAACCCGATTACTAAAACTGCAGTTTGGAGGATTATGAAGTGTGTTGACAAATCATCAGACGTTATGAAGACATTTGTAGAAAATCCTTGTGTTATTCGAAAAACTGCATTAGAATATGATGTTAGTATAGAATCCATTCATAATATTCTCAAGAAAAAATTGTTTCATCCTTATAAAGTAATTCTGGTTTAGAAAATATTTGAATATAATTTTGATCGCAGAATAGAATTTTCTGAAACTATAATGCAAGAAATGGATATGGATCTTCATTTTATAAATAAGTTTTTTCTGATGAAGGGGAAGTTCATGTTAAATGGTACAGTTAATCGCAACAACTGCAAATATTAGAATTATACTAATCCTAGATGGATGCGGGAACATACCACTGTTATTAGTCTATTTTTTATAGAGGGCAATTTAGATGGACCAAAGCAATTGATTTGTTGTGAAATCAAATTGTTCCTGCAATAAGGATTGTTATTGGTAACAATTTCCATAACATTTGGATTCAACAGAATGGTGCATCATCTTATCACACTTTAGTGTTGAAGTTTAAAATTATTTAAGTGGAGTTTTCCAAAACAGTTAGATCTCCCGATTTATCGCATTTTTTTTAAGCCAAGTCTCAAAAACATTGTATACAGAACAAAAACTGAAAATCTGGATGATCTAAGAAACATTATACTGATAACAACCTGTCAAATAGCAAACGAGCAATTGCGTAATACCATATCAACTTTTTACAATAGACTTGGATACTACCAAATAGAGCAGGAAGATACTTTTAGTTTCTAATTAAATAAAATTAATAAGCCATTTGTTCCTGTTATTTATTTCATTCCTACAATTATCATTTTTCAATAACTTTGGAACGAATTAAGTTAGAATATTGCGGCTTTGACGACTATATTTCTAATTTAATAGATTATATATTCAGGGTGTACTATTTAAAAAAATATATCTTAACGTTATTTTGGAGTAACGGTGCATGCGGCATATTTGTAATTGGCTTATGCAAATAACTTGATTTATTTGAAGAAACTTTTATTATTAAATACTTTTGGCAAGTTACGTTACTTTTTGTACACCCTGTATACCTATGTTGATTCTTTTTCTTTTTTAATTATATAAAATTATATTGGGCTTGCAAAATCTGATGAGACCTGGACAAATTATACTTTCTTTTAATCATTCATTTATTTGTTCCCTTACTTCTTCTATCTTGGGTGTCCTAGGTATTTGATGAATAGGTTCTTTGTTTTTTAGAATTATCTTTATTTCAATTTTCGGGGAATATATTTTTTCGGTTCGTTATCTTTTATTAGATTTTCCACTTCCCTTTTGAAACGATCATCTTCAATATGATTTGTTATCTTTTCTTCGTCTTCTTCTATAGATATTTCCGTTGACAAATTAACGTCTTCTTTTCTTTGGAACAATATTCCACTATCTCTTAAAATAAGATCAGCATTCTTTATCAAATAATTTCCTACTTTTGCTTTAAAACGAGGTACGTTCATAGTGATAATGTGAATTCTCAATTCAATTTCTTCTCCTTTTATCACGTAAGTCAATGATCCTAAAATTTCAATCTTGTTGGTAATGATTCCTCTTAGTTTGGCAATATTGTCATCTAGGTGAGATATAACCTTGAAATGGTCATCATAGACTCCTTTCCACATAACTATAACATTGCTACCAGTTATCTAATAAAGTTATGATATCTACATCATTTAGTATAAACTTGACGGTATTGCTTGGCACTACTACTAGTATTAGCTCCCCGAGACCCAAATAAGAAGCAAACTCACGAACATTGTATACAAAAGAACTACCACTAAGTAATCTTCATAAATATGTGTTGGATTAATAAAATAAAAGCAGTTTATTAAAAATAACATTTGTTTTTGGTTGGTATTTTTCTTAATATATAAATAGTTTTTCTTAAAATATATTTATGGTTTTGCAAAAAAAAATAAATAAAATTGACATTTAGTAATGGTGACAGATTATTAATTAGCTTCGAAAAGCACTGAAATGTTTACATTGAGAGAAAAAGAACGGTGTGTTCGAGTATACAATGAAACTAAATCAATTACACTGATAAAAAAAAGATTTCGGACCGTTTTTAATAAAATTCCACTAGCACGGAAATCAATTTTAATCTGGGTAAGTCAGTTTTCAGAAACCGGATGTTTAGTGGCCATATTTAACAACTAATTTAGTTACTGGTTTTTGGGTTAAATAAATATCTGTTTTTTAATAAACTATTGGCTTAATCTAACCCATATTAAATTTATAAAGACTGCTTAATGGTAGTTCTCTTAGTTATATGGGTACAGATCGTTAAAATATGATATTCGGCTAAGGTTTTTCGAAAGGTTTAATTAGATTGAAAAAGACCATCTCTTTTACTACAATTTCAGACATGCATTGTAATTTTGTTTTTTTAATACTGATAAATGGATCTAAAACAGTGTTCAATCTCCTAGCTTTTCTAGGCCAAACTGGAAAATGTTCTTTTATGCTACACAAATTACATTTTTCCCTAGAGATATTATTAATGAAATAACACAATTATATACTTACCATTTTCAAGTAATTCAAATGTATTTTTTTAACCTATGTACGTACTGGTATTTCGTACATATTATATTATAATTATGAAATTCAAAACATAATGGGATATATAACATTGAATTTGTGACACTAATACATTAATATTTAGCTGGAGCGAAGTTTCAAAGAGTTCTCAAGATGTTCATACGAGATTCTGGATCTAATTTTACTTTTGGTGTGCTTCATTCTTAAAAATAGTTCACAAATCAAATATATGTGCTTTCAACGACGATGACATGAATAACACATGACTCTCCAGCGATGAATTCTTTTTCTTTGTGCAGATATAATTTATAAAATACATACTCAGCATCCAAACTTTTAAGAAATTTTTGAAATTGACAATGATTCAATCCTCAAACCCGTATACAATTTATAGTTTGACGACGAAATCCTTACTTCAGTCCGGTAGAGCACATGTGAAACAATGTAGAACGAAAAGTTGGGCAAAATTATGGTGAGTTCCAAATAGGGGATAAGCTAGAAAAACGTTGGAGAACAAGGAGTTGAAAGTTTTCTAGACCGTGAAAATTCGTCAATGTTTTCAAACGGACCAACAGGACAACTTATTGGTAACCACTGCTATATACAATCTGTACAAATAAAGTTATCTCCAACCATCATCCAGTTTATGGACTCCTAAATCCAAAGTTGTTACCTGAACGGTTTAGCCCTTATTGAGTGTCCTTAGTAGTAAGCAAGCTAAAATATATGCAATTTTAAGAAGAACATTCTGCTGTCGAAAATTACCCATTTTGTCATTTGAAATTTTTCCAAGATCTTTGAAATAATTCTGCTCGTGCATATCCACTTTGTTGCAAACCAACTTTCCACAGGCCTTTGTTTGAACTGACTACTTAATTTTACTTAACAAATTATATATTTTTGGAAGGATAACCTAACAAATCTATAACATAGTATTTAGAAAACAGAAGTCAATACGTTTTTTAGTTTCAACAACAGGGTTCATCACTGTTTATTTGCTTACACAGTTTCTTTTTGTAAACAGTTTTCCTATAAATTGTTTGTACAGTTGGATAAAAAAGCTTTATTATTGCTATTATTAAACATTAAAAGAAAACGTGGAATCACAAATTATGAATGATGGCAACTCGAAATTTATGATGGCGAAATTGTTTCGGCGACCCAATTCGTAAATACCATGTTTTGTGTTAGGGATGAATGAACTTTTATTTGAATGAAAAATACAACTGTCGGTATTAGATGGATGAGTCAATGCATTTTCAGAGGAAACATAGTATCACCCTAAGAAGATTAATGTTTAAGTAGCGAATATTGTTTCATTGTTAAATTTTGAAATTTCCGTTTGGAAACCGTATTTGCTTTAAGGCTAGAAAACTAAAGAAATTCATTTTTTCTATTATCGTGCGTAAAGTACTCATTTGATGAATTCTTTACTGGGCGTAAAGTTTATTTAGAGCCTTAGGAAATGTATGTATCAGGCAACATTGATAATAACTTTTTGAAAGTAAAATATTGTGACTTCTTATTTAAAGCACTAATGCTTAAAATAATATTCCTTAAGTATTACTGCGTAAATGATTTATTTGATTATTAATACTGAAATTGTAATATTACTATCATAGTGCAAAGTGATTTTTTCACGCATTCAATTTGTCTCACTTTACACACTTGTTGCTTAAGTAACAAAACTTGCGAAATAAAATTTGATAGAAATTTAAGTCCTTTTATCTTCACATTCTTTAAGGATGTTCGTTCAGTACACGAAAGTAACAATAAAGTGAAAAATTAATTTTAATCTTAAAAACATTCTGTGACAAAATTGAGACAATTAAGAAGCACCTGACTTAATCAAATAGAAAAAAAGGCTACACAGGAAATGAGCCAATATAATTCACCTTTTGAACGTTTTTTTTTTCTTAAATGCACAAAATAATAATCAGAGAAAAAGCAAATTTCAGTATGTAATTCTTTAAATTTTTATGACGTTTTATGCAAAATAGGAGAGCTTTAGAAGGCTCTCCTTCTGTATTAAAAAAATAATTAAATATCAATGACAATTTTCACCATTAACTAATTGGTAACGCGAAAATACTATTCACAGAATAATTAGTTATAAATAATTTTAGGGATCTAGTGTAGATCTGTAATAATATTTTTTGACTCAGAAAATCAGCCTGTGTCTTGGCCGTACTCGTTTAGCAATCATTTTTTGATGTCAAATCTCTACAATGCTACAGGGTGTTAACGTTGCTGGGAAATTAATAAAAAAGTGCTTATATCTCATAAACTACCTGGTATAATATTGCAAAATTCTATATTGCAGAAACGAGAAAATCGAGGAGAATAAAAAAATATCAAAATATACAGGGTGTTCTATAAAGAAAGATAAGTTTGATTCTGTCTGTCAATATGGGGGCCCTATATATTCGAAAATATTTTTAAAACATGGTCGTACCTATACCTCAATTGTCATCTAACTAAAATTTCGTATCTCTTATGAGTAATTGGACTTCTTCGCACTAATGCCGCACACTGTGCATGCACAATAAAATGTCCAGGCTGTCTATTGTTTAAAATTTACAGCGTTGCCGTTTCAAACCAGTCAAAGATAAATAGTTTCAATTGAAAGGTTTACTAAAAAATCCTCATATTTATCTATTTATTTGTATTATATGTATATACTTCTTTCTTCATTTCTTTATCATAAATTTGAGAGAAAATTCATAATATATTATCAAAGCTATTAGTTTCATAAAATACTCAAAAATATCCGCGCTTATTATAAATTATTTCTAAATAATTAAAGACTTTTCATAGTTAAAAACAATCAACAATATGTGAACAATGATCAATTGATTACTGATATGAAAAATTAATTTAAAATTATTTTAGACAACAAACTTCTAATACTTTTGATCCTGACTATTCCATCTTCATATTTTGTGGACAACATATGTGGCCCCATCCTTTCAGAATCACTGCAAGTATTGATCAAGAATATACGGATTCGATCAGACTCCGATTTTGAAAGTTGCCTTATAGAAGGTAATTATTATCACAAACGTTAAAACTACATTTTGATTTTTCTTTTTATACCCGTAAATTGTTATTAATGACTTTTTGGGTGTGACCGTTCCAACTACCCATTACGGCCCTGTATGGTCGGCACATTTCAGAGAATACCAGATTCACGAAGGAAGCCGATCGGATACGAAGACAATGTTTAAACTAAGATAAAATGGTTTACATTACACTGTTTCAAGAGACCGGTAGAACTATTTTTATTTTTGTCATTAGCTTTTCATTAATCACATATTGATTGATAGATTAATTGGAAATAGAATATTACGGACTGTTTTTAATAGTTGCCTAGAAACGTAAACTAGACAATTTAGTTCTATTGATATGTATAAATTTTACTGCGTTAGTTTTGAAGTAGACGGTTTATGTACTGTATTGTGGGTTGTCTAAAACATGCATAGCAGGATATTAATTCCAATTCAATTACTCACTTTTGATAATGCATTTTTAAAAACGGTCAAAAGTATATGTATTAGGAACGAAAAGTGAGGGAAAAATAAGTGGATGAGTGATGAAAGATGAAGTAAAATAGAAGAAAGAAGAAAATAAAATTAGAGAAAATACGAAAGAAAACATAAAATAACAAAAGTTTAATACAAGAAAAATACAAGATAACAAAAAACTAAGGAAAAGTATGTTAAATGAGACAAACAAAGAAGCATCAATAGGAGAGAGATACTAGAACATTCTAGAAGAAAATTAGAGATCTAAGAGATAGCAAAATAATAAAAATCTCATTCAAGAGAAAAAGCGTCAGCTAATAACTACAAGTGAAAAACAAATAGAAAGATGAGTAGAGCACTTCAAGAATGTATTAAACATCGAGGAAATGTGGGAAAAAGAAAAAGATAAACTGAATCACTGACAATAAAGGGATTACAAATTCATTTAAAATGCTTAAAAAAGACAAGTCACTCACTATTGAATTGGAAGAATTGGAAAATAGAAGTTAGGTATAATTAAAATTCCAAAGAAAGGAAATCTAAAAGATTGTAACAATTGCAGAAGAATAACGCTAAAGAGCACTGTAAATAAAGTATTTTGTAAAATAATCTTAAATAGAATTAAGTATAAACTAGAAAAACGGGCCTAAAAAAAGAGCAATGTGGATTTAGATCCAAAAGATCCTGTGTAGACTTAATAAATACCTTGACAATTTTAACAGAACAATCAGATGAATATCAAACACCACTACAATTTGTTGATTTTGAAAAAGCTTTTGACTCTATAGATAGAGAAACTATATGGGTAATACTCAGGAATAGAAGAGTACCGAAAAAATGGTTAATCTAATCTAGTTAGAGAAGGTTATAATCAATACAAGTGCATAGTTAAACATGAAGCAAAACATCGCAAAAATTTAAAATCGAAACAGGAGTTAAACAAGGGTGTGTACTTTTACGTTCTTTCCTCAATGTTTTTTCTACAGCTTCTCTTAATCCGTTTTTAACTATTTTAGTATGTACCATAAAAACTACTGTCTACAGACATATCGCTCTGTAGTTATTGTAATCTGCCTATCCTTTCTTTTTTGTACGGGTAAAAATATGTTTTCCTCCCATTGTTTTGGTATTTCTTCTTCCCTCCAACCATACTTACCACAATTATTACCAAAAATTTAATCGATTTTGTCCTCTCTATGTGCTTTATCTACCTTTATTTTTTAACCTATTTCAATACTTCTGTTCCTATTTCTGGTGTCTCTTTGGCTAATCACATTTTCTTGGATTACGTTTTCTATTTCTTGTCGTTAGAATGTATCCTAATAATGTTCTGCCCATTCTTCAACAATTTCTTTAACTTGACATCTAAAGCTACGTTCTCTATACATTATTCCTCTTATTACCCTTTTCCTTTTAGCGAACTTACTATATTCCAGAAATTCCCATTGTCCGCTCTGTATGCTTCGTTTATGTCCCTTCCCAGCTCTTCTCGTTTGCTTTCACTTTCTCACTTCTTGTTTCGATTTTTTTCTTTATTGGACGTGTAAGAGTATTACGGTTTTTATATTTGTATCCCTTTATTAAGGTTATTTACATTTTAGGGAATAATTCCTAATAATTAATGTGCGCCGGGTGTCCAATTACGCAGCGCAATTGAAAATTTATTTGTATATTAAAATAAAGTACCGGAGCTATTTCGTAAAACCGGAACTACTATAAATAAAAGCAATCCGGTCCACTTTTCATATAAATCAAAACTAATAAAATATAAATAACGGGCAATCTAGTAAAATTTATAGCCAATATATCACGAAAGCTTCCTAATACCTATTCCTATATGAACAGTTCCAAATGTAGGTATAAATTGTTCAGATATTTATTTTATTACTGAAACGCGAATTTTAATTGATTGTGTAGCTTTTAAAATGAAAAGCAATGTTTATCGGAATTAAATGGATTTTAAATATTTACGAAATGTTCAAAGGAGAGCAACAATGAACGTGAAAAAAGAATCAAAAACGAATAATAATTAATATAAGGATAATAGGATATCTATTTTTATTTCGATGATTTCCTAGAAACGATTTTCTAAAGATGTGCTAAAAAACCATTTAATTTAATGTTTTATTTTAATGAAAAAATATAATTTTATACTCGAATGCAATATGCGAAAAATTTGTGTTTTTTCTTCTATGCACTTTGAGAAGTTATTTATTTAACCCTTAAAACGATACCAAAATGAAAAGACTTACCTGATCGCTGTCATTTCCTTGCCAACTGTCATTTCCCTAGAAAGAAATCCACAATTAGTAAAAAATATAAACTACTTTATTCAATGTTGGACCAACTCAGTCTCAGTCTATAGTCCATGGTACGTTCACAGAGATAATATTTTCTAATAAACTTGACGAGATTTGCGGTAGAAATCAGCCATAAACTCGACCGGTGGTAAGTACAGTTATATCGTTATAGATACCCATTGTATTTTGAAAAATTGGAAAATATTACTGTTCAATTTTGGCATTCGCTAATAATTTTAGTTCTTGAAAAAAGTATATAAAGCTAATTTAAAAAAACACTTTGTAATGTGTAAATGAAACATTTAATTTTATTAATTAAAATACTCTACTTTGATTATATTTAAGATTGAATTTTTCCTACTAATGTTTTCGAGTTTTTCAATCTCATGTTCAATTAATTGAAATATGGAAGCATTGATATTAAGTGAAACATTATTTTATCACAAAATTACTCTTTTTTCGTATTAAAACTTTTTAGTATTTCAATCAATTATTTTTTAGTATAACATGTTAGCTTATTACATGGTTAAAATATACGCAAATCCCTGTAAAAACCATTTAGAATTACGTTTAAATTCCCACTAGTATTTTTTACACACCATTGCATGTCCCATTAGAATTCCTAAAAATTGTAGGCGTACTGTAGAATGTCTTCCATTTTTTGAACAAATTACAATGTATCTAACGTGGTCTATGGCACCGTAAAGCTGCAAAGGCATAAAAATTCTTGTATTTCATTCATATTTTACTAGACTGCAATGTAATATTCTGCCATACGTAAATTGCTAGTCAGAATTTAATATTTCCCCATCTTGCATGTATGACTGGTTATGTAAACTCATTTGAAATGATAATGTTCCTATAAAATCTACTATAAACCTTATGGTATGACTGTCACAGAGGCGCTCTCAACGAAGAATCAGTAAGGTTTTAATTAAAAAAAATATTTCTGTTGGTAATATAATATATATACAGGGTGTTACTATATTCGACCGACAACGCTTTACCCCAGAGAGCTCTCGTACTTGCAGACTTTTGTTCAGAATCAAATATCTATAACACCGTTCATTTTAGCTCCATAAAAGGTTATTACTTTTTTACCTAAAAATGAACAGAGAATTTAAAAAAATAAAAAAAAAAATATTTGTTCCAGTGGCGTAAAAGATAGGGGGGGATAAAAGTTGCCACAAACCCTGACAGCGCGCCACTGGTTAAATTTTTCAAAAGTCAGTTTATGTCAAAATATTACTTTCTTAAAGAGCATATTGGTCACCAAATTTGAAAAAAATATTTGGAGGCGTTTCTGATTTATGACAAATTTTTAATTTTGATTTCAAACTTGTTAACACCCTGTATCTCGGAAACTAAGCCCTTTAAGGGTTTATGTTCCCATATCAAAATTCATCAATTAACGAGAGCTCTCTGGGGTAAAGCGTTGTCGGTCGAATATAGTAACACCCTGTATATATACAGTGTGTCCACTTAAGTTCGCACCATATGGAAAACTTTTTTATTAGTGGTTGTATGAAAAAAAGTTATTCTTTATAAAAAGTTCTGCATTGTCTAAAACCTAGAATACAGTCATCAATTATCAAATTTTTTCAGTGGTTTACGAGGTTTGTCGAAAAATGTAAATTTTGCTCAAGAGTAAAGTACCTTTAAATTTGGCAATATCGAAAAATGTTACTAAAAAAAGTTGATCAGAATTAAAAATTACGTTTAAATATGCAAGTACATCCATTTAAATTAAAACTTTAGATTATTTTATTTTTTACTAATATTTCTATTTTGAATGAACATTTATCTCTTGTGATTACGAAACACATGATAACCTTTTAGTTTTTCGATATTTTGTAATAATTTTGCAATTAAAACGCGTAATAAATGCACTACAGTTAAATTTGCATTATTGTAGACATACGTTTTAAAAATAATTTTATTAATGTAAATGGATGTACTTGTATATTTAAACGTAGTTTTTAATTCTGATCAACTTTTTTTAGTAACATTTTTCGATATTGTCAAATTTAAAGGTACTTTACTCTTGGGCAAAATTCATATTTTCTGATATACCTCGTATACGACTGGAAAAATTTGATATCTGATGATTGCATTTTTGGTTTTGGATCATGCAGAACTTTTTATAAGGAATAATTTTTTTTCGTAAAACTAATAATAAAAAAGTTTTCCATATGGTGCGAACTTAAGTGGACACATTGTATATATATATAATAATTCAATAAAACACTAAAATTATACACGGAAAAATAATCTTCAAAGTTTATTTTTTAATTTATTTGTAAATTAAGGGTCTATATCCCTTAATGGAACAAAAATTATCAAAAAATTACGCATTTTTGTACATTAATGCAAACTATTTGAGAAAAAATTGATTCTTTTGAAAATTTTTAATTCTACAATTGACAAAAGATATTACATTTTTCCTTTAAAATACGAAATTTTAATAGGAAAGTCATTTTGCATACATATTTTGTACCTTACCATTTTTTTAGAATTTAGTACTGTTTCTCAAAAATAAAGAAAGTGGAGTAATAAGTTTGTTTTTGAATTGGTGCTAATTGTCATGCATGAACAAAAAGTGTATTTTTTTCAACGATACTTAATCTTCGATGTTAAAGGTTTTTGCCTGAAAATTTTTTTTAGTTACGTTTATGACCCTGGCAAAGCCAATTAGCCAGACTTATTTATGAATTTTGGTAATTAATTATTCGCAATCAGAGAATTACAATATTAGTATTTTTACTTCTGATATAATTTATATTATTTATATAAATATTTAATTTTGTAATAAACGTTCTTCTAAATTTGGTATAAACTTTATTTTGAGATACGTAGATTCCAAATTTAACATTTGAAATGTTGCTACCTTTTTCGTTTCTCTGATATTATTAGTCACTTTGGTTTTTTAAATACATCACCCTGTATATCCAGTCATTTTTGAAATGTTATCTTCAATCCGACTTCACGTAACACTTACGGAATATTCATTCCGTAACTTGTTATAGAATGAAAATATATGCAAAACACATAATAAGCAAGTGTTTCAGAATAAATATTCTATCTGAAGAGTGAGAATGTTTAGATTCTATTATTAAAAATTATTTTAGAATTAATATATTCCACTAATGGTCGTGGAGAGAATTATTTGCCATGCGCCTATGTCACCTTATGGTCACTAAAGCTAATTTCATTACTAATTTTATACGCAACAATTTTAGATTGTTGTTTTTGGTAATACTGTAATTTAATTAATTATAATATGGTGGTTATTAAAACTGCACATAAAATCATATATATGATATTATTTATTAATGATGCGATTAAATTATATCAAAAGCTGAAATGAAGGGTTCCAAATAATTAAATTCTGGTAATGTCTATCGATAAAATTTAACTGATACTAGTTTCATAAATAGAATTTCCATTATGGGTTTTCAATATTCCGAAAACCAAAAAAATATTAAAGGAGTTTCAATAATGTCGCTCTCCATCTATTACTACAACATATTTTGGTTTTGTTCAAAATTTTCAAGCTGTTTGGATTTAAATTAATTAAGCCGCCACGCTTGCGGATGGTTATTCCTTACAAGTATTTTAATAAATTTAATGAAACACACTTCAAAAATAAACAAAATATGCCATTTAAGACAAAACATCACAAACCCACTATGTGAATATTCAAATCATTAACTCCCTGGCACATATTTTCTTCATTCTCACTTCGTCGTCTTTCTCTACAGGGGTGATACGAGTGTAATTAGGACACATTCTAGTTTCTCTACTACATGTCCACACTAAGACGTTCTAACGACGTTGTACCGCCTTGAGGAAGTTACTTGTAGCTTTTATTTTTGTCATAATGGCCGTACATGCTCCATGAATACGTAATGAGAGCGACAACTTCGGATAAAGGTTGAGAAGAGTCTTCAAAAACGGACAATTTCTGCCATAGCTTACATTTCCATAGGGGAATGATTCTTTCAGAAATTTGTTTTTAAATGAATTTCTACCGTTCAGTTAGAACTGTGGACTAAGCTTGAAATACACCCTAGCAATTAAAATTAAAATTACCTTGTAACGAGGTATCGGAAAAACCCATTAACCCGGGATTTATTATAGCGTATACATTTCACAAAAAAAAATAGTTTTTATGAAAAAGGTTTCATTGATAATATAGAAGTTGTCAAAAAGATGTAATATATTTGTTCTTAATTCGAATTGGAATTTTTAGAGAAGAGCAATAGGCGGAGCAACTCAAGCATCAAAAATATTTGTAGAAGACAGCAAAATTTCTTTTAGGTCGTTCAAAATTCAAATGAATGTTAAAGAGGAAAATTTTGTCCGTCCATAATATGTCACTGTATTTCTAATTTATTAAAAGTATTCGCAACATCCCTAGTCCTAAAAATTTCCACTGTACTTCTCAAAATAAAGCAAACAGATCTTCATAATATTGTTAGAATGCATTTAAACCATATATACGCATTAGTCAATTTTGAACTTCTGATTGGCCAGAAATTGCCCTAGAAATAGATAGACCGCCATGAAGTAGCTTCAAAAAGCTTAAAAAAACATAGAGGCATTCAATCATTAATGCTTGACAGAAAAACATCTCTTAAAAATATTGCATCCGTTTTTCAATACTTAAACAATACATATATAAATATATTCTGTTCTAAACCTTTTAGAATAGCAACAAAACCAATAAATAATTTGTTAATCAGAAAAAAAAATGTTTTTCTATGAAAGAAAAAAGTGATGAATAATTCATTTTGTGAACATTATGTAACTATATCGTTGTTAAAACTGCAACACGAGAATTATTGAATTAATTATTATATCTCGTACAACATCTTCTAAAATATCTTTTAATGTAAAAGATAATATATGTTCATTTTTATTAAATGTAAAACCTAAATTAATGAACTTTTAAAATCGGGTATTCGCAATTTAAATTGTTCTGATTGTAACGCCAATTATTTTGGAGAGACCCTTAGAAATTTTAACATAAGGTACTGTGAACACTTAGGAGCTTATAGATTCAAAAAATCAGATAAGTCACATTATGCAAATCACCTCAATGACTCTAACCAGAAACCTACACTTAACAACACAATTGAAACAACAGTGGAGGTAGAGGTACTTCATGTAAGTTACAAGAAAAAAGATCTTGATTTTTTAGAGGAATATGAAATAAAGAAATACCTAAAATATCCTCAATAGACAGTATTAAATGAACAAATAAACCTGGAAATTCAATTATTTTAGATTACCTTTTAGACTAAATACCTATATAATAATAACCACAAAAAATTTTTAAAAAAGAAAATTATGGTATATATTGTATAATGGTGGTTGGTTGAAATGTTTGTGGTGTCAAGTTGTTTACGCTTGTCAAAATCTGTCAATCTTGCTTGTCTTCCAAAATGTCAAAGTAGTGACGTAACCTTTGTCAGACAAATAATTTAAAAAAGCCTTGTAATACGGTGGAAATTCAGATATAGGATTTTTAATACAAATCCCGTTGCACGTCATATATCAATTATGAGATCACGACCCTGCAGTGTTGTCGGCTTGTCTAAATTTTTTGGCATTTTGTAGAAATAAACGTCAATAATCAGCTTATTCACACTATGTTTGTTTGGAAAAAAACAGTTCTTTTTATAAGTTAACTATCTAGCAAAGCAAAAAAATAAAGACAATATTATAAAATTACCGAAAACGTGGTGAAAACACACAACTGGTTGACGGCCGGACGTCAGAAATCGTTGAAATATTTCAATCTAAATACTCGACAACGTCGCATCAAGGCATGCCAATCGCTACAATGTCATTTCTTCATCATAAATACGAGTCTCATGGGCGTAGAAAATTTCAAAATTATTTAATGTAAATTATGGTTTTTTGAGTACTAAACATATAATAATGATTTATAAACTTTATATTATAAAGAATAAGACGTATATAAGCCAATATAATTGAAATAATTCTAAAATTATCAAAATAATTACGATTACTTTTTCGGTTTTTTAGTACTGTGACTACGTTCATGAGTCCTCGTGAATTTTCGTGATGTTTCGTATGATTTATCTTAGTTAGGGAAATTTTTATTAGTTGGCAGTACTATGACGAAAGAGGTACGTCACTCCTGACGTGCAACGGTATTTGTACTAAAAATCCTATAAGTACAATTTATGTATATAGGATTTTTAATACAAATCCCGTTGCACGTCATAAATCAATTATGCGATCACGACCCTGCAGTGTTGTCGGCTTGTCTAAATTGTCGAGGAATGTAGGAAGTTTCAAAAATGTAAGGTTAGGTTATGTTGTTTAGGTTTATTATTATGAAAAATTAATTTATTGAAGCGTATATGAACAATATATGATCCTCACACTCAAGACACTTCATCCTGCCAGTTTTAAAGTACATTTGAAAAATGTTTTTCTCAGTTGATTCAGCAATCTACAACTGTGATATTTTTCTTCTTCTTGCTGTATTATCTACTTTTAATATTCAATAATCTGTTATAAAAATCGTTATATTATGTTGTTTATTTCTACTATATTTTTATTAAATAAATAAAATAGAGACATATAAAAAAGATAGCAAACTATTTATTGTTATTAAAATAAGACAATGTTTTGTTTAAAAAAATATATATTTTTCTTATAAGAAACAATTCAACTACAATATTCGAATTCCTACAAAAGGTAAATTCTTTCTACTAATTCAAATCTGAATCACTTGAATCACTGTCATCGTTGTTAGGATTAATAATAATGGGATTAATTTCTAGTCTATCAAAAACTCTCTCTCTTTCATAGCATTTTTGTATTTCTTTTTCTGTATGTTTAATAGAATTTTTCCATACTTTAGGAGTAATTGTTCTAAGAGTTTCAGACCACATATTTAAAGAATCTTGTTCTTTATTACCGTCTCTGTCAATATATTTATTATAATATTGCTTAGAAAGGCCCCAAATAAGTTCGATGGGGTTGAAAACACAATGATAGGGAGGAAGACGTAACACTTTATGTCCATATTGTTCTGCTAAATTGTCCACCAGATATACTTTTGGTGGCTTGTATCTGAAAAAGAATATATTTACTTGCGGGTTTTTATAATATGCCAACATCGCTAAATTCAAAACTGTAACATCGATAGATTTTTATACTTACTGTTCAACTTTTTGCAGAAGTTCATATTTAAACATATTAACAGAAAAATCAATATTTCTATTTACTAGCCACTCTTGTATTTCAGCTTTGGTTGAGCCTGTATTGGGTGTTTTGTGCAATAACATGCTATGGTATGAAACATCTATAACAATTAGAGAAGGTTCGTTAAGGTTCTTCAGTAATTGGTTTTCAAACCAATGTAAAAAATTGTCTTTATTCATTTCTCCATGGTAATCATATAATTTAGTTTTCGAGGAATATATTGTTTGGGCACCTTCAATAAATCCATTTTCATTACCAGCATTAAGTATAATATATCTATAACAAATGAATAATAATAATGTTTATTTACATAATAATAATGTTTATTTACATAATAATAATATTTATTTATGTAATAATTAAAGTTTTACATTATAGAATGTAACATGTAGTTTTAATGTGAATAAATTTTTACTTCCACTGAAATTTCAAAAGTGTAATAAAATTTAAATACACAACCAGAATGCTGAAACCTTTATTTACTTCAATTTAATGACTCACCTCTTGCCATCAATTTTTGTAGTTCTAACACTTCTTTTATCATCGTTTTGCCAGGAACGGTTTATAGTTCCATTTTGAAAGATCCATGTTTCATCAATGAAAACGAACTGATATAAACTGCTTCTTGTTCCTCTCTATAACGTCTTAAAAATTGAACTCTTTTTATAGCAATATCAGGAATTTCCATAAGTCCACGTCTTGGTTCATCTTTCTTCCATTTGAAACCTAATTCTTTTAATAAGGTCCACAATGATGTAATACAACCATTAAACATTTGCTTCTCAATCAAAGTTTCTCTTAAAGATGCCAAAGTTATATGCTGCCCTGTAAATAAATATGTATCTCTATTAGTATATATACAAATATAAACTTTTATTGGATAAATATGATTTGATAATGAACTTACTTCTTTCATACATGTTATAAATAACATTTCGGATTCCACTCGTATCCAATGTTATTGTATTAGTAATTGTTTTTTTGTATGAACGCTTTTTTGGTGGCGATTTTAATAAATCATTCTTCTTGACTGTTTGCGAAATAGTACTAACAGTAGAAATATTTAAGTTTAGGGCTGCTGCAACACGCTAAAATAGACAAGAAAACATTTTCATAATTCTAGACATTTGTATAATCTTTAACTTACCTCTCTGACGGCAGTTAAGCTCCCGTTCAAAGTACTGTATTAATGAATATACAAGCTCTTTACAACGACTATTTAGTTTTTTTGGCATTTTGTAGAAATAAACGTCAATAATCAGCTTATTCACACTATGTTTGTTTTGAAAAAAACAGTTTTTTTTATAAGTTAACTATCTAGCAAAGCAAAAAAATAAAGACAATATTATAAAATTACCGAAAACGTGGTGAAAACACACAACTGGTTGACGGCCGGACGTCAGAAATCGTTGAAATGTTTCAATCTAAATACTCGACAACGTCGCATCAAGGCATGCCAATCGCTACAATGTCATTTCTTCATCATAAATACGAGTCTCATGGGCGTAGAAAATTTCAAAATTATTTAATGTAAATTATGGTTTTTTGAGTACTAAACATATAATAATCATTTATAAACTTTATATTATAAAGAATAAGACGTATATAAGCCAATATAATTGAAATAATTCTAAAATTATCAAAATAATTACGATTACTTTTTCGGTTTTTTAGTACTGTGACTACGTTCATGAGTCCTCGTGAATTTTCGTGATGTTTCGTATGATTTATCTTAGTTAGGGAAATTTTAATTAGTTGGCAGTACTATGACGAAAGAGGTACGTCACTCCTGACGTGCAACGGTATTTGTACTAAAAATCCTATACATATTTATTATGAGAATTATTGTTTGTTAAATTCAAGGAACTTTTCAATATATTAATTATATAATACATTTTTAGTGATTTGGAATCCTGGCATTTTATTTACTAACTTCCATTTGCTAAAAGCTATTAATAACCAGTGACCAATAATAATAAAAGAAAATTAGGGAAACCGAAAAATTTATTCATCAGCATACATAAAAAAAAATTATCGCTGAAACCACCTAAAATGTTGATTAAAAAGGAGTTTGTAATTGCTTTAAAAGTATTTTGTCGAAATTCCAACATTTTACTTATTGCTTGCATTGCTTTCATTTTAGCGGCACTCTTACAAAATAAAATCATTTTTATAAAATTTTTGTATTTGAATTTTCTTGGAATTACTTAATGACATGCTTCCTTATTACATACTTATATAAAACTATTCCTTTTTTCTACAATGTGGAACACACAATTTTTAAATGGAATATATTTCATGATATTTTGATATAAATGTTTTCTATGTTAATATAATTTTGCTATTATTTCTTATTAAATCATTAATCTGACCATATACGAGTACATTACATAATTCTACAAATTTCCTTCTAATCATAATTTACAAAATAAAATTGTCTGAAATATGTAATATACATGAACAAATACTTTTACACATGAGGTTATAAATAATTTCTAATTTTTAATTTTAATTTAACATCAATAATAAAAATTTAATGAGTATGTCGAAACTTATTAATTACAATTTACTGAAAGATTGATTTTTGTCTTAACTTAGCTTTACAAAAGATTCTAAATCTCTTGTTATATTTTTATATTGTTTAGATAAAACTTAATTATTCTACTGATGTGATTTACAATCCTTCCCAGATTTAATGCTCTACTTTCTTGAGAAATATTTTGTTTTTTTCTGATCAATTAAGTGCACCATATAAAAAAAGACCGAATAATTGAACAGGGTATAGTATGAACCAAATTAAGTCAAAAAGTCTTAACAAACATGGGTCCGCAAATTGACGGTGTAAATGCTCTTTAACTGCAATCGAATAATGAGGTAGAGCACCATCATGCTGGAACCACATGTTTTGCCGTTGGTTCAAAGGAATATCGTCGAACAGATCACGCATTGTCTGTTGCAAAAAGTTTAGATATATCGATTTGATAAACCACCAGGACCTAGTAACCTGTCGCCGAAGATGCCCATCCAAATATTCAACGAAAACGTACTTGATTCCAGGATTCCATTAGAGTATGGACATTTTAGGCCCACACATGCGTGTTGTGGAAATTAAATTCCATTTCGTGGAAAGCCGGCCTCATCAGTTAAAGGAATATTGGAAAGAAATTGAGAATCTTCAGCACCACATTGCAAAAACTGTCGCCAAAAAACCGAACGTGCTTTGTGATTAGGTGGATTTAGGACATGTACTAGACTTTTGATTTTGTTTATAAGTTTCTATCGTTTGTTTGTACATAATAAAATTAAAACGTAAACGCAGAAAAGTTTCAAAAATAAATAACCCTCTGTATCTCCCAAAGCGTGAATTTTCGGACCCATGTTTATTAAGACTTTTTGACTTATTTTGATACATATATACTCTGTTCAAATATTCGGTCTTTTGAATTTATGAATGATAATTAAATTTATTAACCGGCCCCTGATATACAGAGTGGACCAAAAGTCTCGAATTGGCCAATTATTTCGTAAACTGCTAGTCAGAATTCTACAAAATTTGGGATAAGCATAATTTGAGATGGATAATGGAGATTGCAGATTTGACATTTGCAATGTTGCTAGATTTGCTGTTTCTCTGATATTATTAGTCACTTTAGTTTTTTAAATACATCCCCTTGTATTAGTCATTTTTGGAATATTCTTTTCAATTCCAGTTCAACCATATGTAACACTTTTAATTTATGTAGTCTAGAAGATCTTAAATAAATAAAACAGAAGTCTGGCAATGTTTAATTGTCTCAATACATTTTTTAATACAAACTATTTTCATCTACATTAAAAGGTAACAATTGAAAGATTACAATATTTTTACTTCATTACTTAATCAAGTGTTCAAAATGTGCTCCATTTGTGAGTTGACAGTACCCTAATCGATGGTAAAATGCGTCTACCACATTTATCCGTGATTGTCTAGAAATGAATCGAGATTCATCTATAATTCATTGCCTTAGCTCTGCAAGACTTGCTGGTTTAGTTTTTTAAACTGAATTTTTCAAGTATCCCCCATAAAAAGAATATTTAGGATTGAAATCAGGTGAACGTGGAGGCCATTCAATACTACCTCGTCTACCAATCCATCCTCCGGGAAACATCTCATCTAAATAACGCTGAACATTTACATGAAAATGACCTGGAGCTCCATCTTGCTGAAACCATATTTGATTCTGTTTTATTTGTTTATTTAAAAGCTTCTAGACTACATAAAATCATAAGTGTTACATATGGTTGAACTCGTATTGAAGAGAAAATTCCAAAAATAACTGAATATATAGGGTGATGCATTTAAAAACCAAAGTAACTAATAATATCAGAGAAACGGCAAATCTAGTAACATTGCAAATATCAGATCTGGGATCTCCGTATCCCAAAATAGGCTTATCCCAAATTTTGTAGAATTCGGACTAGTAATTTACAAGCTAATTGGGCGTTTCCAGACTTTTGGTCCACTGTGTATATTATATATATGCAGTTAAAAAAAAGAAATAATCATTTGAAAGGAATATGAATATTTGACAAAATAATAAATAAAAATTTAGTGTTAGGATGAGTATTTTTTTTTCCAGAAATAGGAAAAATTTGTGATGTAATGACTAAGGACAGATAGTCTTAATTTTAATATTATTTAAAAACAGGTGGACGAAGTAAAGAGGTAACTCATTGATCTAAACCTTTTGCGTTAATAGGTAAAATGACAATTATGGAGATAAATCGACCTTGACTCCTGAAATTATGTATGACTGGTAATTACTGGTTTCCGGCTTCATTTGCACAAAAGACTCTATTGACGATTGAAACTTTTATCGGAAAACTCCCGAATACGAAAATCTGCGAACAAAAAAAAAACAGCCCTCAATAGAATTTTCAAACTAAACCCTAAAGGACTTAATTTGATGCTCGAATGATTGCAGAACCCACTTCGTATCCCCGTCTAACCCTTATAAGTCGTTTTAACATTCACGAGACGAAAATGTGCATTCTATAAAATTTTAAAATTGAAATATAATTGAAAAGGGTCACGAAACGTAGCTTTCCAATTATGGCAGAAAAATTCGTTTTTGGCCTTCGAAGGAATGATTTTCAATTAACCCTTGCTCACTTTATTAGGTCTTTTAATTATAGAATACAAACCCAAGGGCTTAATTGCGGGTATATATTGCAAACGACGTTACTGGAATTTTATTCCATAGCAGGCGCCTTTAACCAAGAAATAGCAAATGTACACAGTGCCATTAAAAATATAATAATGTCAAAAACTGGAAATCGTAAAAGATTTAAAATTAAAATAACTATAATAGAAAATTTGGCCAATACACCCATATATATTTTGATATATATATCAAAATATTTTAAAATTCTTGCCTTTCGTTGTATTTGGACCGATGGAGCTCAGTGACTAATTTGGATTTTTATTTCGTTTCACCAAATCCAATAACAATTTCTATAAATACCATTTTCCTGTTTCACAAATACCAGTATTAAAATATCGAGTAATTGGTACACACATGTACTAATTAAATTATTTGCAAATCATCAAATAATTTCCATGCAATTTATTTGAGTTTCAGCCATTTAATTAATATCTAATACCTAGATTTTGTGTTTATACAGAGTGGTTCATTATTATACAAAGTGGATAAATTATTAAGTAGGATATTCATGTTAAATAACTATTATCTAAATAATATATCCTGTAATAAGGTTGGAGTAAAATTTCGATGCCATTAGAGACTTGTGAACTGAGAGCATCTAATTTTATTCCAATAGAGAATCTTTGGTAAAAGTGCGCCCAGAAAATGTGTTCTATTATTTAAGAACCTATATTTAACACAAAGTAAAAATAAAAATAACAGGGTTTAGTCTTTATACCTATAATTTTCCTGAGATAAATTTCTGATAAATTTCTGTCTTTTATAGTTTTATTTTCTTATGCATTATGCGTACCAGAAACCACGAGATTTTTATTATTTCTTTTTGTTTATTGTATTTTAATTTCTGTTTATTTTATTTTATTTCAAGCTATTTTTACGGCATTAGTCGGGATTTTCCCTTAATTTTGATTAATTTAATTTGATCAATAGATCAATCTTTTTAACTTTTCTATTTTAAGATTATTTTCTATACATTTAATATTTAATTTTAATAATAAATCTCTTAATATTTTAATAATATCGTAGCTTTTTCCATAAAGATTTTAGCTTGGTTTAATTCTTCCTTCATTGATCTTAACATCATTTTATTCATATCCAGAAGTCGGTTTATTTCTTTAGTTAATTCCTATACTTCTTTTATTTGTCTTTTTTTATTTTTCCTTGTCTTCTGTTTTTATTCCTCGCCGCTTCTATCTTTTGTAAGTATTTTATATAAACTGGGCACATGTTATAGTTCGCTGTGTGGATACAACATTTTGTTTGGCTTGTTTCGATTTTTTCTAACTGGCATTCTTTTGTGTTATGGTCTTCTCCACATTTTATACAGTTGGCACTCATGCTACAATTGATTTGAGAATGCCCAAATCCCTTCCAATTGTAATATTGAGTTGCCCTGTTTTTCCTCTTATATTGCTCCCATTTAACGTTCAGGTTGCTTATTTCTCTTATTGTAATTTTAACATTCGGATCTTTACCTTTCATTGGTGTTATTCTCTCTATTTTTATTTGTTCTCCCTCTTCTAGTTGCTTTATTAAATAATCTGCGACATTAGTACAATTCTTTTTAATCTATCAGATTAGTCTGTAAAGTATAATACTTTATTTGTACTTTTTTCATATGTTTATCACTATTTCTCTCTGTTCCTTGTGTTCAGAGAAAATTTTTGTGTTGTTTCTGCTAAATTGGATTGAAAATGTATCAGATTTAATAGTGTTTCTTACCCGTTTTACGAATCTCCAATGATCCTCTGGACTGCCTTCGATTACTACTGGTGGTGACTTATTAATTGGTTTATCTTCATCCTTTATTCCAGCTATTTCATTATCCTGTTCTTTATGTTGGACTAGTGTATCAAATTGATATTTGGTGTTCATCATCTTCTTTATTTCTAGGTTTTTTAGCCCTCTTGCTTGGCCCAAGTTTTATCCAGTCGTCGGTTTTGTTTTTTATATAAAAACTTATTTTTTAACCAATGTATTATATACATTTTAACGTACACCCTGTGACACTGTTCAATTCATATTTTTAGCCCTGAAGAAGGTGGTAATAGTCACACTTCGACATCAAATAAAAGACTTTAACTTAGCCGTCCCCTTTTTTATCCGCTTCCATGAATTCCACCCATAAAATTCTTTCGGAGACGAACCAGTACTATATGAACCAGTATTTGGTATTTGAAGTTCATAAAATCAGAATCAAGAATACGAAGAATTTACAAAAATAAAGAATAAGGTTAAATTAGTTTTATATTGGTTTTCAAAAATATATAGAAAGTGACTGAAGGAACTGAAAAAAATTTGCAATTCTGCGTATTTATTAGTTATAATAACTCAACAAACACAAATTTAACATTGACCTTTATAGAACATAGCGACAAAATTAGTGTTGATTTACTTTAACAGTTTGCTTGTAAAACTGACATTATCCCAAGTAGGTACATACATTTAATCGCTGCTGCTAAATAGTTTTGATGTCTCATATTGTTCAAAATGCGAATAAATTTAAAACAGGATAATTTTATCAGTCCATAATAATATTTCATTATATTTATAATTATAGGCAACATCCCTAATTATAACGAATACCTTAAATTTTTAAAGTTTTGACAACATAATATTATGCCACTAAATAAAAAAATCTGATTGGCCGAAGTTCAATAGAGAACTTTAAAAAAAGAGCTTTTAGAGCTTAAGTACGTGTACATTATTATGATTATTTCATCTCAACTGTTAACCCAGACACATCTAAGATATTTAAGCATAAATAATCGTAAGACATTCTCATTTCATCAACTTTGAACACTTTTAAATTGCAACAAAATTAAGAACAACTTTTGCAGAGTAGAAATAAGAAGTTAAAGTGAGCTAACAAAGAAAACACTAAACAATTAAGTGCATTTGTCTCCTTGATAACGCTGTTTGTAAAAACTTTTGTTAGAATTTCGCATTAAAAAAATTGTAGGTACATTTATTTCTTAATGGAACTGTTTTTAACTTTAAACTAATGAAAAAATTATTTAATTACGGAACTTTGTTGAATTCTTAAATAGACCCACATTAAATTAGTCCTGCAATTTGATTTTCTAATATTTCGAGCGAAAAAGTCTGTCTACATCAATAAAAAAATTTAGAATTCTTCAAAATTTTTCATATTAATATTAAACCCGTTACAATATCCACTAGTAAAGTTTTTCTCGGTATGGGGAAATTTATTCAATAAGGTTTTCTTGTTGTCAGTGTATAAAATGTAAAAATATAAAATCGGGGTATAAATATGCCCAATTTGCAATTTTATTAAAAACATTTTCAAATTCTATCTCTGATTTACTTAAAGTTTTAATTTAATTAACTTTACAAATCTTAATGATATATTGAGATGAAATGAAAAATGTCGAACCAACTTTTATTTAATTTGTATTTAATAATACACAATACATTTCTAAATGTTGAGTATTGACATTAATTTTTTACTGTAATATATTGATTTTCCTAATTTTTTTAATATTCCTCTTTTTAGGTAGCGTTATTTTTACAATAAAATATTTATGTCCTTTTTTACTAATCCTTTCTTTTCTTTCTAGCATTGCTTTTTGTTTATAAATTTTTGTATTTAGTATAATATCCTATCTGTTTTATAAATTTTATTCCACTCTATTTGTAGTTCCAGTTTTTTATTTTTTATTAGATTTTTTTTCATCTAACCAGCAAACGTGTACAAACCCACTTATATAAGTTTTCATTTTACTATTTTTCTTTATTACTCTACATTTAAAGATTTTCTTTAACTCCTATCTTTTTAATTTATATTAAATTTTATTAAGCTTGATAATTTTATAACAATAGTTACAACTGTTGGAACGAAGTGTTTGACATTCTTGACATTCGAATTATTTTATATTTTATTGGTGAGTGAAAATTCTTTTTCTAGTTATTTAATGTTCTTTCTAGCTTAATAGTGAGAATGATAACTGCTTATTATTAAAAATAATTTCAAAATGGTTAATTTGGTAGGAGTCGTGGGGAAAATGACTTTCATTAAAAATGACCATCCTATATCACTTCCCCTCGTTTAATCATGGGTTACATATACGAACTAGGCTGTTGTAACTAATATACTAGTTCATTAATGCAAATATATCTTCAGGCGAAATAGATGCTTTATCAAATGATAGCCACTCGAGTATCCTGAGTCTAGAATCATATACATTATCAATTTTCACAACAATATACCTAAAATAGATCGAGGTGTATATGTTAGAGGAAAACGGTAATACATATTATGTATAGAATAGGAGAG
This sequence comes from Hermaeophaga mercurialis, assembly GCA_951812935.1. Classification (NCBI taxonomy): domain Eukaryota; kingdom Metazoa; phylum Arthropoda; class Insecta; order Coleoptera; family Chrysomelidae; genus Hermaeophaga; species Hermaeophaga mercurialis. The sequence continues at coordinate 28,399,532 of OX638362.1, read as the reverse complement.
TAATGTAGTGAGAAGGGCCGAGCCGTATGCAAATGAAAACATTATCGAACAACCATTGGCGGTGAATAATTACAAGAAGCAGGACCATTACATGTCCTGCGGTTGGCCAGCCAACGGAGGTCGCATAGACATTTCCATATATTACCCGATCGAGGTGTAATGTCTAAAAGCACAACCGCTATCTATATTTATAATTCGTGAGCTCTGCAAGTCTCAGAACGCCTTATTATACTGGGACTCTTTTGATGTATATTCTTATTTTGCAGAATAAATTAAAGAAGAACTAAAGGAAATAAAAAGTGTGCTACAATTCGACACTAAACTTTTTCGTTTTCTTAATGATTTTTCTAGCCTTACTTTCTGGGATCTATCAATAATGTAAAAATTAAAATATACTTACTTATCTTGAAATTACGCGATTTTTTTAAATTCTTTAAATAGTTTTATGACAATTGTTTCGTTTTGGTATCGTCAGATAAGAATATAAGAAATTGACATAAAGATTTGATTTTGATCATAGATGTTCTAACCAATTATTCTTCATTTTCTAAAACATTTGATTCATATTATATATATATAGTCCAGAGGAAATCTAAAAGAGAAGATCATCCCAACAATAAAGTTCTTGTTTCTAATCATATATATGAAGGATTACCATTTTTATTACTATGTTTTCTCAAGTGTAGATTTGTGTTTAGTGACAATGGGGTATTTTGCGTAATGTGACTTATCTGGTTGTTTTAATCTATTAGTGTTCACTACATCTGATTTCAAAATTTCTACGGGTCTGGCCAATATAGATTGCATAATAATCCGGACAATTTAACTTATAATTAATTTATGTTTTTAATTTAGGATTTTGGTTTATACGTTGATAAAAATGAACCTATATGGTTATTTATTTTAAAAGACAATACTGAAGATGTTGCTCGAGATATAAGTTTTGATTTGCTGTTTAAAATATTAACACCATTTGTAATAATAACTGTGTATGATTTAATTTTTCTAGATTGTTTTGAAAATATAAGATTAATGGAGATATTTTCCTCTTTTTTATTGATCAACCTATTTATTGGATGTAACGGATCGTTATTAGAGCTAACTATTTGTTTCATTATATCAATTTCCCTTTTAAAGTCATCTACTTTCAGTAGTATTGAAAATGCCCTATCTAGCATTGGCTTATATGTCTGACCATGTACTTTCCATATGCTAGTGTAACTTTGCAGCTTGGCAGTTAGAAGTAGTGGGTTTTATGTAAGTGGAACAGATTTGATGTAACTCTTCGAAACACCAAAAGAAACTAAGAATCACCACAATAGAAGTTAAAGTACTTAAAAATTACACGCACATTAATAATTTGGGCATTATTTTCCAACACACTCATTGTCAGCTAAAAATAAATGGTAAACTGAGTAGTATTTAGTAATTTTAAGGAAAATGTCTAGGAAAACACATGATTGTATAAATATTTACAACTTTCACTATATCACAATTTAAATTTAGGATTAAAATTCTGGTATTTTTACCGAAGAGATGTTAAACTTGAGACATTGAGACAATGACAAATTAGGCAATGTTATTAATTACAATACATCTTTAACCGACTTCTTTAATTGTATCGCGTGAGAGAAATGCTTCTTGTGAGTTTGTGGCGATTAACTTAACTAGATACTCGACAATGGGCAACTATAGAGCCATTATAAATCTGGAAAGTTTGTAAAAATATACCGGGTAAACTAAAAGTGTGTTGGACATTATTGTAACTTGTTTAAAATGAATAAATTTTATACAAATATTCTTGCTCTAAATTTGTCAAATTTATGTTATATAATATACAATAAAAATATGAAATAACTTATTTGATGACACATGTTACGTAAATAATCTATTATAATATTGTATAATCTACCAAAACCTATAAAATCCGGATCACTTGTTTTTTGTGGGATACTTTTATTTTACTATTTTCCTCGGTGTTTTATAATGAATCAACGATCTCGTCACTCTTAAAAAACACTTTACTGAAAGTTTCTAGTAGAACTTATATTTATTAAAAGTTTTTAATTACTGCATCACTGACACACAGACTAAATGCGGCAAGCTCCCTCTTTCTCTCAATTATCGGCCGACCTATAATTAATTATCGCCATCAGAGAACCGAGGAATTTCCCGCTTTCCCGCCACATTTTTCGGCTTCCGAAAATGTTTCATTAGATCAGGGTGCTTCGGTAATGCTAGGCATTTGTTACCGTACTTTTTCCAAAAATCAACGAGTAAATGTGCGGTTTTCTCTAACGTGCTGACGTTAATCCTCGCTTTTTCATGTTTTTCATAGTTTGGTGAAAGAAAATATCAAAAGAGATTGATGTTTCAAAGGACGTTTATCAAATTTACGTGAAAAATGTGTCAACACGAGCCAAAACATAATTAAGATATTCCAGTTATTGAATATACAACTTCATTTTTGAATTCATGATGGATTGTTGCTCTCCTGTTAAAAATTGTTATTTCTTTAATTGCTTTGATCTTGATACTGACATACGAGTATATGCATGCAAGTATTTTCAAATCCCCCCACACAAATTCCCTGATGAAATATAACAAAAATCCTGTGTGGCAATAGAGGCAAGGGACAACTTCGTCACCCAGGGCGTGAACCTTGAAACCCTCGTTAAAAAAGGACACAAGGGCACTAATGCACTTGAATTATAGAAAACCATCTTTGGAAAGATACCAAATGGAAATGTACCTCTATCTATTTCGTTTTGGGAACAAGAAAATGAGTTTTCAGACTGTTTGCGAACATTTCCACAGAAATCGAAATAGTAGGAGCCAAAGTTCGTTTGGTACAAAACATCACAAAAAAAAAAAAGGAAATGTATATACGAAATGTAGAACGAATTATTAAAAAGAATAATTATTAAGAAATATTCAATAGCTAAAGACACTTATGATCAAATAAGAATCAGTAAGGAATATCTGACCTACAGAAACAAAATAAATGCTGACTTACCACTTTCAAATATTGAGTGGTAAACTTTACACAAAGCTAAAGAACTTTGAAAAACTGAGGAATTAAGTTTAATAGGAATTATTACTTATTTTTAAAAACATGAACAAATAGTATTTTGATATTAATTCCAATCGGAACTAAACGCGATAACCAAATGGCATCCAATAGAAACGATATTCCCTATCGCAATGGGAAAGATAATGGATGTAATTTTGAATTGCCAAATGTTGGCAATAACATATCCGAGGACATTAAACATTCATTCCTTAATTTGGTAAATGTGTAGAAGAATCATCTGAAACTGCCGTGATAAATGAGATAGGTAAAGGCAACAGAAGGATAAAATTTCCTAATCTAGAGTAGTTGATTTGATGAGTTACAAGAGGAACAAAAGTTTTCGCGTGTAGTTTAACGACCCCAAATAAAATTTGAGTCATGTCTAGGGTTTTGACCTAAACATCGACATTTCCTAGAAGAATAAAAACTTTTATTCACTAGTAATAATTAGTAGGAGACGGTATTACAACATGTCATAAGGATTAGTTCGATGTAAATGTTAGGAATAATTTGTGCTGAAAACAAAGAAATAAACGTAGATGCAGAATTAGAATATTAAGTTAATTTATTGATAACAGCCGAGAAAAGAAAGTATTTTACGATAAAAATTTAAATAATTATACATATACCATAAAATTGTATGGATCTACAGATGATGACATAAAAAAACAGTCAATAGGTTTAGCGATTGCATTAAAACCAAATAAACGATAGCATTATAAGAAAGTCTGCAGGATTCTTATATATTTTACAAATAATGTTCATAAAAAAAGTAGTAAAAAAATTAACAGCAAAGTACGTGCAACTGGTGTAGGTATTGGACTGAATCCTTGACCTAGACGTAGAGGTAGATATGGATCTAGACATGGAAGTAGACGTAGATATAGACTATATACTCGTATAGCTATTAATCTGAAAGTAAATACGAAAAAGTAGAAAAGAGTGATGAAGCTACGGTCTCGATAAAATTAAATCACTTTTTCTTACAATGAGTCGCTTCGGGCGACCTCTTTGGGGGATAGGGGTAAAGATGTAATCAACAAAATCACAAAAACTCCGCAGATCCGCCATAGTATTTTGAAAAATTAACAGCGGTCGGAAGCGTTAATTGGTGTAGCAGGTGAAGTTAACGGTTTTCACTTTTATTGGACAAACTAATAAAAATGTATATAAAGGCATTCAAAAAGAATAGGGAACCTATAAAGAAAATATTGAAGGCGAAAAGTTAATTCGCAGGGAAGGCACAATAACGTCGTTGTATGAATTTTGCCGCACGAGATGGAAAAATTACGACTTTCAACAACCGAGGCAGTGGCGGTTCGTTAAAATTCGACTTTTTTAATGAACTTTACTTTAAAATTACTTATGCAGTTAGATGTAAAATAAAACAACTATATCCTGTGACAAAGTAATAGAATCTTTTTTGAAATGTTTGTCTTTCCAGTTAAGTACAAAAGTAAAACATTTTTTTCTTTTTTCCTCTTCCTAGTACCTCGTCGGTTAACGGACTTAGTCATTGTTTTCTTCTATCCATTTTTTTCATGTTTGTTTATTCCCTCCGATCTTCTTCATCTCTTTAAATATTCTCTCTCTTCTTATTCCGACCTCTACCATTTACGGTATCCATTTTTTTTGTTAGTCTACTTGGTTCCATGCTTATGATGTACCCGTACCAATTTAATTGGTTGGTATTTGCTTATTCATTTCTTTTATTGTTTTTCTCCTAAGTCTATCTCATTTCGTCCTTCCATATGTTCTCCTCAGATGTCATATTTCGATTGTGTCCATCATGTTATCATGTGTTTCTTCCGTTTTTAAATATTCTCATTCGCATATAAAATTGTCAATATAACTATTGTATTATATACCCTTAGCTTCACTTACTTAGATTCCTTTTCCCCAGAATTGTGTTTAATGTGTATTATAACCTGCTTAATCTTTTTGCTCTATTTGTTAGCTCTGATTCTATTTTTCCGTTATCCGTAATTATACGAATATAATCTAAGGAATTCATATATGCTCACCACTTCAAGGTCTTTTTCTTTGCATGTTATTTTTGTGTTATGATCTTTTTTTCTATTTATTATCAGTATTTTACTTTTCTCTGTCTCAATTTGCCTTTTTAGATTTTCTATTTCTTTCATCCGTATGTCTAGTAATTATTACATTTTTCTGGATATTTGGTCAGTTCTCCAACTGGTAGTCCTCATTAGTTAGATTTAAGATTTTTTAAATATTTATCACATTATTTGTGCGGGTATTATTTTCAATAATACTTAATAAATTAAGAAATCTATTCGAATATCATTAATACTACTTTTGACAATAATACTTAGACATAATTGAATATGGATGAATTGATATTTAAAAGAACTTTCAATTGATGTACTGCAAGACCCACTTTTCTATTTAAAAATTTTATTGATGACGTACAGGGAACGGTATTAGTAAGTAAGTCGAAGTAAGATATATCCGTTATTAAAGGAGATATCAAAAAAAGTTATTTAGAAAAAGTGTAGGCAATCTTGAGATTCACATTTTAAAATTAGTCCCAAATATACAGTGAGTTCACGAACGCAGTGCAAGACAAAAAATTTGTTTTTTTAAATGTAACACACCCTATATTTTTACATTTTTAAACCTCTTGCCGAGCTAATTTCACGATGTATCATACTTACTACATTTTTTTCAATTTAGATGTATGTAGCAGCCATACCGTTAAAAATCAATAAAAACGACTAACGTGTCCCTATCCTAATTTTTCTAGTTCTATGCTACGGCATTACAAAATATTTGATTTGAAATCCCATCTGATTTTTGATCACAATGTATTAAATATTTTTTGTCACGTCAAGATAAATTGTGAAACATGTATTTATTTCTTTTAAGACTTTTGATATTAAATGTAATAGTATATAATATATGAAAATTGTAGAAAAAAATACTTATTGTTTTATTATAAAGCAACAACACAATATTAAACACACTAAAAATGTAATAAAAACCGAAAGAAGATTACTAAAAATGTAATAAAAACCGAAAGAAGATTATTCCAAAAATAAAGTTCGTAATATACATGCATCATATTTACATAAAGGCTATTTAATTACTAAATGAAAACGTAGTAAGAATACATTTGGCACATATTGAAGTTGCAAGATTAAATTTTATTGTATATACTCGTACACCAAATGAATAATGACGTCCACATAAACCCTTTGAATACGGTCACTCGTTTTCTTTTCGGTTCATAATTTTAATTAAAATTTAATTATCACGAGTTTACATGACAGTAGTGATAAAACTAGAAATGGGTAATCCTACTTAGAAAAATGAAGCTTATAAATTTCAGTTTTTAAAAATTAATCAAATTTCCTTATAAAATCCTACTTTAAAAATAAATTAATAAATTTTATAAATTAAAGGACTACCGTATAATAAGAAATTTAGATAAATGTCCTACGTGGGTTGCTTCTTTATGTAATGTCTGAATTTCCCCATTCATCCCATTGTTACAATGAGAGGTGGGAAAAAACACAGTATTGCAAAAAAAAAATATATAAAAATCGACCTATCGTTCTATAAAAAATACAATTTTGAAAGTTCTTCTTATTGTTCTAGACTCTACATCCTCACTGAAGGTGTATTTTAAAATACAAAATACATAACCCTTTAGTTCATTTTACGAGTCGGCAATGAGTTGCCTCGATATAGACAGAAATTCGAGAGGGTGTTTTCTGTTTTGAATGAAATTGTACATAATCTGGAGTTTTCAGCGCGAAAATTCAAGATGAGGGTTGAATATTAAAACAAAATTGTGAATATAATTTGAGACGACGTGGCATGGTAGAAAACATTTGAAAAAAGAAAATGTTATTTAATATTGATGTATCAGATATATTCATAGAATTAGATATTTCTGCAAAGTAAGTAAAATTAGTATAACGTGGAATCAATAAAAATAAAATAAAGGAACACGAATGTTTTCATAAAATTTAAAATGAAATTTTGTAGGAAAGTTTAAGGAAATTTCGATAAACTGAGACATTAAATTTCTGAATATTTTAAAAACAACCATTTAATTTTTAATTTTATTGTTTTTTCTATATTAATAACGAAATATATGAAAAGCAGATTTAATCCCAAATACGGAGGTTACCTATTCGCCTGATAGATTAAAATATTCACTTGACGAGAACAATTGTTATTACTTGGAAAATCATTCATTTCGATGCGCGGTAGCAAAAGGGATCAGGCCAGTCCGATAAACAAGTATACTTAACTGCACTGGTCAATTCTATTGCTTCTCACTGACTGTAGAATTTAGAAATTTTTACCCAAGCATATGCTACACTCTTTGTCAACCGAATACTTTCTCATTCGAACATCGCGCATCTCACACATTTTTAGACATTCAGAGATAGATTTGCCGAGTAATATTTACATTTTGTCTGACGACCCAAGTTGACTTCCCTGAAATACTTGCAAATTTTGCGATATTTTTGATTACAACATTTGAGATGATATATCTATTTGGAAGAACTTTGAAAAAAACAGCATAAACACGAATAATTAAAGCTAACATAACCCAGCTAAATCTACCTTTTTGCTGGTTTATTATTATTCTATTTCTAACCGTCGACACAGTAACATGGTTACATTTTATTATTCTATTAAACACCTTCAAGAACATATCTGACTAAAGATTCTATCATTAATCTTTTGATACATTTTTTTGTCTTAAAAGACCTAAACATGGCAAAACAGCAACGTACAAACAACAACACTATCAAATAGTAATAAAAAGTGTAAGTGAAAATGGAATTGAATATCTAAAGATAAAGCAATTTTGTGAACACTTTGTAATTTCCTTATCTAAAAAACTCATTGTTAACTAATGGAATTTTCAAGATTTTTAATTCTGGATTTTTTACTAATCCTCATTGTTGAAAATGATTAACAAACCAAAGACCACATGAAATAAATTGGCAAAACATTAATCTTTCTTCAGTGTTTTCAAAACAACAATCTTCTCCACATGAGATTCGTTAATTTTTTTTGGATACTACGTAAAAAACAATATTTTCAACTTTCCGGAGATGTTGGTTTGTTGAAATTTACTCAAATAATTTATTGGAATTTGATGTTTTATTTAGGCACCATTTAGAGTAGCTATTCGTTGTTTGAATGACAGTTTAAAAATTCTCAAATACAGTTTTAGTAAAATGAATTACTCAGTCTAATAACATTTAATCTTTCTCTGCAAACTATGCCCAATAGCGATAAATCATCTAAAACGCCAATCTATCCGGAAACCTTTTATCGACATGCCATGGATTTAAACGGACCTATAGAAGCATTTCTCCAGCTAAGCCCTTACAAGGGTATTTGTGATATTCTAAAGGGATTAACATACTTTAACTTGGTGCAAATTGCTAGATTTATATTCGGGCATCGCTTATGATTTATGGGATTCGGAATGTTTGTTTCGCATATCAGCAGGTTACTGATTTAATTAAATCGGGCGGCGCTTCGGGATGTGACGTTGCAAACTGTGCTTCTGCAGGAGCAACAGAAACGGTAATAAATCAAATTTGGAAAATATGTTTGTTCATAACATTGGATTTTATTAAAGTTATTTAGGATCCTAACAAAGGTATAATTAGGTCTTTTTTGAGAACAGGTAAACAAATATCCTAAAAAACAGACTATATATGAGCATGAATATTAGTTATTTACAAATTAAATGCAATGATGTATACGTAAAACAGTAAACAGTCAAAAATAAATGATCTATTTTAGAGAACTAATATTGTACTAAATTGAAGATTTTCCAATCTTATATGGTTGTTTGGTCTCTACAGGTAGTGATCCATGTTATTTTCAGTACTTTAGAACGTAATTAAAATCAGGTTAATATATTTGATACTGTTTCGAAGTGAATATAATTTTTCGCAATTTTGTTGTTAATTGTTATTGTCGTTTTGATATATTTTTATTGTAGTTGTTGATGACAATGAAAAACTAATCGTTCTGTTTTTCGTTCAAAGCTGACACTTTGACTATTAATGACAGAAATCATCAATGTTACCAATTCTTTCACCAAATTGTAATTTAGTCGTTTGGTTTGAGATGTTGGTACTATTTTTAACAATTAGAAATGTAATGAAATAATTATAAAATTAATTTGTTAAAAATTCATTTGAATTCTGTACAAAATTTGGAATGGAACTATTTATGATGAATACATAGGAATAATAACAAATTTTGGACTTTTTTTTAAAAACAGTATCCAAATCCAATAAAATTTGGATAAGAATTTGGTATCATCAGGATTTAACTTTCGCAACGAATTTTTGCCCTATATACACTTACATACCCAGAATTAAGTTTTCAATTATAAAGCTTAATATCTTAACCAAGTGTTTTTAAATGAACGGGACGACAGAATAATTAAGAAGACAAAATACTTAACGAATAATTAATTTACAAATTGGTTTCAATACGGACCATAATTTTCGAGTTAAAGAGTCAAGTAGGATGCAAACAAAATACACCTAAATATAAATACAGCAAAGTAAATACAGAACGGTAAATAAGAGTTCCTTCGCCGATTGTGAGTTTCTAAGACATAATTAATCAACACCAACGACTTGCCAACGGCACAGTACGAAGATACAACAACAGAGATTTATGACGCTGAGATTGTAGATCGAAAATTAGGATTAAAAATACTTCAGAAGCGTTTTTAATTGCCCAGAAGGAGATAAATTAATTTGGAGGAAATTAATTTTGTTAATTTATAACAGTATGAGTTTAGAAGTTAAGGTAAGAAAAATTACTCTCTGAATCAAAATTTATAATTAAAGAATTAAAATTCACCATCCAGTCAACTGTTTAAGTTTAGTTTAAGAAATTATGGTTTACGTAATAATTCTCAGATTCGTATTAGATATTTTTATGTCTTATGAATATAATATTTTATAAAATATAGAAAACATGCACCGAAGTATAGTTGAAATTATAACATCCCGAAAATATTTTAGATGTAGCACAAATTAATATCATTTTGCATTATGGTACCGATAAAAATATAAAGATAGTAATAGCTTCGACAGTTACATAAAAAATAAAAAATACGTACCAAAAGGGGCCATCTGACCATCAAATAAACTTTGGCCCTCCCAAAAAACCGGAATCTTCGTAGTCGCTTCAACTTTTTATCGTGAAATCCCATTTCTTGCTCCAATAATTATGATTTGCTTATTAAAACTTATCTTCATGTTCACTTACACTAAACTCTCGATAATTATATATATATATCGTCTAAAGTTTTTGAAGTGTCCTTTAATAAATTATACAATTGAACGAATTCCTGCACCAAAACTTTAAATCGATCAAAATTGTTATTTTGCCGCCAAAAGTACTAAAGTTATAATTATTCCTTGGTTGGTTATTAAAAAATATACCTAAAATGAATAAATAAGTGCTCCTAGTCTAAAACTTACATATTGCAATTTTTTTTGTTAACTACAAAACTGTTTACTTTTGGCAATTGAAATACAAATTGAAGTTCAATAATATTGTCAAACGATATTTGGTCATCAATTTCTGTCTCTTGAAACAATTCGGGTTATCGAATATATAGTGTGATTCATTAAAAATGATAAGTTGGAAAAATCAAATTATGAAGAATTAATGTAAAACACTTTATTAAATTTGGCTCCTTATGCCGAGTAAGAAGGTGTTTAATTTAAAAATTTAATAATTATTTTTAGCATAGTTTACAAATTTTTTGATATTATCATTTTTGGTAGAACGTTTAGGTGCTTTAGAACGTATTAAAAAATTACTATTGACGTTTGAAAGGGACAAAGAATTAATTTTCTCTTTCCAAATTCCAGTCCTCTGCAGATTTGACATTTGTTTATTATAATTTATCATTTTTCGATTTTCCAATATTTTCTTTGATAATAATCTAAGATTATTTTTATTTTAACAAGTATATATTCTTTGTCAAAGGATTTCATTTAGTTTCGTAAGTTAGGTTAGATAAAGTTTTACGGTTGACTCTTTATAACATAACATAATATTAAGTAACAATTTAGAAGAAAACAATTTCAGAACAATCCAACAACGCAAGATATTCTAGTGTATCAAAAAATTAAATTAAAATGGCAATTTCGTCAGTGCGGTAGAATTCAGAAAGGAAATTTCTTCTTTTGTCTTTGGTATACTTCTAATAGTTATTAAAAATCTCTTAAATACCATATTTTAATATATACCTATGATTGAATAAGTAATTTGCATTAAATCTCCAAATTTTCACCCAATATTTTTCACTTATTAATGAACCATCCTTTAGGGGGTTTCACATACAGATATCTACCGCATTTTAAAAAATAGAAGTATAATTTAAGAAAAAAGTTTTTGGGAGACGAAATAATATACAGGGTGCGGCATTAGTGCGTCGAAGTATGATTAGTCTGCTATTCTTGAAGTTACAAAAAAAAGTTTTTACAAAAAGTATAGGCAGTCCTTTGATTCACATTTTAAAATTAGTCCCAAATATACAGTGCGTTCAGGAACGCAGTGCCAGACAAAAATTTTGTTTTTTTAAATGGAATACCCCGTATATTTTTACATTTTTATAAACCTCTTGCCGAGCTAATTTCAACGATGTATCATACTTCATGTATATTATGTTTAATAAAGGATCTACAGCCACCTGAAAATCACATTTTTTGAATTTAGATGTCTGTAGCAGCTAAACCGTTAAAAATCAATAAAAACGGCTTATATATTCCTATTCTAACTTTTCAAGTTCTATGTTACGACATTAAAAAATATTTGATACAGAGTGATTAAAAATCAGATGGGATTTCAAGTTTTTGTCTGGCACTGCGTTCCTAAACACACTGTATATTTGGGATTAATTTTAAAATGTGAATCTCAAGACTGCCTACACTTCTTGTAAAAACTTTTTTTTCGTAACTTCAATAATAGCGGACTAATCGTACTTCGATGCGCTAATGCCGCACCCTGTATATATATTGCTTATGGTCTTGTAATTGCAGATTGAACCAAAAATGCTCTAACTTCATAATTTGGCAACGATATAACAAAACTCGAAAAGATAGAGGATTGAGGTAGCTTTCAAACGAGATATCACAGAACTCCTTTGTATTTAAAATAATTAAAGCGCTTGAAATTCCATCTATTATACTTCAAACAATGTCTTTTTAAAAACATTAAAAACACGTTCACGAAGTAATATTTTTCAATTAATTCAGGTAGAGTCCTCAAATATAATATATTTTCCTCTTATAAATAACATTTGTGTTTAAATATGTTTTTATGCCGATTTGAGCAAATTCAATCCATATTTTATACAAAAGTTAAAATCCTTTTATATTATGCTTTGTCAACCCTTTTGTCCGTATATCCCGAAGCCTTTAATAAAAATGATTATATTTTTGTTTATTTGACATTTATGCTCTTATTCTTTTTCTGGTTTTCCTAAGCCATCATCTTTTCTTTTCCGAATTGAATTTAGTATCAAGAAAACACGATTTAGTTTTATTTGTAAGAAGGTAGAGAGATAAGATTCCTTGGCTTTTTTTAAGATAGTCTTTTCATTTCACTTTAAAATTGAATTCATTGTCCATGGTAAACTATACATCCATATCAACATTCCAATATTCAGTACTTCACAAACTTTGTCAGTAACTTAACGTCTTAGGGGTCTTAAGATTTGGCTTTTTGGCTTTCGTGCAGGGATTCCCGCAGGTCACAGGTTATTAATATTCCCACTTTTGGGTGCAGATTTATGAACCACAGCAATTAAATATCTAATATTACATTGTTGGGAAACTTAGATAGCACTTTTGAGGTCAATATAGTGGTAACCAGGAATTTATGAAGAGAACTTTATCACATAGAGCTTCAACAAATCATAGTACAGTCTCTTATATTAAAGATGGTTTTTATCTATTTTTTACATTGAATAAAGAGTCATGAAAGGGTATAAATATTGAGCAAACAGCATCGACTTAAAATAGTTTAAAATTTATAAAATAATTTAAAAGATCGAAAATAAATGGTTGTTGATGCCATCACTACGGTAAACAATAATCACACTATTTACTTTTACATTCTATTCTATCTTAAATGATAATTAATAATAAATTGTCTCAATTGCTACATTGGTGTGTTCAAAATTTATCATTTCATTAAACATCCTTTATTAAAAGTATTGACACCATCGCTAATTCCTAACAGAAAAAAATCCACTTTACAATTAAAAATTTCCTTAAAACAAACACCTGCAATGCATAAAGTGCCCCGGAGAAGATCAATAAAATTGTGAATTGCAATTGACAACAATGTCATTGATGAGGCTCATTGATCGTCTAAAAGACAATTGATAGAAATTTTGATTAAAGGGCTAATTGACAATCATTCCATTAGTTCCGCAACAAATAGAAAGAATTGATAGGATAATTGAAATGGACACAGTAACGTTTTTGTGAAAAATTGATGTGATGATTGAAACTCGATAAATCCTATCCCAAGTGTAATTGTCAATCTCAATTAATCGTCTCCGTGGGCATTTATTTAACCCATTTATTGCATATTCTACTGGCCAAGTTTCACGATCTTTCATTACCCGAATTGCCATACATCATGCTAAATTTATTCTTCGTAATTCGAAAAATTGCTGTAAATATTTCATCTTAGATCTTCGGCAAATAAATATTTTACTACATCTTAAATTGATCAAAAAGTGCTTATAAATAAAAATCATCAGTAGTAAAATCAATAAAAAAGCAACGATCATACTTATTAACCTGTCAACTACAAATAAGTAGTAGTGTTATGTTAACTGAAAAACCCTAGTGAAAAAACATACTACATGTATCTTTTTTTATGTCATTTCGTGCACATAATACGTCAAGCGTCAATTTAAAAATTGTAATGTATTAACTATTGAAGAATTTGTTCATTTATGGAATCTTTTTTAACTTTTAATTGTCGAATAAATCAAAAGTGAATTAGATTTCCTGGAAATATTATTACTGTTCCTTCTTGCTAAGAAATTATCAACAAATCAGCGATCTGAAACAGAACACATGATCAAACCCTCAGCTTTTGTTCATGTTGTTAATTTAACAGTCTTAATTTGAATAACCATTTACATTAAATAACCTCATACATTCATTCTACGCCAATGGTTATCATTTAAACTACTACCATGTTCCTGTCGTGACAGATAGATTTATATCTCGGATTGGCTTTATTTTGCTCCTTTGGCCAGTTTTAATCTGAGACAGAAATGTCCTATTGTCTTCGACATGTACGCAATCTTGTTCCTGGCAAAAAGGCCCAAAATGGCAATTGGAATCTACTGGATGCAGGGGGAGAGGTCACAACGCTTTATATTGAAAATGACACGTAGTCTGTGTACTGAAACTGTTTGGATAGGATAAAGAGGTCTGACAAGGAGTTTCCAGAAAATTATTGTATACATGACTCAGCAGAAATTTGTTTGAAAAGACGGGAGCAACCACAAAGTTTTAGCATACCGAAATGCTTGTTCGAGGAAATTTTATAAACAATGTTTATTGACACGTGGAATTAAAAAGTGCTGATTCTTTAATCTGTAGGTTTTTAAAAACAAGAAAAGCACATGTGGCGACTACGGAATGTTTTATGTTGTAGGTGTAGATATGTTTCAAATTAATGGCTTATACTAAGTATTAAAATTGAAATAATTGAAGATTATTGAACGGAAAGGAAATGCTGTTTATACGAAAAATATAAATTGAAATAAATTATAACCATATTTTATAAAACAAAGAATGTTATCGATACGCGTTGTGAAAAAAAAACTAACTAAGAAAAATTAAAGAAAAATAATAAGTTCAGTTTTAGATATTAAAAGAATCTAATTCAGCGAGTCGTGAGTCATTTGGGCTTAGGAATTCCAAGTGAAACGGGTCGAAAATTTTAAAATCGTTTTGGGCTCCGGAAAAAATCTTATGCGGACTCTCTACAAAATGTTTGTCCATTCCACCTCGCGGCGCTTCCGAAGAAAAAAATATGGAACAGTCTGGGGCACATTTATTCTCCGATGAAAAAAGTTTGAGGCATTTCATCCTCAGTAACGTCAACATTGAAAGAGCTGACCAATTTTGGGAACTTTTCCGGCAAATCGAAGTTTTTTTTCAGTAAATTAAATGTTAAAGTAATACTAACCGTTAATTACTTGATTTGGTAAATTTTGACTTAGTACATTATGTTTTCGAAGAGCACGGCTCATTGTTAATGTCAAAGTTTCTCTTTTGAATAGTGTTTCCCCCTTTGAAAGAAAAACGAGTGCGATATTTGCAAACTCGAATTATTTTTTTTGGGCTTTGTTGGATTCTCCCTCGTTTTTGCGATTATATAGTTAAGTGTTTTAATTTGCAATTAAAGGATACTCCTGGCCTGGTGCTTGGGCCAGTTTCTAACATTTTTCATAACACATATAATAGAAAAACCGTTAATTTAAAAAAGTGTTAATTAGACCGGGTACCGGCCCAATTGGATTAATTCTGTTTGTGAAATAGATTTTCTTTTAAACACTTGCTTAGATTATTATTTGGACGAGAAATTTTAACTTTATTACTTGAACTAATTTTCACGATACATACATCTGTTATATGTCAACCCCCTCCCTTCCACGTCTCCAACCTCTTAATTTTAAATAGGGAATATACCATGTATGGCACATCATTAGAAAGGTATTGAGATGGACTATTTAGGTATCTAATAATGAAGCCGGGAAGACTTATTGGCTAGAAATACATAATAACATGCTTTAGTAATGGTATTGTAATACAAGATTTTCTAAATATCTTGCATAACAGGTATATGCATTGCGGTATTGTCTAAGTCTAGTTTAGTGTATTCCTGTATGGTGAAAATTAGACTTAAAAATTGACGTTTAAATGTACTCGTATTTGGATGGAAAACATTTAAGAGTAGGATATGATCGGATGAACTTAAGAACACCGAAAAAAACGATTATGTGTATGATACATAATTTATTTGACTACAGGTTTTTCCTGGCTGCATCAATTTTTGGAATAAATATTGGAATAAATATTGCATATTAGACAACTCTTAAAAATAAACGCAAGAATGTTGTAACTATATAACAGCCAACGACATGCAAAAGTCAATGCCTGGAATGGCATTTTCGGAAACCACATAATTGCCCACATTTTTATTAAGGAAAATTTGAACGGTGATATATATATTGGTATCTTATAAGATACAATATTCCAATTATTCAAAAATTTTCTCGGTGTAAATATGTGGTAACAATAAAGTGGTTATTCTATTCACAATGCAATCATCGTGAACATTTTTAAGCAAATGGTTTCCAAGATCACATTTTGAGCGGGATAAGATATTTAAAAGGAACTGTCGCATCTCCGAAACTAGCACCAATTGACTTTTTATGGAATACATCAAAAATATCATTTACAGCTTGATAGAGCAGAAGATATAGACGAGTTTAAATTTAAAATTATAAAGGACTTATTTGAACAGTTCATGTAATTTTTGGGTTGACCTATTCGTATATTTTAATTTTTTTTTGTTTTTTGAGACTATATATTTTAATTTATTTTAGGATTAAATTTTATTTCCAAAATAACGTTTTCTTTCTGGTTTTTAGAAATATAAATGTTTAGGTATTAATATTTACTAAATTTTCCTTTTACGTGTTTTTTAAATGAAATTTGATTATAATCGCAAAAAAAACTTCTCATTAGTTGAACATTACTTAATAAAATCAGAACTTTTGCTATGAATATATTAATCACTCAATTAATTAAATATCGTGATGATGTCGTTATTTGACACATTTTACTTATACTAAGAGAATGTTTTTAGAACAGGAAACTCTTAAGATGATTTGAAAAAACTTATGAATGAATGTAATGAACAAAAATAATTAAGTACTTTATGTAGGATATTATTTTCATTTTCCCATGTACTTCTTATTGTTTTTTTTGTATATTTTCATAAACAAAACATATAACAAAACAAAAAATATAAAACATTAGTCCAATAAATAAATTCGAACTAAAAATATAAAATATACGTTGAATTATTAGAATTTTATTCTAGTTAGTTGTATTTGATAACTTTTATAACGTTAATTAATACAAATAATTTCATATATATATATAAATACTTTAAATAAACAAATGAACTAGTGAGTACAATCAAACCTACAATATTTTGAATAACATTTGTTTGTGTCAACTTCATTATTTCAGATCATTAAATAAATAACTATTCGCTGTAAAATATTTATATAGATAAAAAAAATATATTTAATTCGGTAAAAAATTTATACAATAAAATAATGCTAATAACTGTAAAAATTAAATATTAAATAATTTTTATTTGAATAAAAAAAATCAATTAAATAAGCTTGTTACTTAAACCTATTCGAACTACCAATATATTCGGTTCAAATAAAGTTTATTCTACATATTCTATAAACATTTTCTGTCTTTATACAGTTACAGATAGAATTTAAAATGGAATAGGCGAAACCTAAAGGAGTAAAGAAATACGAATAATAATATGTGACCAGATAACCGTGAGAGCACGCAATAATGTGTCTCCTCTGATATGCACACTTCAATATATTCGAGGAGAAATTGTAATGCATTCTTGCTTGTTCATAACGATCGCTTGGATTCGTGTATGGGATCAAATATTTCATCTAAATTCTAAATTCTAAATAAGTTATTTAAAGTTTAATCAATACAATCAAAGTTTTAGCAAAGTGAGTCACATCAAAAATCGATGGCTGTCTATTTTAAACTACAACTTTTACAGTATGTTCTTGGAAGAGGAAGAAAATAGGCGAAAAAATATCGAAACTTTAATGTTTTCAAATAACAAATTAGTTGGAAAAGTAAAGTATTGACGTTGATGCAATAAGTAAATAATTTTATACCAATTTAGCAACTTATTAACTCACCGAAGCAAATGAACAGGAATAAAAAAAAAGTTTTCTTTTTAAATTTAAATGATTAATTATCCCTGCTTTCGTCGAAAGCTTTTACGGGTTTATTTTAAGTATTAGAACGGTTCGGCAATGAAGTGAAATTATGTATAGTCATCCAAATTTGCGATCTTCCTCGCGCGTTATAAACGTATTTCATCCCAAATTCACGTATCATCGTATGCAAGAAAACCCCGTTATCTATCCCCCTGATAATGTGAAATAACAGGCGGTATTTACACCCCTTTATCTTTTCTATAGCAACCCCTTTTGATTACGTGTACCTTGAAAACGCGACTATAACACCCTCTACATCGTTTAAATTACTAAAATCACATTGTTCGAAGGCTATTAAGTTTGTTGTGGAATTCGTAATTCTGTGCCGGCTTTCCTCTAGATTTATTATTAAGAACGGCGCGGCGGTGAGATAGTGGATAGAAAGATTCAGGATCGGCCTTTGCATACAATAGTTTTACTTTTACTATCTTGATTCATGAGTGACTTCAACTTAAACTAGTTCTGTATCAAATAAAAATAAAACAATGTAAAATGCAAATTATTAATATTTCTTTTTCTTTATTGGTGTACCTCGATTGTCTGCCAGATTATTTAGTTTCCTAATAGTTTGTCCACGAGGTAAATTATCAACCGCATTCTAATACAAGAAATCGTTTAATTTGATCTAATCCCTTAACTTCTTCCATTAGTTGGAGAATAGTTATTAAACGATTTCAAATTAAGATACCGTTGTTTCCGATACCAGAAATGTCTATGGTATATACTCGTATATTCCTTTGTAGGGGAATATTGTTTGAAATTGTATACACTATTATGCCAAGTGTTTCAATTCCCAAATTATATTAGTACCGTAATCGGATATTACAGATCTAGAGGCCGCCTCTGGTCTCAGAAATGACCAAACCAAGATGAAACACGCTGCCATCTCAGAAATGAGCGTGTAATCGTTGCCGTGCACCGCGCCATGCACTTGAGAAGAGCACTAGAGCTGACTCGGAAATTTGTTGGTCGAAACTTTTCGTTCAGGCGTACGGGCGACGACAATTTCCTGTTGTTCTTGCTTGTCGGACAGCATTATGCTGGAGTTTGTAGGGCGAGAGCACAAATTTACGTTTTTATTCGGATATCACAAACTTGGGATCACTTATGAACGCAAAATAGTTTAAACGGATAACATAGAACTCAGGTCCAAGAAGCAATCAAAAAGCTAAGTACCGACACACTTATTCACTCGATATCTTCGTGATCTTTTAAAATACTAAACTAATTTTAAACGTGAATATTAAAGAGAGTGAACTATATATTTTACATATTTAAAAAAAAATTATATTTATTTTTAAATAAATTGGCAGCGGTCACATTAGTTAAGTTTTATTCAAATGAAACTAAAGCTATATAAAATTTGAATTTCGGAATTGTTCTGGATGTTTTCAAAAATACTTTTTATGAAAAAATCTTATTGATTACAAATATTTGGCCGTTACTGTTACCGTTTAACGCGAATATTTACAATGTCTTACGGTTTCTAGGTTTATACTTTGGTTAACATACACTTTTTTTCATTTAAAATATCCACTTTACAGAGTTACAAATAGCGGATTGTTTTCTAAAACTACATTTATTTTCATTTTCGCTATCTCCACGATGTCTCCATCTAATTGTGAAAGGTATACAGATTGTGTTAGTTTACAGATGAATCGAACTGTTTAATCGTTTAACTTTACCGTTTGGTAAAGTAGTTTCAATAATTCAGTGAAAAATGACATTTTACTCAAATCGAGAATATCACGGATATTAATTAATCTAATCCGTAATGTTTTGTATCAGCGTCCCAAATATTGTTGGAAAGTGTGTTTATATTACCTACAAAAATTAGTAGTAAAAATCTCAAAAAACTCTTATTAGAACATTACCAAGCATTTTATCCCAAGCATCTGTCGTTTCCTCTACACTAACCCAGATGTATTTACTTTCATATTTTGAAGCAATGATGGATTTAACTGTAGAATATACTTTGGATAGATAACGTGTTTTTAAATGAGATTCGGAAGAGACACTCACTCCACCGTAGTCACCTTCTTGTGTGCATCTATGATATGAATGAAACTTTTTATATTGGATTGTTCAATTGTTTTCAAGAAATGTTGCACCCAATCATGAATTTTACTTAATCCAAATTAAATTAGTGTTGTTTTTCGGTAGAGTTTGCAGATTACTACTTAAAAATACATGTTTATATAGGGAACAGTGTCTTCTGACGTTTGTTTTTTCACTGGTAATGTTATATTACATAAAGAGCATCAACTTTCGATATATTCGGGTCTAATCTTCCAACATTCGGTAAGCCAGACGACATTATTTTACGAGGATGTATTTTCTCGAGACATTCTGAATCGCTATTGCAATTTTTTAACTAGTTATTACTGTTCTTATCTCATTAAATTTAAAATCTCCAAAATTGGCATCAGTTCACGGGCAGGTAGTTATCCCTTTTTGAAGGTTTAAAAAGTAGTTTCTGATTAAAAACCTGGAGCCTATAGTCTTTAAATATTTTAGCATTAGAAAATACTGAGAAAAGCAACGTATACTTTATATATCTGATTAAATATTACAAATTTTCTAGTTGCCTTTCAAACGCATTTAGAAACTAAAAATACTAAGGTTAGCCAAAATATTTATCATATTGGTTCTCTAACTGGCGCATCTTGTTTTACAATTTTTGAATAAATCTGATTTAATAACCATTCAAAGCCGGTTGGCATCATTCTACAAAAGTTTCAAAAGAGTCTTTATTTCATTTCAGATCTTAGATCGATTAGGAAGTTCCAGTTTTCATAGATAATATAAATATTAATGGAATTAATGAACAAAAATATTTTTTATCAATTTTAAAATTAAGAGCCAACATCATCACGTGACTTTTTCCGGCTAAAAACATTTGCCTCCTTATAGACCATATATTTCATAC
Organism: Hermaeophaga mercurialis; assembly: GCA_951812935.1. NCBI lineage: Eukaryota > Metazoa > Arthropoda > Insecta > Coleoptera > Chrysomelidae > Hermaeophaga > Hermaeophaga mercurialis. Next base: position 28,378,400 of record OX638362.1, on the reverse strand, counting down.
AGACCTACAAACACAGTAATTATAAACACGTCTCCATTCTTCCGATTTGATTACATGGAACAAAAAGAGAAACGAATACAATCTCAACAAAACTGCTTTGGCAATATTGCTTTTCCACTAGAATAGTACACAGACATAGAAAATAGATTTAATTTTTTTGGCGCACATACGAATCGATGGGGTATAAAATATGTTTGCGATGGGTTAAATTTATGGAGAAGTAGTGTTCTGAAAATTATTTATTGAGAAAGTTTCCAAAAATGTACAATTTTCACAACGTTAATGGTTATAAAAATTTAAAAGATATGTAACAGAGACACTCGGTATATTTTTGGGTAAAATTAAGGACTTGAAATCACTCAGAGTGGCGAACACATGGTTCAGATTTAGCAGTTTAGCTCTTAAAGCGACATAAAAATTTATAGTTTTAACAGATAAATCTTTTGAATACGAAATATTAAGTGTCATCTGTTTTGTGAAAGTGACCATTTCGGAAGAATGGTTACGGAGATTTCTTGGGAAAAAACCATGAGACTGCAAGCCATAAATTACTCACGGAAAGAATAATTTGCCGCACATGTAAAATTAGAAAAAGTATATTGTTAGTAGATTTATTTAAATAAGAAGTATTTATTTGTATATTCAAGGGAGCGGTTAGATAGATCGTTTAAAACTAATAATTCAATTAATAATTCAATATAGTTAAAGATATATAATTTAATATTGTAATTTGGCCAACTTTATCAGTGGGGTTCCGAAAGGGTCAGAAAAGAACCACATGGTCAGAAAGAGGCTAATTCCCGAAAAATAGCCCAGAATCGTTCGGATTGGTCGGAAAGGAAGTGGGCTGAGTTAAATTCAGGGGTAGGATAAAATTTAAGTTATTAAGTCGAGGAGATTAGGAATATGGGATAAGATTTGACCCTGAAGGATAATATTCGCGCTAAAGATAGGTTCGGACAGTTAACGAAATTGGAAAATATCGAGACTTGAATTCTGCGCTTCGTTTGATTAACTCCAAGATTTTGCTAGTTCTTCGTCTCGTTTTGCTCAAGAGTAAGTAATCACTTTGTAGTAAATTCAATTAAATTCGGTTAAGTCGTGTCGCGTATAATAACTCCCACTGGTAAATTCAGCCATTCAATTTAGTAAGATTGTTTGTGCATTGTAAGGAGGGTATAGATCCGTGAAATTGTTTCGTTTAGTCATTGATTGCAGTTTTAATTCATTTGTAAAATCGTTCTCAATAAATTAAGGAAAAAAACCCAACTTTTGGTCTTTTACTCGTCTCCCGTAACATAAACGTGACAGTGCCGTATTAGTGTAATCCATGTAGTTAAATTCGCGCCTCCAGCGATTGTCCACGCCGCCACTAACACTTGAGAAGACGAAGACTTAATCTGGTAAGTAGTCTTGTCTAATTAAAGTATGTAATCCACTAGAGATCGCGTAAGTCACCTGTATACCAAATTGCTGACAATTCTAGTATCTAAGAACCCATGCGTTACCGCTCGACGCAAGCCAACCTCATAGTGATTTTAGTAATATTATAGCATAATCTAGGTATCAAAACAAGTCATATTAAATTAGAATTAAAACGTAGCCACCCCAGCTCCGCTGTTATAAATGGTGTCAGGTTAGTTTTGGTTAGAGAAAGAATTCTAGGCATTTTGATATTAGGTGACGAAATTTAAAATAGTTTGTGTGTCAAGTGACCTTTTTCGACTATGAAAGAAAAATTAAAAAGCAAGATAATCTAAGCAAAATTAAAAGCAGCCAAGGCGATAAGTTTATTTAAATGTAATTTTGAACTGATTAAGGAATATAAGTAAAATTTTCCCGGTACTCCTTAACTTAAAAGAAATAATAAAATAATTATAGAGACTAGATAATTCATATCTTTTGTTGAAAAAAAAAAAAAAATAATTATAAATAAATAGATGCAAATAAACATGTTGTTTGGTTGGAGGAAAGAGAGCATACGTAAAATGAAGTAATTGTATTAAATAGATAAAAGTCAATCGAAAAAAAAAAAAAAAAAAAAAAAATAAATAAATAAAAATAAATAAAAGATCGTGTTAATTCTTGAGCAGTTTAATTTTGTGGAAAAAAAAAAAAAAAGTGGATTACATACTTCTGTAAATGTATTTTTGTTGTTGTTATTTTTGAAATGTTACTAAAATGAAGTAGAATTAAAGAAGACAGCAGGGTTCAAGTCCGGCACGTTGCCGTAATTGGAGGATATCTTTCTAATCAATAAACGTAGTAATTATGAGAAGATATTATACACAAATAATATTTAAAGTGACTAGTTAAATAGGTAACGTTGATGAAAAAAAAAAAAAAAAAATTAAAATTGATTAAGCAAATATCGCCTCGTAAACGCATTTAGATATAAGGTCGAACAGAATAGGAAATAAAAATAAATAAACGCGATAGGATAGGTAAAAATTCACCGTCTCTACGGACAATAAGAAATTTAGTTTATGAAAGAAATTACTTTTTAATTTTTGTGGTAAATTAAGAATTTATTACTTTATGTACGGACCCAATAATACATTTATATATGTGTAACCGAAAAGTATGAAAAGATTTGAAATACATTTATTTTTCTCGTAAAAGAAAACAAAATCAAATAAGTACACACTACTAGTAATTGTTTAATAATAGTAATGATAATTGAGCAAGTAGCATAATAAAACCAAGTAAAATCAACGGATTTCTTTCTCTCTTAAAATGTTATACTAAATGTCATGAATCTGAAGATATATAAATTTTATTTTGGCAACAAAGGTCTAATTTTTTTTACTTAATGTTGAATAAAGAAATCAGTTTCAAAAATGAAATAAGCTAATTTTAGAAAATTTTTCATTTGAAGACTAACGTTAATGACAGGATTTTTTTTTTAATAATTATTTAATTTGAGATGTACGTATAAGCATGTATAAAATAATATCAGGTGTCATAAAAATAAAAATCAAACAAAAAAAAAAAAAAAAAAATATTATATTCTAGAGATCAAACAAGGAAAACAATCTTTGAAATAAGGAAAAGCAAAAGGCTACGAGTATTAGTGTAGGATTTTTTTTTATAAAAATGAAATTATTTACATTAAGATAGGTAGAAGTACAATTATTGCTTAAAATTTGCTGGAAACCAGAAAATAAAATAATTAACTGGCTTTAGTGTTACATGACTTTTGGTTTAAAAGATACGAGAAAATTATAGAGATTTAGATATTTAGTAAGTAACTTGTCCGTAGATAAAGGAGGAAAGAAAAAAAAAAAAAAATTGTAAAACAAGTAGAGGAAAAAGAGGGAAATTTTATATGAAGGCTGAGATAATAAGATAATAAGAAAATTGAAAGAGTTGTGCGGAATTCATATCATTGCATAAAACGAATAATAAATATAAGAAAACGTATTTACAATTAAAATATAATGTATGTTTCAAAAGTTTACAAAACGAATAGAAGGGGTAATATTCAATTTTTCGTATACGATTGTGGAAGAAGCTAACTTGGTTTAGTTTAGGTGACCAATTAATTGAAAAAAAAAAAAAATGTTCTTGTGATCAAAAATTAATTAGATATTGGAAATGCCATTGTTCACTTCAACAATATTACTACATGTTAAATTTTGGGTTTTTATTAAAAGTAGTTTGTTTACACTAGTTAAAGGAAAGCTCATCTCATTGGTATTTAACTGTAAATGAGACACGGACTGGCCACATTAAACTGTATTTTTTTAAAATAGCATATTGATTTAGTTGTTTATTTTAATTTAAAAAGACCCATCATACCGCCGTTTTGCTTCTCGTTTATCTCTTAATCTATTACTACTTTGTGAGGGTCACCTAATATAGTTATTTTTAAGAAATCATTAATTTCATTATAATTAAATATTTTTATTTTGAATGGAGAGATTTTCCGAAATTTTATAAAAAGGAAAAATAAGGTGAAAGTTACATATGCATCGTGTTTGGATTTCAATGGAATTATCACCGAAAATACACGGTTTGATAATTAAGAGCTGATTAGTTTTATAAGATATCGAAACGTAGGAACAAGGATTTAAGCGGAATTGAAAAAAAAAAAAAAAAAAAAAAAAAAAAAAAAAAAAAAAAAAAAAAAAAATAATATAAAAATAAAATGGGAAAGCCTCAGTTCACGAATAGCGCTTATTAAAATATGAATACTTTACCATACATAAAGGCATAGATGATTATTGTTTTTATTAAAAGTAGTTATCCATTAATTAAATCTAATTAATTCACAAAGTATTATGCAAAGATATGAATGAAATGATATGATGAAATTATTAGTTCGAAAACGCTTTTCGTTTAAAGTAAAGGATTAGAATTAGGAAGTGCCATTGGGAAAATGAGAACTTCAAATACAATAATAATAATAATGAAAATTGTTAAGTTAATGTTGTTAATTTTTAATTATATTGTTCAAAATACTTGTCGAAAAAAAAAAAAAAAAAAAATATTATAATTAATATTTTCATACGCGGATACAGGTTAGATAGGGTTTTCAGAACGGAATTGAAGGAAGAAACCGAAAACAAGATAGAAAAAAGTTCTAAAAAGATTTTGTTTTATTGCAAGAGGACGCGTGGTTAACGATCAATTATTAATAGCGGTTTCTTTTTCAGGTTCAACAATAGCATATTTGCTATACAAAAGTGCTGCGATTAATTTTATTGTTTTTTTAGGAAATTTTACAAATTTATTTATAGATTTTTGTTAATTTTCTTGCCCCATATTTAGTATAGCATTAGATGATCACGTAGCGTAAATTAGTTGTTAGGCCGTAATATAAAGGATATTATTAAAGGAACCTATATTTTGTGTTGTGTAAGTGTGAGATAAAAGAACTCAGCGAAATAATAGAGGTTGTTGGATAAACAAACAAAAAAAAAATAGCGGTGATTATAAATAGTTTAGGAAAAAAAAAGGTAATAATAAAATATACTGGACTTCGGAAATGAATTGATGGTGTTAGAAGAATGCAAGTTGATACTGTCAAATGATCATTTAATACCGAGCCACCGGGTTATCGATAATGATGACCTGATTTTGAGGAGGATCACGTCTGGCCAACACTGCCAGCTATCAGGTGCACAAGGCGCAGATAAATGGCAATTTAGGTCTAATAATGAATGTACTGCGAAAGAAAATTATGTAGATAGTGAATATGAAGAAAAATCGAGACACGGTATCCATATAATGATGGACGGGGTTTCAGAAGAAAAATTAAATGACGAAAAATCGAGACACGGTATCCATATAATGATGGACGGGGTTTCAGAAGAAAAATTAAATGAAGAAAAATCGAGACACGGTATCCATATAATGATGGACGGGGTTTCAGAAGAAAAATTAAATGAAGAAAAATCGAGACACGGTATCCATATAATGATGGACGGGGTTTCAGAAGAAAAATTAAATGAAGAAAAATCGAGACACGGTATCCATATAATGATGGACGGGGTTTCGAAAGAAGAAGTGAGGACCGGTATCCATATAAAGATGGACGGGGTCTCCCCTAGACTGCCATCGGTACCAGTCTGTGACTCTGCTTCTGATATGAGGAAACAACTCATGCCGCCAAACAGAAACTGCGATGTAAGAATCACAGAACCAGAAAACAATAGACCCGAAGATCGGAATGACAAAACGAAAGTTGCAATAGCTGTATCTCCAGATGAAAAAGAGGGAAACAACAAAGTTGTGAACTCAGACAAGGAAAATACTTTAAAAGGGCCAAGTCTAGTCAGGATGCAGGAACAAATGTACATACCACCATTTCACGGTTGCGACTTGAGCGTTGCGGTGGACTTGCGCAACCCCGCTGGCGTTAAAGTTTGTGAACCTTTCAATCTACCCCAAAGTATTTTAGTTGCTAGAACAGTAGTAACGATACCAGAACACCATAACAGCAATAGTAAACCACAGATCGTCGTCCGTCTCTTGAATATTTCACCGACCCCACAGTTAATTCAGAAAAACACACCGATTTTAAAAATGGCGGAGGCAACGGAATTAATAGATCATAACGTATCAATGCAGGCAGATGAAATAAAAGATAAAGTGAATTACGAAATTATACGTACAGTATCAAACGAAAAAAATAGTGAAGCAGAAAAGGTAGAAGCGAATTATGAAAAAGTAGAATATAATATCCAACACCTCGAAAGTGAAGTGAAAAGAGAATTAGAAAAATTTTTGAACAGTTATGAAGATATTTTTGCGAAGAAAGAGAAACCTTTGGTGGCAACAACACTAGTGAGACACACCATAGACACGGGAAACAGTCCCCCAATTTATAAAGCACCATATCGGGTTCCGTTTAAACAGCAAGAAATACTCAAGGAACATATAGACGAGATGTTGAAAGAAGAAATTATAAGACCATCTGTATCGCCATTTAGCGCACCAGTGATCCTAGTAGAAAAGAAGTCCAAAACTGGAGAGAAAAAGTACCGATTCTGTATTGATTTCAGAGGACTCAATGCCGTGACTAAGAGGGATTTCTTCCCAATCCCCAATATCAATGAAACATTAGACTCATTAGGTGGAGCAGAAATTTTCTCCACCCTGGATTTGAGTAAGGGATACTGGCAGATAGAAGTTGAACCCAGAGACAAGGAGAAAACAGCGTTCTCAGTACCGTGGGGACATTACGAGTGCAACCGGATGCCATTTGGTCTAGTAAACGCACCTGCCACATGGATGAGGTTCATGTACGCTGTCTTGTCAGGATTGACTGGAAGTCACTGCTTCGTTTACCTAGATGATATCATTGTATTCTCAAAAAGATGTGTGGAGGACCATAAGAGAAAACTAGGTGCCGTGTTCGAGAGAATCAGAGAAGCAGGATTAACCTTGAACCCAGAAAAATGCGAGTTCATGAAATCGGAAACAGCATACTTGGGACACCTAGTTTCTGGAAAAGGAGTTAAACCAGACCCAGGAAAATTGGAAACCATACGGCAATATCCAACTCCTAAGGATATAACGGAAGTTAGATCATTCCTAGGATTGGTAGGATACTACCGCAGATTTATCCCTGATTTTGCGCATACGGCATTACCATTGACCAGATTAACAAAGAAAAACCAAAAATATAGTTGGACAGACGAATGCGAAGGAGCATTCCACATTTTAAGGAAGTCCCTGATGGAAGAACCTATACTCAAATATCCAAATTTTTTAAGGAGTTTTAGGCTTTCAACAGACGCGTCAGGCACAGCCATAGGAGCGGTGCTAAGTCAGGAATACGACGGACAAGAACTGCCTATTGCATATGCCAGTAGACAATTGAACAAGGCTGAACAGAACTATGCAACAACGGAGAGAGAATGCTTAGCACTTGTCTGGGGAATTAAACATTTTAGATGCTACCTGTACAATACTGACTTCGATGTATACACGGACCATCAACCATTAAAATGGTTAATGCAGATAAAAGAACCGAGCAACCGCTTAATGAGATGGTCTCTAGCGCTATCAGAATATACTTTTACCATCCACTACAGACCAGGAAAGAAACATAGCAATGCGGATGCGTTATCTAGAATAAAACCGGTACGGAATCTAACAGCACATGAATGGGAACCAATTTGGAGCAGAGAAGAAATTAAGAAACATCAAAACCAGGACGCAGGAGTTAAGGAAATTATGAGGAGGATAAAAAACCGAGAGAAACAAGACTACTACCTGGATCTAGATGGAGTTGTGTTCAAGAAAAGTTCCGACTCAAGGCATGAAGACGTGCTAGTAGCACCAGTCACTTTAGTACCACACATCTTAAAGACTTACCATGATCTACCAATGTCGGGACACGTTGGTTATGATAAAACTTACGAGAAAATTAAAAGAAACTTTATGTGGCAAGGGATGACAAAGGACATTAAGGAATACATAAATTTGTGCATATCATGCGCACAAAGGAAGACGTCACCACATCAAAAACCCGCGCCTTTGCAGAAATTCGAGATACCCAAAAAACCATTTCAACGGATAGCAATGGACGTAGTAGGACCACTACCAGCGACAGTTGAAGGAAACAAATATATTCTGACAGTCCAGGATGCTTTAACCAAGTATGTGGAAGCTTTCCCAATGAGGGACCAAACGGCCTTAACAGTAGCAAGAATATTCGTCAAAGGAATTATTCTCAGACATGGAACACCAAAACAGCTGCTAACGGATTTAGGAACCAACTTTACGTCAAAACTAATAGAAGAGACTTGTAAAGTATTACAAATTAAGCATCTCAAGACAACAGCATACAGGCCTCAAACAAATGGAGCATTGGAACGTTTTCATCGAACATTAAAAGACTTGCTGAGTCATTACATACAGCCGGAACAACGAGACTGGGACGAATGGCTACCATTTGCATTGGCAGCCTACAGCTCGATGACACACTCAGCAACGAGAGAAAGCCCATTTTTTCTAATGTACGGAAGGGACATGGATTACCCATACGATGAAATATTCAAACCTTTACGAGTACACTACGATTCAGATAACAACTATGTATCAGAATTCATGCAAAGAATGAAAATTGCGCACCAAAATGCCAGAAGGGCAATGGAAATAAATACGGAAAGAATCCATAAGTACTTCAATGAAAAAAGCAAAGAGCCGTCTTACAAGTTAGGAGACAGGGTCTACCTATACGAACCAGCAACAAAACCAGGAATAAATGACAAATTGACAAAAAAATGGACAGGACCGTATAGGATCACAGAGTTGCGTGGAGTAAATGCACAACTGGAAGAAATTAATGGGAAAAGAACGAAAATGGTGCATGTGAATCGCCTCAAACCGTGCGTAAACTCGGAAGTGAAAATAACCGGGAAAGAAGAAAGGTCATCTAATGCGGAAATCGAATGTATTCTAAACAATAGCCAAATTATAAGTAAAGTAAACGATAATAAATTAGATACGCGCAGGAGACGTGGGGCAAGGAAAACATGTACTAACAGGTATTTTTCAGAGTCGATAGAAAGAGGAGAGTCCACAGAGAGCCAGACCCATATATTGGAGAAACAACCGCTACGACGACCGAGAGGACGCAGGAACAGAATCCAGGAGACCAAACTACCCACCAAGGGGCAAGATGAAACCACCCAGGTATCCCACAGAGACACACAGCAGGACAACCAACATAGTACGCAACAGAACCGAGGACAAGGACAAGAAGACATCCAGGAGGAACATCATCGGGCACCCCAAACAGAAAAAGACGGGAACGTCCGAGACCAACACCTAGACAACCAGCAGGACCACTCCAATCGACTGCAGGACGAGCAACAAGACCGTCTTTACCCACAACAGCAACCCCGGAATTCTGACAGCACAGTTACCAAAACAAGGGATGAGAGACACCATTGCCCATTGCCAGGAGACACTAGAGGACCAATCACACCATCCCCAAGAAGGTATCGACGTAGAGGGAACTACAACGAGGTCACACAAGAGAACAGGAGACACACCAGAAGCCGAGGACCGGCTCCGGAAATACCATGGATTAGTACCAGCAGGTTTTAAGAAGAAGAAAAATAACCAGGTAATTTAAAAAGACGACGACCACGGCACTTCAGCAGGAAACCACGAAGGTGCAGGAAGAGGGTTGGAAGTCGTAGTTTTTCCTTTCTTTTCGTGATTGTTTTTGGTTTGCAATGCGGGTCAATTTGTTTCTTCGAAAAAAATAGCCCCGTTTTGAGGGGGAGGGAATGTAACAGAGACACTCGGTATATTTTTGGGTAAAATTAAGGACTTGAAATCACTCAGAGTGGCGAACACATGGTTCAGATTTAGCAGTTTAGCTCTTAAAGCGACATAAAAATTTATAGTTTTAACAGATAAATCTTTTGAATACGAAATATTAAGTGTCATCTGTTTTGTGAAAGTGACCATTTCGGAAGAATGGTTACGGAGATTTCTTGGGAAAAAACCATGAGACTGCAAGCCATAAATTACTCACGGAAAGAATAATTTGCCGCACATGTAAAATTAGAAAAAGTATATTGTTAGTAGATTTATTTAAATAAGAAGTATTTATTTGTATATTCAAGGGAGCGGTTAGATAGATCGTTTAAAACTAATAATTCAATTAATAATTCAATATAGTTAAAGATATATAATTTAATATTGTAATTTGGCCAACTTTATCAGTGGGGTTCCGAAAGGGTCAGAAAAGAACCACATGGTCAGAAAGAGGCTAATTCCCGAAAAATAGCCCAGAATCGTTCGGATTGGTCGGAAAGGAAGTGGGCTGAGTTAAATTCAGGGGTAGGATAAAATTTAAGTTATTAAGTCGAGGAGATTAGGAATATGGGATAAGATTTGACCCTGAAGGATAATATTCGCGCTAAAGATAGGTTCGGACAGTTAACGAAATTGGAAAATATCGAGACTTGAATTCTGCGCTTCGTTTGATTAACTCCAAGATTTTGCTAGTTCTTCGTCTCGTTTTGCTCAAGAGTAAGTAATCACTTTGTAGTAAATTCAATTAAATTCGGTTAAGTCGTGTCGCGTATAATAACTCCCACTGGTAAATTCAGCCATTCAATTTAGTAAGATTGTTTGTGCATTGTAAGGAGGGTATAGATCCGTGAAATTGTTTCGTTTAGTCATTGATTGCAGTTTTAATTCATTTGTAAAATCGTTCTCAATAAATTAAGGAAAAAAACCCAACTTTTGGTCTTTTACTCGTCTCCCGTAACATAAACGTGACAGTGCCGTATTAGTGTAATCCATGTAGTTAAATTCGCGCCTCCAGCGATTGTCCACGCCGCCACTAACACTTGAGAAGACGAAGACTTAATCTGGTAAGTAGTCTTGTCTAATTAAAGTATGTAATCCACTAGAGATCGCGTAAGTCACCTGTATACCAAATTGCTGACAATTCTAGTATCTAAGAACCCATGCGTTACCGCTCGACGCAAGCCAACCTCATAGTGATTTTAGTAATATTATAGCATAATCTAGGTATCAAAACAAGTCATATTAAATTAGAATTAAAACGTAGCCACCCCAGCTCCGCTGTTATAGATACAACAAATATTTGCCGGCTTTTTCCAGTCAAATTTCAATTAACAATAAAAAAATGAAATAAGAATGCCTGAATTAATTTTGTGACAAAATCACGAACGCATAAGACGAGTGATTTCATGTGAAAATTGTTTCACACATTTTCTTGAAAACAAAATTTCATTGTTTGTAATTTTATCGAAAAAAATTTACCTCTTATGAATATACTTCCGAAAAAATCATAACAAGTTTTTAAATTCGCTAATATATTGTTATTTTTCAGACAAATTTTGAATAGTTGAGTATATAGTAAAATATTTTTCCGATAACTCATTCGTGTATACGACAAACGTCTATTGTGACTTTTATCATTCTCGGTTTAATTAAGTCTGACTTCACTGGTTTACGGTTTACAATTTCGGTAAACGGTGCTGTACAAATAGTAATTCAAATTGTCCTGAAAACCTGTACTTGGCCGCAGTCAACGTCAGGAGTGAAAAAATAATCTGTCAAAATGTATCAACACTGTTGCAAGATTACTCATTTTTTCCAGTATTTGAAATGTCGTTTTACTGCTAAGCGGTTGAAATTAAAAAAAAAAGTTGCTTTAAAACTTTAAATTTAAAAAATCTACGTGAAGGGGGGACGTATTCCTTTTTTTATTTGGATAGTTTTTTGTCATTTTCTCAAGAACTTAAAAATATTAAAAAAAAAGGAATACGTTCCCCCCTCTTTGCATCTCTCAGTTTTTGAATCATCTCAGTATCTCAATCCACTTTCGAAAAATTTGGAATATACGATTTCATGCGGTATCGTTGACTCTTAACGTTGTTATATTTAAGACAGTAAAAAAGTACAGTGCTAGGTTATCAATACCAAAAAACAACAAAAGAATCTAAAAAAAAATCTCAAATTCTTTGAATAAAAATTAGCCATATTTGTTAGAAAGAAATATAAAAGATTCCTAAATATGTACATTTCCTTCACTATAAATACTGACAGGTCGGAAAATATTTGAATTCACGTATGTTTTATTTTTAAAATACTAATTAATTGTGTAGAAAAAACGCATGAAAATCAATGGTCAAAAATATTATTGTCAGATAGACCGAAGATCTGATTTAAGTGTCCACTAGTCCGAATATTACAACAGCAATTCAAATACTTGTCACGTTTTTAACTAGCTTCAACATTAAAAATTTTCTAAAGTAGTTCCAGCGAGGAATAACTTTTCTATAGATTTTTTAAAATGATTGCTTATAGACCAAGAATAACGTTTACTAATAAATCCCGAGGTTTCATAAATTTTGACCATATAGAATCTGGAATATAATTAATTAAGAAATTAACAATCTTCAAACTTATCTTCTATTTAAAGTACGTAAAACTTCCTTACCATTTAATTATTTTTTAAATTTATTAAATAAATTTTTTATAGAATTTTGAAAAAATTAGCAAAGTAAAGAAAAAGGTTTATGAATTAGTCAATATAACTTAAGCTTTTTTAGGTAATTGTTTTAAAATTTCTCCAGTGATTAGGTTAAATCCTGGGAAGCTTTCTTCCGATGAATATTTTCTTTTATTTCGGAAACAACTTCTTAATCGAAAAGGTGAGTATTATTTCATTAATATTTTATTAGTAAGTCACAATTTCTATATAATGAAAAGTAAGATTTTAGCAATTTCAACAATAGGAAATTCTAAAATTGGAAATAAAATCACAACTAATCAATATGGTAGATTCTGTTCCATAAAAAAAAGGTCAGCGCAATTTTATAGAAAATCTAATCCCTTTTTATTATTATTTGTTTTCCAGACAAAATTTACAAGACACACGAAACATCTTGTAATAGTTTTTTCAGTACCTGGCACAGGAAAGCGCACGTAGGCATGGAAATTATTTTACTCGTTCCTAAGATCGCGTGTGAGTATCACAAATAGAAATCATTATTCATTATAAATGTTTTAAAAGTCCGCAATGGAGACCTCATTAAAAATTGAAATTCCTTTTAAGCACAAATTCGGAAATACTCCCCAGTAACGTACGAGTTTCTTAATAAATAATAATCGATGAAACTGGGGAAAGCGGCTGATATATGAGTTAATAAGTACAGTTTTGAATTTTATTTATATTGAATCTAAGAAATTAGGTTTTATTTGTAAACCAAAGTATATTTATATAGTTGTAAAAATTTTTTATTTTAAATTTTAGTTTTTCCAAATATTAAGGGTTTTTTGTTGAATTAACATTCGCCTTTAAATGTTAAAATCATTTAAAAAACTTCAATATTTGCTAATACATAATAATTTCTGCCATTCAGGTATTTTTAATTTATGATTACTGATGAAATATAAACTCTTATTCAATATAATCAAATGTCTAGTAGTCACGTATATTTTAATAAGGAAAATTAATTAATTTCAGAAGACTGAATTAAATAAATTTTAGTGCAGCTTGTTTAATTTATCATGATATTTAATTAAAAACGGAGCCACTGTTAATCAAAACATTATTCAAACAATAAATATAATGAAGACGTTCTGGAATATAAAGTCTGTAATAACGATTTTGATATTAATTTATAACGAAATTATTAGAATGACAATGTTTGAAACCCCCAGGAAATTTCAAGATTTGTCCAAGTATTAAATTACAATAGGAACGGACTAGGAAATTTTATTTGTATAAAAAATTAATACTAACGCCATTTCGTTTGATAAGTGGCAAAACATTTATTAGAAAACCTAATAAATTACAGTCGAATGTATTGTGATCTTATTTATTAAATATTAGTATTTTAATAAATAAACGGGAATGATCTTCTTTTGAAAAAGAATCACCCAGCAACGAGTATCAAAGCCAGAGAAGGTTACACTTGTAAAGGAGACACTTGAAGTTGTAGCCGTATGCCCGAACGTATATTCAAAAACATTGACACATTGTAAATTTAATCAGTATCGTAACAATTTCAAATTTTCGTTTTACATCAATAAGTGTAAATAAGCAATGAGTAATTCTTGAAATAGTCAAAAATCGCAAAAATTCAATAAATACACGATGGCAAATACAAAACTTCAAATGTCCAACAAATAAATAGATGGCAACTTTGCAACTTCAGACATGTCCTTTATAAATTAAATTGATTATATCGTTTCTAGGTCATGATGAAGACTAATTAAAAATAGTTTAAAAAGGTGCTCTTTATCGATTTTGATAACAATCCTGTAGAAAAGGCGATTACTTTGGTATACTTTGACACCATCTTCATTATTACACTGAACTATAGTCCGGCGCTGTGTCAGGCGATTCAATTTGTCATCTCGTATTACTATAACGAAACACAATTTGACTTGAGATAATTCAATTAATATTATGATCGATAACGTTGTTTGAAAAAAAGCGGGCGTTGTTGAAAAATGTAAAATTTAATTACAAAATGTCTGATGGCAATATTCAGAATAAGAGTAAAAGAGTATTTTACGTGTTTCTTTTAAAGCAGAATTTATATTAAGAAAATAAAAAATTGTAAATATTTGCAAGCTATACTCAAAAAAAAGTTTAATTGCCAATTAACATTAATTAGGCAACATCAAAAAAAAAGAATTTAAATTAGAAAGTTAAAATAAAATATCAAGAAAAATTTAAATCGATCTATTAACAATTAATTTTAATAGGCTGTTTTTGTACATATCAAAAATTAAAGATTTATATATTAATTATAACACCTCATCTAAAGAAAGGAAAACGAAATATTTTTTAATTATCATACAATACATTCACTTTACAATAGCAACTCGATTGAAGAGAACATTATAAATAAAATACATTTCATCGAGTAAATAGCAATCAAGTGGAACTACTGCACTTAGTAATAAATGAAATACAAATTAACTTGTGGTAAATGAACTAATATTATGATCGATAACGTTGTTTCAAGAAACCAGTATTCGAAATTAAAAAATTTAATTAGAAAATGTCTGGCGGCAAATAAACAAACCGAAAAAAAACACTTTATTTATTAATGTTGAACTTGGAGATTAATTAAGTGTCAATCTTTGTCAAACGAACTGGATTATTACAAATTAACACCGTAGTCTATAACAAACTTTTGCTTTTTATAAATGAATCATAAAATCAATTCATTATTTCTGTGTTTTAATTTAGGATAAGATTTTTAATAACGATATAAATAGGTTAAAAAATAAAACAATAAAAAGATGCCATTAATCTCAAAAAATATAAAATATACCTATTATATTATTCAAAGCGTTTTTAAATATATACAGTTAATTACATCTACAAGTGCTCAAATCATATTAATTTACGATAATAAACCCAGAGCATTCAAAATATAGAACTGTCTTGTTAATACATTCGATAAAAAGGATTTGTGCTCAATTATTATTCCAGAATAGCATTAAAAATTCATATTCAACATTGTTTGCCTGTTATCACAAAAAATTGTTCCAAATGGTTCAATTGTGACATTATTCGTACCTATTCATTTTTCTGAAAATGTGTGTTAAAATACGGTCCATTATTTACACAGAAATTATCGAATGAATCCTTTGTTAGAATTTCAGTCTACAGCGACACAATAACTAAAAATATTCACTTCAATTGAAAGCCAAATTAGCGCCATAAAAATAAATGGTGTAATAATACACACATAAGCCTCTTTTATACACTTTTTACCAGTTCTTCTCGATGGAGTAAATAATAGAGAAGAAAAACCAACTAACCAAATAAAATATGATTATGTGTGCAATAAAAATGTATGGTGATAATATCAGATACATGCTGGTATGTATTCGGAGTGTCTTATACAGATGGTGTCATTTATACAACTTTTAAGTATCACTATAAGTATCAGTATCACCAAGAGTTGATTTTTTATAATAATTTGAAATCAAGAGGCATCTAGAATATGCTCAATATATAGTAGTAAGTGAACGATTAAATCTAGCAAGTTCAATTATTTTAGTTTACCTTTTAGATTAAATATATAATATTAACATTTTTTACAAAATGAATATTGTTAGTTAGAAAATAATATAAAACCATACTTAATAATATAAGATATCTGTCATTTTTTATGTCTTGTCTGATAATGCTGATTGTTTCGAATATTTATACTAAGAAATCAAGCATGTGCATGAAAAAATGTCAATTTTTTATATCATATCTGATGATGACAATATGTGAAATATGTCGTATAAAAATTTCCAAAAATCTTTGTAATTCCGTGAAAATCAGTAGAAATCTAGCATAAGTATAATTTATCTTTTATATTTACACTTTAAATCTTTTTTTATGGAACGAATATATGAGTCAATTTGAGTAACAGTTTAGGTTTATCAAGAATTATTCGTTTCGTTTAGTATAAAACCCCAAACAATGAAAACTATTCATTTAAGGTATTAGGGATTTTTCTAGGGCTAGGTTAAATCATTTTTAAGTCAAATGTATCCGATTTTTTTTAAAATAACCCTGTGAATATTTAATTATCATAGAATATGAAACTAAATGAAAGGAAAATTGGGAGAAATAACTTTTAGTCTCACAGTCTCTGTTTTATTTTTTCGTAGAAAAAAAGAATAGAACTACCAGTTTCGTGGTTAAATAGGCCACAACTTAAGGATCACAATACAAATTTCTGCAATTAAAAATAAAAATGACAAATAGTTTGGTGTAAAAGGGTTAGTTTGTATTTAGATTTGTAGATAAAGGGTTATTTTTAATGTAAGATAAAGAGATTTTTATTTTTTAGTTTGACTGTTTATAATTTTATTTTGTTTATGTAGTTGATAGGGGGTTATTTTAGTAGTAAATTTTAGTTTTTAGTACCTGAGTCTTATAAATATAGTATCAATTAGTTAAGTAAAATATAATTTAAGAAAAAACTTACCGATGTTGTAAAATAGACTTAGTCTTACCAAACTATTTGGTTTAATCACAAAGAATACATGCCGAAAAGATGAAATTGGATAATAAAATAAAATAACATGAATTAGAGCAGTCGTAAGAGACGAAATATGTTATCCGACCATCTTAGTACCATTGCTTTTACGAATTAACAAAAAGTACAATTTGAAATTATGAAACTAATTGGGTTATAGTAATTTACTTGGAGAGAAATTATTCAAGATATTTATGTTTACTGAGCATCAAGCATCAAGTATCTTACTGAAAATAGGAAAATTTTTAATGAGAAAAAAAAGAATTAGCATAGCATAGGAAAATTTTTACTTTGTATTGATAGTAAAAGAACACGTAAGCTTGGAGAAGAAAATCAATATTCTTAACTATAAGAACTTAGCCATTCAACTACATAAACAAAATAAAATTCTAAAAATAACAGTCAAACTAAAAAATAAAAATCTCTTTAACTTACATTAAAAATAACCCTTAATCTACAAATCTAAATACAAACTAACTATTTTACACCAAACTGTTTGTCATTTTTATTTTTAATTA
Source organism: Hermaeophaga mercurialis (assembly GCA_951812935.1). Taxonomy (NCBI): domain Eukaryota; kingdom Metazoa; phylum Arthropoda; class Insecta; order Coleoptera; family Chrysomelidae; genus Hermaeophaga; species Hermaeophaga mercurialis. The sequence goes on along the minus strand of OX638362.1, from coordinate 28,360,870 downwards.
CAGAAATTTGTATTGTGGACGTTAAGATGTGGCCTATTTAGCCATGCAACCGGTAGTTTTATCCTTATTTTCTATGAAAAAATAAAAGCTGAGACTATTAGATTAAAAGGACTTATTTCTCCCAATTTTCCTTTCATTAATGTACACTCACATATGGCAACAGCAACCCACTTACTTAATATGGAACTTGTTGTTCACCAATATCAGATGGAAAAATATGTAGCTACCAATTTTAGTGGAATCTATATACCGGTCTCAGATAAAAAGTAAGTGAAGTATAATGGATTGAACTTTAAATGATATCAACCTAATTTTTTAAATTGAAAATTGGGTCATGTGATACCTCGTTGGAAAACTATTTTAATCTTCGCTTCGGTACTGTTTTAATTTCAAGTTTGCTAACTTTTAAACGAAAAATATAGCTTGCAAAAATACTTAAAAATATTCATACTAAAACCATAAATTTAAGTGGAGGATTTACTTTGGAAACTGACTTCGTCTAAACAACGCAATATAAACCCCCAAATTAATGTTATAATAAATTCCCTCTTAAACTTAATTTTTTTATAGTTAGTTTATAATACGCAAATGTTGCCAAAGACAAATGTTTGTCCGTAGAAACATATTCAAAATTTATTTATAGTTTTCAAAATTTTATTTTATATAGTCGAATGCATTTACCAAAGTAAATTTTCTTGTTTGGTTGTTATTTCACAAAGATGAAAAAAACTGTACGTCTTGTAAGATTAAAAAGTTATATAAAATACCCGTTTATTTAAAAAAAAATGTTTATTAATGTTATTGAAAATTTTTTTTAACTTCCAAAATATTTTACCTCATTCTAGCTGCTACTTTTTAATTAATATTTTCACAAACATATATATTGATTAAATTTTAATTATATATATTTAAAATATGAAACAACACCGAAAAAATTTAAACCACTTTCATATGAGACGATATGTTCGTAAAATTTACGTAAACAAATTTCTACGAATATCCCGGAGGATTAACTTGAGCGATGCGTTTCCGAAAGATGCGCGGTCGCAACTGATAGTAGTGGAAAATGGAAAATTCGAGGAAAAGCGCCGAACTGCTATGGAGAAAGGGACAAGAGATGGATGCTGTGCGTCGTGGCGGCTCAAGATGCCCGATGCGCGTTGAAAATTGTCCAAAAGATCCCCAATAACGCCTACGGTAAAATATGTATTTATGTTTGTTATTTAACATGTAACCGTTATTTAATTATTAGGGAAATTCATTATGATAATTGAAAAAAAAATGACAAAGTAAATGTTTTAAAATATTGAATGGGCCAAATGTCAAAGAAGAAATAAATACGAAAAATCACAGGACAAGGATGTTTTTTTAATTTCGATGGTGTTTTTCAGTATTAAATGATGGAATAAAAAATTTGAAATAAAATATTGAATAAAGGAAAACGCAGAAAAAAAGTAGAAGATATATTTAAAACAGACAGAAACGATGAAACAAGTAGAATTCCATATCTTATAATATAATTACAAAGAAGTCAAAACGATTAAATTTTTGGTTTACTGGTGTCAGAACAAAGAATAAATGAATAAATCAGAGAGATAAAGAAAAATTGTAAGAGAGGCAAGTACAGAATAAAGTATTAGTATGTATATTAATATACGCATGCGAAATTTGGCGAGCAAAAAAATATAAATAATATAAAATGGAAGCAATAAAAATAATATTTTTTAATTAATAGCGAATTTAAAAAAAATATTGTCACTATTTAACAGGGAGAGTATTCAACTCTCTTAATATAAATTAGAATGGGAAAGCTAAATAAAATGACACATTCAAACACAAAATATTTTCTCAAAAAAATTCTTTTTTAAATTTTTTTTTGTTAACTTCAATACTAAAGGCCATATTAAACACTCTAATTACGGATTTACATAATTTTTTTTTTCATCTTAAAGTATACTAGTAGAGGTCAAAGAATTTACATCATAGAAAATATATATGTTGTCAACATAAAGACTGATTTAAACTTTTATTTTTCTAATATTTCCAAAGAATACACTCTTAAGTTTCAAATATTCAAATTGATTGTTATTATCATAAATATTTTTACAATTTATTATCAAATATTTCTCTGAAATACTAAATAAAATCATGTTTACTATATTTATTATACGATATGCCACCCTATATAAACAAATACCTTTTGTTTATGTTTACAAGGATGTGTTAGTTATGCTTGTATAAGGTATATTAATACATGAATGTATCGAAATAATTCAATTAATCGGGATGTGTAGGTCGGGGCAAGCGCTAGAAATTAAATCTGGTGGTTTATTAGTTTAAAAAATAAATCGCTTTTAAATGCGCGAGGAGCTCTTTTGGATAAGTAATTCTACTTCTAATATCCGAAGGTATAGGTAATTTTTTTATTATTCGATTTTTTATTTTTAACGCTTTAAACTTATTAAATGAAATTTAAAATTAGAAAAAATGTAGTAGCTTTATTTTTAAAACATTTATTGTAATTAATATTCTAAAGTTTATTATGATAGTTTAAACAAAATAACTGGTTATTAGCAGTAACGGACAGAACTAATAATTTTTTCATTTAAAAATTAATTTATAAGTAACATTTTGAAATGTATTCTTTGCTGCAACAATGTGTGATTTTTTTCTTTATTTGCAATAATTATTGAAACCTAGAATTTATTTTTCACTATGTTTTTTGTGTAATACACAGAGCGTTTAAACTTCTCAATGTTTATTGATATATATGAAATATATATACGAAAAACGCCCTATATATATCCAATCCATCCTATATTTTCGCTTCAAAACACCTTAACAAAAAGCGATGTCAATAAACTTATGATTCATTTAACTTTTAAGCAAATTCAGAATAAATGTAGATTAAATAAAATTTTCACTTTGTTTCCAGAACATTGAGTCGTCATCATCAGGGTATCGGTAGGAAAGGTAGGCAAACTGGGGAATTTACATGGTGGTCCTTTAATTTCTTATTTATTAGAATCAACTATTCTAAAAATATTACAATTTTTGACTATATCAGATTCATTCTTAATGCCTTTTTGGTACATAAAATGATTCGGTATTATTTTATTTTTAAAATTTTTAAATTTTGTGCATATACACAGTTTGTAAAAAGTGAGAGATGTACATTGTACTATACAGTAAAGTGTCGTCGAAAGGTAAGTAAACATTATTAAATTTTTACGTTTTTGTGTACACTTTATACACAGTTTGTAAAAATTGATTATATACAGTGTTTTCGAAAGTAAGAGAACATTTTAAAAAAAATGTATATTCTGTGTGTATAGTTTATGCAATTTGAAAAAATTGTAGATATACAGTGTGTTTGAAAGGTAAGTGAACAGTATTTCACGTTTTTACATTCTGTGTGTATATTTTATACATAGTTTGTAAAAATTGAATGATACATAGTGAGTGAGATACAATGTGTTTGAATGATAAGTGAACAGTTTTTAAAATTGTTAGATTCTGTGTGTATATTTTACATAAATATTTTAGACTTGTGTCCAAAGCTAGCCTATGCAATAAAGGGGAAAGTACTTGGATTTGTTACGGATACTCGGAAACTGCAATTTGATTATCATGCGTTTTATTATCATTGGGTTTATTTATTATGCCAATTTCCGTGTTTTCTATATTGCGTGGTTTATTTTGTGTTTAGTTCTTTGAAATTATTGCTTGTTGTTTTTCTATTTCCCTGTTTTTGGTTATTATTCTCTATTTCTGGAGAGACTTTTCTTATATATTTTTGTTTTTGGTTGAAATTATTTTCTCTGTTTCTGGAGTTACTTTTTTATTTTCCTGTTTTTGGTTGAAGTTATTTTCTCTGTTTATGGAGGAATTTTTCTAGTATTTTCCTGTTTTTGGTTGAAATTATTTTCTCTGTATATGGAGAAACTTTTTTTGTATTTCCTTGTTTTTGGTTGAAGTTATCTTCTATGTATTTGGAGGGAATTTTCTATTTCCCTGTTTTTCGTTTGAGTTATTTTCTCTGTTTCTGGAGGGACTTCGCGAGTTCCCTATTTTTCGTTGACGTTATTTTCTCTATTTATGGAAACTTTTCTATTTCCATGAATTTGGTTTAATTTATATTCTCTATATCTAGAAGTACTTGGCTACTTCCCTATTTTTTGTTGAAGTCATTTTCTCTGTTTCTGCAGGGACGTTTCTACTATTTCTCTGTTTTTCGTTGTGTTCTATATTCGTTTTTTTTCTATTTTTTTTCATTGAAGGGACACTCCTTCGTAGTCCCTGATTTCCATTGAATACTAGTGCACCTTTAGCTGGTGTATCTGCCGGAACCACATTAGTTAGACTTGTATTAAAGCAAGGAGATGCGATAAAGGGAAGGCAGTAGGATTTATTCCGGAAACTCGGAAACTGAAGTTTGATCATGATCAGTATTATGATCATTATGTTGGTTTATTATGCTGATTTCCATGTTTCTATCTTTATTGCGTGGTTTATTTTTTGTTTGTTTCTTTAGAATAGTTGCTCTTCTATTTCCCTGATTTTCATTGAAGTTTTTTTTCTATTTTCGTCGTGAGGCTCTTCTTCAGTTTCCCTGTTTTTGATGTTGAGGTTATTTTCTCTGTTTATAGAGGGGAGGAACTTTTCTATTTCCCTTATTTTTATAGAATTTTTTTTCTATGCTTTTTGAGGGACTTTTCTTCTACTTTCCTATTTTTGATTAAACTTATTTTCTGTGTTACTGTTCTTCTATTTTCGTTTTTAATTTTTTTTATGCTGTATATTATTCATTTTTGATAAATTTTATTATTTGTATATTTGATATATTTGGGGTTATATATAATTTAGTTGAGATTAGTTGCACTGGTTTCAAATGGTTTTTTTATTATTAACAGACATGTTTTAAATAGATATGTTTATCTTTCTGATTTTTTGTCTATATATACCGTTGAACATTGTTGTTATATTTTTTCCTACCACATTCTGCTTCCATTTTATATCCTGAAATGTATCCATAGTTTCTCTAAATTCCAGTTTTGTCTGCTATCCTCAAACTTTAATAATTCTTTATTTCCCCATTGTATGTATAGACTATTTCTAAAAAGATAAAAGAATGAAACAGATAAACGTTTCTTGTGTGGTGATGTTGGTCGGGGGAAAGACGGAATTTGCCGCTGAAATTAAAAATAATTGTGCAATTCCTATTATCCATCAGTAGCGAAAAATGTGACAGCAAAATATTTCAAGCAAAATAAAAATAAATTTAATCTGTTTTTCATTTCGAATGGCGGTTCATTTCTCACACGAGACCCTAAACTCCATGGCGTAGCCGTAAAAAGAAACTAAAAAAAACATACATCTTCGTTATTTTTTCGGACGCCAACCAGACACAAATAGATTAGTTTTGCTTCTGTATCCCACTCGACGGTGTCTCCCATCTTTTTAAAAGAGAAAAATGAAAAAGAAATTGGCCCTTTACGTACGCCTGTCTGTCCTTCCAATGTTTAAACGTAAATACTCGTAGAGATTGTAGCTATTATGTTTAACTTTATTTTTTTAATAACTTTATTCTAGTAATTAAATAGAATCATTTTCTTTCAGGGGATTCTGTTATTTCTGCAAACGAAATGAGCTGATGAATTTGGTTGAAGAGGATGAGCCAGAATATTTTTATGTCTAAAATTAGTGGTAGGAATTATAAATCCGTAAACATGGGGGTAGATCCAACATACAAATACTGGTTAACTAGGAGACAGCCAGTATGAATTTTATTAGGAGTAAACATTTAGTGGCAACTTGGGTGATTAGAAACATGTGCATTTAATTTTAAAAGTATTTCAGTACAGTAAAATCATTAAATACATGAAAAAATTATGATTACAACGAAAATTTCTTGTTCTTGTATTACCGCAATAAATCTGGCCAAGCGTAACTTAAGAGACGACAATAACGACAAAAGTAGAATCATTTTGAACTTTAAAAAAAGCTTTGGGTCGGTCGAGAGAATTGGGAAAAAGAGTCACTTGAATTTTGGGTCTTAAACGATAACATATTTGATTAAATTGCACTTCAAGGTTTATCTTGTTGAAAGTAAGTTAGGGAAAAAATCAAGGAACTCTAAATTCGGTTGGTTAGTTAAAGTTTTGGGGAAAAGTCGCAGTTAAAATAGCGTTCCCATGGAATAAGGTTACCACTGGCAGATCGATTAAATAAATCGATTAATTATGTGAATAAATATATAAATCAATTATTAAAATAAAATATGTATAATTGTTTTGGTTTTTTTTATTTATGATTCATTTTATGACGTAATTTTATAATAGGTGATCGATCTTAAAAAATAGAAACAAACTAATCGTTTTCTCTTATTCCGTATTTATCTAAGTAACCGACCAACGATAGCTTTGCGTATTTTACATTCATATTAAGAATCGCGCTTCCTTGGATATTCTGGGCTGCTGCTAGACGTTTTGGCATCAATGCAAAGGTAAGTCACATTATTGATTATTATAAGAATGCAATTACATATTCTTTTAATATTAATTTGTCCACAAATTCTGCCTCGGTAAGATCTCCACGTGTTTTGCTTAACACGCACTATCCTCAGAGAGATTAAAAATTATATTAGTATGTTATAATGATAATTAAATTTATTAACCTGCCCCTGATATACAGAGTGAACTAAAAGTCTGGAAACGGCCAATTATCTCGTAAATTGCTAGTCGCAATTTTATAAAATTTGGGATACGGAGATTCCAGATTTGACATTTGCAATGTTGCTAGATTTGCCGTTTCTCTGATATTATTAGTCACTTTGGTTTTTTAAAACATCACCCTGTATATTCAGTCATTTTTGGAATCTTCTATTCAATACGAGATCAACCATATATAACACTTATGATTTGTTGTAGTTTAGAAGGTCTTAAATAAATAAAACAGAAGTCTGGCAACGCCTAATTGTCTCAATAAATTTTTTAATACAAACTATTTTCAACTACATTAAAACGTAACAAGTGAGAGATTACAACATTTTTAAAATAATTATTACTTAATCAAGCGTTCAAAATGTGCTCCATTTGTAAGTTAACAGTACTCTAATCGATGGTAGAATGCGTCTACCACATTTCTTTTATTTATCTTCTAGACTACATAAAGTCCTAAGTGTTACAAATAGTTGAACTTATATTGAAGAGAAGATTCCAAAAATGAGAATATATAGGGTGATGTATTTAAAAAACCAAAGTGACTAATAATATCAGAGAAACGGCAAGTCTAGCAACATTGCAAATATCAAATCTGGAAACTCCGTATCCCAAAATAGGCTTGTCTCAAATTTTGTAGAATTCGGAATAGCAATTTACGAGATAATTGGCCGTTTCCAGACTTTTGGTTGACTCTGTATAACAAGGATATTTTGAAAAGATCCAACTATTAGACAACAGACAAGAACTATAAAAGTCTTCAATAAGAATGCTAGCGCCAAGAGCACTGCAATACTGGCAACATTAGGTGGGTATCAGATACCTAAACCTACAGGTTTTCTCACAGAACATGCTTCAGTTAAAGTATTGAAAATAATATGAAATAAAACAAAATATAATGAGAGCCTTCGTGTAGAATAAGATTGACTTAGTGTGACGTATTACTTTTACAAAAAAAAAAATTAGAAATTAAACTGAAAATGTATCATCACGTAAATTGAAAATTTGCCTTTATTAAATCAGCATTTTATAATTTTCTACTACCAAATTAATTCTTTTGAGGCAAAAGAGTCTCTTAGATGAAAATTTTCTCTCAAGTTTATGATAATTCGGTTTAATCTAAGGCTCTAGATGAGCCGACTTTATTGTACAAGGTAATTTACACTATCTATGATAAATTTAAATATTTATGAAGAAATATTCAACGACACAACTAAAACAAACGTCCATATATACTGGATGTGTCAGATTTTAGCCAGTCAATTACTTACGTTTACACAATAATTAAAAAAAATGATCGTATTTTTTGAATATCAGTTCATGTATGCTTCATTTTCCTAATTTTTGAGTACGAATGATATAAATTTCTGTTAAAATATATTTGATTTCAGTCCGTCAATTGATCCAATAGTTTATAATGTCCAATATTTCGGCACTATTAAAGATAAAAAAAAAATACAGAACATTTGATAGCGTTAAACTCCGTAAAAATATTTTTGAATAAGTAAAGTTATTTATTATTATTTTGAAATATGGAGGGTGTTTTATGAAGTCAAAGCATATATGAATTAAGTTTTTGAAATGGAACACAATGTTTTTTATTAGATATTTTTTTATAATGGTGAGGTTGACTTCTTATAATTTTTATCATTAAAAAAGCAAAACATAAAGTTTTATACGTATAGATGTAGATAAAAACTTCATCATAGTTTCAAAAAAAGATTCAGGAAATATATATTCTCCCACAGGTCTTATGAACAAAAATCATTGACATATTGTGTTCTTTAAAAGATTTGGCTACTCACGTTGATTTCTGTTTAAACCAGACGTGTCTACAATATAAAGATAATTAGGAAACAACAAGAAATATAGTTTAGCAGTTAATTTTGACATTCAAATCTAACACAGATTTAAACATTCTCTAGATTGGATTCAATCAAAATCAATTCTCCCCTGGTCTATTAGTATATTTCTTGTAAAATTTTTATAGTTCTATAAATTAATTTATCCCATTTTTATCCAGTTGCATTTATGTTCTTTCGAATTTGGCGCCTGTAGTTATCTAGGGTTTTTGGGATATGAGTGGAATTGTCGCTATAATTTTGAAGGTAGGGTATTTTTGACCATATTTTTTACAGATTGTGAGAAAAGGATATTCTTGTATTTATGTTACTATATCAAAAACTTCATATTTTTTTTCTATTTTACTATCTCATTTGAATCCATTGCAATATATTTCCTTAATATCGCGGACTAGTTGGATTTTTCACTAATTACGTGATTGAAATATACCTGTTTTGATTTTGTATGGATACATTCAATTTAATTTTATATTCTCTTTTATCGTTTATAGACTTTCCAATTCTAGATTTTAATAACTCTAATCTAGCTCATGGGTTTTTACGTAATTTGTTGTTCGATATTTCCACATTTGTATTTGTTTTGATAGCTTTGTTCTAGAATACAAATAAATATTATTGATTTTTATTTGTATTTTCATATTTTTTTACAATGCTGTTAGTTATATGAAAACAGATTCAATCAAATTAAATCCTTTCATGAAAAGGGGTTTAAGTCGATTAGTACATTAGAGACAACGAATCTGGTATACTGAAATAACATAAACTTTGCATTGGTGCCAGTGGCACCTCTGTTGATGAAAGAAATAATGAATTATCTGTTGAACAAAAATACTACCAGTCTTTGACGCTTTGGTTCATAAACAACAGAAAGAAAGGAACCAAAAGCGATAAACTTTAGTACCTTTACACTTCTTAATCATAAATTAGTGAGTTAAGGTCTTTTCAGATTACGTTGTCACAAAGAATTTTTTTTGAAAACTACCAGAAATTGTGACGCTACTGACAAATAATCTCTAGTATTATTGTAATTATCGTCGAGTACCAGAATATGAGGGGTGCAGCCTGCACGCTGCGAATCTGTCTGTCGTATTTAAGATAATTAAGTTTGCAGGCATGCGTAAGGTTGATAGTTCGAGGGTGAAATGTATTTAGAAGATTCGGATTTAGGTAGAGATACGTTTGACACAAATCTTCTTGACTTCGAACAACAAATTAAGCCGTGATTATTCACAGTTGTGAACTCCGGGGAGCGAGATTTTCACATCTTGAATATATGCACCAGTAGGTTGATGGTTGATGCAGAAAATCTGGTGTTTCTCTTAGGAATTTAAATTATTTAACACCTAAATACACCAATATAATAGGTACTATTACTTTTTGAAAACACTGAGGATTTTTTGGTTAGTGGTCAAGAATGCGCTTTTGTCTATAACCAGAAAGTTAGAATGGTGGGTTTTGTAAAAGATAATATAAAGTAGTACATTTAACCTGAATTATTCTGTTCTAAAAACTATTTATAGGTTACTTTAGCAATTCTCCACTTCCATTTAATTTTCATTCTACCCCTTTTAATGTATCCTATTCCAATTTAGCTATACCTTACGCTTTAAGATTGCAGCAATATTGAATATTAAAATCATCATTATCTTCTCACAGGAATAGATGTTTTATTAAACTGAATTTAAACATTAAAATTTGAATTGAGGTCCGATTTTATTAACCCCGTAAAAAGGGAAATTGGCAAAAACACGCCTCCGTACCATTTTCATTTTTCATTTATGTTTTAGAAACACGTGTTTTTGATGTCTAACAATAACTTTTCCCAAAAAAACCAAACGACCCAATAAATTCCTTGAAACGATCATCAACTCTCCGAAACGCGAAATTTTTGCATACGGGCATACTTTATTAAAAAAAAAACGTGACGGAGTCAGATTGCCGAAAAAAATGCAAGACGTGCGTGAGTGTTAAATTTACCAGAAAGAAAAGTATAAGTCAGAATTACGTTGCATGAGTTTTTTATATTGTTTTAACTTAATATAAGTACCCATTTTTTTCTTTTATATATTGGTTGTAATCCATTTCAAGGCTGTACAACTCAGGTATCTTCCATATTAAAAATGTTATAGACATTCCAGAAGTACGTATGTACATATTATATTATGATCGCTTTCAAGGTCAATATTTGGAGGCACCCTGTAGATAGTTTGTGCTGTAGAAAAAATATATTCCCTGAAAATCCAATATAATAGTGATAAGTGTGTTAAACATTCCAAGACTGTATTATCATTATAAAACTTAGTAAATACATAGATAGTTAATCCATAGTAGATCTTATCTTTGGTTAAACCACCCCAACATATTAAAAAGGACATGTATCTCAATTTCAAAAACACAACTATAAATTAGAAATTATAACTGAAGCATTCATTTAACCAAATTAATTGAAGGCCGATAGTGAACAATAGTTTGGGGCAGGTCTCAAGAGCAATAGTATCCAGACCGACCATTGATTGTGTCGCTTTAAGGTGTATCTTATTCATGGTTACACCATTTAGGCATTATGCTGGACACGGCCGTGTTCGCCGCATTTACCTCAAATCGTTATTTTCGGTCCATGTGCGGTCTTGTTGGTCAATAATTAGCAAATGCGACAATCCTAAAGATCATTATTTATGATCAACAGACACGAAACAAGTGAATGCAAACCGTTCAGATACAATGAATGTCAATAGTTACTGAATATGTCATCGGATCATCGTCACCCAAATATAATAAGATCGGTCATCACCTACAAATGGTAGTAGATATATTAATACGTTTATTTTCGATTGTGATCAGATATACATTAAAGGTTCCATTTCACAGTAGGTTGTTTATTTGAAGAGCAAAATTTCAACAAAAATAACCCCTCAACTACAATGAATTATTTGCAAGGGGCAAGAACAATTTAATTGCAGGTTAGATTTTAAAATATGCATTAATGTCATTTAAGAAATTTAGCACTATCTGTAAATAACGGTTAATTTTATTATCTAGGCTGTCTGACCTTTATTCTTCATTGCTTAAAGGCACGTCTGGAAGTTACTTTTTTGCAGGCACAGGAATATTGAAATATGTTCGTTAAGAAGTAATTTCAATAATTCAAGGTGAATGTAGTGACCATTAAGATTCCACTGTAAGAGACAGTTTTTCTTTAGTAATATTGCTTTTTAAGCTTTTGCTTTTAATTTGAGATAGACTAGAGATTAAGTCGGTTTTATTGATTACTTTGATTTCATTGAGGTCATTTTCTGTGGTAGGAAGAATTTGTGCGATTACAGCAACAGGTGTTGCTACTTCTGCTTCCCTTCTGTCTATATTTTTCAGTTGTTTTATCTGAGATCCATTTGATGCCAATCTGATTTTTGACAGCGAGGAGATCGTTGACGACCTTTTTGAAAAACAGATAGATACATAATCGGCTATTCGAAATTTCTGATCTATAGAGTACGTTTTTTGGTTGGACTAAGATGCCTATAGCAATTACATAGTCGTGAATTTTCGTTGATCTATAGTTGAAGGAACTATGGCTTGACCTATTGATGGTGTTTTTAGATTGTTGACTATTGAATAGGTAGGTTTTGAAATATTAGAAGATGAGTTGTTCATCCCAGTTGAATTTTGTGAGGACATTTTTCTATTCTGCTGGAGATTATTCAAGCCCCATTGTATCACAATCAGGAATCCGGCAATCAGGTCAAAATTTAAGTGCCATTCAGTGATTCAGTATAACAAATTGTGAAAGTTGTAATAATTTATAGTAATTGTTTATGAACTGGTTAGGACACAATATTTTAATTTTAATATAGTTACTAATTTAAATTAGTCCGACTCAAGTCTAGATATTGTCATTTCAGTAGAACTATTGGGTTTGTTTCCTGTTTTTTCTTCTATTGTTCATGCAAATATAAGAAGAGTTAATTTAACAGCCCACAATATTAATTTTATTTGTTTAACGAGGTTTTCAAATTGCAATATACCATTTTTTTTTCGTTTGTGGTGTCTTTTAAAAAAGAGTAAGGGAAATATAATATTTATGTTATTCTTTTCTGTAGGTCTAATAGTGGAACTTCATAATCACATAATCATTTCTAGTGACAATGTAAATATGTACTTACCTAAGGATAACTTCTGCTTATACTCTGTAGTTGTACTTACCTGAAAAATAAAAAAAACTGATATTAAATTTTTTATTAATAAAATAGTTATATGGGTATGTTATAAAAGATCATTGGGCCGAGGTACATAGTAATACGTTTAAAGACAATGTCCCTCTCATCAATTATTTGTTTAAATTATAGGAATATTTACTTATTAAAAAGAAAAAACTGGTCCCCCCATATTGCTTGTTGAAATAATCACTGATTTATCACCAGATTTGTTTAAATATTTTTTATACAAACCGAAAGTTGTTTAATCTGCTATAACTTTTATTTGAACAGGTTTTATAACTTATTCTAAAAGAAATGTACTATATGCAGTTTAAAGAATTAATCTCAATTGAAAAAGGTATACAAGTTGTTTCCAACTACATATATACAAAACTGATTTGTTATATATTTCCTTGGATCAGAACAACTCAAACAGATTAAGGGTGGACTTCCCGGAAACTTTTTTATCCATTTTTCACGTCCCGCTTTCTAATTGAGGCGGTTTTGCCAAAAGTTCATTACAGAACGGATTTAAGAAGTTTTTGGATCCTATCAAAGGGCTTGTAATAGACTATACCTGAGTCATTTTCTTAGATTAAAGGATATAAGGAAATCCGTGCCAGAAAAAAATCGTAGACTTTCACCGTGTCCTAAAGGTTGAACAAACTTCGAAAAACGAATAAAATATCTACCTTTTTAGAGTGTATTATTAAATATTTGCAGAGAGATTTCAGTTTGAAATATATAGAAGCAAATTTTATAATATCCGTTTTTTATACTTCCATATAAAACAGTGTCACATTTGGCAAATGAAAATTGTCGACGTATATTAATTATTAGATTCGATTTAATAATTAATGTCTTGTACCGCGTCCAAACAAAACAGAAACTTTGAACTTTTCAACAATTCTGCAATAATGAACAATTTTCTCTGGGCTCTGTTTTGTAATTGGTTTTTACAACAATCGTGAGTTCCGTCTCTTGTCGGTACAGTGTTTCTGTTTTGTTGCTTTGAAAGTTTGTAAAAAGTTGTATTTTTGTTTTGTATTCTATTTTTGTTTTGTCTCTAGGGTATGAACGCGGCATTATGTTTTAATTTCATTTTGTATGGTCCAAATGAAAGGAATTATTTCAATATTTCGTAAATCAGCGATTTTAGTTGAAAATCCTGAAACCCTTCGATTTTTATTTTTAATTGGGCACTTCGTCAGATCGCCTTTTTATTTTTGATAAGAAGATTTTAACAGACTAGTTGAATTTTGTGAAATTCTAATGGAAAGAAATAACTAAGATCCGATCTTTTTAAAAATTGTTATTTTTTTAATGTAACTACATTTCTTCTAAACCGTCATGTGAATCGTAAGACTTTCCGGTATTTGGCAACAGAAAATCTACACTGGATGCAGGAGTACCGTACTCAATACCCAGAGAGAGTGAATGTTTAGGCGGGAATAATAGATAATAGGATTATAGGACCATACTTTTACGAAGAAACCTTAACAGATCCTCGATATTTACAATTTCTGCAGTACTCTTGATCCCCGAATTAAAGCGATTGTCCCCAAACAGAAATTATTTGTGACTACAGCAAGATGGTGCGCCACCGCACTCTGCTGTAATGGTGAGAAACTACTTGGACAACGTCTTCCCAAATCGGTGGATAGATCGAAGAGGAGCAATTGAGTGGCCACTGAGGTCACCTAATTTAACTACTCTCGATTTCTTGTTATGAGGATACTTGAAAAGTAAAGTGTATATAAATAGGCCACAAACTATTAATGAACTCCTCGAAGAATGGATACGCTTTGAGATTGAAAAATAACTCCGGAGGTTATAGCGAAAGTTTAAGAAGAGTTCTCTGCTCGTCTTGGGGTTGTATTTTAATTTAAGCACTTCCTTTAAATTTGATCTTACTTAATTATATTTATTGTAAAATTAAAAATGTATATATAATATAATATATAATAATTAATTACTTAGAAATATTAGTATAGGTGAATAGATATTTAATAGACCTTTAAATTTTTGTATTGCAAGACCCACTTTTCTATTTAAATTTTTTTTTGATGACGTCATCACGCTCACAGAGATGACGTCAAAAATAAAAAGGTGATCTGACGAAAGCCCATTTAAAAATAAAAATCGATGGGTTTCAGGATTTTCCCCAAAAATCGTCGATTTACGAAATAATGAATTTATTCCTTTCATTTAAACCAAACTGTATAATTTTGTTTGGTTGACTTAGGGACGCTGCTGGTATTTTCGATAAATGAATACTTGATGTCGTTTTTTGGTGTAGTTTCTTCTCAAAGTACACAATGTAAATAATCTGCCGGCAATTTTACTTTTGTTGAAACTAGCCCTACGTCGGACGACAAAAATGGAAAATCGCTGTAAAATCATGACAGTCCACTCGATTGGGTTTACGTTATCGCCATTTTTGGTTTATCGTCACATTTTACGATATCTTCACACATTCTGTATCCACTCCGTGAGAGAAATTCTACTAATATTGTCCCTTTCAGATTCTCATAGCCACCGAAAAATGGTTCGGTATTATGTTTTCCCTTTTGCAGTCCAATAAAAACCAAAAAGAATGGTGCTTGAGACCAGTGACGCGTTATTTATTGGGGATTGCAAAATTTTTCCAAGCAGAAGGGTTTGGTAATATTTCTTTATTTGTGGCATATACCACTTTTTGAATAAAATTAAATTAACTAACATAAAGGCGTGTTTCCTGTACGTCTTGAGAAACATGATTCGTAAAAATATTCTGAACAACTCTATATACATATATTTTAAACAAATTGATTATAGAAATATAGGGTGCCTAACAATAATAGAGCCAATTATAAATGATTTGATTATGTGTTTTTGTAATTGAGAAATAAAAATCAAATCCAAATTAATATTAAAATGTATTACAAGAAATTGGCATTTAAATTGGATATAAATGAAAAAGAAAAAATATAAATTTGAAACAAAACATCAATATGAATGCCTACTTTTGACCAAATGTTATGATTTGTTATTGCATATAGTTAATTTTTACATAAAATTAATTTTCCAACATTCTAGATTTTATTACAAAACATGTATTCTCATTAAAATGTTACGTACACGTTATACTATCTTCTTTAATGCAATGTATCATTTTCATTCACAATTTAAATTAATCAAGTTTTCTTAAATTTTCGAAATTGGATGTCATGTGGGCTTACTAAATAAGATTTACAGACAAATTACTTTTAAATAAATATGAAAAAATGAAGTATACTTATCTTTACATATTTATTATGGATCATTTCCACAAAGTAAGAGTTGAAACAATTGAATTAATATTAGTTTCACCCATTAACTTAGAGTTCCTTCAGAAAACATTAGGCTTTTTTGAAAAAAATTGTAAATTTGTTAGAATATCAGTACAATCAATTGTAATGATCGTTAGAAATATAAACCAAAGAAAAATTCGAAATATTTATGACAAATAAAAATTTGTGGTAAAAATTTAGAAATTTTGTTTGGTTTAGTCCTACATACCACATTTAAGACCTATGGAGAACCTTCTCTATCATTAGAAATTTGCTGTTTCTCTGTCACTGATATCCTAAATTCTGGCCACTCGTAAAACACTTTATTTGGTACAGTGCAAGAGCTGTTATATCTTCCTCATTTTGTAAAAGACGTTTCGAGTATGACGATAAATCATCCGGCTTGGTCGCTAAGATATATTTATTTTTTCGTTTCGGAGTTTCGTGTGTTTTTTTATTGCCCTTCTGGACGCCTCGAGAGTTGAAAGTTTTCATATTTGCAGTCGGTTGTAGAGATTTTACGCGAAAACAAAACTACGTGAGGAAACGGTTTCATGTTCAAATGAAAGTGGATTTATGTTATTATACTTTGGTAAAATTGATGTTGAAATTAAGCAATAAAAGAAATGTGAGGATTACTGCTTCAGGAGGACTGATATTTCTTAACATTTCGCCGTCTATCATAAACGGCTTCTTCATTTCCGGAGGTTAACATGTGCATGGTAACTTAACTACTAAACGTAAAAAGAAGTTAGTAAACTCCACATTCAAAAGTTTAAAAATGATTTGTTTTGCAATAATCAGAAAACAACGTTTTATGGTCGTTTATATAATGATAATGATGAATGAGAATGAAACAGCGCTGTTGATGAATTTCATTTAGTTCTACTGATAAAGGGAAGTAGTTAAAATTTAATTTAATTTAAAAGTTATTATTAATAACGAAAAATAAAGAGTTGCTAATTTTGAATATAATTATTTCTATGTAGATAATATACCAATTCCCGCTTTATTCAAACTCCTGTTTTGATCAGAAAATAGAATAAAATATTGAGATTCTCGGCTATTTTATAGAAATCCTGTTGCAGCCCTTATTTCAGGATTTGCAGACTGCAATTGGCAAACAAACCTGTATCTCTTCGTTTTATTCTATTCTATTTACAATTTCTTATACTCCGCTACTGTTTCCTACAACCATGGGAATTCCTAGGAGGTCCCTGACAGCTGCCACCTAATCTGCGAAGAAGCAACAATTCACTGCCGCCTAGTTTTCAAACATAATAAGATATTCAGTGTCTGGATGTTCGCGAGATTCACTTATTCTCGTTGTCTAGCATAGCACGCGTTAGGAGTCCAGGACTGCCAACGAATGGAAAGGATAATGTGCTCCAGTTATCAGTAGAATTGTTTCGCAAATTGACTACAAAAGGAGAATGGAGTGAATTAAAGGGAATTTAAAGGGAATAGAGTTTCAATTTGTGTCTAGGGCAGATAGGTTTGAAAAAGATCCAGCAATAGACCCAGGAATTCCATTCCGTTACATAGTGGATTTTGTTCATTTATATGATTTGCGAGTCGATGAGTGCGGACCAATTCTGTTGAACGTTAATGTTTCACATAATTTCCATTAATAGAACGCAAAAAGAACTACAGAAAACAAAATTAAACTTTCAAATAATATAAAGTGCGGTGGAATTTGCTAGTACATTTGGCAGTAATCTGGAAAAATATTTTTACTATGTAAGAAAACCCATCAATCCATTTAAAGGGGCATAAAAATACAAATTTATTTGACAGTCTAGCTCGAGATTCTGTAATATGTGAGCTGTTGTAAAAAAAGATAAACAAATTAAATGGATATAGATTGATCAAACAAAAACTCGGAGAAAAAGCAGATAAAAACATAACATCAAGAAGGTTAAATTAATTGTTTCAACTCTTACTTTGTGGAATTTATTTATAATAAATATAAAAAGATAAATTATACTTATTCGAATTTCTACAGTATTCCAAAGCTTTTTAAAATTATATTTTCTCGACGCTAGATAGGCGAAACCTATTGTCGAGAAAATATAATATTAAAATGCTTTGTAATACTGTGGAAATTCAAATAAGTATAATTTATTTAATTCAATAGAAAAAAAAAGAATAATTTAAACAACAGAAATAACAACGTTAAAGAAAGTTAGACCTACTAGAACTAGAACGAGAAAAAATACCTGCAAGGCATTGGTATTTTAATTAGAGGCATTTAACGCTAATCGGAAAAATTACGACATATTTAAAAATTAAACTTTTTTACTACAGTAAGCGTTAAAAGTATCTTCAGTTTTCGCATCCGCGGCAGCAGGAAAGTTTGATTTTATTATATTCCCGCATTTTATTTTCAGAAAAGTTTCTACGTTCATTATTAATTTCAATATCGAATTTTATCTTGAAAAATATGATAAACATGAGAATACTAAACAACATAATAAAATTGTAGATCCGAAGTTGCTAAAAGGTTTAATTTTATATAACAATATAATAATGCAAGATCAAAGCTTTTTCATTACTTTATTGAAAACTTTAAGTATCGGAAAATGTGTATATCGTTAATAAGGAAAGTTTTCAGAAAGGAGTTTCATAATTTTATGGAGTTTAATGGTTCAATAAATCTCTTTGGACTCGACTTTAACGAAGTTTTAATTGTATGTAATATGAATTTAATCTCGAATTATAAGAAGAAATGGTATTCTAAAGCTATTGTATAGTTTTATGTGAAATTATAAAATAAATGAAAAAAAATAGTGGTTTTCAATTAATAGTATTTTCTAATTTTTTTATATATTACACTCTACCATTACACCATTACTGTGTAGATAAATACTATTTCAAACTTCTGGTGATATTTATCTAATACCATAAAACTCTTATTTATTTTTCATTACTGATTTTCGATTCCATATATCCAAACAAAGAAACTCCCGTTTCTAGAAACTAAAATCTTAAAGCCCCTTAGGTCACTAACAGGAGCAAATATCCTGTTTATCCAATTATTGGAGAGCGCCATATTGCTCCAAATCTGTAACGAATAGCACCATTATCGCGAGCCAAGAGCGTTTTCGTCAAAACTTTCACAGAGATTACGACGACCAGTTTTCAACCCTCATATACAAGATGTCCCCAACGAATCATAGACAATAGTTCGTTCATAGAAATAATTCCATAAGTTAGATGTCGCTCTAATTTACATAGTGGTAATAAGGAATCTAAAACGAGCTTACTTAATAAACCGTTCAATGAATATAGTATTCGTCTAGTTATTGGAGTTTAACCTTAGGTTATCAGGGCGCGATAACTGACAGAAAATTTTTAGAAATTATAACACGTATACCATAGAAGCTTGCATGTTGTATCCTGTTCCTATTATGTACGTGACTTGCGCTCACTAAATGCCATGTTAATTCTCGCAACATTCACTGACAGAACTCCGAAACTAGAAACAGGTAGACATTTAGAGATGTCACTAACAAAATAAAAGAATCTAGGATCCAAAAATAGAAAAATGCAAAACTCAGTTAAATGACTGTCTGAAATGATTCAATAATTTTAGGCAGTGTTACGATACATCAAACGTTCCAGTCCCCAATGTATTCAGATAAATAAGCTGGAATCCGTACATGTTCCTTTCGTATATCTTAAAAGAAGTACTTATCTACTGACCATCTGAATAATAATGTAACAATTCCGCATTACTATATGAAAATGACATTGGAGAAAAAAATTAGAAGAAATACTCTAAAAAAGTGAAAAAAGATGGATTTCAAATTCCATCAAATTAACTCCTGCCACATAAACCGGAAATGTCAAATCATAATAAAGTATTATACAAATAGATAGTATAACCGATAGCTTAGAGGGTCTACCTACTTCAACAAAGTCAAAATCAAGAAATTAATATCGATTTAGAAGCATTCCAAATGTAAACAATGAAAATGTGTGATATGCAATATGATTTGTGACAGAGGATGGATTGGTTATAAGTAATTCGCTCATATTTTGTTGTTGAGATACATCTATAAGTACTGTCGATTTCAAATGTGTAGTAAATCATAAAGAGATCTGAAATGTTTAATTTAAACAGAAATTAGGAAAATGGGTAAAAGATTTAACATTAACCAATAATTATTATTATTCAGAAAATAATTCTTAGATAAAATACAATAGAAACTAAAAACAATAAGAAATTCACTACTTTAACAATGATAATTTCTCTTTCAGTTTAATATTCGTCATATCTGTATTAATAAATATGTTATTTAATGATACAACATAACTTTCTCCTATTTGTTAACAATACAAAATCAATTATCCACTGTTCAATACAGGTGTTAAACGTACAAGCTTCTTTGATTTAGTTAGAACTTAGCAAACCATCCTAAAATATTTGTTCCAACCTGTATAAGTACATGAACTAAAAGTAGACTTTAAAGTCCAGTAGAGATATGACTCTGGTTATAAGCGATACGTAACTGCCACAAAATAACTTGGGGCAGTCGAGAAGGTTATATCTCCTGTTTCTGAAATAGAAAGGACAGATAAAACTACTTAAATGTAATGAAAAGTTTTATTTGAAAAACTAGGGTGTTTGATAGAAGTAGCAAAGGGAATTGGTTTTTATTTTTTTGTTTTTAGTGATTTTGATTTGAAAGAGTATGAGTATGTTTTTATTTCTGATAGGTCAAAAAGCAATTAATTTATTATAAACAGAGATTCAAAAAATCACTATCCCTAAATGATACTATCTACTATGAAGTAGATTAATAAACCTTTATCATTATGGTATGAATAAATATTAAACAGAACCTCTATGGTTGCTTAGGGAGTCATAAGGAAGTATAGAGGTGTCGAAGAGGAGTTGAGCGACTGGGAGTAAGGAGAAGGAAAGTTTGGCATGAGCTTGAAAGGGTTAATTGCTAGGCATTAGCTGTCTTGCTCATTTACTACTACTACTACTACTACTACTACTACATCTTATCATATTTAATGTCTTTCGGAAATGTATGATGGTATTATTAGAGATCAATTTACATATGTTTGAACCTTTCAAAATTTTACCAAAGTGGCCATAAGTATATGACTAAAGAAAAAGTTCGAAATTTTGACAAGCCAAATAAATTCACTTTTAAAGATATTTCTTCATCAATATCTTGTTAATTTGTACTAAAGGAATATACCTATTTTATATATATATATATATATATATATATATGTATATATATCTTTGATAAAAATTATCCGCAACTCCTATCTTTGTTAATAAAGCTCTGTTAAATGTACGCTAATTCCAAAAAGTTCAAAATGATTAGGTAAAAAGTAGGGACACACTAATATCTTCAAAATATTTTTACACTAAAAGCAATATTTAACCAAGCAGGTTTAGAAATTATCTAAAAGGACATGGGCTAAATTTTAAGGAGCGGGCAGCGATGTGTCCTCTCTCAACCGAACTAGAGGTATGAGCACGACTGCCGGTACGTTATTTGGAATTGACTGGACCGATGTTCCCACCTCGGTATATTCCTACTTTAAGATATTAGTAATACATTCTCTTTATTTCATAACGCGTTCTTTATCAGTCACATGGATTTGTGTATGATCTTAAATAATTAGGTCAAATCTGTAGTATATCATATTAACTGTAGATATGCACCAAAGCAGATATGTACAGATCTATATTTAGCGATATAGTGTGTGTTACAAATTTCTTAGATTCGTCTAAGAAATTTAAAATTTTAACAAAATCGAAACTTTAAAATAAACTATTTTTTTTCCTAAACATGTAACCTTTCAACAACGATTTGTACTTGGAAAAGTTTGGCCAGTATTTTATGGTTCAATTCAGCTGAAATTTTGCAATAAAGTGAAACAGCATGGAAGCAGATCGCTTGTTATTACGGCTCCCATCTATCTTTTCTCGACAAACTTTGTGACAAAAGGGGTCTGTTTCATTTCTAGATAGATAATGTGCAATTGTCGCAGTCTTATCGTCTCAAAAACAGAGACAAGCGAACATATTGAATGTCTGTATTAGAAGAAATGTTCAAATTGAAATTTAAGTTATCGAAATTAAACAGCACAGCTATAGGCGAATTTAATAGGTAGGGATACTTTTCCGTAATATTAGAATGTTTTCTGAGCATTTTCGATAAAAGTATTTATATTACACTTATTACAGTATACTTATATTTATAAATGGCCTTAAATAAGAGGCTGAAATTAGTCATTAATTTTTATAAATATATTTTTGTGCCATCTATTTCGAGTTTTCTTCTCATTTGTATTTTATCATATTAGAGCAGTGAATGCCCTTGTACTCATAAAAGTATTTTTGATAATACTAACTAATCAGTAATCATAATTCAAGCAAATTAATTTCCTTTGTTAATCAAAAAGGCAATAAATTCTTGGTGGACAAAATCTCTATCATATGTACAGATTTTAAATTCAATAAGATATTTTAGAAAAACGGCGCAAACATTTAACAAATTTCTCATTTCTTTAAAAGGATTATTATAACATTTTCATCTTTCAATAAACAAATGTACTTTCAGTTTTGCAATTCGGTTAAATTTGACTCAATTTGTTCGAAGATAAAGACATTAATTGTTCAATGTGAAAAGGGCTTATTCAAAGCGAGAACTAAGGATTTAAAGATAATATCTTTAAGTCCTTTTGTTTTTGTAACAATGTTTTTATTTTACTCTGTAAGGCTGTTATAAATGACTCCGATAAGAAGAGTAAATTAGAGCCCATGTTTGCTTAGACGCCTACAAAATTAATTAGAATAATTTAAATGTTTGGCAAATTAGAGTAATTTTCTTAATTAACTGCGATTATTTAAAATGTAAAAAATGTTAAATGAGGCATAACGAGGCACAATAATGAGAAAAATGGTAGATTATGCCCACAATGAGAATGTTGAACAAAAGAAATTTGATAAAACCCCATTGTTTAGAAAATACTATAAAATCGAACTAAGTTTATTAATAATGTCATATTTCTAAAATTATGTTATAGTTACTCGCGCTGATGCCTTAAGCTAAGCTTTTATTTAAATTTAATGACCTATTTAGATACACAAACAAAGGAAGAAATACAGTATAAACTAAATTTTAAAGACGTTAGAGCGGTAGTTAGGATCAAAAAGGTTTTGAATTTGTTTTCCAAAATAATTTTAAATAATTTTATATTATTAATCATTGATCTACAGGGTGCCGGGGAAAATAACGCACATATTTATGGATGCGATATAAAAACGTATGTAGAATTAAAATGTTTATTTTTTTTAAGTCAGCTGTTTTGAAAGAAATAAATATTAGTATTTAAGATCTCTCCAAACATTATTTACCGAAAAAAACTAAAGCCGACCACACCGATAACTCAGTCAAGTATAAATATTGGTTTTTTAAACGTTCTAAAAATAAGCTTTTATTTTAGTAACCAAGATATTTATAATGGTCGATTACAGGGGATGTAGAAGAGTAAAAAATGTTTTTCGGCAATTGTTACAGGATCCGAACGATTTCTACCACTACTTTTCTTAGGTAATACACTACAAGTTTTCAACAACCTTTGGGACACTGACACAAAATATCGGGGATTACATTAATTAACATGTTGTGATATTTTTGATTTGAATAAAATGCCATTTCCATTGAATTATTGAAACTACTTTAGCAAACGATAAACTTAAAACGATTAAACGATCTGATCCTTCTGCAGACTTACACAATTTTATGATTCATCGGATAGATATTCCTTGGTTACATATTTTTATGTTTAAAATGAACTTTTCTGTAAACTAATGTTAGAAAAAAATTTTATCAGACTATTTTGTTGCAAATGACATGCCTTATATACCATTTAAAAATTTGCATTATTTTCGCGTGCACCTGTCTAGTATGTATTCAGAAAATGAGTTGGATTATAAAATGTCATTAATTGATTGATATATGAAATAGGTTATGAAATTAGAAGAAAAAAGTATAAAAATTTGATGTTATTTATTATGGATTTCATTTCAAATTTATGATAAAGAAATGAAGTAAGATGTGTAAATAATGCAAATAAATAGTTAAATATATATTTTTTAGTAAATATATATTTTTGCTATTTGAAATTATTTAAATTCAATAGCTTTAAAGCGACAAAGGCGTAAATTTTACATAAAATTATTTCGTGAAAATGAAAATTAATAAGTACAGAAAAAATATGTATTTTTGGAACATAGAACAAGTCAGTGATAAAGTATAGTATCAATACATTAGTCAGCAAAAAATTGAAAATCTAATAATTCTGATAACCTTCAAAACATACTGCTCAAAATTCTTCTATTTTGTAAAAAAACCATCAACCTTTAAAAAATAAAATAAATTTTTTTGTGATTATCATCAAGAATCCATACAGCACCGGTAAGTCATTTTCGACTTTTTCGGTACTAACTAAAATAGTTATTTCAAGGTATTAAGTCTCCATTTTCTGTTAGTAAACTTTACATAAACTACTTCAATCTTAGCTAATAATTAGAGAAATAAGTCTCAGGTTCGAGATAATATATAAATGATAGGTAGATAAACTATGGAATGTGAGAATAGGAAAAAATAGTCCGAGGCCGACAAAAAGTAAACTACAATTAATTTAATTTGGTACTTGGTAGTTATAACAAGTATTTTGGGTTTTATCCTTTTTTAATTAGTTGGATTAGTTAAGAAAGTTGTGTTCCAAAAGAATTTAAAATATTTTAATAAACTCTGGCTTTTGTAGACGAAAGCACTAATTGGTCCTGCAAGTCAATGCGAACTATCACCTCCTTTAATGATCTAGGATCTAGGGGGATACAAACCTTTATAGATTCTCAATCCATGTATATCAAACCCGCTCTCAGTTAAAAGGGGGAGTATTTTATAATTGGTGACGACACATTTTGAAGTGATACTTTAGTAGGAGATATCTTGAGCTGCTGCGAATAAACTCTAACGACCCGGTAGGTTATTGCCTATAGGTTGTTGTAGGGGTCTTCCCTTAATTTTTTCCCTTTTTAGAAAATCTTTTGTGTTGAAACCTCATATTGGATAACTATACCTATAATATCATGACTGCTCCTCATTAGATCCTATGGTTTCATGCTAGTTCTATATTAGTATTTTTTATCGGTGCCGTAATTTTAACACTGTAATCAGTTTCTTGTCCATATTTCTATCTTTTGTAATGATTGCAATAATTACCAGAAACTACTTATGGGTGTATAGAAGTTTATATCTTAATCCTATTTAGCTCTCATTGCGTCATATTCTGCCATATAAATAGTTCTTGTGTAGTTAAAAGAGTAGTAGGAAAGCTCCTTAATTTTAATTTTTAAAATAACCATTAAATTAATATTTTCCTAACCATCAGCATATATTTGGTTTTTATTCAATGTTACAATATACAATATTTATTCAAGTTTAGCTTTGAGATTTTCTATGTACACGACTTAGATCATTAAATAATTCATATTTTTGAATGGTATGTAGAACGTGTCATTTGCAAGAAAATATTATAATATCATTATAAACATTTACTCGAAAATTTTTGCAAGACAACACCTCACACTTTTAATAAAACTATGTGTCATGTAACCAAGGAATATCTACCTGATGAATCATAAAATTGTGTTAGTTTGCAGGAGATTCAGATCGGTTAATCATTTTAAACTTATCGTTTGGTGAAGTAGTTTCAATAATTCAGTGAAAACTGGCATTTTATTATAATAAAAAACATCACTAGTGTGAGTCAATTTCTTAGTAACAGTTTGCCCTTTTTTTCTTAGTTTCGCTTATTATTAATAGTATTCTTCTTGTATTTTATTTCATTTTTCGTCGTTTTTTATTGTTTTTATATTAGTTGCATTTTTTGTATTAATATCCTTTTCTTAATCTAAATAGCCAGTTTTTTGTGCTATCCTTTAAGCTATTTTTAAAATTTGTTCTTCCAAGCTTTCCTTTTGGCGATCTATCTCCAATTGCTATCTTAGTTTATATATTTTTTTCATCTACATTTTATTCTCTTACTTTATGTTGTTCATTTTCGTTTTCTTGGTTTTTGTATAGTCCATCGTTATTTATTACTTTATTGTAACTCATTGAGCTTTTCTTTTTTTCTTGGCGTCTTTAAGTTTGGGTAGAAGGTCTCTTCTCTTCTCTAAATGTTTGCGTTTTTATCAATGCAAATTTCCGTACCTTAAAATATTTCGTTCTATTTTTGTTTCGTTTATGTCTTTGTCATTTTCCATATTAACTCCTAGTTTCTGGATAATCATTTATATATTTTTTTCGGTTTCTATAGCAGAAATTCGTCAGTAATTCTTTTCATTTTGTAATCTCTTTTTCCAGTTTTCCGATTTTATCTTCCTGTTCCGTTACTTTTTCTTTCAATTTCATCCATTATTTTATTTTTATACATTTACAAAAAGCTTATCGTTTATTTTTTCATATTTCCATTTATCTCTTGAATTTTTTTTCGGATGGGATTTCACATTGTGTATCAAATATTTTTTATACCATAGCATAGAACTTGAAAAGTTAGGATGGGCACATGTAAACCGTTTTTATTGATTTTCAACGGTTTGGCTGTATATTACGAAATAATTTTAAAATATGACGCTTAACTCTATCTATAACTCTTATTGAAAACATTATTTCCTCTTTCTCAAGATATCAAACTTCGGAGTATAAGATGATTACTCAGTATGTATGTTCATAATTTATATTCCACTACGCCACTCGAATTATTCGAAATTTCTTTATGCATACAGTATACATTTTAATTTCTACCAATATTTTTATTTAATAATATTTGTAAATATTGTATTAGTAACCTATATATTTTTTATGTAATATTGAAAAAAAATAAAACATTCAATGAAAAGTATTGCAATGCTGTGTACCTGTCTACAGATAGGATACATCTTTGTATATATTTTATATATAAATTTTAGATGTACGTTTAGTACAAATGGCAAACATTTATAAAATATTTGATTTTGAAGAGTAACAAAAGGTTACGTGTTTGGTGCGTACACACTATGTAATGAAAGAAAGGCTGAATAAGTTGTATTTTAAAGTGTGTAAGATTCTTTATTTAAAGATATGTGTAAAAGAAATATATATATTTCTCAAAGTCAAAAGAGTGTCAAGCGCTTTCGGCAAAACAATGCCATCATCAGGACAAACTGAAAAAATAATTGATGATAGAAGATCATACATAAAGCAAACATGATACTTACAAAAGTGCAAAAAAGTAGAGAAGGTTGGTTATAAAACAAAAGTAGAGAACATCAACGCAGTAACAATACATCTTAAATTAACTTTTTAAAAACGACATTAATATAGTAGAAAACAGTAACATTTTTAAAAAATTTGGTTTTTAAAGGCCCAGGCCTGAAAGTTGTCCCAATAAAAGACAACAAGTGTTTTTTAAAAACATGTAAAATAAATAAAAAATTAAGATGTTTTACGTGAGAAAATTATGAACATGCGGTTTTTGACAAAGTTAGAAAAAGAGTAAGGTTATTTTTAAGTAAAGGGAAAGGTAAAAGGCCAGGACAATAAAAAGGAAGAATAGATCTGAGAGACGTTCAAATATGAAGGTGGATGTAGGAGAGAAGAATATGTTGACTAGTGGTTAATTTAAATAGGTTTTAAAAATAAAAGAAGTGATTACTTACCACACACTTACAAACTTTTGAATAATGGGTTAAATTTGTTAATATTTAGGTGAATTTGGGTGTTTAAACAGGAGGAGGAAGGTTTATTTAGTTCACGAAGGATTTCAAGATCTTCGAGAAGATCAAGTTTAAAGTTACAATTGAAGATGTTGTGTAAAATTTTAACGTTTTCAGGGGGGTTGAAATTGTGTTTGTTAAATTTTAAATGGTGTCCAAAGGTGGACTTATCAGGGTATCAGATGTGTTCTTTGATTCGAATGTCCAGTTTTCGAACAGTTTTTCCAATGTAAGTTGAATTACAATCTAAACAAGAAAGTTTGTAAATACCGCTTTTGTCAAGGATGGGAAGAGAATCTTTTGTGTGACTAAGTAACGATTTAATGGAAAGGTTGTTTTTGAAGGATATCTTGATATTGTCTAAATTTCGGAAGATTTTGGAAATGTCATGGGAAATTTTTCCTAGGTAAGGTAATGAGAAATATTTTAAATTAGTCGAAGGGACAGGACTTACATTATATGCTTGTTGTATGTTACGTTTTAGTTTTAATTTATGGAGGACTTTATCGATAATATTTGGCTGGAAACTGTTGTTAACAGCTAATTGTTTTAAGATATTAACTTCTTTGGAAAAATTGTCTGGGGATAAAGGAACATTGAGTAAGCGGTGAACATAGCAGTAAATAGCGGACATTTTATGTTGGAAAGAGTGATTGGAATGGAAATTGATAAGATGATCAGTTTGAGTAGGTTTCCTATATATGTCAAAAGAAAGTTGGTTATTCGAAAGGGTAATGGACAGATCAAGAAAATTAATCGAGGAATTCACTTCAATTTCAACTGTGAAGGAAATGTTAGGGTGGAGATTGTTCAAAAAAAGAAGAAAGTTATTAATATCTGAAGAGTTACCTTTGAAGATAACAAAAATGTCGTCAACATATCTATGCCAATTAAGAATAAATTGGTTATTAGTAGGAATAAGAATTTTTTCATTTTCAAGATGATCTAGGAAGAGATCAGCCATCAGGCAACTCAGAGGATTACCCATACTTAAGCCATGAGGTTGCTGGTAAAATTTATTATTAAAAAGGAAGAAATCTTGGTCCAGACAGATTTTTAAGAGTTCAAGGGTGAATGTTATTGTATCTGGATTGATATTGTTTTTTAATAAAAGATTTTTAACTATAGGGAGAGTTTCATTTTTTGGAACGTTAGTGTAAAGGTTACAAACGTCAAAGGAAATTAATTTTATATCATGGGGAAGAACTAAATTTTTAGTCTTGTTAATGAGGTCTAAAGAGTTAACGACCGTGAATTTTGGTTTGTAATTAAGTAGTTGGTTTAAACTTTTTTGCACTTTTGTAAGTATCATGTTTGCTTTATGTATGATCTTCTATCATCAATTATTTTTTCAGTTTGTCCTGATGATGGCATTGTTTTGCCGAAAGCGCTTGACACTCTTTTGACTTTGAGAAATATATATATTTCTTTTACACATATCTTTAAATAAAGAATCTTACACACTTTAAAATACAACTTATTCAGCCTTTCTTTCATTTATAAAATAACTTACCTTGTGAGATACATCTGATATTGAAAACGTATCGACAACAGAATCGAAACGTACTGCTTTTTTGGTTACAGTTTTTTTTCGTGGACACAATGAACACATTTTCCTGCTATTGTCACTAAGCGTTGGCATAGTTTTGTCATTGTTGTCACTTCTCACTATTATTTAAAAACCGAACAGAACTTCAAAAAAAATATTAATATAAATAAATAAAGTAACAAGAATATAGTTTTATAATTATTTACAAAGGATCTCGAATAATTATTATGAAAATATTTTAATTGTTAGAGGGAAAATAACTTCAGTTTACTTAAAATTCAGTTTATGATTATTTAAGTTAAAGGTGAGTTCAAATCGTAATTTTTTTTAATGTTTAATTTTTTATCACGAATATTGTTGTCTCTAACAAAAATAAAAAAAAATAACTCGAAAGAAATGCATACAAGAATTTAAAATTTTTTTAAATTTAAAAACTTAACATGCATTTTGATTCTAAAAATATCGACAAAATCTTTGATAATTATTAACAATACATAAACTTCACCAACCTATAACTAATCAAACACTTAAAAATTAATAATAAAATCTAAATTATAAAAAAAAACATAATGAAATGTACGAATATTTTAAATTTTAATAAATATAATTATCATAAAATGTCCAATCACAGAAAATTTTAAGTTATTTTCAAAATAGGTAAGTAAACATTTATTTCGTTTTAATTTCTACAGCAACCCCTTTCTTGTTTAACTTATTTTTTATTATTTGTCAATGTTTTTATCCCGATTCATTTCACGTTCCTATGTGGGAATTTGTTATGATACAAGTCTCATCCTTTCTTATTGGTTGTCAGACTTGTGTGGCAACCCACTTGCTTTTTTTTTTGTTTTCTACCCTGTTTTGGGTGTCCTTCTTATTCCACCTTCCTAAGCTTGTTTTATATTGTAGTGTTTAGGATCGGTTGTTTCTGAGTTGCATATGTGCACTAAAAGTGTTGATCCACTTTTTGTTCTTTTCTATTGAAGCATAAGTATTAACTATTAAAATATTAATTGTTTAATTTTTGATGTTAAGTTAACCACACATTTTTGTTAATTTTACTTAATTTTCACCGTTTACTTTTTAATATCACATGTCAACTTTATTTAACTTTAACTATTTATTTTACTGATTCTATGCGTCAACATTTTGTAATACTTTTATGGTTATTGTAGACCTGATGATGTCTTACTGTAGCCGAAATTAGTAGTCCCGCTTTTTATACATTTAATTATTATGTTCTAATGATTTGGAGTTTTTTGGTTAAACTCCTATACCACATTTGAGCCCAATGGAGAACCTTTTCTATCACATTTTTTTAAGACGATGTTGGCAAGAAGGTAAAAGTGGTAAAAATTTTTTGTGCATGTTATTTACATAAATCAACTTATCTATATATTATTTAAAATTGTGTTATTTTAAAATTTTCTCTACTTTTTCAAAATGTCCATTTAATTCATTTGTTTTTAAAATTTATTTTTAAATGGAGCTCACTCTAACAGGATAAATTAGCAACAAAAATTTATAGTTTTTGCTATTTAACGTCATATTTCTAGAAATGTTCTAGATATTTCATTCTGTTATTTTTGCTAAATATTTCTATTGTCTATTTTTTCATGTATAAAATACATTTTTATTCTACCAAGATTTGTTAATATTTTGTAATTCAAAATTTTGATACTTACAAATGCTCTTTAGCTGTTTTTATTATTTAATTACCTTAATTATTTTTTTTTATATATTTTCTTTGATTTGTCTTGCATTTCTTTCCTTCGCGTCAACGGTGACTAACCCTGTATATAGAACTCAAAAAATAATGTGAATATCCTATAATAATAAGATTTATAAATCAAAATTATTGTAAATACTCAAATTAAAATTAAAATTAAAAAATAAAAATTTCGCAATAACAAAAAATTTTATTTTCATGTCCAAGCACAATATGTATTTTATTATTTAGTAATAGGGTAAAATGGAAAATGTTCATTTTTTCAGACATATAATAAATGAGAGTGATTTTTTCATGAACAGCAAATCAAATGAATTAATAAAACATGCTTATCAAAAAAATATTGTTGTTGTTAATTTTTAAACATTTTCTACTTCTTTGCTTAAAGTTTTTTAAAGACAAGAAAACTCAGAACTGGATTAACGCATAAGCACACTAAACGCTGTCTTAGGAGCCTCGAATTTTAAATTAGGTCGCCGCATTTCTTTTTTTATTTATAGAAAAATGACTGAATTATAATTAAGGAATTGAATTGTTCACAATAAAAGGTGGGTGTATTTTATATAAATATTCATTAAAAGGGACTTATTATAATTGCTTAGGGCCTTTCAAGGGGTTCATCCGGCTCTGAGAAGACTATACAGTTTTATAAAAACTAAATTAAAATTATAGAGTAATCTAATACGATTTTCATTAGGAAAGTATTGTACAATAACGTCGATGAAACAGATGTAGTATATTAAGAATGAGATTTCAAATATTTTTATTTGCTGAAACATCTATTGCCATCTACTGAAATCTGCTTAAAATTGGGTAGATTGGCATTGTGTGTGGCTGTTCATTTAGAATGTTCACCAGGATAAGTAATGCTATTGAACGGTGGATGGCGCTGAAGGCAGAGAAAATCCATATAATTTTAGAATTATATTCAAATGAATAGGTTGGTATTTATTTTTAAATTAATTGTTTCAACCCTTATTTTGTGGAATTGATCCACAATAAATATAAAACCTAAATAATACTTATCTTGAATTTCCACAGTATTTCAAAGGTTTATTTAAATATCTTTCTCTAACCAGGTTTCTCTGAATCGCATTTTCAAAGAGTGACATAAGATTGACAGATTTCTTATAAGCGTACTTAACTTCACAGCATAAACATTTCAGCCAATCATTATCAAGCAATATATATTGTATAATTTTTTGTTATAATGTTCTTTTTTATAGGTATTTAACAAATTTTTTTAGGAAAAGAAGAATATTATTATATTTTCAAATTTTCTAGCAACAAATTATACTGTACATATTGCTTGATAGTGATTGGTTGAAATGTTTATGGTATGAAGTCAAAAGTACGCTTTTAAGAAATCTGACCATCTTACGTCACTCTTTGAAAATGCGATTTAGTTTTATAATTACTGTGGAAATTCAAGATAATTATAGTTAATCTTTTATATTTATTTATTTATTTTTAAATTTAAGAAACGAATTTGGATTGGATACCTTGGAAGATATTTGCTGGTTTTATTTTAATACTTTCGTTAAGTAGTGGGGGAACTATTACCAGAAAAGGCAAAACTTAAACTGTAAATTTGAATTCGGTCTGTTGGAAAATAAAAAAAAATTGAATGGGTCGTTAAGTAAAATCAGTAAGCTTAAAAAACTAACAAATTTACCAGATCAATAAATCGATCAAATATAGTTTTATCGTCAGAAGATAAAATCTTATTCACAAAGCATAATAAATATAAATAATGCTATAAATATTAATAGAAATATTGTTACTATAGTATGTACAGTGATATAGTTAAATTTGGCCGTATAAACATTCACTGTAAATATTACATGAGCCAAAGTTTTGGGCCAAGGCTGCGATCGGGTAATAAATAAACATTTTTATCATCAACATTAATAAACATTGGGGTCTCCTTGGTTGGGAAAATAAAATGAGATTTTGAGTCAAATTTGGGTTCTCGAACGATCGACTAGTTGATGGTGCCTACCCCTACGATTAAATGTATTACTTTTCTAAAGAAGTAAGTTGCTCTAATATTTTATAAGACTAGTTTTTATTCGTAGGTAAATAAATTGTTGTTGTTTCACGCAGCCTCTTTAATTTCCATTAACCAAGTTACTTAGTGGGTTAAAACCACCTTAAGATGAACTAAAATTTAATGTTCCTGAAATTTAAGGTTACATAAATCATTCAAGTTAATCTTGCATAAAAATCTACTTTAGTAGTAAAACTACTCCTTTTAATAATTCTTAAGTATCCATATTTCATATCTTAAATGAGACTGTACCACTGAATAATAAGCCCTTTTCGTTATGTCAAAGTTTAGAACATTAGATTACATAATATATGAGATTCAAATTTTAAATTTCAAGAAATTTGGTTTGATTTAATAGATTTTGTATATTTTGTGGAACAAGAGCAATATTATAAAAGGTAGGTACATTTAAATATTAGCAAATTGGTTTTAAATACATTACATGTTAATAGATTAGAATCATGCCATTATTTATATAAAATAATATAAATTTTTTTCATGTCACATTGTAATAGTCAGCAAAATTTGTAAATAATCTATTTAAATTAATACTTGGGAAGTCATTAATGTATATTAGAAAAGGTAGTGGCCTAAAGACTGATCTATGAGGTACATGGTCAACATGGTGACAGTCTCAAGTAATATTACTGACAACCACACTTTGACATATATTAGACAAATAAGCCCTCAACCAGACCAAAGACAGACTTCTGAAATCATATTTTTCCTGTTTATTCAACAATATCCGCCGATTAACATAGTCAAATGCCTTGGATAAATCACAGAATAGAGCTGAACCAACTTATTTTTCATTAGTTTCAGATACAGTTTTTCTAGATAAGCAAATATGTAATCCGATGTATCAGTGTCAGGACTAAAACTAAATTGTTTAAATTAAAGAAATGAATATTTATTTAGAAATTAAGACCATTTGACTTTTCATCAGTTTCTCAATAATTTTTGCTAATGTCAGAAATACATTTATAATTATAAATTAAAAAAAAAAATTCTTTAAAAGTAAAAAAAATATCACTTTTGGTGGCTTCCGAATTTTGCCATAAAAAGTATTCACTCATTTTAAACATGTTAAAATAATATTCAAATCATACTAGTACACCCTGTACTTTCTCCAAAACGGTTTCATATTTAACTTGCCATTAGTTATGTAGAAACAAAACTTCAGTTTAACTTCAACCAATTAACCATTCGCTATTATTCTCTACAAAAATTTGCCAATCAAAACTGTCCTAACTGAGCTCAGAATTAACCATTGAGACGTGATCACCCTCAAAGCGTCTTAGTCACTACCACATTTTCAAGAATTATGTGTCGCCCTAAACCCATAGAACAGCGAACACGCACTTCGCTAAAAAGGAGATTTTTAAACGGGCGCTTTTATTTTGTTTATCATATAAGTTATATTATAAATTATCACCCAAATTTTGAAATTTCAAGTTTAATAACTCTCCAGACAAAATGTACGTAGAATTAAGTTAGCTTAAGTTATTTTCTTTAAAGTTGTTAAAAAATAAATTATATTATTCAATGAAAGTGATGTGTTTCAGAATATAAGCATAAATAATTCTAATTAGGCTATACATAAAATAGTACAAGTATTTTTTAGGAATTCTTGAGTAAAAAGGGAAGTATATTAAATAAGCCCGCTCATAAAGCAGCAGTAGAGTGTAAAAAGTTAAAGATTTGGCAAATAAAAGTTTAGTGTAATGTCGATAGTTAACAAATCTCAATGTTTAAGATATTTCTCAATTACTTTGAAAAAAAAAATACCATCGTAGAGGAGTTATTGATAAGTCGTACTATGAGCCATTTTTTAAATGCCGAATACAAACTATTGTATGTCCAATGGAAAAAAAGTCAATAATGTGATTAGCTTATTTTAGATTATAAAATAATTTGTCAGTTGTTTCTAAATAATGAGTTTTCAAAAAGTGTCATACGTGAGCAGGAAAAAAATCTTTGTTCTTTTACCCAGAAGAAAAACCCGTAACTAATTCTATCTCCTGAAATACGAAAGCCGCATTGATACGAGGGCAACATGAATAGTTTCCGGAATCGGCAAGAGATGGTGCATGAAATATGAAGTGGATTTATTGTCCGGCAAGGCCAACCTTTTTTATGACAGCTATCAAATTTTCAGACGGCTGGTGTCAATAGTTGTTGTTTACTAGCATGTTTTGTGTAGCAAGTCAGGCGGTTTCGCAAAAATGGATAAAATCGAATTTCGTGCAGTGATAAAACACTTCTGGATGACTGGGAAAACGGCCACGGAAATTCGAAATATTTTGCTGGAGGTTAATGGCGCATCTACTCCATCATTTTCAGTTTCTGGGTCAGCGAGTTCAAATGTGGCCGCATCAGCACAAGTGACGAACCACGCTACCAATGATGAAGTGGTCGACAAAGTTCATGATGCCGTATTAGCCGATCGCCGATTAAAGTTGAAAGCGATAGCAGAGACCATAGGCATCTCAGAAAAATGCGTTAGCTATATCCTACACGAAATTTTGACCATGAAGAAGCTTTCGGCGCGATGGGTACACCGAAGCAAAAAACGAAATCGTGTGACCGTTTCGGAGGAGTGTCTGGCCAGGCTTCAAAGCAATCCAACGGATTTCTTCATGCGGTTCGTAATCGTGGATGAAACTTTTATCCACCAGTACATACCAAAGACCAAGGTACAGTCGAAACAGTGGACTTTTCCGGGCGAATTGGCTTCGAAGAAGGCAAAGACCGTTCCATCGGCCGGAAAGATCATAGCGACCACTTTTTGGGATTCCCAAGGTGTGAGTCTCATCGACTATCTGGAGAAGGGAAAGACGATCATGGGGCAATACTATAGCGTTTTATTGACCCGATTCGATGCAGTATTAAAGGAGAAACGACCTCGTTTGCAGCGGAAAAAAGTGCTCTTCCACAACGACAATGCACCGGCTCATTCATCTCGCATCGTCGCGTCCTAATTGAATGAATTGCGCTACGAATTAGTCTCTCATTTTCCATATTCACCGGACCTAGACCCCAGCAACTTTTTTCTATTTCCAAACCTGAAGAAATCGCTGGCTGGAAAGAGATTTGCCTCAAATGAGGAGGTCATCACCGTTACAGATGCCTATTTTGCGGATCTCGAGACATCCTACTTTTCCGAGGGCTTGAAGAGATTGGAGCACCATTTGAAAAAGTGTAAATCTTCGACGAGACTACATCGAAAAATAAAAATAAAAAACCACACCAATACCGTGTTTTTCTTGGCGATTCCGGACTCTATTCAAGTTGCCCTCGTATTAACACCGCAATATTTGTAAAAGGAAAATCTGTAGCTACCGGCGTTCTCATTAAGACACCAGCTTGTGCACTGGGCCGTAATTCGGGAGAGTGTGTTGGTAAACGCAATGTATACGTACATAATAATCAACGTCGACATCAGACACTCAAAGACTTTTTTCATCATTAAAATCCAGTGCGCTCTGCCAACTGGAAATCTTAATAACGCGACATCTGGAAAAACGGAAAATTTTAATAGGTATTAATGAAGAAAATGTTTTAAAATTTTAGTACTGTTAAATTAATAGGAAAAGCACATCAAATCAGAACCGTTATCAAAATTGATCCATTTTTTCCGCCTAATAAAGTCTGAGTTTGTATTGTATAGGGTGTCTCATAATGAATTAAACATAGTGCTGTAGTATAATCTTGATGTCAAATAAAGATAAGGATTTGCCAAATGTGATTTATAATCATTAATTATAAAAGGCCTTTCATTGGGAAAGGGACGAGCTTTACCTATGGTTGGAGGTTTTAAATAACCCTTATTAAATAAGT
Source organism: Hermaeophaga mercurialis (assembly GCA_951812935.1). Taxonomy (NCBI): domain Eukaryota; kingdom Metazoa; phylum Arthropoda; class Insecta; order Coleoptera; family Chrysomelidae; genus Hermaeophaga; species Hermaeophaga mercurialis. The sequence goes on along the minus strand of OX638362.1, from coordinate 28,323,811 downwards.
CTTTTGCCCTTTGTAACCGAAATATAAGTTGTGTGTTTTACAAATTCTACATATTTCTTACGTGATTGATAACTTGACAATAATCCTGCACTATTTAAAATATATGTAAACTCAAAACAACTCCCCCTATATAAAAATTTTTAATTTTGCATATAAAATTTGAACTACTAACATTTTAAATCGTAGAATAAATATTTAATTGGGTTGTAAAATCAAAGATTTTTTTATTAGTTTCGTTTGATTAAAATGGAATTTACTCGACTTGGTTAACTAAGTAAGAGATAAATACTTCGTGTTGATTTGTACTTTTATGAATGCAAACTACTAGAAAAAGTTATAAATCATTATATTTATTTTTGAGATTCTCTATAACGATATTTAGAAATTACTGGCTTGCTAGACAAATAGGTGATAAAAGTGAAAATTGAACTACTGCTTTATCTAATTGGATTAATTTAATTAATACTACTTTTAAATCTGGTATTTGTTTCTGTATACGGGTTACTTGAAACTACAGTTTTAATATTCGACCCTTTCCCAATCATATTTAATTTTATTTGTTAACTATTAACCTTTCACCAATGTCATCTTTAGTAAATCGTTATATTTTGACGTCAGTTCTGTTCCATGTATAATTCACAATATACCCTATGTAGAATAAAATAATTAATTAGCAATCGCAATACGTAATTCTATAAGTTAATCACTACAAAAATACAAAAATAAAAAGTTTTAGTCCAGGGACTGATATGATGAAGGCCCATTCAACACGAAGATAAGGAACACTTCATGTGTATGGATTTAACAAATTTTATTTGCAGGAGAGCTTCACAAATACTTAAAACAAATTAAGTGTACAAATTAACGTGAATACAAGCGACTCTAATTGACTTACGTCTAACTTGACACTTCTCTACTACTGCTTACTGTAAATTTCCCCATATTTATATGCTTTTCTTGGCTTCTTTAACTTTTTAGAAATTTCTTACAGTTTACAGCAATATTTCAGACACTTCTTCTTCTTCTTCTTCTTCTTCTTCTTCTTCTTCTTTATTTTTATTTGGGCTTAACTCTTACAAATTACAATACAAGTATTGTCTTTTTTTTGTCCAGTTTAATGGGTTCGACATAAACCCAAATTTGTGGTGGTGCCACTCGTTTCGTTTATCTTGTTCAGTGAATTGAATTAGTCTTTTATAACAATATTACTTTCCGTTCAAATTTTCACCAAGGCACTAACTCTCTAAATTAAGAGAATGAACTACAGTTTGTGTACAATTAGGTTCAACATTTACACTACCAAATAAAATATTATGCAGTTTTCAGAAGGAAAGTAACTCAAAGTTTTATATTTATTATGAGGTTTACAAACAAAGTATATTTATTAGTTTCGGGTTAAACCCATCATAAGGCCAATTCGATTAGATAAAATTAAGCAATGTCTTATGTAAGTTTGATGATGGTTTTAACGCGAATCCGGTGGCCCCTGTTGGTAATCTTCGTTAATAATAAATAAAAAATGTTTATTACGGTAACACTTTTAGTTACTTTCTTTATCGTTTTCACGGGTAAGGGAAAAATTACGGGGTTTACGTTTTACATCAGTCGAGAAACGGCTGATGCCTTTAAAAATGAAATAAACTACGACCAGAAGATTGAAGAAAATGTTTTCAAGAATAGTTTTCGCTGATGCAAAAATGAATTCACTATGGAGAAAAATAATAAATAAATATTTTTTATAAATAAGCTGTCTTTTACTTTACGAGTACTAGGCTCAGCGGTACAGCCCTCGGGATTCATGATCAGTATATCAGTAAATGGGTTTAGGATTTTGTTTTAACCATGGTTTTAAAGTGACGGTCACTTAGGTAAGACTGAAGGAGGTCTTTTTAAAGGGGGGTGGATACCATGTGATTAACTATGCTACGGAATATTCAAAGACAATTTTTTTATTGCTTAAAAAATTCTGCGGCGTTATTGAATTCTAGAATTTAAGTGTCTGAAACCAGATTAATTTTCTGGTATTAGACTTAGCCATTGACTGATTTTTTAAAGAAAAAACAAACCATAGAGATTATGTATTCTTTTTTTTTTCTATCATTATTAATTGGGATAAAAACATAGAAACTGTATTCAACAAAGAGATTCTCTTTTACTTCATTGCTTTATTACTAGGGTTATGGGTATAAGTTTTCGAATGGGAGAGCGACTGAATCTGCGAATTAAAAGTTGCTTTCACTGGTCGCCAAATACAGTTATTAAATCAACTGGGATTTGAAACTTTTTCGTAAAATGTTTAATTTAGTGTTTTGTTTAAAATGTGGTAATCTCTCAAAATAAACTTGAATAGAAACTAAGAGATATTTATCTGAATTAATGAAAACTAAGAACTTTTGTTTAAGCTTTCTTCTGTGAAATTATTCAGTAAAATAATAAGACCAAAAGACATAAAAATAAAACATTTACCAATTTAGTTTTGAAGAATAAATACCATGACAATGTTGCACCAGAAAACAGATATTAGTAAATTAGTAATCTCAGGTATTGTTTATTTTGTAATCTCATAAAATATTAATTCTGAAAAAATTCCAACCATATTTTTACAAAAAAATGTCATACCATTTATACCTGTGTAAAGGAGTAAATGGGGTATAGTTAAGATAACTTTCTTACCAATATCAATTTAATGCAATAATAGAAAATTGAATTGAGAATCTAAAGGAATACTTAAAAAAATAAATAATTATAAATTATATTAACTAATCGAACTCGGTACTTAGATTATTTTGTAACTAAAAGGTTGTGGGTTCATATCCACTAACAGTTCCTATATAAATTATTCCATGTTATATTATTTATGAAGTGGGCCTGGAAAACATGCATTAATTACATGAATTGATATTAATGATAAATGTAACATGAGTCGTTTTTTGTTCTAATTTACAAATAAGTCCTTGAAACTGCATAATATCATTTTTATAGATTGGATTACAATTATAAGTTTTTTAACTATATTTTTTTAAAAAGTACGGCTCACTAAATAGTATCTTCTATTTTTATGGAAATACTTTTTTGATTTTTCATAATTTTTCTTTGAATCGTGAATTTCATTTGACTATTTCACTGACCTATTATTTTAGTTATCATCACGTTTTACTGCTAACGTGATTCAAGTATTTCTCATGAAAGGTGTAAGAGTGTAAAGTAAAACCTATCGATTTTTTTAATAATTAATGGAACGCCCATCTTCTACAAGTTCAGTAGTTTGTTCTACATCTAGGCTATACGAGGGCTGCTGTTTTAATTTCGGAATATGGCACCACGGTAGTTATTTGATGTTTGACCCATGAGCATTTGTAAAATTTTATATTTGTTGTGGTAAGTGACAGAAGTTAAATATAGTGACCGATTCGAGTATAATTTAATTTTAAAGTAACGAATCAACAAAAACTATGGATTTAAATCACGAGGACTTTCGATTAAAGAAAAGTGAAAAAGGATGTTTGGATTTCGTGAAGGTCTACTAACAACCTCAAAAACGGCAGAGTACATTAAAGCTGTAAGAGAAATGATAATGTTATCAAGTACATATAGGGAAATTCAAATTAATCAAATTCTGCATGATCACTTAAGTGTAAGAAAAATATGTTTTCGATGGATACTGGATAAATTAACAAAAGATGAAAAACAGATTCGAGTCGAAAAGTATAAAGAAACATTTAAACAATTTAACTCAGGTTCATCAAATTTGGTCTACACATCGTTATAAGTTATATAAAAATTTAGTATATTCTCATTAATTGAAAACAAAACAACAATCCTTTATTTGGGGTTTCGAAATGAAGCAAAGCCAACAAAACTTACTCGAAGTCAGAGCGTTTCGAAGCAAATCGTTGGTTGTTTTATGTCGAGAACGAAGCATGCAGCTACTATTCCTTTAGAAAACCACAAAATGGTAAATGCTGAATGGTACATAACTATTTGTTTACCAGAAGTTTTGTTTGAAATGAGGAAAATCAATTGAAGACGTCGTGTAATTCTGCAGCATGACAATGCAAGCTCCTATATAGCGAAACGAACAATTGATTATTTATCTACATAAAAGATGGAATTAATGAACCATACAACTTTGATCTAAGTCCAAACGACTTTCATACATCTCCAAAAAAAAAAATCAATTGCATCGTCAACGTTTTACAAGCCCAGATGTAGTTGAGGAGCTTATAAAAATTTCGCGATAAGAGTGCCATCTTTAGATTGGAAAAAAATGTTATTACAGCTAGTTCTTTTTGCATGAAAATGTGCATAGATTGTCAAGATAAATATTTTGCAAAGCAACAAAGTCATTTTAAATGTTTTTGTTTGCGTCTGTTCTGAAAATAAAGCAGCAACCTTCGTATCACCTCCAATTAATTTAATTCAATCTAATTATTCAAAACTCCATATTTATACGTAAAGTAACCAGGAGGTGAAACTATAAGTTTATATATATATATATTTTACTTTTTTTTATTAATATTAATTAATCTTCATTCGTAGTTAAAATATAGCCGTTTATCATAAAGCTAGTTGTTCAAGTCCATAAAGCCAAGACTCTGAAGATAATAGCGTGACAACAACACAATAGAGCTGATTTTATAAAGGACTATCCTTCTTGCATTTTGTTTTAGGTGGCTAATCCGGCACTCTGACTGGCGGAAGATGTTGGAGCTTATCACATAATGCACGACTCAAATCAATCAAAGTGCAACCAACTAGACGATGCCACGTTTTTCATGAGAATAAATTATATACGTCGTATGCTATGCGCTGTACATTAAACCCTTTGTTCTAAAGAAGTTGTGTCTTTAACATTTAAAATTCAGGTCATTTATATGTTTATATGTGCTTACCCATTTGTTACTCTCAATACTAATTCGTTTGATCCAGTAGGATCAGGGAGTCCAGACACTCCAGAAACCTTAGTAGATATTAGGGCAAAATGGAAAATATATTTTACTATGTAATTAATTGTTGGTGGCTGATACATTGTCATGTGCGGCTATAACACTTTGTTTTAGATTTACAAAAGATAGGATATTTTCTCGTAAATAAAAGTTGAAAATTATCCTTGTGTTTATTAACGATTAAACTATATATATGTATACAATATAGTTCCATATCTTTAAGAGATAATAGCTTAACCTTAGAAAAGAATATGACAGGTCGTTAATGTAAATTGAGAAAATTAATGGCCTCAAAATAGAACCGTGAAGAACTCCAAATGAAATATTTTCATAGTTAATTTTAAAATTTACCTATTAATTTACTATTCTGTAAAGAAGTTTTATTAAACTAACTAAAAATCTTGCAGACTAATTAAGACTAAATTTAAAGCCTTTGAATAGTAAAGCAGAGGGAGAGACATAATTACAAATATCCTTTTTTCGAATCTACGTTAACTAAATAAAATTATTCTAGTATTGTAAATATACAATTAACGACATACTAAGAATAGTTTCTAATAGGGTATAATTTTCAAATTTTAATTATTTATCAACATCATTATAATGAAGTTGGTAGAATTCTTCAGTTTGGTTACGTTTATCAAGTAAACAAAATTACATATAATTATTTTAGTTTATATTGGTTATAGCAACATGTGTTTTATTCGAACCGATTTTTTTAAACACTTAAATTCATTTCTCACATAAATAAACTCGATTGATGTATTTATTTTTACTTTACTGTTCAATAATGTATATAACTAGGTACTTATTACATCACCTCTATATTCACCATTTACATAGATAAACAGATATTAATATATACATAGTTATATGCTATAATGAAATCACTCATTCGTAACCAATAAAAAAAAAGAAGTTTTTGTACATCGCTTTCACTGCTATTTTACCCACAAAAAATTGAATTCATAAATTGTCGAGAGAGAGAAGAAAATAGCTTAATTTTCCCTATTGAACGCACCATTTATAGGTATAAAAGATTCAACAGAAGTCAGATTAACATGAAAATATAAAAAAAACTAACGGCGAAATTGACTTTTTATCAATCATCATTTACCAATTTTGGATAATTGTTTTATTTCCGGAGTAAAATGAGTTCGATTGTTTCAAATGTTTAGTATATTTGAGTTTGAACAGACCATCGCCTGTAGACAAAACCATTCCAGTGGGATTCTGCAATCTTTGTAGTTTAGCGAAAATAATTGGATTAACTCGACCAAAAATAGAAATTTTTAAATCAGCTGAAATAAACAATTCCATGAAATTATCAGACTTTTCGATACATATTCCAACGGTTTTTTTTCGAGGTTTTTTATAGCAAACTTTCTAATTATTTCAAAAATTTATATATGTCTATATTTATTTATACTAGATCAATACAAAAGGATCTGGATAATACTATTATTTTGTAGAGAAAGCGAAAATCAATTATGTGGCAAACCATCCAAATTGGATTTTTAAAATGACTACCTAGTTTTTGATTTTATTTCAATAGATAAGATAGATAATTTTAATTTTACCTATTTTAATGATTCTAAATAATTTTTAGTATTAGATATAAAAAAGTATTTTTTAAGCGTATTATTTGATAAGTTATGGATTGGATATTCTAATGTTGTTATAGTAAAAATATTAACTAAATATTGTTTAGGACTAACCCTCTTTAATCAACTATCAAATGACCTATTTTGAAACTAGTAATATTTCGTAATATGTTTAATAATTTTTTGATTATAGCTGAATATGTATAATTCAATTCTAATAACATTAGTTAAATTTTTTATGGAATTGATATCCACAAAATATCGAACTTTCCCTAATGAAATTATTTTCTGAGATTTTTCCAATTATCATTCGATAATGACCATTGGAATTATCATACTAAATGTTACCCAATATAGAATATATAAAATATACTAATCATTAAACAGGGTGGTCCAAAATATTCACCGCATTTCATGTTTGAAAAAAAAAAATGAAATGAGATGCGTATACCTTTATTGATACAATTAGTAAATTTTTCTTGCAGCATTTATTTACTTATGTAAAAGATATTATTATTTAAAATATTGTTGTAAAAAACTGTTTTTAATTGTCTTACCACAAAACAATAAACATGTGTATGTATCTCATTTTTTTTTTCAAACAAGAAATACGTTCCAGAATTTTGGGCCGTCCTGTATTAATATTCACAAACTCAAAACGAAGTTAACAAGTCCATCATTTTCAACAACTTTTTCCTTCTTCCACTCCTTGACGACATCATTTAAGTTTATTTTCAAGTGAAATTTCATTAGGTACGAACTCCAGAAGTATCCACTTCGGTTTAATTTTAACAAGAGCCTTTTAATGTGAAAACACTTAACGGTATCTGACATCATGAAGAGAATATTTATCACTTAAAGAAAACAACAGGAATTTTTGTCATTTAGGATGAAATACGTTTTGTACGGATTATTTACTTCTAACAATCCAGAAAATGGACGGACAGTATATAATTAATAAAAATGAATTTGAAGCAGAAATGATACTCGAATGTTCTAACCACAATCACCAAATTAATATGTTCATCCATCAACCACTCCAACAGAATATAACAATTAACCTGGAATCTATATTAAGCAATCAGGAATGAATTACTATAGAATATCAATACATAAACGATTAATCGTATAAAATTATAAAAATGTAAATATATATGAAATTTTTAATTCCTAGTTTAATGTCTTTGTTCTTATATAATTTATAAATGAAAAAAATATTATTAAGAAAAACGAATATTCTTAGAATCCAAGTGATGTATAACTTTCACATCATTAAAAAAAATAACATTAAATATAAAAAATATTTAAAATAAAAAATATTGCTACAAGAAAATGGGTAAAAATATAATAAAAGTATATTATGGATAAGGAAGAAATAACAATATAATACAAGTTAGAAACAATAATTTAATTTGGCAAGATGGTAAACACTAGTGTCATAAAAAATTTAAAAAACTACACATTAGAAAATATGATGCAGAAAAAGAAAAAGTAACAGAAGAGAAAACAAAAAATAAGTAATAGGGAATATAGTATAAGACAATGTTAAAAGATATAGGAAATACCTGCAACAATTTACTCTCGATTTGTTATCAAATTTTATTATCCTCTGATTAATGATTACATTTATATTAATCCCCTTCAATATAATCGATTAAGTTTCAACTAATATAGTTATCGATTTCAATTTATGTACCTTTAGAAGAGGAAGTTACAGTAATAATAATGATTGGACATAAAAAAATATATTTAAAATAAAAAATACCACATAATATTAAATAATTTAATTTTATTATTTGAAAATATATTTGTTGCTTCCGTAACCTCCAAATGAAATAAATCTTTTATGGGGCTGTAGCAAGCATCTAATTAATACATATGTTTTGGTTCATATAATTTCAAATTTGATTTGAATATTTACCATAATTGATTGAAGTAGTAATTTTTATCGATCTTAAATAATTGACAATAAAAGTTTTCAACAACGTCCAAATTGCCGAGAAACAAAAATAAGAAAAGACAAAAATTATTTTATATTTTTTACAAACAATTTGGAAATTTCAAACAATTTTTCATTTTGTTGTTGTTATTTATTTTTAGTTACATTTTTCACTCTTTTCTGTATATAATCTTAATGAATTCAGATCATTATGTCGTGTTATACTGAATTATTTTTTTACGCCAAATATCAATAAATAATCTTATAAAACAGATATACTTTTAAATATCGAAAGATAAGTATTAGTTATCTTTCCATATTTATTAAGAATAATTTCCATAAAGTATGAGTTGACACAATTAATTTAGATATAATTATAAATGGTGAAAATTTAAATCTAATTACTTTAATTTTTTATTAAATAGAGTTCGGAATATTCAATTATATTTACAATTTTCTATTTGTAGACACTATTACTAATACTTGGAAATAAAATTGGAGCAAATTGACCATCGATTTACTGAATTATTAGATATTAAGGTGGTTAGTTTTACAAATAAAGGAAGGTATAAATATAGCTAACCAAAATATATTTTATAAAAAAATCAATTTTAGTAAATGGGGGGATGTTTCACATGTATATAAAAACGCACTTCGAATTTGGGGTATTTATTTAAATATTGAAAGCTCCATCTAAACATATTTTGTAAGTCTGTATAAAAAATGAATAAAAAATAAAAATAATTATTTCTAATTAGGTTATTAATAAATAACAGCTTATTGAATAATTTGGGTTCTGGAATAATAAATAAGAATATAATTTGGGAATGTCCAATTATCTATCTTGTTATGGAAGTTTTAACTTATTTATGAAGGAATATAATACTTATCTTGAATTGCCTTTCATTATTAAAAACAGAGTTTTCTTTAAATAAAATACTTACAAAAATGATCAAATTATTGAATAAATATTTGTTTTAAATTAAATTTTTTAACAAGAATTATAAAAGCAAAAGTGCGAGAAAAAGAAAAATGACCCAGTTCTGATGTAGATACTATGAGAACAAAGAAAATTATTTAAGGACATCGACGAAAAAATTTGAACAATATAATAAAAAAATCCTGAAAAAATATTTGAACTATTTCAATGTGCGTATGATCTTTGCGGTAGAAAAATGATTTTCCTATTATTAAAGGATTTGGTAATTTAACCTTGACACGAAATTCTACTCAACACCAAAAATATGACATAAAAATTAAATAGATTCTTAACAACAAAACCTTTTCTGTGTAACGCGACAATATCCGATCAGTTTGCACAAAAACCACCGCAGCACACATTGATAATCGAAAAAGGCGTTGCAGCCGTTTCGGAAAAATATACAACCGATGCCGTCTTAACAGTAATTGCCATTCTCGCCGCCACAAGTATACGGTCCCCGCCACAGAGTAACATATAACGTGGTGCCGCACCGCCAACTAACAACTATATATATATTCTTCTAGCCTGACGGCAGCGACCGCCGTCTAAGGGTTTAACCTCCTCCATGCGGTGACGGCGGCCGCCGCCAGCGTTCAAGTCCACCTGCTCGTTGCCAGATGTCTCTGCTGAACCGGACGTCAGTGCACCTCATGAGAAATCGGATATTTAGCTTTAATCATAATGACTGTTTCTACTCTTACTTCGTGGAATTTAGCCATTATCAATGTAAAAGATAAAATGTATAACTCCACGAGTTCTAGCTTAAGGAGGGTGTTGGTAACCTCACCAACGGAAAAGCTTCCAGGTAAAAAATCTAAGAGGTAATTCCGCCACCGACTATTTCAATGCTTATACCAACTTTTTTGGAAGATTCATAAACAGTTAATGCAGATTTAGTTCCTTTGAAGTTTGTTTTGATTAAGTGTATGAGGTATAAGAAATATATTAAGCAAGTACAATTACAAATGTATGGATCAAATAAGAATAGGATTATATCAAGTAAAAATCTATTATAATCAATTTAAGTAAAATTTGACATGCGTCGCATCCCACAAGATATTTTTTTTAAATTAGTTGGTTTTCCAAAAATACAGGGACCGGCAGAGAGGTATGATGTTTTCGAAATGACTGATACGCGTACTTAGGTTGTCATATGTATTGGGAATAGTTCAGTATACTTGTCAACAGATGCCATTTCAGTGACTATGGAGTCTTGGTCTGTAGCACATCGTGTATTTATTTGCAACACCTTCATTTAAACGGTCGTTCTGTGGTATTTTCACAGTGACGTTTTCTAAACCATTTTCATGTTGATCGTTGTGGTCGTGTTCAACAAGAGAATACCATTATGAAGTGGATGAATGGTTTTCATGAACAGTAACTGTTAATACAGATAGCTACGTTTCTAAGTTGCGAGATTATTTCCTACCAGAATTAAGAAGATGACGCATTAACCTCAACAGAATCTGGTTTCAACAACTTGCCATACACCAAGAGAAACAATGCCTTTTTTAAAACAGTATGTCTCAGGACGCCTGATTTCATTGCGTGGGGATATTGAGTCGTCACTTCGGTCACTGGACCTGTCACCTTGTGACTACTTTTTATGGGGCTTCCTAAAAGACTAAGAGTAATTCAAAGAATTTTATGTGCCATGCTTGAAAGGACTGTGGACAATTTTGCTACCCGTCTAAGTGAGGTGATTTTTTGACGTGGATAATTTTTAAATTAAGCAAATATAGCAAAACCTAGTGCTTAACTTGTTCGAAGCTCTGTATACGCAAATCAAAATGTCTAAAGCAATTGAACAATTTGTTTTTTAACAAAAGTTTCTCCTACAACAGTGTATAGGCTTTTAACAACTAGCCTGAAAAATTCAAAACCTTTTGCCCAATTTGGACTATTTATTAACCACTTTAAACGACAACTTTATACTCTCAGTTCTTCAAGCAAAACTTTGTAAAGTTTTTTAAAATAGCATGGCTTCAAATATAAAATTGTTAATAAAAGGCAATAATGTACACAGTTCATAAAATAGAGAAATAAATATATCGAGAAAATTATGGAATGTCCCAGTAAAATCCAAGAAATAAACAATTTATATAAAATGTGATTTGACACCCATAATACAGTTCGGTAAGCTTGGACAGACAACTTAAATAAATGTAGAACAAATGTTCCACCTAATAGTGGTAAACGAATTTGTAAATTTCAGTGCAGTAGATCAGATAGATAGGTAAATGAGGTGTTGTGGTTAATGTAATGTAAATATTATAAGGATAGCAGTTTTGACTACCAACAAGGCATTGAAAGCGCAATATTTGAATCTTAATCTAATACGGCCATCATTCAAGAATATTTAGAAGCAGAAGATATATATTCTGAGGAATAGTATAACAAAAGCTCAACTAATAGAATTATGTAAAAAAAATATCAAAAAAATATTTTCTAGATGAAACGGCAGTTAAATTGATAATACGAGGGTTGCAATTTATGTATTGAGAATAGAAAGAAGAAACAAATGAATATTATCAAAAATATATTTACTGCTTTTCAAAATATTCGCCTTTAAGCTTTAGACACTTTTGCATGGATTGAACCACTCTTCAAAGCACATGGTTTTTGAAGGCCTCAACCGCTAATTCGGACGATGAAAATCGTTGTCCATGCAGTTTATCTTTAATTTGTGGGAACAAGGAGAAATCATTAGGTGCCAAGTCGGGGCTGTAAGGCGGATGACCCATCAATTCGATATTTTGTGTGTCCAAATACTGGTTTGTTTCACTTGATGTGTGTGAGCTCGCATTGTCGTCATGCAAAATGATTCTTCGTTTTGGATTGGTTTCTCTCAATTTACCGAAAACTTTTGGCAAGCAAATGGTCGTAGATCACGCTAAATTTCGAGAGCCACAGTTGCCACATGATCGGTTTTCTTGAAGCATAAATCCACGACTCGTCACCTGTAACGATGCTGTATACGGCTTTATATGGACCATAGTGGTATTTTTTAAAATTTTACGGCACCAATCGACACAAGCCTTGTTTTGAGCATCTGTTAATAAATGTGGAATCAAACGCGCAGATAGCTTCCGAACACCCAAATGTTATCTTATGTATGCTGGTCATACTAATGCTTAAACATGCTTCAATTTCACGGTATATCACATGACGATCTTCTTCAATTAGTTTTCTCATAGCATCGATGTTTGCCGTCACAACGACCGATTTTGGACGACCTTCTTTAACTTCGTCCGTGAGCGAACTACGTCCACGTTTGAATTCAGTGTACCGGCGATATACACTGGCTTTGGATGGTGCTTCGTCACCAAAAGTTGAATTGAGCTGATTGATGCACTGTTCTTCAGTTACACCACGTCGAAAGTCATAATAAATCATAGCTCGAAAATGTTAGCGAGTTAATTCCATTTTTTGACCGAGATGAGATTTTAAACTTACTGTAAACAACACAAATAGTACTCGCACGTCAAAATGTTCTGAGTACGTACTGTCAAAAATGTCAAACTTTAAGATGGCAATGACAGATTTCACCTGGCAACACTGGTGTTGCCAGTTCTCAATACATAAATAGCAACCCTCGTATTGTTCGGCGTTTGTCACTATATTGTATACTAAACTTAATAGAAAATTATTGTTATTACAACTAAAAAGATCGTCAAACTTAAGGGTGCAAGATATCTTTGATGTAACAGTAAATATAAACCTATCGACGAGTTGAAAAAATAAAACAAAAACATTCAAACTTTTTAAGATATCATCCATTTTGCTTGCCATAATTGTTCTTATAGTTGATACTGGTTCTGTAGACAAAATCAAATTTTTTTCGGTGTTTCCATTAATGTAAATTCTTGTAACGAGCACTCGGAATTTAGAGCTGATGCACTTAAAATGAAATGTGGAAATTTTAAATGCTTTTTTGTTCTTTTAGTACATTTTTGCCATAAGAAGAGCCGCTGAACATGTTTTCCTGTAATGTACAGAATACCACTTAGTGAAATCATTCACGATAGTTTGAGTTCTTTCTATTACAGTAAATTTCCCAGAAGTCCTCTTCAAAAATCACATGGAAACTTTGATGCTCCAGAGTTATTACCAGACAATGCGTCTCCCTTCATTCATTCCAAACGTAAAATAAACAAAAATTCACCAATAGAATAGAAGTTTCCTTTTAAAACAAACCGATTGACACGTAAATTATTATTGATAATTACATACACTTTAGGAAAAAATAAAATCACTTTCAATAAATAATTTCAAATTAGTGTGTTTTTTACATTCAAAGTAAATGTATTTTTTTTAGATGTATTTAAATTTCTCTATTGTTGTTATTTAAACGTCTTATTGGTGGTATAAGTATTTTTTGTGTTTTTAATATTTGCTGAATAGATGAGAATATTAGTATATACTAAAAGAATAAGACACAATTACCACATTTTACGTTATTGTAATATCTACTAACCATAATAATAGTAGTAACTATAATTGGAACAGGGGCAAGAGCTGCAATATTTGAATAACAATAAAACTTTGAAATATGTAATAATTGTATTAATAGAAATATTTGTTGTAACGGCAATAATGGGAATAACCGAAATGATTTAGTTAACTATGAATTAAATAACTATAAAAAATGCAATTTCTGTAATAATGGTAATAACTATAATGATTGCAATTATTACGATAACTGTAACAACAATAATATACATATGTAAAGCCTACAATCACTATAAAAAATAATAGTAATTGTAATAACCGGACAAATTTTAAAATAGTTTTCAAGAAAGTATGAATTCAGTCGTTCTATAGAATGCTTATTTTTTGTCATTCTGTACATTTATTTATCATATCAACATCAAATATTTAGGTCTCATATACCGTGCATGTGTGGAAATCGTAATGCATGCCAAAATTTCAACGTCAAACACCTGTATGAGTTTGCCCAACAGGATGTCTATTGTTTTGCTATTACGGGACGAAAATAGATTTGATTTATATTTTTATTTTAATTGTTATTGCTAGTAGAGTGCGTTGCGAATAACGAAGCAATAAAGGCTGTTTGGTAATAATTCAAATTGTTACCATTATTTATTGACTTATTTAAACTACAATCAAATAATTTCATTTTCAAACATTACCAAATTTACAATTCTCAAATCATTTTTAATAATACAGAAAGTAAATATTCTTGTAACAGAAGAAACATTCAATATTCTGTATATATTTGGTGCTCAAATGTTCATTCTGTTCTTTACATAGAATATACAATTCATAAAAAAATATGTGATAGATATGGATTTTCTTGTTTTTGTAGTACTAATAAAAATATCCTCCTGTTAGCTCAAGACATATTCTGATAAAGTAAATACATTTTTACCTTTTAATTATGAATCTACATTGGAAAGTCATTACTACATTAAGAAAACAAAATTGGACTTTCTCGTATGTGTCTGTAACAAGAACTTTTCCTTTTATATAATTTACAGCAATCAATTAAGGCATTAATCATTTGTCAATATCTAAGTCCTGAAATTGATTATGTTTCAACGGAAAGGGCCCCAAATCAATTATTAATTTTCTAAGTTTGATGGAGTTCGCTTAAAAGCATCCTTTGACAATTAATATTCCAACCATTAAAGAACCGGGACAACCCTTTTAACGATATCAATCATCATATCGAAGTGTCATTGGGTGTTAATTATTAAATTGATAAATAGAATAAAAATCTCCACCACATATTATTTATGAAAAATTGTTGGTGGGAGAAAGTAAAGTTTAATGTAATACATAGTATTGTAATCAACATTAGATTAAGTTTTATTTGAAATTTATTTTAGTCAAATTATTCAAAAATCGATGGTCCAGGTCAGCTAATATTAAAAATGAAGGAGACGAAAACGGATTTCGATAATTCTGTTGCGTTTTCGATACTCAATATAATTGCTAGAATTGGACTTACCACATTATGCACCTGGTCTTTTTCGACGCACACCCTAGTCCCTCTTTGATGTCCACCGGTTGACACTCTGTCTAGGGATCCTTGGCGGGAGACTCTGCCGCTGCCGCCTCCGTCGTGAGAGATGGCGGTGACCGCAGCCGGATGGGGCGGGTGGACGTGTGACTGGTGCGTATGAGGGGGAGAAGGCGGGGGCGGCATGTCATCTTCTGCATAACGAGATTTCTGCTGGAACAAAAATAAAAGAACGGAGGTAAGAATTAGAAGGTATGTAAATTGATGTACAATGCTTTGCAAGATATAAGATCTGGGCTTCCTAGAATCTGGTGTGAGCCAAGTATAGGCAGGGTCGGAATTAGAAAAATGAGAGACGGGAAACTATCTACAAGGTGTTTAAAAAGTATAATGCTATTACATTAAATATTTTATTATAAGGGTAAATAATCATTTACAAAAAAATTAATGATCTGTATCTACAATGTCTGTCTTACTATCACTATCATTTTCCGCTAAATTTATAAGCAAATCCATTTTTGGAAATTAATTAAAATATTTATCTTCGATAGTCCTTACATGTTTTTTTACATTTTTCCAGTTCTCCTCAGTAACAGTGTTACAACAATCTTAAATTAACGTTCACAATCACAATCACAATATTTGGTGATATATTGTTATGGCGAATATTTCTCTTTAGTTGAGCACATAACAATTCTATTTGATTCAATAGGCAAAAATATAGTGTCCATTTTATTTTAGAATATTATAGACAATATGTTGTTTTTCAAAATGTCTCATATTTAATACGTCGATTAATTGTGATTTTTTATAATGTTCGACAAAATAAAGGTACTTTTTAAAGAGACATTTTTGAATTTCAGCTTTAGGGTAATATTTATATGTAACTTTTTGTAATAATCTTGAACGATAAAAAGCGTTATCCATTACAACTTTGGTAGCCGAGTATTTAAACATTGTTCAAATAAAGTATACCAATGTCTTGAATATCCTTTGCAGAGATAACAGAAAAGTACCTACCACCCGATCATTTTCTCCACCACAATGCAATGTACATAATTTTTGGTGTACATCTGAAATACACTTTCTAGGACCACGTTTCGACTAAAAAGTATATGGCTCTTCCTTCATGTCGAAAACTCCTAATTTGTCCAATTTAAAACCATTTATAAACTAAAAACTAATCACTTTTTGCAGTTCAACCATAAGTTTGGTTCAATTTGGCAAATTATTACCAGCGTACATATTACATATAGTATCTCTAATAGGCTCTCACAAATATTTTGGGATACTACGAGAAGAACCACTATCTTTACGGGTTGACCGAGGTTCTGCACCATTTTGAATAATTTTTTTGATACGTCCCAACGGAACATTACTGAAAAATGCTGTTCTTTCAAGAGCTTCCATCAGACGTGGAAATTCCGAACAAAGTTCTAAAAAAAATACGAACTATTACTATGAGTAGGTTAGTAAGAGGACTAAGACCTTTTAAAATTGAAGTGATTAAATTCCGGTTTCAATAGAAATTATATAGAAACATGAAGACTTTTGGTCGACTAGACCTCCATTTGGACATAATACATATTTCGGATTATAAGTGAAAATGTATTTACATTTTAGCACTTACGCTCATATACAAGCAGAACTATTTCGGCTCGTCTACATCAATATTGGAAATAAAATCTTCACCTTCTGATTCGTACATCATAACTATTAGTATTACAAAGGGCAAAATCCCATTGCTACCGTTTTTTTTTTGATGACACAAGCAGTGTCGGTGTCGACCTTATGGGTATTGGGTTTTTCCGGATCTTATATTTTGCAACGAATTATACTAGGTTTTATACAATTATTTTAAAGTTAAGTAGGGTGAGAGTTAAAATATACTAGGGTATGTTAGAAAGTGTTATTTTTTCTTCCAGTAGAACCAAATTGGTGCCTTCTATCAAAACTAACCATTTAACCATTATATTTGTTCTGGTAAAATCAGAAAACTAAATATTTATTTAATCAATTAATCCACTAATTTTTTTTAATGCTTTTCCACAATATCTCACTTCGAGCTGTGTTTTGCTACTATATAAACCCTAATGGCTTGGTTTTCTTCTTGGACTGATGTTCTGCGTTAGTATACTTATTATTATATTATTATATATTTTGGCAGCTTGAAGTTGTTCCAAGATGACAAAAATGCTGCTGTAGCCCAATTCTTTTCTTAACAGATACCTTCTAAAGCATCAAGTGTCATACCAAGATACTCTACATTTATCTAATATGCTACTGCCTTTCATCGACGAAGTCCGAAGAAATAGCAAAATTATCTACCAATTTAAAGCAAATAAGAAATAGCCTTAAGCAAATCGTAATTACATAGATAAACAGGTGCGTTGTAAATGCCTTCGGCTTGTACTGGAAAGACGCTTTCCATAATGTGGAGTTCGCAATATAAACAGAACGTATTATGGTTCACGTATTGCAATTTCAGAGCAGCTCATTATTGTAATTAATTATTTTAAATTTTTTATTAGGTTTCAACTAACGCTAGACATCCGAAAAATTGTATAAGCGATATTAAGAGCTTCGTATGTGCAATCAATATTGTATGTTGTTACTGAAAGAGTCCACTTATGTAAAATTGTTTTTCAATTCAATGAAGGCAAAGCTTAGACGCAGGTGACATTTCGCATATCCGCAAATGTAGTTTTTATATTTCAAACCTTTGATAAATCTTTTAGTATCATTCAAGACTTAAGAAAGCCCATCAATCATTTCCTGCAACAAAGAAAAGTAAATGGAGATTTTTACAGAGACAATGTAAAAGCTACATGAATTTTTTTATTTTCTATTAATTTCTAGATAATTATAAATATGTCAAGCGACGCGATAATTTTTTTTCACCTTTCAAATTACCTTGTATTTGTGATCAATAAAAATACGTAATTTTAATAAATCGTTGAGCAAAATCTCTTTGGTAAAAAAAGTATCTTCATAAAAATTTCCAATTCCTTTAGATAGATCCGTTATTTTTTAATCGGTATTATTTGTTGCCAACATAGCTACTGAATACAACCTATGTTAAAATAAAGTTCAAAAATGGATTTTTCTTTATGTAACTAATTAATATTTATATTTCTGTATTTTGATTTAAATTTCTGAAATCTGTTTAAGTAATTAAAAATTAACCTATACAAAAAAAAAATACGAAAAGGAAATCCATTGTTTAAAATTGTGAAAAAATATAATTTTAGCATCAGCATCTCCTTATTTTAATGTTTTAATTTTATCCTTTACAGTAATGATCATAATAAATAAAGCCCATCAACACGATCCATTTTTTCAATCTGAACATTATTTTGCATAAAAAATTACCTGTATTTTATCTCCTGCCCAGCAACAATTATAATTCGAACCATGAGATTCACCTGTACTGGTTCCAGCAGTTCCATTTGAAGCTTGTTGTTGTTCTCTTTTGATGAACTTTTGTCGACGTCTTCGCACTTTACTAGGTACTCCGTACATATAGTTCGAAAATCTACGATGCGAATGCCGCACTATTGATACCCAGTCTATCATTTTGGATTTCGCAGTCTGGCGTTTATTTAAAGTTAAATAGCCAAAGTCAAATGCACTGTTAAGGAGTTTTAGTTAGTATTTTCACATTATGGTGAATCTTAGTTTGAATATAGTTTACACATAGGTATAGTATAATGCAGTTTACAGAATAATAGATATTTTCGACTAATGTAAGTAGCTAAATATTTGTTTAAGTACGCTTTCTAACAGGTTTTTCATGTATCTACATAGTAACCAAGAATTTTATCCTTTTCAGCCCCATGATTTAATCCCAGGTCTCATGGACTTCGATGCGAGTGAAAAGGATAGTACTTGTGGATGGCTTAGCAATAGACAGAAAATAGAGAGAATGAAAACGAGAGAGAGAGAGAATAAAAGAAATGAAGAAAGAGAGAGAGAGAGAGAAAAAGAAAGAGAAAATGCACCTGAGGGAGAGAGCAAGATCAGATATAGTAGTTAAGTTTCATATTAAATAGATTACACATACCGGAAATTTAAAGGATGAGAGTGTAAATGTAGCTTTGAATATTCCCTGAAACAAGTTTTAAGTCGAAACTTCAAATGCGTGTGTTGTGTCTTACATTTTAAAGAGGTAATATCGGTAAATAACAAGTAAGTTGTCGTAAATCAATCAGTTTAATTTGTTTAAGTTTGTTGGAATTTGCATTTGTGTGCAAAGACTAATAATAATGTTGGATGATTTAATACCGACTCATATTGCTAGGGTTGTAGCATACAAGGAGGAGACAAAGCAAGCTGAGAGTATGTGACGAGGTGAAGCAGAAAAAATTCAACCACGGTTGCAGATCATCGTTTTGTAATGTTGCAAAAACTGCCAAACAAGCTTCAAACAACAAATTTACTACAAGATGTTAGCTGAGCCACCATAAGTGATCGCATAGTAGGAAGAAGATTTAAGAATAAGAAGGTGATTCCAATAAAAACAATAGAAATCTAGAAACTCCATTATGTAGAACAACTAGAATTTAGTAGAATTTAATAGAGAACATCAAAATTGGACAGGTAACCAGTGGGATGAAATTCTGTTCAGAGAAAAACCGTTGCTCTATAAATTCCATCCAAGGTAGGGAAAAATTGTAACGACGCCAAGGAGAACAAAATACACCATTTATTATTGCCACTATAGCTTTTGGTGGAGATTTAATTATAATGTGAGGTGGTATACATTTGGAGGCTTGCTCAGAGTTAGGGGTGGTTGATAGTGGACCATTAACTGCAGATAGGTACATCAGAGATAATTTCCATGTGGTACTTTTTTCCTCATATATCGGAATAATTTTCATTCTTATACAGGATAACGCACGCCGCTCCCACGTGGCTTTCTGTACAACTGACTTTTTAAACCAAGTGGGTATGACAAAACTGACTTTGGTCAAGAATTTCTGCTGTGTAAACCGAAAAGAGTTGCATTGATTTAGGAATGAGGCAGATGGTCTCATCAGAAATAAGGGAAGACGAATAAATGTAATTATAAACGCTCGTTTAAAATAAGTTATTTTATCACTATTATAAAAATATCAATATTTTTTATTTTAAAGCAAACCAAGATATTAACAGACAATACTTACTTTTTAAAGTATTTTTATTATTATTATTATGAAATATATGTAATCATGTATCTTTTTACCTTATAGGTGTAGGGCTTTAAAATATATTAAGGTTGGAAAAACAAAAAAAAATCATTTTAGACGATCCAAGAACTTCCCATCACTAAAAACCCCACAATATGACAATATAAGGAACAAAGATTTTATGGAGCATATTAGAAAATTTTGATGCATTTTACGTTAGGCGTAAATAAAAGTTATTTTGGAAAACGTACTTTTGTGTTATGGCTTAATTTTTTTTAATTTAATACTAGAAAAATTTTGCAGAGTCTCATGCTCTACATTTTTAAATGATTTTAAAATATGCAAAATGTTTCATAAACTATGGTTATATCAAATTTATGATTTTTAAATGAAATACCTTGGATAGTATATAAATTTGAGTTTCGCTTATTTTTGTATTTCAAAAGTTTTCTCAAGTTACAAATTCTTCCTTTCAAAGATATTGGGGGTTGGTTTTTCCTTGGCAAATTATTATCAATAAAACCTAGTTTCATCATAATTAATACAATTTGTTATTGTTTCCATTTTGTGTACAGGGTGGCCCAAATCTCACCTCCATGATATTCTTAGGTTTTAAATGGAAATGAGAAAGTATTTTCAGAATTATTTTATTTTTGTTAAGCATTATTTCTATCTAAAACAGTTATCGAGTTATTAACTAATAATTAAATTTGTTTGAAATGAAACTCCCTATTATAAACATTTGTAACCAGTTTTCAAATGACTTACACTGCTGAGAATTTGAATATTGATGCTTATCTCTAATTTTAGTTTTCGTTCTTAAAATTCATAATAACTCGTGTTTTGTGCCACCCTGTACGCAAAATAAAAGAAAAAAAATATGATTAATTGCAACAAAACTGGACTATATTGAAAATTTCTTACCATTGAAAGAAATTTTAAAATGTGGAGTTTGTCTCTCTCTACAGTTTTTATACAATTTTTTAATTCGTTAAAAAAAATAAAGATGACATAGGCAATTTTGTTCTAATTACTTGAATTAAATAAAAATGTAAAGGTGTGCTAATCTGATTACGAAAGTAATTTTAGTCTACATGAGTTAATCTGATCCCAGCGAGTTTTATGTAAGTAGTATCTTTAATCAAATGTTAGGGTCGGTAATTTGTTGAGTTATCAGCTACTAAAGGTTATTAAAGGAGAGTAGATGTATCATTATGCTTTCGATAAGCTCTGCTAAGAACTTTTTGTAGTACAGCATAGATAAAACGTATTAAATTAATAAATCAATATATTATTTTAGTAACTTTTAGAGTTTACATTAAAACTTTATAATATGTGAAAACCGAAATATTAAAATTCAAATGATTTCAGTTACCACACTTTGAAAGTTTAAAAAACCGATGAAGCCTGTGAAAAAAAAAATAACTCATGCTTAATGAGCTTCCTGCTACGCGTGTCTTTAATTTAATTGCTCTGTGGTTAATTGGAAATTATAGTCTAGAAATAATAAATACGATTTCAATTTACTCTCAATAAAACTTTTAATTTTATATTTATATTTTTATATTTTTCGAATTAACGTCAGCATCAGACTTTTAACTTACAAATTGGAATTTTCTAACTTAATTTCCTCCGACAGCTTTTACTATTTGGTAACTTTAGGTGAACCGAAGAAGTTATTAAGAGAAGCCCTTAAGGATTTGCGCTACGGAAAGTTTTGATTATTTCTATTTATTAAAGATTTTATCTCTCAGTGCCACTATTTAACACCTTATAATTCCTCACCAAAAATATAGTAAAAATTATTAACTTCTTAAAATCGTGGAAAAATGTCTTAGAAACTGCTTTTTAAAAATTATTATTATAATACTGAAACTATTTTTATTTTTTTTTCTAAAGCGCTTCGTATTTTTTAAAAATTGAAATACAAAGTATATTGATGAAAATTACATTACTTGATTGGTAATTCTTATTGTATAAACCTAACAGTTACGTAATTTCGTGGTATTTGTAAATAAAGCGAAATTGATTTTGCATTGAGTCTAAAATTTTTTTACTCTCTAATATAATTGATGGCAAGTTATTTACGAAATATTTTAAATAACATGTAGATTTATGTAATAATAATCACAAGACTTTTATTTAAAAATTAGATAATGTAGCTAAAATATTTAACGCACTTTCACAATTTTATATTTTTGTCTTAATTAGAAACATGCACGACTCACCAATTTGTTTTTCGCATCAACAATTCGTATTGACGCTTAACGTCCCGACGCTAAATTCTTACTAAAACTCTCCAATTCTAAGTGAGAACGCTCAAAAACGAACAGTAAGCAAAATTCAGAATTCGAACGTATTTCTGTGATAATTCATACGGAACGGTGAAGTAAATGAGTTGTTTTTACGATGATAAATCACTTTGAAGTTTGTTGTAAATCCCAGTTTTTCTGTTGGCAATTGCCACCAGCTAATTTTGAGAAAATATGAGTTCTGAATTTAATGAATATTACGTGCATTGCTTAATTATTTAGAGTATGTGATCCTAGGGGAAATTTTAATGTTATCAATTAATGAAATTAATTTAAACTATACATTAGAATCTTTGAAATATCGTAAATACTGTTTTACTCTAAATAGACACTGGGTAACTTAAATGAAATTATTTGACGTAGCAAATACAAAATCTCCGTTAATAGTCAAATTATTTAAATAATGAAAAGCATTATTAAAAGAAACGTTCAAGATCTAGTTTTCAGAATAATGTAAAAGAGCGAATAAAAAAAGGGGCAACGGCAGTCGACATTAAATCTAAATTTAATCATTTAAATTCTATTAATAGTTTGGTGATATTTGACATAGATAAAACTCCACTATCTTCTTGCAATTTTTGTAACCAAAAATGAGACTAATTTCAACTCTTTCTTTATTTATACATCGTCTTTTTAATAAAAATATAAAGGCTGTGATATATGCTAGTGTAAAGAAGTATATGTATATTCAAAAAAAAAATAAAAATATCTCACAAAACGAACTATAACTTAGTAACATGTATGCTACAAAGATTACTTGAATCAACAAAAAGTTATTTGTTAGGTCAAATAAGTTGTATTACCTGACTTAAATAACTTATTTATTTAAGTTTCAAAATAAATTATTTTTTTGTTTTAAACAAAACACTTTTTGAAACATTTTTTTACATATTTTTATCAAAAATTTAAACATTGTAAAATCTAATAAGATTTATTACGATGAAATAATGTTTGACAATACCAATAAAATTAATTATAAAGAAAATGATATCGTATTTTCTTTGTGGAGTTGTGAATTTAGGAAAAGAAAAAACGTTAACATATACTTGTAATTAAATAAATAAAAACCCAAATTCGCTAAAAATATCAATTTTAAAATGTAAGCCAGTTTTGTTAATTTATTAGTGTTTCTGATGTGATTTCATGTTCTGTATTTTTTGGGCAATTTAGTCTTTAAAATATATACCCACATTAGAGTTTAATCAAAATAGAGACACATGTAGTTTAAACAGAAAGTTTTATATGTATTTATTTTTGTGCATTCCGTAATCCACTAAAAGTGCTAATTTTACCGTTATCTAAACAAAATCGACGTTTAACATCAGATCTTCCGCCAAATCCATTAAAATCTAATACTTTGTCTAAATTAGAACAATGTTGATTTGTAATTTTACATTAAATAAATAAAAATGGAGCTCAGTGATGTTTTCAAATGGGGTAAAATATGGTAAAATATGCTCTTCTAGATTAAATAATTTAATTAAGTTGAATCTTTTTAAAAAGTTACAAACTTTTTAAATAATCAAGAGATTTTTTTTCTGTGTGTGGCATCAACCGCTAAAGGTTATTGGCCTTCGTGTTCTGTGTAGGCTTTGTTACTCTTTCCCGGCGCCACTTTAGGAACATGTTAGTCCTTCCAAATTCAACCTAGACCCTATTCATATTGTTTATACTATGATTTTATTTATAAGTGAATCAAACACAATTAAATTAAAAGCATCTGTATATTTCAGGCAAATGTTACACACGCACCTATTAAGATGAAAAATTCGCCAATTCATTTATTTTAGTATGATCGCAAAAATATAACTAGGTAACA
This sequence comes from Hermaeophaga mercurialis, assembly GCA_951812935.1. NCBI lineage: Eukaryota > Metazoa > Arthropoda > Insecta > Coleoptera > Chrysomelidae > Hermaeophaga > Hermaeophaga mercurialis. The sequence continues at coordinate 28,299,055 of OX638362.1, read as the reverse complement.
GAAAACAATTCTTAATTTGTTTTCCCAGTGTGGTATTTAATACTATTTGGTCTTACTAATAATAAACACTAACTTTTAAGAACAACAGGTTTTCAAGGTCTTTCAATATATATGTATAAATTAGCAGTTTTTTATTTCTTGGTTATGGAGTCTTTCACCAATAAATTAAGTCTTAGGATGTAGACGAAAGTTGTTTTTACAAAAGCTAAAGGCAGGCAAATTTGTTTTATAAATAATAAATTTTAGGAGAAGGAAAAATAATCAAATTATGTCTTACTTGTAAGATCTTATATCCTATATATCACGAAATCAAAATATTTCTCTCCCAGGAATATTCTATGTTGTCTGTAGCCTTTTTTTGATGTGTTTTATTTTAAGTATTACATACTTAGTTTTTCATGCCTTCTTAACTTTCCATTCGCTGATACCTGGTGCTTCTCAGGCTATTTCATTAATGACTAAAAGTACTCCGGTATTTTTTCTTGTTTGAAATCATTAAAAGATATGTTAATCCAATTACCGACATTTAAATGATATAGAGTAGCGTTATCTTTTACTATTATAAGTACTAATATTGTTAAGTTTCGATATTCCTGACTTTTTGTAAATTAATTAAACCTCTTTAAGCAGTTTTTGTTTATCTTAATTGGAAAACGATGTAAATAACAGCATTCAATAAGAAAAGAAATATTCTATGGATTCCCTGTGAATAAATTACTACTGAGAAATCAAGTTTTATATGAAACCAATAAATTTAAAGAGTGCAAACAGGGGCTAACTCTAGTTAGATGCCATAAGGACTCAAATCGACACACCGATTCGACTCAAATTAATTCAAGTTCAATCTTTGTGCAATCTTCAGGATGAAAGTTAATGAAATCATTTGGTCTACAGAGAGATCATGGAAATGCAGTTGACTTGAACAAATGATCCATAGAAAACTAATGCATGACTTATCCATAAAGGTTACCATAAGTTAATAACTTATAAAGTCACAAGATCCTCGATTGGGTACACTAAAGAGGAAGTTAACAGGACAAAGCCAGAGGAGTCTGCATTGAAGAACCGGATCAAAACAAAATTAAGAACCGGCTGGAAACAATGGCACATGGATCATAAAAAACACAGTAAGCAATGAATTTAAAGACCTTAAAAATATGTAATCGAATTGAAACAACAGATACGGATAAAAATTTAGTAAAAATACAAATCTATTCAATCGTTCATTGTTGATTACTGTCGCAATATAAAATTTGTAAGACCAATTTTCAAAATAAATTCGCATTTAAGGTAATAAAAAGTAAAAGCATTCGGATTGCTTGGAAAATATAAATATAAATTTTAGAAACGAATTAACCAGTTATATGCAGAGAAACGAGGAAAATTACGCATTCGAACAGATTTCTTAATTTAATAAGCATTGTTACGATATATTTATTGATACCCAAAAATAAATTTGGCAAAGGCCGTCACTGACAATCAAAATATTTCTAAACTACTTTTTACCTTTTTTAAAAAAACTAATAACCTTATCAAAATTCTCTTATTGACATTCAACATAATTGTTACTGTCAAGTGGTTAATTATATTGTAGTAGACAAAATCAAATACTCATTTATTAACACGAAGCTGACTGAAACGGAAATAATTGAAGTTCTAATATTAATTGATTGTGGAGATAAAACACGGCGAGTAGCTTTAGATAATGAGGTCGCCCATCAAACAGTTCTTAGAACGCTAAAAAAGGAGAAGTGGCATCCCTATAAAGTAAATTTAGTGCAGGAAGTTATGGAAGAATATTTTGATAGTCGAGTTGAATTTCGTGAAATTCTAATGGAAACAAATTATAGAGACCCGCTGTTTTTAAAAAAGTCAGTTTTTTTTGATGAAGTGATTTCTCCTAAACGCTCATGTGAATCTTCAGATTTTCCCGTATTGAGCTACAGAAAATCCACACTGGATGCAAGAGTACCGTACTCAATACCCAGAGAAAATGAATATTTGGGCGACAATAATAAATAATATATAGGACCATACTTTTTCGAAGAAATCTTAACAGGTCCTGGATATTTACAATTTCTGCAGAACTTCTTGCTCCCAGAATTAAACCGGTTATCACTAAACAGAAATTATTTGTGGTTGCAGCAAGATGGTGCGCCACCGCACTCTGATGTCTTGGTGAGAAACTACTTAGATAACGTCTTCCCAATTCGGTGGAGACGTACTTTAAATTTGGTAGTACTTAATTATAATATTTACTGTAACATTAAAAATTTAATAAGCCCTTTTTTGACAACATACAAAAATTAATTACTTAGAGATATTGATATGGGTGAATAAATGTTTAAAAGACCTTTTAATTGATGTATTGCAAGATCCACTTTTCTATTTAAAATTTTTATTGATGACGTCATCACGCTCACAGAAATGACGTCAAAAATAAAAAGATGATCTGACGAATCGCCCATTTAAAAATAAAAATCAACGTGTTTTTTTCCACTAAAATCGCCGATTTACGAAATAATAAATGTATTCCTTTCATTTGGACCATACTGTATATTGTTTCCTAATTTTTTAGTCCAACCAGGAAAACCAGTTAGTTTACTTTTGTCGATTAAATATGAAAGGCAAAAAACAAACTATTTTTTCTTCTAGTTAAACAGTTTTGCTCAAATATTAATTTTCAAAGATAATTAATTACACTAGTTAGGAGTATGTACCCTTAAGGCAATAAAGTGATTAGATTTGGTAATATGAAGTGTGGTTATTCCATGTGATAACTTTTGTGCTAATATTTGACTTGAAGCTTACATTGAATTTGAAATTTGATAAATACATATTCCATTTTCCATCTTATTAGCAGAATAAAGAGTTTTAAATAAGGAGAATGAAGTGAGCGAAGTGGATGGAAATATTTTCAATCTATTTTTCCACACGGAAAATTCCAGGTTAAAACCTTTGTTCAGAAATTAAATGTTGGTAATTTTCTTCGCGGAGCAAGAGCGATAAATTTAGGGCACGGAAAGACCTTTAAAAAACTATTAAGAATTCAACATACTATTTCTTTTTAGTAAAAATCAGTTTGATTTTCGAATGCGAAATTAATGACTGGGAAAATTTTTTGATTAAATAAATTAATAAAAAGGTTTTATTCGTAAGTTTTCCAAAAATAGTTCTTTATTTTTGGAAACCTTGATGGAACATTTTTGTGGGAGAACCCTCAATATTGAAAGTCTAAATCAAAAAAAAAAAACAGTGTTACAAGTAATAGAAAGGTCTTTGGATCTGTAGGCTATAAATGTATACCATATATAATAAATCAGAAAAGTAATGAGATAACATTGTTTTATAATATTACATTTTTAAATTCAAATTGTATTCAGTATATATTATATTACCATCGAAATGTTTTACCATTGTAGTTTTCTCATTCCTATATGGAAAATTATTCATTTTGTGTGAAATAAAGTACACTGTTAAAAGGGTACTTTAAAAGATAGATATATTAAGATGGAATAATAATTTCATTTTTATTTAAAAGAATAAGTATATTTTTGCGATGTAAGATTGGATGTAAGCATAACGGACGCTGAAATATGTATATATATATATATATATATATATAAAATGTATGAAAATATAATAAAAAAATTATATTGGAAAAGTTTTATATGGCTTATAAAATAGGTACAAGAAAACAACGGTTGAATTTAGAGACTTGATAACACTATTCCATAATATTTATAAGTTTAAAATTAGTTTGGGATAATTTACTGTTAAGAGTCTGATATCTCGTCCCATATTAATTAATAGAAACAAAAATTTTTAAAAGTCGTATTTTAATTCCAGTTTTAGTTCATATTAGGTAATAATTGACTATTAAAAAAAATTATTCAAAATTTGAAATAGAATATAAATCATAACAAATAGTATAAAGTCCTTGTCTATAATCAAATAGGCAAAAAATTTGTTAGACATAGAAACAACCTGTTGCTCAGGAGAAAAAATTCGCTTTAGTGTAAAATATCAATGATAAACCTTATTGCACACAATACAAAAACTACCACACTAAACACCGGCGATTTCTTCAGAGCTCAATAAATTAACCAAGATATACATTATTTTGCGTTCCAATAGCCGCGCGTCCCGTCAGAAACTAGGAGATGCCCTGCGAATGGCGCCACGACGCTTAGCGTCGGCGCGAATTTTGTCGTCGCTATGGATACACGTCGGAATGGCACACTATATGCATAGTAGAAGTGGAGGCACCTTTGAAAATTGGCTCGACGGCTTCTGGGTCTGTTTTGCCAGTTACACGGGTTGCAGATCGATTCCGGCGTAAAAGGGTTTTTGAGGCGGTCAGTAGGTCGGTAACTACTTAATAATTTGGAGTCAAAAAGAAGAAAATCTACAGTGTAACAAATAAAATTTTTAATTAGAAAAAACCTTGGACATTTCGTAAAACAACCAGATTTGAATATAAGTACATTTGTATTTTAGGGCGGAGAAGAAGAGTCTAAGCTTAGTTCAAAATGGAGAAACAATGTAAAACAATCATTGGCTCCTTTATCCTAGGATCTTGGGAAGTTTTAAAGGTCTAAGAAGTCTTGTTGGTTTATTCTCTATAAAGAAAAGTAAATCGTATCTTAATTAAGAATGAATAAATTTTGTAGAAGGTAAGTTACTTGGTTGGAAGGCAGGTAGAACTGTATGGTTCTTGGTGTCTCGATACTGCGCCTTATTGTGCCGTTCTTTTCATCTGTTATTCGTTGATAATGTGTGTTGCCCTTTTACATACAAAGAATATGGGAGAGGTGGATTTATCTACTATGTCACTTAGGATGCATATGAGATTTTTACCAAAGGTGTATAGAATATAACCTCGGTATAGTTGTCCAATATGAAGAATGTTGTAGAGATGCCAGTAGCGAGATTATTTTCATTGTCTTCAATCTGGGACCCAACTCTGGTTCCCTAGATATGGGTCAAAAGATAAGTTTTTTGTACATTCTGAAACAATTTTAGATATGCTGTTGCAGCTTATAATGCTGTTTTGGGTACCGAAGAGAGTATGGATGTTTTTATTTGAGTCTACTATTTTCTTAATCTTCCCATGACAGGAATCAATAATGTCTATTATCTGTACTCTAATGACTGAATAATGTCTTGCCGGAGAGGTTCACCACAGATACTTGTTCCTACACTTATTTCAGATTTTTACCCATCTATAAAGGGTTATTCGTATAAGAACGGACACAGAGCAAGAGCATGAAGGGGAATCTAAAATATGGTGATTTAATGCAACTTACTTCTTTATTAAGTTGTACCCCTGAGAAGCTATAGGCCTGAAAGTAAGGTTTCAAATTTCTAAAAATATCAATATCTCAGTTTTACTTGAACTTAGAAAAACCAAAAACAATAATTGACTCTAAGTAGAATTGAACTGTAGGTCTTGATAAGGAATGATGCACCATTAAAATGTACAGAATTTTTTAACCACTTGGTTTATCTAAAAAGTTGTTACTTTGAAGATCGTAAGCTTCCTCGGCCAGAGTTAATCTGAGGACTATTGCTTTCGGAGGACCCCGTCATTTTCTATTATATGCACGGTAACTCAACTACTGAACGTAGCCAGAGGCGAAACACATCTGAATTGGAAATGGCTAGGGACGAAATGTGTAGGGTGATGGACCGTGACGGGCAAGGAGTGGGAATTTTCCAAATAGAGGAGATGTAGTATCCATCTTCTATGTTTATATTATTAAGGTGTATTTGTATTTCTATTGCTTCCCGAATCTTTCGATGGTAGAAGAGCTTTTGCTCGTACTACCGTATTGTCGAAGTAAATCTGGTGACCTGTTTGGTGCTGGTGTTCGGCGATTGCGGAAAGTGTTAGGAGGCCAGATTTCATGTATCTATGATGTTCTTCGATACGTGTTTGTACTGATCGCTCTGTTTCACCAATATAGACTTGTCCACATTAGCAAGGAACCTTGTAAATGCCTTTGGAAGATATGGGAAGTAATGGATCCTTTGCAAAGAGTATATAATTTTTCGTGGATGTTTGTATGTCGTACGAATTTCATCCTAACGATCTGTAATGGAGCGAATATAAGGGCGAACATAACTTAGGGACAGCGTCGGATTTTTGAATATAGGTTTTTCTGTAGCCGTTGGAGAGGAGTGCCGATTTGTTGTGATTCAGTTCATGTGAGAGATTTTCTGGTTCAGAAATAGAAATGGCGCTTGTAACTAGAGAGGTAATCACTGAACTCATTTGCTAGGATGGTGATATGAGGTGTAGTGAAGGAATCTATCGGTATGAGTTGGTTTTCTAAACAAAAAATGACCTAATGACCCGTTAGTTTTATGTGTAACCAATCCAGAAAAGGAAGGGGGCCATTTAATTCTATTTCCATGGTAAATTTTATATTGGGATGTTGATTGTTGAGGTAATTTAGGAAGTCTAGATGTGTGTCGATCATAAGGTCAAAGGATATACGACTCGAGGCCTATTTGTCCACAGGTTGCTATGAAGATGTTGGCAATGACTGGGGATAATGATGAACCCATTGGGGTGCGGGATATCTGGAGGTGATATTGGTTTTAGAAGGTGAAATATGTGGGTGTGAGACATTTTTCCATCAGATGGACCAAGTTAGAAAACTTGTTGTCTTTAGTCAGGAGTAATGACACAATATATATCTGGGGATTGGGACATTGATGAATAGTGAGGTAACACCAAAACTAATGTAAAACTAATTCAGCTCGAGATGCAATTAGTGAGGAAAACACCTATTCGTTTAATGTTGCTCAAGGAAAAAAGTCACATTTGTTGAGGCCTGGTAATCGTGAAGGCCAAACTTGTGAGCAATCATTTCCTTTTTCAAATCAAATATTTGGATACTGGTAGTTTAAAAAGTCTCTAATAGTAATACTAAAATGAAGCGATGCTCCATCATGCAGTTCTAGTGGCACCTCGTTAAGTAAGAGTAAGCAAAGTTTTAAAATTATAGAGGTAAGTTGCTTTAAATCACCATATTTTAGGTTCCCCTACATGCCCCTGCTCTGTGTCGATTCTTATACGAATCACCTTTATATCAAATCAGGCTGACAGTTGTGGTAATTTATTTCTTCTATAAACTGTGTTTTGAGCCTTTAATAGTTTTGAAGAGTTTATTATTGGATTTTATATTTTATTTTTATAGTAGCCATATTTTAAAGCAACGGATCGAAAACACAATGATTATTGTTTTAACGAATAAAAAAACCCAAAACTGAAAAAAAATTTCGTGCTCATAATGTCTATACTAGTTGAGGGGTTCGGGAGAGTCTTGGTGTGAGAAGTCGGGACGAACAGTCGTCTGTTACTGAATATTTGTGTAATCCCTGCCTTTGCCAATTTATTTTGAATTCGGTCGGAATAAAGCTTTTTCAGATTTTCTAAAGATTGCAGTTTTTCTTCGAAGTTTTAAAATCTAAAGTTTTTTGTTGGTTTTAAGGGTAATAATCACACGATTGATGTCATTGGCGCAATTCCAGAAAAAATGAAAACTATTTTGGAGATTAACGGCTGTTGGGATATCATTGATTAAAACTTTAAGGTAAAACTAAGGAGCTCTAATCTATTCTTTTTGTACTTCGGTTTTGCTCTGTGAATTGTGTTCTTTTATTGTTTCATATATTTTCGTTTTTCTTTTAGAGAATAGGAAAATACTCGATATTATTAATTTAAAGTCTTCCCTCATTTTCTTATACACCAATGTATTAGTTAGCCCAGTATATGTACTGGGCAAGCTTTCGCGTCCCTTTAGGAAAACGTTTGGATAAAACATTTTTTGCCTTACGCACTCTAGAATCACCTACGTGCCATTTATTGATGATAACGAATTTTAAGTCCGTATCCTTAAGACCAACAAAATTCATTAGGCTATTTAGTCTCACTAAATAAAAATAAAAATATAAGGGCCTAATTTCACATTAATAAACTAGTAATACATATTATCTTATAACATTTATACGTTTACAAAATATTACGTTTTAAAGGTTAAACATGATTTCCTTTGGTGGTGAAATTGGGCAGCTTTTCGTTACAGCAGTAAAGGATAAAAGGCTTTTCTTTGTATTTTATTTAGTACCAAAGCAGCCACTTTTGATTGGTTTTGAGTAGCCAGTCAAGTACGCGTTTAAGACTCCATCCACATTGAACCAATTGTAAATTTTAATGTAATAAAAGTCTGGTGCTATAATCGTGTGTCTAATAACTAAAAAAATATGATAGTAAAATCATTTCAAATTTCAATTGAATAAGTAAATGAATTCTTACGTTAATATTGGCCCATTTTTATGTTTATGCTTATTAAATTTTTGTTTTATTCTATTAAGATTAAATGTAATATAATTTACATATAATTTATATATATATATATATATATAATAATCTTGAAAAAGTAACGAAGCCTGTATGGAGCACAGTTATAATAACAAATGAACAAAGATTTGGCCAGTTGGTTGACACCAGTGCCATAAAATATTAAACAAAAAAGAAATATCAACTTTTCCTATGCATATCCTATAACTTGTCTCCTGGAACCTTGCTATAATTGAAGTCCATTAAATTTTCTACAAGTAGGTCATTTGAAAGAGTTACGTTTTAATGTAAGTAATGTAAGTATCTGGAAAATGTTATCCATCAATAATATTACTAGACTAGTGAAAATGTATAAAAATACAATTCTACATTTATATTGGTTTGTTATGTTAATTGAAGATTTTTTGTGTACATGTTTTTTTTTACAAAATATACAAATATAGCAGGTAGTGTATTAACACTCAAATATCTCGATGATGATAAAAAGCAAAATATTTGTACATTTCTGAAAATAGAATATTTTGAATGTTAAGTAATAATTACAAATACAATGGAATTAATGGAGGATAAACATTTTATAATTAAAATATTAAATAAATAAGGTAAAATTCCTAAATTTGAAAATCTAGGGTAGTCGATATTTTGATCCTGTTATCAAAAAAGGTTCACAAATAAAATACGAGTCATCAATTTTTATCATCAGTATAGAAAATGTAGAAAAATAAATTGCACGATTTCGCTCATATGGACTAGATCGTATAATCCTTTTTCTTTTCTATTGGTTGCATTAAAAAATCGATAGAATCCCTCTTATTGTCGGAACAAAAACATCTCTCCAAACATAATAAGAAGATTCTGAGAAAAAAGATGATTATTAAAAATCAATTGTAGCTTACACTCGACCCCAATTTTATTATGTGCTTTGTTCAGTATCTTTACGTAAAAAAAATTGATAAACAAATTAACAGTAAAATAAGAATATAGAATAAGTTTACTGTTTCTGACTTACATATGTGAAAAAGATAAATTCACATTTTTTTTAACTAACCTGTTAGATCTGCACTTATATTTTTTCAAAAAATGAGTACAATGGTTTCTAAAGATTTTAAAAGTGTAGTGTTTATATCTCGTTAGATTAGTAAAATATTTAATAGTCGAAGTAAGTTTAGTAGATTCATTATTAATTAGAAAACATTTTTGGTTTTTGTAATATTTAATTTCAAGAGACTAGTTTGATTTTTTTATTATATAATAAAGAAAGCAAGAAACAACCTCACCACGAGTCTTCTTCACTAACTACAAATTTATTATTCGTGCTTTAAGTACGATTATGGAATAGTTTTTAATAAATCCAGAGAAATCCCCATTTGCTTTAAATTATAGAGAGTGGTTCAAAATTGTCGAGCAATACTTCTAGGGGGATAGTTCACCTAAAAATAAAGGTACCTTTTTATATACACCTTTTTCGAAAGATCAATAATAAGAGAGAAACAGGCCTCTAAAATTGTATAAAAAATGTTTTTTTAAAAGATCTTAAAAAAATTTCAAATTCTAGACATAGAAGTTTTATTTACATAGAGATACTTAATTTTATGTTATTAATCTCTTCTGATTAAAGATTACTTTTTGGCAGTAAAAACCAATAATTACATCATATTTTTTTAAATATGTAAGTATTAAAAAAATTGGTAATTAACATTCCCTGGCTTTTTTTAGGTAAAAAAATACTCTTGATATGTTTCCATAAATAGCACCGTTTACTAGTAATTTAAACTTAAAAGTAGACAAACAAATTGTAATTAAGAAAAAAATGTCTAATTAGGCAAGTAGGCTTTGAAATCGAATGGAAGGCTAGCGCATCAAGTATGCCATGAACGCTATTTATGTATTTACATACCAACATTTTTCTTGAAAAACTTACTCCTGATGTATCCTCCCAAAATTAATCGGTTTTAAGAAATATTTCAATTATGCCTTATTAGACAGTTTTTGTTAAGATTTGCACATTGCACGTCTACTTTTAAATTTAAATTACTCGAAAACGGTGCTATTTATGGAAACGTATAAATAGTATTTTTATGTGTAAAAAAGGCCAGGGACTCTTAATTACCAAATTTTTTTTAATACTTGCGTGAATATGATGTAATCATTAGTATTAACCGCCAAAAATTACTCCTTAATCAGAAGGGATGAAATGACTCATAACATAAAATTAATGGAAAGCTTCCATGTCTAGAATTTGAAATTTTCAAGATATTTAAAAATCTTTTTTAATACAATTTTAGAGGCCTGTATCTCCCTCATTATTGTGTTTTAGAAAAAAGTGTATATAAAAAGATACCTTTACTTTTCGGTGAACTATCTCCCCTAGAAGCATTGCTCCACAATTTTGGACCACCCTATATATTAAATTATTGACCACCCTATATATTAAATTTGCATGGTATGTCAAATACTTTTTGTAAATAAAAAACTACCCATCCAAGGTTTTCCATTTGTTATTGATTTTTCAACTAAAGAAGTAACTGTACAGCCAATGCGCCTCACTAGTTACTTCAATCCTTATTAGTTTCAACTATACCATATACCATATTTTCAGCTTATAGCTAATCTGCATATGCTTCATTAATCTATGATAAACATACGTTTTGTATAATATAGACATAAACTATGTACATTAAATTTTATTTAGGAATAATTAGGTACATTATCTCGCATATTCACATTTGAAGCGCTCCAAGTTCATCACGAGCCAACAAACTCGTTATCATTCTGTATGCACACATTCTATGTTCTATGCACATGCATATACTATAATTTTCACTAAATTTTACTTTCCAACGCTTCCGACATTTATAATCCTCAAAATTTCCAGGTCTCTCTTATAAATTCCGATAACTAGTGTATATTGCGCCACCTGTCAGATTCTGGATGCATTAAATCTGCTGAGCTGCCATAGAGTAGAATTCGCAGAAATTAACTCTAGACAACGATCCTGCTTTATCGATACCGTGTTGTTTCCTGTGTTATCCTGCAACCGGTTGAAGACCTTCCTGCTACCATCTGTTGCGCAAACGAAGCAACTAGCAAGTATTGATTTGTAACGTTGGTGTCAATTTTCGAATTGTAAATTAAATAAGTCGTTATCATAAACTTCGAACGTTAAATGTTACTACTCAATGAGTTTTTAATATTAATAAATAATCAGGAACTATTCCAAACTGCAGTCTAACTAGTGAGACAAATGAATGAGAAATATTTTATTAATATTCCAATTAATGAAAATCTAAAAATACCATTTTTAATCAAAAAATGTGCTTAAAACATATACATTTTTCGTTTATCACCGACAAAATTAATTTTGAATTAACCCTTATAGTTGCTTGGAGCTGGAAATTTTAATTTTCTCATCAAATATAATCCTTTAAGCCCAGAAGCAAAAAAAGGGAATAATAATTTGTATTTTTATAAGCAGCGTGAACTTATTCTAATTTAGGGACAATGATAGATGATTGCATAGTAAAAAAAATGATAACAATTGTTTTCTTTAAATTACACAAGTAATTTCAAAAATATGGAATATACTACTGAAATATATTTCTTAATGTTACAAGTCAGTTAGATGATTTTATACTTTCGAATTGTTTATTTCCGAAACTTTCAACTCGGCTATACAATATCTAACGGATGTGTATTATATTACGATACCGCATATCATGAGCTTTTAAAAGCATTTTACATTTAAGTGGAAATTCCAGCAATCTAAAATGCTGTTCACAGTTTATCCATCCTATAAAATTTTTAAAATTGAAATTTTCTCAAAATTATTGTGCAATAATCCTTGTTTATGTTACGTAGTAAAAACTTGTTTCTTGTACGTAGATTTTCAAAGTAAAATTTCGCTTGTCAATTTAAAAGAACGATTTCATTACCAGAGTAATATAATAATAATAATAATAATAATAAGGTTTTGCCCTTTTAGACCTTATTTTCTTAATTTTTTTTTATCATTTTATATTTCTCTTCTTTATCCGTTCTGATCAACTCACCGTAATTATTTTAGTTCAACTTGTTATTTTTATTATTAAATTTTATTTATTTTATTTTTGTTTCCTGTTATTTTTCCGGCTGTAGACAGTGTTTTCCTTCTTTAAATTTTAATAATTTATGATCAAAGATCAATTTATGTACTTTCTATTTCTTATTACTAATGTAATTTAATACTAATTAATTTTGATTGTATATGTCCTCATACTTAAAACCTTACCTCTACCCTTTCCAAAAATTTTTCGTTGTTTTCAATTCGTCTTTCATCTGCTTTAATAATTTTAACATTCTATCTAAATTTATCATTAGGTTTATTTCATTAAGAGTTTCTTTTATTTCTTTCAATTGGTTCTGATAACTGCTATTTTGACTTATAATTTGGTTATTAATATTCGAATTTTTCGGATTTTCGTTATTTGACTATGAGTTATATTACTTTTGACTACGTTACTTTCGAACTTCTTTGGTATGAAGTTGTTTTGTTTTGCCCCCTATTTGTCTCTATTTTTTCGACGTACTTTATGTATATTTCACATGTTTTACTGTTTGCTGTATGTTCACCTCCACAATTACAGTATTTTACTTTGGTATCTTCGGTTCTTATTAATTTACATTTAGGTGTGCAGTGATCTTTATCACATTTGATGCATTTCGGGTTCATGCAATTTATTTGAGAGTGACCAAAGCTCTGGCAGTTAAAGCATTGGGTCACATTGTTTCTCCGTATATAAGGTTCCCATTTAATTTTGACGTTATCTATTTCTCTTAATTTATAGAAACATTTTATATCTAAATCTCTATTTATTGTGACCCGATAACTTTGTGTTGTTTCATTTTTTCCTTTCATTGGTACAATACTATTAATTTTGATTCTTGCTTTTTCCTCAATTTGTGCTTTAGTGAATTCAGTATTTAAGTTTGGTTTTCATTACGGTTCTTTTTAGTTTATAAGTTTTGATAGTGTATGTGAAAAATTGTAGTTTTTTATTTTTTAAATGGTTCTTTAAATTATTCCTAAGTTCTTTTGTTCCTATTTATATTTTTATCTGAACAATATTTACTTAACTCATTCTGATTTTCTAGGTTCGGGAAAATGTGGCTAGACAACTTTTCGGACTCAGATACCGATTTTGTAATTTACGTGCGGTAAGTGGCTTATTTATTACAGACGAATTGGTTATTAAGGATAAAGCGGCAAAGAAGTCTACTACTCTAATAGCATAAAAGCTAAAACGTAACTAGTTATATACGTAATAGGATAAAATAACATTATTTATCTATCGAAACAAAAAATAAGACAATTGTAATTCACTTTAAATAATAATTTCTCTTATTCATTTTGGATTATTTAAGTTTCGTATTCTAACACCGTTTTTTAATTCTGGCGCACATCTGTTATGACGAATATTTTACTGCAACTCAATGAGTCGTTTTTTGTTTATTAAGCTACTGTGTTCACATTTATTGGTTTATTTTTGTAATTAACGTAGGGTATAAAAACCGCAATATTATATTACAGCGTACATATTCTCATTTTCTTGATTCACGTGCTGCAACTGTACGGCGTCTACGTGTACAGCGCGATATGAATCTCAATATCCTCGTTCTCGGAACCGGTAAATTCGATTTGATTTACCAACCCTACAGGGGGCTCATGTTATTAAAATTTTTCCTACAGAATACTAGTAAATAGATTTCACATTAACTAAAATCTCATATCTATTAAATTAGGTTTATATATAGGGTGTCGCTGCAAAATAGCATGTGTAGAATATATAATATAACCAAATAATGTTTGTTGAGTAAATTATGTATTTTATGCTCATTATATTTCCATAAAACGAAGAAAAATAATATAACTTATTTCGATGACATATCTAATCATAACATATAAAAATGAACAGTTAATAGTAGATATTAAAAATTAACGTACAGAACAATTTCCAATATAACACAGTTTTTTGGTCAAAGGTGATCAACAAACGAGAAGAAAAATGTTCACTGAACAAATATTCTGACCAGAAGTGATCACACCAGCTCCATGTGGCAGTGATTATAAGAAATAACGGGCCATCTCTGCCAGGTGTAAAAAAAATTGAATTGTTACTAGGATTTCAGTTAATGAATGTTTCAAATAATAATTACTGGTAATATTTCCAATGGTTCGAAGGTTGTTAAATTAAGGAATATCTGCATTTAATTTTTGATGTTTTATTGATCCTCAAGACACTAAGTCAAAATGAACTCACTTTATATAATTTATATAATTTTATAAAACCTTTTCTTTTCTTGTTTGTTTATATGGAACAACAAAAAAAGTGTATCCCAGCAGCAGGATGGAGGAAGTGCCTTATTTTTTAATCAATCAACCATTGAGTGGCAGTTATGTTGATTATTATTAAGTAAGGCATGATAATTGCATATGTAATAAGCACTATCAGTGTAGTGAGTTAAGAATTTATAAAAATGGTTCATGTTAAAAAATTACAAACTCTAACAATCTTTTTTTAAAATTTAAATAAAAATGTTATAATTTTATGTTATTAATAATCAATTTTACACGTACCTTTAAGGAATGCTCTATTTTCGGGAACATTCTGTATATCCAACATTTTTTTAAAAGAACAGATCTTTATTTTGATATTATCTTATTGACAAAAATCATTTATTAATGTTTCATTATGTATAAATCTTGGATGACTGTCATGATTTATTTTAATTTGTGCTTTATTATATTAAAGTAGAAATTCGTAATTATTATTATAATTAACAAAAATAATAATTTTAATGACATTCCATATGTGTATAAAATGTTTAATAGCCCAAGACCTGGACGTTCAATTAGGGTTTTTTAATGATATTCAATTTTTAATTCTCAATTCGGTATTTTCAGCCATTTTTTTAACTTCGATCCAAATATGTCTAATAAAGAAAAATTATATAACCTTTTTTAAATTTATTATGGCTATTTGCATTTTAACGACTCGAAGTCATTATCGTGTGAAGGAATTTATACGAGTACTGCCACTATTTTTTGGTTTATTTCAATTATTTATTAAGAGCAGTTTGGCGACCTGTCTCGAAATTCTTGGCACAATTCGCAATTCCAGTATTTTATCGTTCAAGGTAAACTTCAGTGTCTTTTAAAAAGCAGCCTAGAATCTTAAAAATCTATTAAATGTTACTTTTTTCTTGGTTTAGAATTTAGAATAAAAATTATTTAATTTTTTTAAATACTGTTTAATCATTAGAAAATTTCTGGAGATACAGTGGATATTTTTGGACATTTAGTTCTTTAATATTTGAGCAAATATTATAGATAATGAGGTATCTCTAGTTAAATTGTTTAAAATTGCACCAATTGTATTTTTTAATAGTCTAGCGTAAAACTTTCCAAGGTTTTCAGGTTTTTAAGTCTATTTTTTCAATTAATTCTAATTAATTTTTTAGGTTTGTCTCCACTATTAGAAATCAAGTAATGTTTATTTGAAAAACTTTCATTAGACAAGTTTCTTTCAATGATTAAAATTTAATAAAAATCTATGTAGAATGAAATTCATTTATTCAACAAACATTCTGGCTCTATTTACCGACCCAAAGCTCCGTCAGAAAACATAATAGATCACAGAGGATTTCAGGATTTCGAGATTCAGAATGTCTAATAGTACTGCGAAAATTCTAAAAGACTTTCTTTGGACCGATTTACTGGGGGATTATACAGAATAAAGGTTCACATTTTTTAAAATGTTGAATAGGTTGATAAAATCAGATTAAAGTCAGTTTAAGTTAACAAATTTAAAATATTTAGTACAATATTCATTTTTATTCGGCATGTATATTACTAAGCAGTTAAATATTAGAATAGCGTATTTTCAAATAGTTAATTTACTTTAAACGCAAAGAAAATTTTGCGTATTTCCAACATGGAAAGTTAGTTCATCTTGAAAAATAATAATTTTTATTTGAATTATTTTGTGTAACTGCTTGCGAATTCTGAAGGGCAGATTTTCTTCTGTACAATTGATTTATCATAAACCAGAACTTCATTCTTTTTCAAAAAGAATAATGAATTGGGCGAAAATATAGTGACATAAGTGGTGAAATTAGATCCACTTTAGCAAATCCATTTCTATTTTTAACATTGTGAGAACTAAAACCAATAATCTAATCTTAAAATTTTATCTACTTAGGTGCCAGTTTCATTTTCTCGGGATTATTTAATTCCTATAGAATTGGAAGTATGTTTATTACATCGTATAGGAGTAAGCTCATGTCAAAATAAAAACAAACTCTGAATTTAATTTATAAGGTACATACACAAATAATTAAAGTTAATGGGTTGCTTGACTGTATAATTTGGACCACAGTAAACCCACTTACGGTCAACGCTTGTTAGCAATAGCGATAAAATTTGCATTTAATTTTGGTTTTACGGCACGAGCTCTTTTCAAAAATGGTATTCTGCAGGTTTTTGTGTACTCAGTGAAAGAATAGCCTGGCAAGATCGACGATTAAAGGACTGTGTTCACAAGAAAGAAATTTAACTGTCATTTTTTAGAAAATATATATTGAGTCAAAGAAGCATAATTTTGAAAAAAAAAATTTTTTATTTTGTACTGAAAATATATGAGACGGATTAGTTAGTTAAAACTAATTCTGGTCCTGAAATTGTAACGTAAAAGTTCTGACTGCCTAAAAACTTTTATATTAGTTAGTATAACAGAAAGAATGATCTTTTTTATATACCAATTAAACTGGTAATCATATAATAATAATGGAAAACGTAAATTTAATTATTTTACATTTAATATGCGTTAATGTAAGGCTGTAGGATATGGCCTAGTTACATATAATAAAAGGATATTCAACGCTAACCTATGTGCCCCTCTGAACGTATTTTATCAATTTTAGATTTTAATATTTCAATATACACACAATTAACTCATATATTATGTGCAGTAGCTAAATGTTATTCTGATATAGTTATTAAACATAAACACAAAATGCAGATTTGTGGTGATTGTTTATTTTTAAACTAATTTAATATGAGGTGGCTGCATAAAATAATATTTTGTAATAAATATTATGTATCTATAGGATTTTTAGTACAAATACCGTTGCACGTCAGGAGTGACGTACCTCTTTCGTCATAGTACTGCCAACTAATTAAAATTTCCCTAACTAAGATAAATCATACGAAAGATCACGAAAATTCACGAGGACTCATGAACGTAGTCACAGTACTAAAAAACCGTAAAAGTAATCGTAATTATTTTGATAATTTTAGAATTATTTCAATTATATTGGCTTATATACGTCTTATTCTTTATAATATAAAGTTTATATATCATTATTATATGTTTAGTACTCAAAAAACCATAATTTACATTAAATAATTTTGAAATTTTCTACGCCCATGAGACTCGTATTTATGATGAAGAAATGACATTGTAGCGATTGGCATGCCTTGATGCGACGTTGTCGAGTATTTAGATTGAAATATTTCAACGATTTCTGACGTCCGGCCGTCAACCAGTTGTGTGTTTTCACCACGTTTTCGGTAATTTTATAATATTGTCTTTATTTTTTTGCTTTGCTAGATAGTTAACTTATAAAAAAACTGTTTTTTTCAAAACAAACATAGTGTGAATAAGCTGATTATTGACGTTTATTTCTACAAAATGCCAAAAAATTTAGACAAGCCGACAACACTGCAGGGTCGTGATCTCATAATTGATATATGACGTGCAACGGGATTTGTATTAAAAATCCTATAACTAAATCATAATATGCCTCTCATCCAATAATATTCTCCATTTTTCAACGATCAACCATGAAATAAACCAGCAATAATCAAAACTAAGAAAAAATAAGGGTGTATTGATTAACTGTCGCCTTGTGTCAAAATGTGGTGTACTCAAAAATCCTTGTTTTTCCAAACTCTTTTTGTATCGGCATGAAGTTATCAGTCAAAAGATTTCTGGTTATGTTACATTTAATATATTTATTAAGTATAGGTATTTTATTCCAAAAAAAAAACCGCTGAATACGGTGTTTAAAATAATAATAGTAATAATAATAGGGGTTTGCCTTCATACCTATTATTTTTTTGAGTCAGTTGCTCACTTATAGTTTTATTTTCATATCTGTTCCGGAAACCACCAGATTATTATTATTATTATTATTATTATTATTTCTTTTTGTTTATTTTAATTTTTATTTATTTTATTTTATCTCCCACTATTTTTACGGTATTAGTCGGGGTTTTTGCGTAATTTTGCTTTTTTTAATTTTTTCGAATTTCATTTGAAATTTGATTTCTCCTTTTCCTTGCCTTCTGTTCTTTTTCCTTGCCTCCTCTATTTGTTCCAGGTATTTTATGTAGACTGGGCACATTTTATAGTTTGCAGTGTGGTTAGCTTGGCAGTTACAACATTTTGTTTGGCTTGTTTCGGTTTTGACTAACTGGCATTCTTTTGCGTTATGTTCTTCTCCACATTTTACACAGTTGAGACTCATGCTACAATTGATTTGAGTATGCCGAAATCTCTGGCAATTGTAGCATTAAGTTGCCCTTTTCTTCTTTTGATATTGCTCCTATTTAACTTTTACATTGCTTATTTCTCTTATTGCATATAATTATTTGCTGTCCACATTTTTTTTGACTATTACAGGATAACTATAACTTTTAACATTCGGATCTTTACCTTTCGTTGGAATTATGCTCTCTATTTTTATTTTTTTTCGTCTTCTAATTGCATTTTTAAAAAATCTTGTCCACATTTGGTACAGCCTTTATCACAATTCTTTTTAACCTATCAGATTTGTATAAGTATAATACTACTTCATTCCTAATTTTTAAATATATTTCATCACTATTTTTCTCTGTTCCTTGTTTTCAGAGAAAGTTTTTGTGTTGTTTCTACTACATTGAATTGAAAATTTATCTTTTTTTCACTCGTCTTCACTCTAAACATTCTTTATTTACATTAATTCAAATTCTTCACTCCTTGAGTTACCATGTATTGCTTCCCAAATATTTTTCTTTTGATGAATTTGAGTTATAAGGTGATTTTAAACAAGTGCTTCTTAAATAGATTTGCTGTTTCTCCAAAAAACTCAATTTGTTTAAGACCAAAAATTGATTTATTTGAACCATATTAATGTATAGTTGAAAGTGCCAAGTATCTACTTGATGCAACGAAATATTTTCTTACTGAAAACATATATTTTTATGAAATACACAGTTGTTTCTCCTAAAATGAAACAATTAGTTTTGATTGCTGCTCCTATATTTAAAGAAATCGTTAGTTCGAGTCAAATTAAGAGTTTTTAAGATAATAATGTTTCAGTAACATTACGCAAAAGTTGGGAAAAACTTTTAATGGAAGTAGATATTGTAGATGCTCTATCTCATACTTAGTGTGTTGTATGCTTATAGGCTATATTTTTTGTTTTAGGAACAGTTTATATTATTTATTGATTGCAGAATTTCCATTATCTACATGCTCAATATTGCATGCACGTACGTACAAAGCAAAATTATATTTCATCACCTTTGCTGTTCATTTTTATATTTTTTCTTTTTGCCTTTTCTCATTTAGGAACGAAATGAACGGTTCGCAAGTCATATTTCATGGTTAGTCTCTGCAAAAAGGAATATCATACCGTGAACCTGATGAAAACAAGTTCGAAATGCGCTTTATAACTGGTGGTTTATTAAAAATTCATAAGGGGTTTGGAGGATTCGAATGTATGCATCAACGTATCTTATAGTTAGTTTTTCATGTTTTTTAGATTCGATAACGCGCTATCGATGTTGAACGAATACTGGAACATATATATTTTTCACCTAGGTACACCAAATGATTCCTGCAGTAATATTTGACATTTCACAATACAATAAAACGAATAGTTACAAATACGGTGGATTTTGAGGCAAATATTGGCAACATAACTGTAAATATCGTTATGTTTGAAAATTGCACTAATAATGAACAAACATAAATGCTTTTTTACGTTATTAAAACAACAGAATCAAATGTATTTTTTCACAGTATTGCTTACGTTCGATTGCTTCCCAAAAATAAAATTGTTATAGAGGATTACTGGGTATATACGGCTTCGAGTTTGGTGCCTAAATGATAATAATTTTAAACATCATGATACATTTTTTATTTTATACGCTTAATGTATGAAACCATTTGAAGAAAACTTTTACTTATTCATACAGGGTGATCAACTTATACTCCGAAGTTTGATATCACCGTTAAAATGAGAAATAGGAAAGAATGCTTTAAATAATAGTTATAGCTGGAGTCAAGCTTCACATTTTGAAATTATTTCGTAATAAACTTTTCAGGTTCTATGCTAAAATTAAAAAATCAGATGGGATTTCAAATTTTTTATCACTCTGTATCAAATAGTTTTTAATGTCATAGTATAGGACTTGAAAAGTTAGGATAGAGACATGTAAGCCGTTTTTATTGATTTTCAACGGTTTGGCTGCTACAGATATTAAAATTAAAAAAAATATGATTTTCAGGTGGGTGTAGATCCTTTGTTAAACATAATAGACATCAATTGTGATATATCGTTGAAATTAGCTCGGCAAAAGGTTTATAAAAATATAAAAATATCCGGGGTATTCCATTAAAAAAAACATAACTTTGATATGCTGTGACCTTATGTGACTTGCATGTTACGAAATAATTTTAAAATGTGAGTCTTGATTCTATCTACAACTTTTATTTATAATATTTTTTCCTATTTCTCAAGGTAACGGAGATATCAAACTTCGGAGTATAAGTTGATCACCCTGTATATCCAGTACATTGTGCGCCGTATAAATATTGTACATTCATTTAGTTAAGTGCTATGCAGTATGAAGCACCCTAATGGAATACATTTTTAATTAATAGTTTTTAATTAATAGTTTTTAAATGAGAAACAGGATGGTCCAAAATTTTGACTGTTGGATCCCTCTATGATCAAGCCAAAGGAAATTACACAGTATATCTTGCAAATTTAGGATATTTTTTAATTAAATCGTTAGGTAGGACAAAAAGGAGTGAGGGAATGTTTAAATTAAAATTAGTTTGTTTATTCAAAAGACTATGAAAATTTATACAGTGTCGAACAGTCAAATGGAATAAATTCATTATTTTTGTCATTGTGCATATTTATAAAAAAAAGCAAAATTTGACAATTTTAGATCATGAAATGACATCCTGGAACGAATATATTTCATCCTTATATTGAACCACCTTCGAGTAATAGCTATACCCTTAAATTTTTAAGTAGCAAGTAGGGACTTGTGATAAATCTTGTAAAACATTTCTTCTCTATTCAAAAATATTATTGTTTTCATAATTATTGTAAAAATAATATTGAAACAAAAATAAAATCATATCTCACTCCTCTTGTTCTATATAATGATTTAATTAAAATACCGTAAATTTGCATTATATACGAGGTACTTTTCTTTAACATATTATAAGGTGACCCAACAGTCAAAATTTTGGACCACCCTGTTTCGCAATTAAAAACTATCAAATAGCGTTTGCATTATAAATCTTTAAAACAATTGCATCAGATGTCGTATAATATGTCCGCTGGTAATATCGATCGACAACAACCAGTTTAAAACTTGATTAAAAGATAACCAGTCTTCAAAATTCGTGACTTAACTCCAGGGATTAAGTAATGTAATGAGAAGTAGGGAGACACACAAACATTTTTTTAAATACTCAGTTTAAACAGTTGAATGGTTTAATTTGTGCTTTTCTTATGATACATAATATTTATATTAAAATTTAAATGATAAAAAGAAGTAGTACTTTTATTAGATTTAGGGCTTGGATTAATATTTTCAAAGCTTAACTTGAGTATAGAATCAAGCTGAGGATAAATGATTAAGTTAAAATTTATAGATATAACATACTATTTGAAAAACAATGTTCAAAATTCAAAAGAATGTTTATATTGGCAATATCTCTAACCAAACGACTAAATTACAATTTGGTAACATAATTGGCAACGTTGAGGGTCGAAATGTCAGCATATATTGTTATTATTTATATATGATGTTTTTGTTCTGATTTTTATTGTCGAACAGAGATTTCGTAAGTATCGATTAGTTTTTTTATTTTCATCAAGAAGTACAACAACAATACGTCAAAACAACGCAGTAGTATCAGCAACAATAAATCAAACCGTGTAGATCAGAATAACAATTAATTCAAGAATCTATGTGAATTACATCAAAATTGTGATAAAGTATATTAATTTTTAAACTTTATCAAATAAATCCACTGCGATGTTTTGATCCTGAAGTGTTGAAAATAAGATTGGAAAACGTCAAATTTTGTACCATAATTTTTGGGATAGTCACCCAGTATGATTCAAAAGGAGATAACAATGAGAGTTAGAAATAGTGATTTACGCCCCGTGAGAGTGAGCGAGACTATCAAAAGTGCAAGTGAGTTGCTCAAAGTATGTCAATGTCGATTAACATAATGAGAAAGCGGGCTGAGCCTCTTTAATAATTCAAATCATACAGCAAGACCTGAATATAGTTCATTTATAGGACGATACATTAAATTCTTTACCGAATATTTTTGTATACAATTAAAATAGTTGTGTGTTGATTTGAAAATTATATTTTCTTCTTATTTAATTCGTTTTTCTTTCAGTATAAAAATAAGTGTATCACTGTTTTTATATTAATTTTTTTTCATTGTAAACCTTATCTAATTGCGAAACTACTACATGTACATATCTATCCTTCTTAATAACAACGAAATATAAATTAAATACTTATTTATATTTTTTTTAATATTGCAAAAAAGTAAATTGGTAAAGTCTAATTCAATTTTTTCTTTATCACAACTGCCTGTTTCAAATTGTAATTCCCTTATTTTCCCCTAGTGTGCACTGAATTAAAACGTTTTAAATTAGGACTCATCCGAAATGTCAAATGGACTGATCATTTCTCTAATCCTGCTAATGGAGCTCAAAGTGAACCTAAGACTAAAAAACGAAAAGTATATCTGAAAAACGTCTCACCGTTTGGATATTTGGATTGGCTCCAATTATTTTTCAAAAGATCTGCGCCAATTTGTCACTAAAAGAAGAACGCCTAGCAGGTTTTTGTTATAGCATGTTAGTTAAACACTTTTATGTCTCTGTGCTCTCACAGTGACTAAAAATAAGTGATGAGTTGCCATTTGGAACAAATAAATTGGTAAAATAAAATTAAATCTTATTGATATATTTATTATTAAAGTAGAAAGTAATAACAATAGGAACAAGCTTCGTAAAATTTTAAAATTAGAGCAATTAAAAGTAGTTATTTTATTCACTAGTACAAAAATGGAAATAAGTTGCCAATAAAAATATTAATTTAATATTAGTAGTATTTTAAATTTGTTTAATTTATTTGATTTGTAAGACTAGATTGATTAATTAAGAGTGGATAAAACCGCTAATGTTGGATCATTTCTTTTTTTCATTGTAAACCCATAAATATTGGTTTTTTAATGCATTTATTAAAAAACTAAAGGTATGTTAAGTAGATTCTCTTATATAAAGAACATTACTGAAGACTGAGCATATGGTCTTTTCTTATCCCTTAATAAAATTTGTATCATAACTATTTTAAAAAAAAAATATTGTTAACTTCCTACATGTTCAAAACTAAGTAAAGATCGAATTAAACTCCGTATCTATTCATCAAACTTCGTCATTGAGCGAATTAACTAAGCTCGGATCTAGTAAGCAGTAGCTTCAAAGTGGAATATCTCGAAGTATCAAAAGCGTAAAACTTTTTAATAAGTTATAATCTCTTAAAATGTAAGGAATACGAGCAAAGATGGCTGCGTCTCGGTTCTGCATT
The DNA here is from genome assembly GCA_951812935.1 of Hermaeophaga mercurialis. Lineage (NCBI taxonomy): Eukaryota > Metazoa > Arthropoda > Insecta > Coleoptera > Chrysomelidae > Hermaeophaga > Hermaeophaga mercurialis. Next base: position 28,274,741 of record OX638362.1, on the reverse strand, counting down.
TTGAGACGTGACCAAAGGCTTTTGTGATGTCGTTTAATTTTCAAGCACAAACACTGAGTGAAGTTAATGTAACTCCGTAGATCGGTTTGAATGGTAAAAAACATTGAATTTGTAAATAAGATAAAACAGTGGTTAGGTAAAGTTTCGAGATTCTATTAAGGTCTACTCGTACTAATTAATTATTAAATCGCAATTATGACCAATTACGGGGATAGTTCAATAGAAGCACTTTTGATCAGCAAAGCATGGCAACGGAATTCGTTTGGCTAAATTATTTGCAGTGTACTCTTTTCCGTCTTGTGATTATAAAAATGCCATCTGCGGTAGAAAATCCACGATGGTTCAATTTGGATGTTGCTGAAATAGAGATTGCTGTTATAGAATGGTTCCGCAAACAGCCCCAAAAATTTTACCGGCAGGCAATTTATATACAACTACTTTAAATGTATTATGGCACTTTATAGCTACTAAATATGACTATATTGAACTATGTTCGTAATAAAATAACACCCAACAATTTACATTTTCACAATATGGCAATTCATTATTTGGTAGCGTGTACATATCAAAAACTGTCTATTTATAGGAAAAACAATATCAATTAGAAATATTTTTGTTAAATAGAAAAATAAAAAAAAATTGAACCCACGACACTTATATTACTTATTATTTAATTTTTAAACTATTAAATAAATAATGGTGAAAAATATACGTTTTTAACGTGTTCCTTTTGTTTACTGCATAAAATTAATTAATTATTTGAGCATAATGACTGTTTCTGCCCTTACTTTGTGGAATGTATTCAATATAAATGTAAAAGATAAAATATACTCATCTTAAAATTCTTATTATTTTTTATTCATTTGTTTTATTTAACGTCAGTCTAGTTCTGCGACCAGGGCTGATCACCGACGCCGGGAGCACGCTACCCCTAACCGGAAATTTTGCCGAATCCTCAGGTATTCCAACCCGAGGTAGGGATCTTTAACGAGCCCAACATTCATGGACTCGGGACCGATAGTTTAACGTCTCCTCCGAAAGACGGCATCTCCACTATATCTCGTGCTCATTGGTAGTACCTGCGAGCTGTGATATGCTACTAGTCGCTGCAGGCTGTACGGGCATATTACGACGGTGTTCGCTGGTGGTCACCCATCCAATAACTAACCGCGCTGTCTTAAAATTCTTATAATAACTCTCACCTTTTGGCATCGTCAGATAGAACTAATGAAATTGACAGGTATTTCACATACAGACTTGATTTTCTATTATAAATGTTCTAACCTATATTATTCTTTATTTTCTAAAACATTTGGATAATTTTATATATTTATTCCAGAAGACCCTAATGAAGGCGAAATTTTGATTATGACTGTTTTTATCACATGCATGTTTGTTCGAATCACGGAAGACCAGGACAAGGACCAAAGAGTTACAATAATCAAATTGATTTTCTGATAAAATGAGTTCTCAGAGTTAGTAGAATCAGCTTCAATCTCTCTAAAAAAATGAATTAGTAGATGTTCGAAAAATGGCTTTATTATCTTGAATAATTAGAAGACATTTACATGAAGGAGAATTGAGCAACAGAAGCCCGACCAAAAAAAACCTTTGTTACTAGAGTAAACAAAGTTCAGAGATTGAATTTTGCCAGATTACATCAGAATGACACCATCAATGATTGGGAAGTAGGTTCTGTTCTCTGATAAAACTAGTATTAGCCTTAAGGCTCCAGATGGACGTGGGGAGAAAGGTTTGCAAACTGCAATATTTCTCCCAAAGTAACCCCTCTAAGTACAAGGCCTATGAATGCCCAATATTACTGGGAAAACATTATTACTGAACATGTAAGACCTTTTGCTCCGTTTATTGCACTCTATTTTTTTTTCATCAAGACAATGCTGGTCCCCATGTGGCTAGACAGAGTACCTAAATCCTGTTAATATTCCTTTATTGAGTGGTCACCTCACAGTTCAGATGTGAATCCTATAAAACATCTATGGAATTATCTCAAGAAAAAAGATTGGAAATCATAGACTCCCTGTAGCCAAACACAACCAACTCTTGGCGGCCGTCATAGAAGAATGGGAGAATATTCCGCAAGTTTTTGTTAAAGCCTCTTAAAAACAAACATGCCATGATGCACGAATGCAGTGTCGAAAAGTAGAGAACCCTAAAGGGTATTACTGTTGATCCAGATACACTTATTTTGTTTTACGGATTTTTTCCTGTTTTCAATTTTAAGTTATGCTGCCTTAAATATGCATTTTCAGGAAAAATACATTTTTAAAGAAAGAATGAGGCAAATTAAGGTCATGTTAAAGTCATGATTGACTAATTCGTAATTTCTCATTATTATTTTAATATCACTTACTTTGATTTTGAGGATAATATTGTAAATATTTAGATTTAATAAAGTGGTGTGTTAATATTATCCAATAATTTAATATAGTGCTTCCAAATAATTACTATGAATTGTATAACATAATACAGAATAAGTTGGGCACCGAGCGCCTCTCAATGGAAAATGCTAATTAACAAAATAAATTAATTAGGCCAGTAATAATTTTTCAAATTGATAATAATAATATTATCAATAATAAAAGAAATAAGTGGAAAGTGTATGAGTTATAAAGTCGTTTCTGGGAGATTTTTTCATTAACAAATATTTTAGACAATTTTAATTTTTCGCAAGTACATCCCATTATACTCCGTGGTGGCACCCTTAGAAAGGAAAAACGAAAATTGGCCCCAGAGAGGACCATAAGGGACTTTTCTTATGGAAAAGATATTTTTTTAGTATAACAGAGGTACCTAACAAATATTTTTCCACTTTTGCCACAGAGCTACAATTAAATAGGGCCCAGTATAAATTGAGATATAGTAATATTAAAAATAATAATAATAAAAACATTTACATATTAAATTTAAGTAATTTTGATTTACGTTGAAGAAATTTATATAACCAAAATTATTACTCCCTGACTTTTAATTAAAGTAATATATGAATTCAGTATGAAAACTTTATTGTACTAAATCACATGCCAATAACTTATAATTCGAGCAAATCAAAGTTTTTAGTATTTATATATATATCGTAGTTCGACTTGAGTGAATTATTTCGGATATAAAATAACTCTATAAAAAATTGCATTAAAATACGCTCGATTGATTTTAATGTCCTTTGGTTGTTTGCCTCCCATGGGAGGTATTACACTTAATGCTCTGAATAAAGTGGTTGAACAAAACTATAATACGCTTTTTATGACATTTAATGGCGTTCTTATGCAAATTTTCGAGAAGTTCAACTCCAAAACCGTGTGTAATGCATACAAAAATTACCGTGGATGATTGGGTTTAGTTTAAATTTCTAGTTTGAATTGCAAATCAGTGGCGGAACTATGATATTAAGAATTTTTTTAAATTTCTTGCAATTTTTGAGTAAAATAACAGAAACATTTAACTTTTATATTAGTCATGACGAATAAAATTGATAAAATACGACTTTTAATAAATAATGTTATTTTGTATCGCAATTTTCAAAAAAATATAACGCCACTTTTAAATAGAACTTTTTTAATGTACATTGAAATCTTAAATAACATCAGTGGCCGGGAAAGGATTTGAATAGCTTTTTTGTAATTTATAAACAAACTAATTGCATTAATGATATGTTGTTTTATTTAAAATTAAATAATCCTTGATCCGGCACTGGTAATCTTGATTTTATGACTTGGAATAAGAAGTACTTTGAGCCTAAATATCTCTATTATTCAGTTTAATATTCTCTAAACACTATTCTGCACTTATTGTATGCCTCTTGGGATTATGCAAGAGTATATAAATTCTTCTCAATCGTCTTCAGTTCAAAATAAAGAGAATTTTTGCGAAACTATACTTTTCAGTTATATATATATATATATATATATATATATGTATAAAAAATTACTTTAATACTGTCACATTGAATTAGATATCACAGTTTCTCAGATTTATTAAAGATCTCATATAATTATTTGAATTATTTTTTTTATACATGTTATCATCCAATTTTTTTTTACTTTTTGTCATTTTGTATGCGTCTCTTACATCACAAAGCAAGGTACGAATTATGTAATTTTATTTATATGCTTTAATTGATTTATGAGGTAAAAACTTAGCTGACTTCTTATAAAATACATAATTTTCGAAAACCATCTCAACTAGTCTACGTATCTTTTTTATTTTCTCGTTTACACTTTGGTGTAGTAGGTACAAAATCCAATCGGGAAGGAGTATAAAATAAAAAAGGGAAAAATATTGTCTACTATAAACAGTTGCCGTAAGACATAAACATTTTTGATTTAGTGGAAATGCCTCTTGTAAATAAATTACAAGTTTTTTATGTCGACATAAATCGGGTAGCAAAAACGTGAAAAAGTTAGCTAAAATAATGTTGTGATCATGTATACATTTTTTTACAAATAGAAATAATTTTAAAAAACATGGACTAAGATTATGTATGTATGTATTTTATAATAATCCTATCAAATTGAATTCGAACATGAATGAAAGAAAATAAAAACCAAAGCAAATACGGAACAATCATTCATGCCAGTAATAGGATATAATAAAAAATATTTCAATAAGAATCTTGAACTTAAAAGCGAAGAAATCTGAATGCAAAATTACAGACAGGAACGGTATAGCATTGGAGAACTATCTTTAAATTTAGAGAATTTTTCAACACATAATAAGTGTTTTATTTTTTTTTTATTATGACTACTTCAAATAAAATATTTAAATACAGATTTTTTTTGTGTTCTCAGTAAATATTCACAGTTTTTTGATAAAAGTGATTTGATATTGTAGTATTTTTATACCGTGTGGCTAAACGAAAACGAAACAGAGCCATCGATTTTTGATCAAAGGGGGACACGTTACGACAAATGTTTAAGTCGGAGCAGCGACATGTAGAGAAGTAGCTGAAAGATGTAGGTAAATAAAATATTTTCATTGTGGTTTTAATTTCGTTACCAATCGGAACATAAAAAAAATAGACCTATTATATGACGAACAATCAGTGCATGTATTATCATCGTAATTTATTATTAACAGGTTTTAAATGCAGAACAAGCATTTCTATTAAGCTTCGATATATTACACAAAGCGAGCTTGTTTTGTTATTGGTTCGATACAAATTTTTGGGTTTTGGCTCCAAACAGCTACTTACTAGAGAGCAAGCTTCGGACAAGCTTTACATTGCAGGCTTTGTTTGTATATTGTGTACATACCTAAAGGGAAATTAATTAAATTCTGCTGTATGCGTTTACCTTCTTAATATAACAAAGGAACATTATGTTTTCTATTTTTTAAAATATTTTAGAGGAAAATTAATATGGTTTAAAATATTCTAAGGCCAGTACTGCCTAGTAAATAATACCCAAACCGCAAGCAAGTTCATTCATTCTTTAGTTTATCGACGTCTCAAAAAATAAGTAATACTTACACTTGGAAGAGTTTTTTACAAGAGGTCAACGAAATTGAAACCAGAAGATCCGATACGCATCAAGAACGCAACGGATCTCTTCGTAACAAAAATAAAAACGTGTATTTTTGATGTTGTTTAATATATTGAACGAGTTAATACTATGTTCCTAATATTTTTCAAAACATATCATTTTAATACTAGTTCGATCCATAATCCGATATTTTTTATTTATTTTGGATCGATTTATATCTGCTAGGTAAGCTAAACACTAACTCTGGTGCTCACGTTATTCTCTAACCAGATATTTTTCCAAAGCCTCTGAGATTACGAAGTCAGTGGCCAACAGGGACTCGGGACGTCGAACGTTTTCTATAAAGACGGCAGGTCCTGATTATATTTGATTAGTAATTATCGTTCCAAAAGCTGATACATACACGATTTTTTCTTGGTCATTCATCCAAGTTCTAACCAAATTGAGTATAGGCTAAATGGATGTATTCAACCTGATACGCTGGGATGGTGCACATTCAAAATACAGGGTGTTCGCGAAAATAATGCATATTTTCAAATACTATGTAGAAGGTGTCATTTGCAACAAAATATTCGAATAAAATTTGTTTTTAACATTATTAGTTTACACAAAAATTCACTTTAAGTTTACTCGTGGCAACACCTCACACTTTTAATATAAATATGTGTCATGTAATCAAGAAATATCTACCTGATGAATCATAAAATTGTGTTAGTTTATAAATGAATCGGATCATTTAATCATTTAAGTTTATCGTTTGGTAAAGTAGTTTCAATAATTCTGTGAAAAGTGGCATTTTATACAAATCAAGAATATCACGATATGTTAATTATAATAATTAGCGATGTTTTGTGTCCGAACCCTAATATTGTTGAAAACATGTAGCGTATTATCTAAAACAAGTAGTGGTATAAATCGTACTTATGTGCAAAAATTGCCGAGAATACATTTTTCACTCTTCTACATCCCACGCAATCGACCATTCTAAATACCTAGGTGTGTTAAAGTAAAAACTTATTTTTAGAACGTTTAAAAAACCATTGTTTATACTTGTATTAATTATCGGTCTTGCTTAGAAAAACATTTTTATTTTGCATTCGTTTTTATACCTCGTCCATAAATATGGCATTATTTGCGCTGACATCCTGTACATCTAACATATAATTAAATATTATAAAAATGGAGGTTTCTTATTTAAAAATTAAGATTATCTGATATTTTTGTAAAAACCACCAAATTAACTATGAAATGAGAGAGGTGTCACTAAATTACAAGCAAAAAATGCATTCATCTTAAGAACACAGCTTTTAAATTATTTTAAATTATCAGTACATGAAATAACAGAAAAGTAGGTACTTTATGAATAGTACACATGTAATCATTTTGACTTCTACAATTAAAAAGCTGGTTTGGGTGTTTCGCTATTCATCTTTTCTAGTTACATAAATTATGTGTCGTCACCATTCAAGCCAATATCCAGAATTCATCCTGTATGGTAATCCAAATGGATGTAGTGTGGTTACTTTATTATCCTGTACACAGAGGATCTGCGTGAAATAGATTTGTAATTAAGCTGAAACAACGCTTCTATTTCTAACCAATGAAGTGCATCAGGTGCAACAATACATCTAGTGAAAGGTCGTGACACTAGTGACGCCCGACATTACACAGGAACAGAGAAATACGAACACTAAGAATGCATTAAGTTTCAAGAGGAAATTGAATTGAATAGTTCTACAGGGCGGTCCTCACTTTAAAATATTAAATTTTGAATTGACTTGCTTTAATAAAATGTTGATTAATAAGAGAGATACGGCGTGTTAAAAGTGAAATTTACTCAAAAACCCCCACTACCAAATATATATTTATACATGTTAAAGTTATTATGAAAAACAAAAATTAAAATTTTACTTTTAACACCCCGTATCCCTCTTATTATCAATATTTTATTAAAGCAAGTTAGTTCAAATCGTAATATTTTAAAGTGAGGATTCTATTGTACTTCTATGTACAATTACCTAAGGGCCACCCTGTATAATAAGTTAGAAGAAAGTAGTAGAAATATACTCAAATCTCTGCTGGATATACACTGTAATAGTAACATTATTAAAAAGTAGCCACCCTTATAAGGAGTGTTTCCAGATTCATGCGAAAAAATTCAGTAAAGTTCATCGTTAAAAATTATGAGGGATCTCTACATTAAAAACACATTCTTAGGTCATCCCTAAAGAGTTCACCCCCGGAAGGATGGAATTAAAATTGAGTATTAGATTTTTTTCTCAAATCCGAGTTAATGTAGAAACTTAAAATTTTGGACAATATATACACTTGTAAACAGGGGATTACATAATTTTTTACATTTAACTGAATCTAAATTTGACCAAAAATTACAATTTCAATTAAAAAAAGTTTAATTTTCATTAAATTACCATTATAGTATAGTAGTTTTTTCACATTCTTAATTACGTTAGTTCAATAACGGTTTTCAATTTTACCTTCTTATAACATATATAACACCCAAATATATAAGTTTCTACATTAAATCGGACTTAAAACTTAAAAAAAAAAAATTAAGCCACTTTTTGGCATAAATTCAGAATCGCCTTGTATGTTCCAACACACTGTGATTAATTAATAATTTTGTTCGAGTTCCTAGCATTATCAAAGAAGTGAACCTGTTAATTTAACGAATGCACATCATTTAAAAAGTTTCTTGTGCAGGTATTTCTATATAATTTAATAATTTAGTTATCTGTTAATTAATTTTGAATTATAAATAACCACACCTAGTTGCAAAAAAACGATAACAAATTAAAAACTTCCATAACTCAGGATTAAAATCTAAAACATTTTCAGTCACTGTCGTTATTTGCGAAACTATATGCGTTAGTGGACAAACAAAAAACAAAATTTATTTGTCCGGTCAAAATTTTCGTTATGGTCTCATAAATCGATTGAAATCACTTTAAAATAGAATTTTAATATATGTCTTATATTTTTAATGAATTATTTAACAGCTAAGGTTGTAAATTTGCTAGACCAGCCTTGCCGGAAGGAAAAATAAATTTGTAATGTTCAAAAAATGTTATAGTTTTCACAACTATATTAGTATTTTAGATATTTAAAATTCAGTTTTAAAGGTTAAGTAATTCAGATTGGAAAATTTGATTTGGTGACAAGGAAATAAAAATTAACTATTAATTACTAATTTTTGGAAGGCGATTGATTATTTGGAAAATATCTAAATGACTGTTTTTATTTGCCTTTAAATATATTCTTTTTCTTTAATACTAATATTCTAAATATTATTTTTACAGTTTAGCCTCCTACCATTTTTCAATCAACAATAAATTTAAGTTTGATGCTAATTTTTGAAAAAAAAAGGATTTTACAAAGTATATGCTTTAACTTACCTTCAAAACAGGACAAAAACACTTCTTACCTGTAACAATAAAGAAAATTACATTTAAGTATGATGTATAAAAAATTTTTTTAATAGAATATAACATATAAAAAAATATTTAATGAGATTAAACCAAGACATTCTTCAAAATAGTTGTTCCATTTCAGCAAGCTTAAATTTAAAGTTGGAACGATTTTTCTAATGATTGAAGAAGGAAAAAGCTAGCGAAAATCCATCTGATTAATATCTGATTAATAAATAATAATATTCAAAATAGTTAATAAAAAGTAAATTTCCGAAAAGGTACCTAACATTTAACGAATTTAAGCTAAAAATAAAGAAGTAGTCTATACCATTACCGGGATCAGAAAATATAGGGTTTTCCATTAGAGACGCAATTTTTTGTGAAGTTATATTTCTTATATCTGTCATTCGAATTTCCAAGTGACATTGACGTTTAAAATCTACTATAGTTGGCAATTTATAAAATGGAAAGATACAGCGTAGAACAACGTGTCCAAATAATTCAGCTTTATTATGAAAATGGACGTTCAAATAAAATTGTTTTTCGTAAATTAAGTGATTTTTATACTCGACATAATCGTCAAAATGAATCAACAATATTGAGAATAGTGGAAAAGTTTGAACAAAGTGGTTCAGTTTTGGATGTAAAAACACCAATTCGTAATCGTCCAAGTCGTTCACAAGAGAATATTGATGCAGTTCGTGAGAATGTTGAATATGATCCAAGAATGTCGATTACACGACGTTCACAACAATTAAACATTCCACAAATCGCATTATGGAGAATTTTTTATTGCAAAAGTTTGAAAATATTGATATCAGAGATAAATGGTTCCAACAAGATGGTGCAACATGTCATACAACTGGTGATACGATCAATTTATTGCATCAAACTTTTCCTCAGCGTGTAATCTCAAAAAATGGTTATGTTAATTGGCCAGCAAGATCGTGCGATTTAACACCATTGGACTATTTTCTTTAGGGCTACGTTAAAAGTCTTGTCTATCGGAACAATCCACGAACAATTGATGAATTAAAAGCTGAAATAATTCGAGTTATTGGTGAGATTGAACCTCAATTGTGTGAAAATGTTATCAACAATTTTGACAAAAGAATAACCTATTGTAGAGCAGCTAGAAATGGTCATTTGTCAGATATTCTTTTCAAGCTATAATTGCCATACCTTAAACATTTATTTTAAATAAAAATTTGAATCATTACAATTGACATTTATTAACAAATAAATAATTGCGCTCTTAATGGAAAACACTATATATAGAAAAGTTTGTCGAAAGGCACTTTCTAACATATTTATAATGAAGACAAATGTGTTTTTCTAAACTTATATGATGTTTCAAAAAGAAAATAAATGAAAAAGATTTAAGAGATATTCAATAATCCAAATTTGGCGTATCGGGAGAAAAATACAAAAATTAATTGAATATGCTATCTCCTTTACTTGTCAGCACACATAATCATTTCAAAAATATTTAGAAGAAGAAGGTTTATAATTACATCGCGAGTCTGTCCCAGACTTTACAGAATTTACAAAAAAAAAGGTCTATTCTGTATATAGTATTTTGTTTCGTTTTTAACTATTTTCTAATTTGAATTATTTATGCAACACAACAAAACGACTATAGCCGCAAACTTTTATATTTTCTATTTTGGAATAAGAGAGACTAATCTAAAATGAAAGGACCAATCCAACAAAATAAATTGAAGTCGACTTTATAACGATAAGTCTAATCCACTAAATTTCAAAATGACTAATGAAAATTTTGCATTACTCTAGCACACCAGTGTCAAGCACGGGGAGCATTTTTCACTTTTTTTATCACGACTTGGAAGGGGCCGGATTTTATTACATACACACTCATAGTATCTAGCACCAAAACTAAACAGAATCGGATTTGAAAAACATCTACACAAGTAAATCTACACATTGAATAATTTTAAAAATATGTAAAACTAATAAATGATCCAGTTTTTCAATAATTAAGTTGAATACGTTATTTTTTGCGAGAATGTTGGGTTTTTTTTGTATAGTGTGACTAAATTTATTATTTTTTTTAACTATTATACATCGAATTTATAGATAAATCTATTATTTTCTTGAAGCGCATAGCATAATCTATCATGAGAGGTATCAATATTCAATAATTCAAATAATTATTTCAATGATGTTAAGAGTTAGAAGCCAAATTCCACAAATGGATTCCGTATTAGACCAGTCTGACAGGCAATGAGGTTACGAATACTTTAATTTTAGGCATAAATGAATTCAACAGAATACCTCCAATTTATAAAATCAAATAACAGTAAATTTTTGGATCAATCGTCACATCAAATTTATGGAAATCGATCAATAAAATAAAAAATCTGATACTAAAAAAGTATCAACTTCCACGCTCCTTTTGTAAAAAATAATATAAATGTTTTGGTACCAAATTCATTTAGATCATATAAATGGCTCCATGAAAGTACGATCCTGTAAAGTTAGAAGACTTGATGAAAAATAATGGTGGGATATTTAATAGCAGGCTTATCGGGTTGAGATCCTGTGCCAGGCCATTTATTACAATATGCCTGAAACTGTTTACAAGTAAAATTTTTGTAGAAATAACAGCTCGGACGCATCAGGATTTATTGTCAAGGAGATTGAGTTCTACGAAAAATTGGCGTGGGTTGTGGGGACAATGTCGGGAAATATTAATATAAGATTGCGGACTATACACGACGTCTAACTTTATGACTGACCTTTTTGTTGCATACAATGTTTTGGATACAATATAAAAAACTTTGCCCAAAGCCATTCTCTATAAGAGAAGTGCTTGGATGATCAAGTTTTACATTACTTTAGAGATATTTGATTCATTTTTTTTTGGTGAAAAAATTTAAAAAATATATGTTAAAGAGTTTGAATTGCGCTCGTTTGATGACAGGGAACAGCAGCTTCCCGAAGCAAAATATATAACTATTTCCAATAAAAAGGATAAAGATCGAGTTCGGATATTGGACTGTGACAAATAGCTTTCGATCCCTTTAAGAAAAGGACTAAAAAGAAAACTAAGAGGACAAAATGCGCACACATCGTAGTGCTTTCTTTGCTTTCGAATGTTTTTATTCTTTAAGGGGCAAAATCTGGTATGATTTAATACCGATGATATGTGTTTTTGCCAGATTATAAAGAAGTTGAGTTTAAAATTGTCTAGATCTAACACGTCTATTACAGCAGTAAATATATCAAAATTTCTTTAGTTTATTTTAGAGCAAAATATATTATCAATAAAAATAGTTTGTTTACTACAACTGAAAACCCATTTGGCATCGTATGTTTTTGAAATAATTTCATATTTTCCCGTTAATTGCTATTTATTAGCAAGAATAATGTGTATATAGTAGTTATAATAAACAATACTACACATTTTTAATGTAATTAATGTGAGTCAGAATTATTTGCTCTGGCACTCCTTTCATAATTTATCCAAGATCAATGTTAAAATCTCAAGATTTTAACCTTGTTCAAGGAACTAACTGCCAACCTTAACTCCTATATCAGCTCAGAAGGTCCAATTTAAATTATCGTTACTAAAACTATATATAAGGAATATTGATTTATATTAATTCATTCTTGAAATATTGTGAAATCAACATGATTAAAATTATTACTGTTATTTCTTTAATTGTTTTGGTAAACGGAGGATTAGTTCCTCAGGTTTTAACCTCAGATTTTGCCATTTCTGAACCGCATAATCCTCATCCACAATATTCTTATTTATATGAAGTTCAGGACCCCTTAACAGGTAAGCGTTTTTTCTACTAACGTCTGGCATTTTCTGTTCGATTCAAGTTTAACGATACGTTTCGCCCTTAAATTGTTTTATTGCGGGAACGCTATACCTTAATTCAATTTAATTTTTTATAATAAATATGTATTAATTTTCATTTTCAAAAATTTCCGGTTTTCTAAAAATCTCAAAATATCCGTTCAGTTTAAATATTTCATTTTTTTAATTGAATATTTTGGCAGGTGACAGCCATGGCCAATACGAAACAAGAGATGGAGGTGTAGTAAAAGGAGCGTACGCTCTCATGGATTCCGATGGTACTCGTAGATTGGTTGAATACACGGCAGATCCTGTCAATGGTTTCAATGCTGTAGTGTCTAAACAACCAACTGGGAAACTTTTTGTGGGACCTGAAGGAAAACGTTTAGTATAGATATTACTTTATAGACTGTGATTTTTTGTTAATTTGTAAATAATTATGATATAGACTGTCTGAAAAAATATTTAATAAAAATTTAGAAATGCTCTGTATATTTTCAATTAAAATAGTCGAGGTCTTTTTTCTGTGTCTACTTGTGCTGAATTTCACTGATTTTTACATTTTTGAACAATTTACATAAATTTGCATATTTTTGGCTTTCAATTATCTTTCCATTTTTATAATTGTCACATTATACGTGCTTGTTTAACTTGAAACACCCAATTTCTAAACCTATCTGTATTTCGGTCATCAATAGCTCTAGTTTTAATTACAATTAAAATTCAAAAGAACTCAATGACAACACGCAGACACAATATCGAACTCGGTAATATCCAATAGTCTCATATTGCCAAATTGTCTACTTAGTATTCACAATATGCATTTTCGATTGCATATGAATCGTTAATTGGAATAAGATATATATAAACCAAGTGGATTTTAGTACCGTCGTACAGTAAGTGCAATAGAATTCTCTAGTTAAAATGGTTTTTAAGGTAGGCCAAAATCATTGTTTAATCTATTATTATACAAATTTAAAAAAAAGTAATAGCTAATGGAGAAAATCTCATTCCACTTACCCAAACGAAAATAAAATGTAGATTTATAAAATCGCCTCAATATATATCTAAAATAAATGTTTTCTCCAAAATAAAGCGACAAAGAAATTTATTTAAAAAATATTTTATAAAATTATTTTTCAGGTATTCCTCATTTCCGCCTTCTTAGCCCTAACTTCAGCTTCGGTAGGACTTTCAACACTCCGAATAGTAGCCGCAGCCCCTACTGCCTTAGTATCAACCCCAGTATTAGCAAAAATATCCGAGGACACAGTTGATCCAAATCCATCCTATTCCTTTGCATACGATGTTCAAGATTCTTTGACAGGAGACTCCAAAGGCCATATCGAAAGCAGAGCCAATGGTATAGTCCAAGGACAGTACAATGTTGCAGAACCAGATGGTACTAGAAGAATTGTGGATTATACTGCTGATCCAATTAATGGATTCAATGCCTTAGTAAGAAAAGAACCTTTAGTTGTCGCCGCACAACCTCTAGTTCAAGCTGCGCAACCTGTAATAGCTGCCAGGGCTGCTAAAGTTCTCAATGCACCTCTTGCCGCGCCTTTAGTAACTAGAACGGCTCCTTTAATTCAAGCAGCTCAACCGGCACATTTAGTTGCTCAATCAGCTCCAATAATTGCACAAGCGAACCCGGTGATAGCTGCAAGAGCTGCTCATCTTATTGCTGCTCAAGGTTTAACTTCACCTATTGTAACAGGGACCAATTTTATCGCTGGATCTCCTTATGTGTTAGGAGCATCGCCATCATCTGCTTTATTGGCCAGGTCTTTCAACGTGGCTCCTGCGCCTTTGAATTACGCTGTGGTATAATTAGGGAGTTGGTCGGTAGGAAATAAAAAAAAGCAGTAAGAATAAACATGTGAGATGTAAAATTTGTTTAAAAAAATAATCTAACTAAAGGGGTTATTATCATTTTATTGTACATTAAAAAGAAAATATGTATATTATAGTTTGTTGTTGTTTTGCTTCTTTGAGATTTAGATATGATCTTGATACTTGATTGAACAAATTTTATATTTTGTAATGGTTCTTAAGTATTGAAAATTTGTAAATACCTATTATTTTTTATATTTATACCAACAATTTTTTAATAAAGCATGTAAAATAATGTTTTTGTTTTATTTACAACTCTTGGAGCAATAAGTATGCAGAGTGAGTAATAACTATTGGCATTTATTGGTTTCTTAGACGAAAATATGACGACCGGATCAAATATGTTGCAGTGACAAAAGATAGAGGGTGTTAAAATTGAAATATTTGTTTCGTTTTTTGTTATATTTTCCCAATAAATTCATAGATTTGTTATCAACATTGGCACAGAACCATAATTTTAGATAATGACTATTATTTATTATTTTATATCTTGTTACTGGAGGCGCCAAATCTGCGATTCCTGATGATTAAACTTTTTTGACAAAACTTTTTAGTAATTTTGATTACAAAATATAATGTAAACATTATTTTTATGTAAATTTGATATACTCGTTTAAACATGATAATTTCAACTATTTTCGAGAAAAATGCAATTGAAGAGTTCAAAATTCGGAAAGGGATTTCAATTAATTTCATTTTTGAAAATCTGGTTTAGATTGCCATAAAATTGTTTTTGATTAATATCGTTTATTTTGAGTGCAGACTTTTGCTGTTAAATTTGATGCCTTGTGTCATTTTTAAAGAAGAATTAAAAACCGACCGATTCTTTTTCTCTAGAATTGCCTCCTCATAACTATTTTACCAATGAGGAAATGCGATATTTGATTTGTGTGTACCCAGAGGAAAATTATTGGGTTCGATCTTTGGCCAGAAGGTATGGATTGTTTTATGCAGATAGAAGGCAATCAAATTATAAAACTTTTATAAATCTATATCGTTGTTTGGATATAACAGGGAATTTCGCACCAAAAATCAGGGAGATCGACCGAAACAAATTACACCTCTTCTAGAAGATGAAATTTTGGTTCGAGTAGTTGAAAATCCTGCCAGCAGCAGAAGTAAGTCAGACATGTATTATTAGAATTCAATCGTTATCACTTCACTTCTGTTCAAAATTTGCTTCCAAGAGATCTTCCACGACGTTACAATTCTGACCAAGCATAAAACTAACCGAAATTTTATTAAGAATATTTTGCTTACTGATGAACCAATTTTTATCAGAAGAAGGGTTTTTAATTGTGATTTAAGTGATTTTAAATGGCCACCAAAAAGTCCTAAATAGAACCCGTTGGATTTGTATTTTTGGGCACATATGAAGTCCCTAGTTTATGCCAATAATATGTATTCACTAGAGGAACTCTGGAAAGTAATACAAAATGCTTCTAATTTTATTAGGAGACAGGATAATATATTTTTTTCAAAAAGAGATAGAAACAAAAGGAGGCCACTTAGAACATTTACTTTGAGTTTGTTTCTAATTGTTTTGTTTATTTCCATTTATCACCCAAATAAAAGATTATCTACTGTTTGATCTTTGAAATTTTTTTACAGACCTTAAACAGTTCGATTACATTTTTCTCAAAAACAGTTGAAATTATTATATTTTAACAAGTATAAGAGTTTTACATAGAAATTATGTTTACGTCATGTTTTATAATCAAAATTACTATAAAATATCGTCAAAAAATATTACGATTCAGTTTCCTAATCAGGGATCCCTTATATGGTGCCCTTTGGAACAAAATGTAAAATAATAAAAAAAGTTATACCTCTTTGCCAATTTTGATAATAATCTATGAATTCAATGTGAAATTATATATAACCAAATAACGAAAAAATACTTGTACACCTTGTATGTTTTCCCACAATAACATTTTTTTAAGACATATTTGATCAAATACTCATATTTTCGGCCAAATAACCTGCGCTTACTCTATGTCCCAATAGTTGGGACCCACCTTGTATATTTATAAAATATGTTTCTACAAAATTACAATTTTGAACATGGAACTTTAAGAGTTTAATTCTAAACCTTATGTCTTTTTACGATGTAATATAATTGGAAAACAAAGTAAAGAAAAGAGGAATTAGTTTGAGATACTGGTTCAAGAAATTTAAACAGTTAGGAAAGGAAAGTATCTATTGAAATCGCAAATAAAGTTTTTGATATTTAATTAAAACTTGTATACATATTTTAAAAACTGTATCGAACGAAACTTATCAAATATTCAAAAAATTTAAATTGATTCTCTATAACAGGGGTCGGCAACCTTTTTCGGACGGCAGGCCATTTTCAAAATAAATTTTTTTATGCGGGCCGCAGTTTCAAATGTAACTTAAATAGTGCTTTTATATCATATACGAGTATAAATATTATTAAAAATAAATATAGAAAAAATTTATTTTTTATTGACATGCTATAATAACAATAATGTCAGAGAACAAAAATTTTACAATTCTTAAAAGAAACAAGAAACTTTGCTTATCTGTCAATTCATTCCTACTAAGTAAAAAGATTCCAGTAGGGTATTGTATCCTTGTAACTAGGATGTAAAGGATAAGACTCTGGAAAAGCAAGATAATCTAACCTTACTGCTGACAGTTAAGACAGTTAACTATTTAAGAGGCTTAAGTTAATGGCCTCAGTATCGCATGCCGATTAATATCTTGTAAATTATTCATTTACGTTAATCTGCAATTCGAGTTTTGTTACAGGTAGTTGTGAATTTTCTTGGCCCCATGATTATTACACTATTTTTGAAGGCACCATCTGTATTTATAAAAACACAAGAGCATTATTATTAGAAATAGGTCTAAGTTTTGATCAAGGGATTATGTGATGGCATCTACTAGATTATTTAATGCTACACATAGTAATATAAATTTGTTTTCATAAATGGACGTAATTTCGATTATTATATGGACAATTTTCATGGCGAGCAATTTAGGCAAATGTAATTCTGATGATATATATCTTTCATTAATTTTAAATTATGTATATCTCGAGGGTACTTTTTTTTGGAAAATTCGATTTTGTTTTAACAATTTATTATCGCATAAAATTTGATGTGGAGCATTTCCACTGTCGTTTATGTGAGCTTTGTTTTGCATTTATGAATGCTAAATGATAATGTTTGTATTCAACTGTTTATTGCATTTCAGAAATTCATTTCAAACAATTTCAATAAGTGCAGTAAAATATTTTATTTATGAGATGACATTTTTTTTAAGATCTCCAACGCATATTAATCATAGAAATAAAAAATATAACCGATTTGGTTTAATTGAATGTTTGTTGCCGTATTTTTCACTAAATTATTTTATGTCATACTGGTTCATTATTGTTTTTATTGCTTAGTTGCAATTTACATAATAGTGTAGTTTATGTCCATGAGGGCATAAAGTGCACTTTATGTTCCCCGAGTATCCAAACAAGACACTTTCATTAATATGTTCTACACAATTTTATGCTATCAAGTTTAATAATATTTCATATTTTCTGCCGTAGATGTTTCTTGATTTCTGCAGTACCAAGTTTTGTGTTGCTTTTTTGCAATTTTATCAAGAATTTCAAATTTTATTCCTGCATTTTGACTTTTTAAGTTTGATAACATTTCCCTAGCAACGATAGAGTCCACTACAATAGAGTGACAATATTGTTCAAATCAAATTGTATTTTGGTTTTTTTAAATTTAATTGTGGCAGTAAAGAACTAGTATGACATAAAAGTTTGGCTTACAAGTTTGTCGCACTCAGGGCATAATCATCTTCTTATTGTCCTTGTTACATAAAGAACTATTTTTTTTAATAACCAACACTTTTAGCACTATCTTTGCTTCTTTTAATAGGTTGAATTACAATATGACGAAGAAATAGATTTTCAACCATTTTCTCTCGTTTAAGAATGGCGTTAGTTCTTAAACTAAAAGTACATTATCCTTCGGATATGAAAAATATATTTTATTTTTAAAGGGTACACGAATACTTTTTTACATTATATAATATATAATATATATATATATATATATATATATATATATATATATATATATTATATAATATATAATATATATATATATATATATATATATTATGCTTGTTTTTTATGGCAGAAGTCTCTTTAGATAAGGCCCTTTCTATTATGAAGCAACCACTTCAACGAAAATTCAATAAGCAGTAAAGCCTATTTCAAGAGTCGTGTAATGCGACACTCTTTTGCTACTCAAAAGCACTCTTCGTTACAGAACCGTCCTCGTCATTTTTCCCTTCGAAATCTTCATAATATCGATAAAAACAAAAACCAACGTAGTCACATAACCTGCCTCGGAAGTCGTGTGCTTTGAGTGCTGAAACACTAAGATATAAGATGCCGGCGTTTTGGGTTCGAATTCTGATATAGGCGTGGATGTTTGTAGATTTCAAACAGCTTGGGCCCAAGGTAGGTATTTGATCAGTGGTTTGATGAACTGAAACCTCCTGCGAATGGTACATAAAAAAATAATTTAGCTCAGTGGCCTTGATCGAAAGGTAGTTTATTGTATTTGTTTATCTGTTAATCTTTGAAGAGATTTGTTAATTATATGAATTCTAGTAGTTAATTGTCCCTAATAGTCTATGTGTATAAATTATGAATATTAGAAAACATCTAAAAAGCTCTTATAATAAATAAACGACATTTATCAATAATATGCGATGGTGCTGATTGTATTAATGTTTTAAAAATTGTGCAATGCGGGTCTGTTTTCTAGGTCGAAAAGCCGAATAAACAAATGTAATGCAGGTGAAAAAAGGGTCGGCAGGAATTACAGGATTTCCATTTTTTGTATGACGGGAATAGGGGGAGAAAATTCTATGAGTCTAGAAGGGCAATATGTAAGAAATGATTCAAAGAAAGAAGAAAAATGAGAAAGAATTCAATAAACATAAACTGCTTAGCATTTTTACAAACGTGGAAGATTAGGTACATACTTTTTTTCGTTATAAAAAATGAAAATGATTTAATATATATTCTGAAGGGAAGTAAGAAATAAAAATGAGAAAATTTAGAGACGTGAGTGCGTACGTTTATTTCCTTATTTAGATTATATAATAAATTTTTTAGAATCGCATTTACGTAAAAATGTTATCCTTACGTAAAAATGGTATCCCATATTTGTTCTCATCGGTCAATATCATTTATGTCAAAATTTTTAAAACACAAGTAAAAGAATTTAGTTTCCAAACATATTAGACCATGCTTCCATGCTTCACCGATTATAATCATTTTGACTTTTCTTCTTGAGGATTTATAAATGAGTACGTTTATTTTGCAGAAATAGGTAAAAGCAATGTGATACTATGTAGGAAATATTTATGCAATGGTGATTTTTTTTCAATCACTTGATGAAAGGGATGTCAAATTTCCTATCTTAAACGATTTTTATAGAGCAAGCGTAAAAAATAAAAAATATTTAATATTTTAATTTTAATTTTATTTGAATTCATACTCCCTTCACTCTATGGAATTTAACAGCATGTCTTAATAAAAATTCTTCGCATAACCTCTATCAGACCGTACATAAATTGTCACTTTACAAAAAGACATCAGCAGCATATTAAATTCGATCGATATGCAATTCGCGCTGCGTATTGAAATTAAAATTTAAAAATATATTGCCAATAATCGGAAAAATAAGTCAAGACCATAGCCTTAAAATTTTCTCAGTACCTTAGGGTGTTGCAGAATCGCTTATTTAGTATGCTGATAATATTTTCTGTTCATGGTTAATATTATTGTATAAATAGTATTGTTGTCTTAGGTGTAAGTATCACTTTGATCATATTATTGTGTAGTAAAAATGATTTCAAAGGTAAGTCAATAATTTATTAAAAATTCTCGAAATAAGAGAGGTTAGTTTAAAAAAGGGTAAGAGAATTAAATTACTTCATTACATTTTACCCGGCTTAATAATTTTATGATAGGTATATTTCCATCAAATAAACATTTTTATTTTGTAGTTTTATGTTATTTCATTTTGCATTTAGTTTAGTTAGAAATTTTGTAAATTAACACATAACAATGTTATTAACTTTAACAGGAAAAAGTCCGAACAAACGTCTATTTCATTCTCCTTAATAATTAAGGTTGGTTATTTAAAAGTACCTAAAACTTTTTCTTACTACCTCAATATGTAAAACAAAATTTTTTTAGGTTTTCTTTGTCTCCGCAATTTTTGCCTTTTCTCAAGCAGCCAACCGCCCAATAACACCACAATTAGCAGTTGAAGATACTACTAACCCTACCTATTCCTACGGCTATGATGTCCAAGATACAATAACAGGAGATTCTAAAAACCAATTTGAAAATAGAAACGGCGATTTTGTTAGAGGACAATACAGCCTGAATGACCCTGATGGTACCAGAAGAACTGTACAATACACAGTCGATCCTACAAATGGCTTCGTAGCTGTTGTCAAAAAAGAACCCTTGGTTCAAGCTCAACTGGTAGCAGTGCCTCAACAACAAGCTAGATTTGTTCAACAGCCAGCCAGAGTTGTGCAACAATCCAGTGCAGCTCAAGATCCCTTTGGTATTTTCCAACAGCCTGTTTCCTTAGTACAAGAACGAATTTATATAGCCCAACCAGTTTTACAACAGCCCAATTTTGTAGCTCAACAACCTACTCAACAACAACCTGCTCGTCTTGCTAAGAAACCCAAGTCTCAACGCCAAACTGCTCCCGAAGATGGAGCTGAAACAACTACAATAAATTCAGATGCAGAAGATATTGAACCAACCACAGAACCCGTCGCTGCAAGTGGTGGTTATTACTACCCAAAACCAGCTAGTCCAGCAGCCTTGTTTGCTAAGAAAGAACCTTTAAAGGCTAAGAAAGCACCAGCTCCTAAAGGTCAACCTAGTTCCTCTAAATCTGAAAAATTGGAAATGTTTCCTGAGGAACCTCTAGCAGAGCCTGTGAATCCTATTGCTGCTCCAAGGGCCGTTCAACCCGTAGTTGCCCAAGCTCAAGTTTTAACTTCTCCTTATGTACAAGCTCCTGTTTTAGCTTTCTCTTCTCCTTATACTTTTAGTACCGTCACGCTATTTTAAAGTTGACATGTTATTTATTTATTTCGCGACGTAAAATAAAACCACGAATTAGAAAGTTTTTTTTTTATTTACTAAGCCAAGTACATTTTATGAAACTGTTTTGATGTCTTAACGGCTTTAATTTACCCGAAAGAAAACTGAACAATTTCAACACATGTAGAAGTAACACAATGTGGTGGAAACATTTTATTTATTTTTAAATAGATCTATTAATATTAAATATATTTAGTTTTTAATTTGTTTATTGAATTTATATAACATGAGTACTTATACTCTAAATTTCAGAAATAGGAGTTCATTCATCAAATGCTGACACATAACTAAATACACAAATATTAAATAAAAACATGATATCTTATAAGGGACCAATCTTGTAGTGATTATTACATTTAGATATACGATAGAATAACAATTTTTCTGAAAAAATTCTTGATGGTGAAACTCCAGCGACATGTTTGTGAAAACAGAATCTCAAGTTATGAATATCAATGATCTTTTGTACAGATTGTATGGTCTAAAATGTAAAATTGCTCAAGAAACAAATCAACAAGTATCACTGAATGCAAACAATGCAGACCTATGAAAAAAGTAACCACTCGCCTTAATACTATAGAAATTTAAGTTGAATTTGTGTACGACTTAGGAGGAAATAAATTAAGTGGTGTCACTTAGCAAGGTACCCAGACTCTTCTTCTTCTCGTTTAGATTGATATATTATTCTTGGTATCTATGTGTTTTTAATAGTTTAATAAAACCAACAAGATACGATTTTCAATTCATCGATTAGTTACACCATCTGTAATTTGTAAAATAAACAAACTACCTATTGTTTTATAATAAAATAATTAGTGTACATTCTGTATTATAAATATTTCTTAGTAATTTTAGGTATATTTTAACACCATTAATTTTGTATATACATACATATTGCTTCATGAAAATTCCAATTTTCAATAATAATGTATCTCGATTAAATTTATTGCTGCTTCAGAAAAATAATATAAAAAGAAAACACTTTTTATCTAAAACATAAAACATTTATTTACAATGCTGCTAAATTGCTAAATAAAATATAAAAACAGTTTCTATAACATAATATACAAAAGTACATAATAATCAGTCAGAATCTTAAAACACAGCTAAACTCCCTGGCGCAACCCCTAGAGAAGCTGGCGCACCTAAATATGGTGCAGCAAATCTCCCCAAGGCTGGTGCAAAGGGAGGAGAAGCCAAATACGGGGAAGCAAGTCGCGCAGACGTAGGCAAATAACCTGGCGCAGGTACTGCAGCTGGTAAAGCCGCTCTAGTATAGTAATGAGTCGCAGGTAATGGAGCAGGTAATGCTACAGGTGCAGGTACTGCTAAAGGAGCTGCTACGTGAGGAAAATGAGCAGGAACTGCTAGAGGATCTGGAACTGCAGCTAAAGGAGCAAGGGCTCTTGCTACTGGTGCTACAGCCTTAGCAACGACTCCTATTGGAACTTTTCTGACCACAGCATTGAAACCATGTACAGGGTCTGCATAGTAATCCACAATTCTTCTGGTACCATCAGGATCTGCAACGCTGTATTGTCCTTTCACAATTCCGTTGGCTCGGCTTTCTACTTGACCTTTGGAGTCACCTGTTAAAGCATCTTGGACATCATAGGCAAAAGAATAACTAGGATTAGGATCTATTGTGTCTGTTATTACTGCTGGGGCTGGAGCTAAGACTGGAGGAGCTGGGCCTACTATCTGAGGAGCTGTTAAAAAAGACGCAAATACTTCTCCCCTAGTTGAAAGGGCTAGAAAGACAGTTAAATGAACGAGCTGAAATGAAAATTATAACAGTAAATTATTATAGTAACCAAAACGCAAACTTACAACTTAGAATTTAGAACTTAATATGATTCATATTTTATTGCATTCGATACTGTACCATAAGCTCCTATATCGGAATTCAGGTACAGGGTGTATTATTACCTCATAAACAACATGTTCTATATCACGTGTGCCGGTTATAGTGCAGTGATAAAAGATATTTTGGTTTTATGTTGTGGCGGGTGAAATATCGCATCGTAAAAGTGATATATACAGTGTGTTAGTACTGGTAGAGGTTCTATTTTTCACTTCAGTTAAGA
The DNA here is from genome assembly GCA_951812935.1 of Hermaeophaga mercurialis. Lineage (NCBI taxonomy): Eukaryota > Metazoa > Arthropoda > Insecta > Coleoptera > Chrysomelidae > Hermaeophaga > Hermaeophaga mercurialis. The sequence goes on along the minus strand of OX638362.1, from coordinate 28,250,817 downwards.
TAAGATAGTCTTTTATTTATTTTATGTGATATAATAGTGTCTATATAATTTCCTGCTTGTTTATTATTTTACATGGGCTGTAGAATTGATAAAAGTTATTGATAAAGAAAGCGCGGTGTAAACAGAAAGCAATTTCTGTAAATGTTTTTATTTTTAATCTATTTCTATGCAGAGACATACATAACTGAGCCTTTGTTTACTTTATTAATTTGATATTAATAATTTAAAAGCAAAAAAAAAGTCACGTAGAAAGACTTTTAAGTGTAGTTTTTAAATAGTTTTAACTAAAATTGAAACGGTATAACTTTTCTATTGTTACTGATAAAAGTTTTTGGAAATGTTGTTCTCGATTTAAATTTCATTTCGCAAAATATCATCGATTTTGACAAACCACTTCTACCACTTTATATTTCCAAAATATCTCCAAAGCAGTTCACAAGTTTTAACACAGTTATCGACACTTATAATATCCATTTAATTTATCACTGAAATATAAAACCGGAACTAAGTTTAGGAACACACTGTGAGTTTTTTTAAATGTTACCAACCTTCAAAGCCATGTTTTATCTTCTTGAACAATAGAGATTCACTGATAAGAGAAATTATATTGAATGGAGTATTTATACTGTCCCGAAAAGTATCTGTAACAGCTTTCTAAGAATCTCTGTGGAATACTAATAGATTACGAGTGTCAAAAGTTGCACCATTTTTTTTTTGTTAAGGATGTTACAAATAATTATTTTGTTATGTAAAAAAGTAATTAAAAGGTGCCAAAAAAAGACAAATTCTTCTTTGTTTAACATTAACTACTTTACTTTAAGTGAAACAATTCCAATTCAATGTGCTTGCTCTGCAAACTTCGAAAATTATAATTTATGTATAATGAAAAGGATTATTATTAATTGATTGCAATTAATAAATCGTAAATCTAATAACAGATAATAAATTCTAGATATAATATGAATATATACAGAGTTTCACAAGCTTAAAAAAATTGTTAGAAAAAGGATCAAAGGGTTTCTAATTCATATTTACGTTTGAAAATTAATAACGATATGAATATTTCTCTAAATAAATTAAAGGGAAATAGATATAAAATATTGGAATATATTTAAACCTTTTTTCATAATTATATCTAAGAAATGTATAGAACTTCAATTTCAACAGTAAATTTTATTTTTGGATGTAAATTGTAAATTGTCTATCACTACCTGTAAAACCAACCAAAATATCATCAATATATCTATACCAAAACAACCCATTCTTGGAGATATTGGAATCAAACATTTTTTGTTCTAAATTATTTTGGCCAAAATTGGTGATATTGGACTACCCATTGGTAATTCTTCGTTTTGAATATGAAATTCATCAAAAACAAAGTCATTTTGATTCATACATAAATTAAATAGGTTTATAATTTCATTGACTGAAATTCGGTTAATGTGTTTTCTATCTAAGAATTTACTTATTAATGGTATACATTCACATGGAGGAATTTTAGAAAATATATTACTAACGTCAAATGAAACTAATTTTGTATTTTCATTAAATTTGTGTGTATTTAGTTTATGTATCAAATCCAAAGAGTTTTTTACTGAGTGTTTTGATATGTAACCGTAATTATTTAAAGTTTTATTAAGAAACTCTGCTAATTTTGAATTTGGAGTATTGAAATAAGAAACTACAGGCCTAATTGGTTTTGGATCTTTATATAATTTAATTGTACCATATAATTTAATTGTACCATATAATTTTGGTGGTTGAGGATTTTTTTAATTATATGTTTTTTATCATAGTTATTAAAAAGGTAATCTGATTGATTAACTAGTCCCCTAACCTTATCTGAAAACTTTTTGGTTGGGTTCCTACTGAGAATTTTTAAGTTACTTGATTAAATAAATTCATTTACTTTAAATTTGTAATCATTTGTATTCAAAATGGCGGTTGTACTACCTTTATCTGATTTTTTGACTGTTAAATTATTACTTATATTTCTAGTCATTGCTAAAATTTCTTTAATATTATTTGTGTATTTAGGTGGGATACTGTATTTATGTCCCTTATTAAGAAATTTTATCTCACTATATATATATTAAAACGCTTTTGTGGAACTTCAGATAATTATTTATTTATTATTTATCTTTTCATATTTATTATGAATAATTTCCACAAAGTAAGAGTTGAGACAATTAATTTGACTTTTGATTTATTAACTCATCTAAAATATTTCATGTGGTTCTAAAATAAAATGAAAAAGTTATAATTTATGCTAATATTGTTGCAAATTTTATTGATCCATTTTTTATAGTTACACACGTAATAAAGCGAGAATAGTTAGACATTTTTTTATTTATAAATATTAATCTGAAGGATTTGGATCTTAAAATAGTTATGATAATTTTTCGAACACATGTAAGGAAGTTGTTATTTTTATTTTTATTTTTTTTTTATAGCAAACTATGAAAACATTGGTATGGTAGTATTTTTTATTTTTAGAAATGAAAACCTTATTATTTTCTAAGCAATTGAAATTAAACATAGTAGATTAAAAATGAGTTTAATTAATGGAAGACCAAATAAGACGTGTATATGTTTAACGAACTACAAGTTAAATATCATATTCTTTGATTAAATGGTTTTTGGTTGAACCGATTTTTTTTAAACCATCTATAGAATATTTGAAATGGTTATTTTGTTGTGTTAAGTTTCCGAAAGGGTTTTATACAGAAATAAAATATTCTAGGTTTTGTTACAAATTATTGATGACAGCGCCAAAAACTCAATATCAAATACAAAGAAAAATTTGTCTTTAGCAATTAGCTGCTGATTCTTTCCTGAATAATAAACTAATAAACTGCGCCTCAGTTTTAAACTAAATAACTTTTCGTCTCAATCATCTTTTTTAAAACGCCTAATGCTGTCAACTATATTTTCTTTCAATCTATATCTAAATAAACTAATTACTAAAGTAATTCAATTATTTAACAATACTACAACAATACCTTAAAACCCGAAATTAACAACAATATAAAATAATATATCTAATATCTAAATATAATAGTTATATTACATTAATATATTGGAAAAACATATTCAAAACATTTTTATCCTATTTCTCAAAATTCGTATTCCTTTTTTTTGCATAATCGACTGTTTATCATTTATATCTTGAGTATTATTCCATATAATTACTAAGACAAAACAGATTATTACCATTCTTAGTGGAGAAAACGTTTCAGTAAAGTGGATATAACTGAATTAAAAACCAATATTAAAATCCTTATATATTGAAGTGATAGCATTTTTTCTTAAATAAAAGTTAGAAGCACAGCTTCAAATTCAAAAGGAAAACTTTGAGACATTCGATGCTCTGAAATGCTAATTTTAGTTGGATCTGGTACGTTCTGGAATGCAAGATATTCCCAACCACGACAAGCATAGCAAGTTAAAATTCCGATTTGACTTTAAGAGCGGATGTATTGCCAATAACGAAGTTATATATAATTGTCTGGAATACGTCTTACCCCTAATAATTAGTCTATTTTAGTAATATGTAGTAAATGCTCGGCATTTGAAAAATTTTAAAATACTGATTTCAAAAACGTATTACAATTCCAAAATTTTGAATTTTGAGAAAATACTACAGTTAATACTTGTAATAATTGTATTGAAGATTTTATGGTAAAAAGGCTTAGGGAGAGGCATAATAACGGCTAGAAATTGGGTTTTTATATATATAATAATTAGGTAACATTAAGGTAGTACAAAACATATAGAAGAAATAATAATAAAAGACAAATTAGAGTGGCTAGGACACATACTCGAAATGAACTATAATTAGAATTGCCGCACAAGAACGCGAATAGAAAATAAAGAAATTCGAGGGTAGACAAAATAAGGACGGCCACAAATAATGGAAACAGCGTGGGAGAAAATAAGGTAGGTATAATAGATAAAAATAAGCCAAAACCGTCTACTATTTTTCCGAACCACATCTATGTAAAATCTTTTCAAGATATACAGTGTTTACAAAAAAACAATTAATTATTTTAAATAAATTTGGTATACCCCTAGTTTCAGTTACGCACCTGACAGTGAAGTTTGCCGCTAATAGAGCGCATAAATCAATGAAATAAAATCAGAGGTAGTAAACTATAGAGGATAAATAAACAAATGGAATTAGTAAAAATTGGTCAGGTTTAAAGCTATCTTCTATCTGCGTGGTGGCTGACCTTCCTTCTAGGCGTGGTGACGAAGTACAACGGCGTTCAAGATCAAGAACCATGTAGAAAATGTTTCTTATTGTAGGAAATACAATAAATAGGGGCAAACCGGGCATAAAAATAAAAAAATTTAATATCAGCATTACCAAGTAATTTTCCTTTCAATTCCTAATAATTTGATAGTTTATATACAGTACCTTCATTAATGAAAATTTGGAAAATATATATCGATGTTAATTAAATATTAATTTTGAATAACCGAATATAAAATAATCTAAACTTTTATTATACTGTTATAGTCAGTGAACTCCGATATTAACAATAGCTTTTTACTAATTTTGAAAATATTGTTAGTTATATAAACTACAAGTAAGTTATAAGTTAATTACAGTTAAAGCAATTAGCAACTTCATAATAAACCTAAACAAACACGTAGTTAGTTTATTAGTTACCCTCACTGAAAGGTTGTTTGTGTGCTTGTTTGTACAATTACAAACGCCTTGTCCATACATTGATTCTAGTTAAACAGTGTGGAACAGCCAAATGGTATATATTTCCAAAACACGTCAATTTACATTATCAAATGATATTCTGCAACGAAAAAATTTCATTCCTATATGGAATTCTTCTAGTGGCAGTTATAACCCACAAATTTCCATTTTTTGTTCACAAAAATACGTTCTTCTAGCAAAATCGACTTCTATGGGTATATCAATTAGTACATAGAAATGTGCTTTTTTAACCGTTTTATCTGCGTTAGATGACAAGCTCATGAAATTGCTTTTCTATTTTACTTTTTGTCTTTTAGTATATAGGCCACACAAATCCGGAAGTTTTTCTTGAAATAAGCGACCAACTTCGATCTGTGTTCAAGTTTTATCTTCGTAACCAATCATCTGCAGAGCTGTTATTTTTTGCATTTCTGTTAAATAAACCATGAATTGCAATTAAAGAAGTTCAAATATCAAATATATTTACTGTCCTGAAAAATACTGTTCAAATGACGTATCACAAGCTCTTCTTAAAGAGTTTCATGATTTTTTTATAAATATGCACATTTATTGAAATAATTAATTTATTCGATTTGTTTCCTCCATACTGTATACAATTAAACAATGTCATTTAAAAATTTTGAATTGTGTTCTATATACCAGTTCCTAATTTCTACCTAATATCGATTTAGAGAGGCAAACAAACAAGCCCAAATTACTAAAATATTTATAAATAATTAAAAGGAAAGTTAGGATCAATAATTAATTTGTATTATGTAACATATAATTATAATTTTAGGTAAATTAGGAAACACATTTACATGGTTGATTTTATTTTGCTCCGATCGATCCAACATTAAAAAAATCACAAGAGTCTAAGATGGGCTTTGTAATGCGTTGCCGACCTATATAAACTAAGCTACCGGGTGCTCCAGAACCACTTAGTGCAGATCTTCCGCAGCATCCCAGAAGATGTCATTCAAAGTGAGTTTTTATTATTAATTATTATTAATAAGTTCTAAACAATTAAAACTATTAATACAAAATTGTTAGGTACTGATTTTTTGAATGTTAAATTTCCAATTTTGTGTATACTTTTTAGTTTTAATTTAAAAATAAATTATGACGAAAATAAATATTTAATTAAACAAAGTTATTGAAATAAGGTTAGTTCTTATTATCCAAAATAGGAGCGATTTTCTCTTTGTATGTAAACAATTTAACGTGTTCTAATATATACCTGTTTTAAAATATTATGGACTTATGAAATAAGTAGTTTGAAATCTTGATTTTTATGCAAATATAGTCCTGTTTCACAGGATTAAATTACACGTTTTTAGTTGAATAAAAAATAAAAAATAGAAAAATAATAAATGTTAATTACAAAAACAAAATTAAATTGAAATTTATAACTAATTCCATAATATCAATTATTTTATCTTTTAAATTATTTTTAAAAATATCTTTTTAGGTATTTGTCTTTGTTGCTTTCTTGGCAGTAGCTCGTGCAGGAGTTGTAGCTCCAGTTGCAGCTGTAGTAGGCAACACTTATGACGATTCCCAATACAGCTTTGGGTACAGCGTGGATGATCCCTTCACTGGTGACAGCAAAGCCCAGGTTGAAACCAGAGTTGGAGGAAATGTACAAGGTAAGATTTTGTCAACAAAATAAAAATTGCAAGAAGAAAAAATCCATCAAGACTATTATTCTTCATATATATTACAGGTATTTGTTGAAAAAAATTTGAGAGGTTCTAATTTTGGTTGAACGCTTTTTCATAAAAATGATTATTTATTAATTTCTTATAAAATTAAAAAATGTATTTGTAATATTATTGTTATTAGTGGCATTTTAATTTGGGGTGGAGAAAATTGTGGAACGAACGTAGTGGGGGGAGTAATACGGATAGTTAAAAACCAGTAAAACCATGTTAGTATTTTTTTCACTATTAAGGCGTAATGGTTATGGATGTACGTAAAATGATACAAATCTAAATTTAATGGATATGGGTATAGCGAATCTTATAGCAGTTTAAAAAAAAATACTTTTCGTTATAGGTATTTACACCAATAAAATGCAGGTTATTTCATTTAAGTTAAGTTAGTAATTAAATAAAATATTGCACTGTATTGAGACTCCAATTTAGATTTTAATTATCTCGAAACAAAGCCCCAAGAATACAAAATTAAACAAAAATACGATGATTAATATTCAAAAAATCAGTTGTAATTATATCATTTCCTGAATACTACGTTTTGAAAAAAAATCAAATAAACGAAAAAAAATAAAAAAGTAAATTTGTTTTTTCAGTAGACTTTAAAATTATAATATAATAAAGGGTGTTCTATTAAAAAACATATAACTATATTCCGCTGCCTTAATTTGAGACATCCTCTGTACTTCTAACAAATTTTAAATTGTAACTGCCACAGATCTACATACACCTGCCGAAGAAATTTTTAATATCTTTGGTTGTTTCCCACTTTCATTTATTTATTTTCTAATTTAATAACAAATGCACTGCGAATGCAATTCGGTTAAATACTCGTATTGTTTCTGCCGTTCCACGGCTACATTATTGGCAAACCCGAAAGAAGATAAAAAGATAGAAAGGATGGAAATCGTCAACTGCTGCGGAAAACCGCGTCGGGGAAATAACAATAAAATTGCACAGAGATTTTACCGACATCGGCGGTGCAGTCATCAACTTCTCGTTCTGCAGATAACATTTTGAATAATGAGTGACCTCAATGGAAACCACCAGAATATTCTTCCTATTTATAAATCTTCAAACTGTTCCATTACTATAAAGAATTTATATGTTTATTTTGCTTGTAAAACCAGACTTGGGGTAATTTAAAGTATAGTGTCTTAAGCTGCTATTTTTAGCACTATAGTGAATTTAAGTGAAACATTCGTTACTAATTTTGTAGAAATAAAAATCCGGAAACGTGTAGAATATATACTTTTTGTATAAATATAATTATATGTTTCCCTAAAGACAATATTTTGTTATATATTATTACATCATCGTTACAGTTTTGTATACGTCACTTATTAATTTACATAAAAATGTTTATAAAAAATTTCTAGGTTACTCCAAATATATTATTTATTACAAACATATTATTCTTTGATGACATCAGGCATCAACTCCTTATTTCCATAATTGTTTGTTTTAAGGAACTAATTTGATCATTTAAATAAATTAACCAATTTATATGCAAGGATCTCAAGTGCTAATCAAATTTTCTGTCATTTTTGTAAATATTTATAAAGAAGGTGACAATGACTGTTGAACGGGCAGAATTTTAATTATAACAGAATAGTAAAATCGGGGCAGATGGCGAAAAACTGTGAATAATCAGGTTATTTTTATGCAAAATTCGATAATGCAAATTTGTAAGCGGATGTAATTATTTGTGAAAGTTGAAAAAAAAATCATGAATTACTAGAAAAGATCGCAAAAAAACCAGGATACTTATTATATATTAATTTTGATTTAGGAAAATTAATTAGATACTTAGAAAGTTAAAATATAAAAATTATTAGCAAATCATAATTTATTCCAAACGGTAAAAAAATAAAATGTGCCAAAGCTATCAATAATAATATAAGAATGGTTTTTCTTTTTCAGTTTGGTTCTAGGCCCTTCTTGATTATTCTTTTCTATTGACAACATTAACTTTAATCTGTATATTTTTTCCATAAACGGCATTTTACATAGAAGTGAAAATTGCACACGTGCATTTAGAATAATTATGCATGTAGAGTTAATGTACAAAATTTTCTTCTACGTCCAATATAAAGAAAAATCTAGTTTAACCAAAAAAACCAAAAAAACTTTAGATTTTCATATTATCTTTGTATGTTTGCAAGAGGATTTAAATGAAAAAACCCGTCTGAGAAGAGTTTTGTTAATTTTATCTATCCTATTAATATACAGAATATTGTTTTTAGGAATGGTAAAAAAGAAAAAAAAATAAAGTAATGAAAAGGGTTAGATTCACTAACTAAGGATGTATGATTTTAATAGCAAAGGTGCTCTCTAATAATTTCTAAAATCAAATATTTTATTTATTTATTACTAGGGTTAATTTTATTTTACTTCATTCCCGAACACCGTATACATATGTCATGTCTTAGTATTAAAATTTTCAATGCTTCGACGATTTTACTGGATTATGTCTTTCACTTGGAAAATCGTAAATTGGACTTCTTGTAATACTTCAACTGGGTATTATAAGAAAAAACTGTTTTAACTAAACTACTTTTTTATATAGATTAATGAGTAGATTTAATAAAGTGATTAATTATTATTCGAAATGTTAAGTATTTGCTTCCACAGAAAAATTACATTGCCAGCTCAATATAATGGTTTCAAAAGTCTATTATAAAATTATAAATAAAATTATTTTAAGAGTAATATTTTTTTAATTTAAACACTGTATCTTAGAAATGAAGTTTCTTTAGACATAGTACACATGCGTTTGTTTTGGTCTAACGTTTAACAAAAAATCTTAGCTTTAGAATCTAGACAAAATGTTGTGTAACAAGATACTCATCGAAAATGAATTTTCTAATTTGAGCATAAGTTATATAATTACTTTGCACACTCTTAAGTGACTCCCCACTCAATTATTCACTATTACCTTCTGATTGACGGTGATGTTTTTTTCTTAAAATGACACCGGAAAACAATAACAAAACCTAGACATACTACGAAACTATTAACCTTAGCAGTTGAAGCAAAATTGACTATGATTAAATGAATTTTCGTGTTTCTTCCAGGTTCCTATTCTTTGAACGACCCCGACGGCACTAGACGTACTGTAGATTACACTGCCGACGACGTCAATGGTTTTAATGCAGTAGTCAGAAAAAGTCCCTTGGTTCGTACAGCACATGTGGTAGCCCCTGCCGTTGAAGCCCCAGTCGTCAGTGTATCTAGAGTAGCTAATGTTGCACCAGTAGCTAATGTAGTACCAGTATCTAACGTAGCAACTGTATCCCACGTGGCTCCAGTATCCAAGATCGCCACTTCCAACGTTGTATCTAACATTGCTGCTGTAAACTCGGTATCCCACGTGTCTCATGTCGCACCTGTAGTATCGAATTTTATTTCTGAGGATACCGTAGAAGTTGGTGCTCCGGTAGCTGAAGTAGCCCCCGTTTCTGTTGCTAGATTTGTACCAGAAACTAGAGTTACGCAGACAGTTAACAATGTTGTACATCCTTATAGTAAGTATAAAACTGAGATTTAGATGCTTTATTTCACTATGAATCTGAGTGAGAACGGATAACCTCAAACGATGATAAAAATATACAAAACAATGGGGTTCAATTTTACATTAGGGATCAGATAAATTATGATAGAAAAAATTCCAAATTTCTATTCTTCTTTTTTGCAACTTTACAAATTATGCCGTTGTTGTAATATAAAAGGACATAAAAACTTGAATGGTTTAATAGCGACTGTATAAAACTCTTGATTATATTATAATAAATCAATAAGCACAGAAAAAATCTTGAATTGTTTATTTGCAGCTGCGGCTTATTTGTAAACACATTTAGGTACATATAAAAACAGAATTTAACATTTCATTCAAGAAGTTCTAAGTTCATCTGAGGTCGTTAAAGGCATTGAATCGCAATGATTTAATCCTTATTCATCTCTAGGAATTAAATTATAAATATAAGGGTATTTTTCAAATAATTGTATTTATGGACATTTCTTTTTATTTTCAGGAGTAGCCACATACTCAGCACCAGTTAGACATTACTCTTACTCAGTACCTTACACCTACAGTGTTAACCCATCCTACTATTATTCTCCGTTGCCATATTATGGAAATTTTTACCAATATTAAGTTCCTATAAAAAGTAGAAAACGCTTCGATATATTTCTTTCATATAACGAATAAAGAATCCGTTATTTGAAATAATTTTCCTTTTTTTGTACATTTCAAAATAAAAACTTTAATAAACACTTAAAACAATTATGTTATTTTTTCTTTGATATGGGTACTTTTTAAGTTCATAATTTTTTCTTACCTGAAACAAAAAGCTTCATTTAGCACAAATATATAACTGCAAGAGGATTAAAAAGAAATTGCAAAGCTATAAATAACAGGAATAAATGCAGGATCAAGATCCTAGTATTTATGGACTAGCTGAATGGTAATTTTTGAACTCTAGTTTCATTAGAGCTTTTCCAGAAATATAAATGACTTAGTTAATAAAATTTTGAAATTGTATTTCAGAATATAAGCTGGGTACTTAGAGTCAATTTTAGAGCGCATTTGAATTAAATTATTGTTATATTAATTTGTCCCTGTTATTGTTAATTTTAATTAGAATTTTCATTAATATTCGAATCCTTTGGGAACATATAAAGCTGACGTTTATTTAGTTTAATAGTACACACGTGAATATTAATTTGCAAAATTAAATACTAGATTATTAAATAATTATTTAAAGTAAATAGAAAATACCTGAAAGAATGGTTAGCTAGAAAACAAAGAAAGATTATTTGTTACCAGAAGAAAGATCAAAAGTCAGGTGCACTGTAAATAAATATAGATAAACCATAGGAATAATAATGAGGATGTTCTAGAATAGGAGTCTCTATCGAAAGTGGAGCTATTTGCTAAGATTGCTTCATATTATTCAAAACATTGGTGTGTAAATTTGTATGTGTCAATTAAAGTTACATAAAATTTGTTTCGTGCTCACGTGCTTTTTTGCTCATTTAATTTTTAACTCCAGCTGCTTAGGTTGAATCATAATTTTTTTAAAACAGGATCTTCCTCGGTAATGGGAAATGCTTATTTTACGCTATCGTCAGGTAACACTAGAATATCTACAATTTGTCACCAATATTAAGGCCTGGCTTTAAGTCATATCATAAAAAATCGATAAGGTGATTTTGAAAAGTAAGGATGTTGGGCTCCTTAAAGATCCCTACCTCGGGTTAGAATACCTGAGGATTCGGCAAAATTTCCGGTTAGGGATAGCGTGCTCCCGGCGTCGGTGATCAGCCCTGGTGACAGAACTAGACCGACGTTAAATAAAAAAAAAAGTCCGATATGTAAGAGACCAAACGTCATTTATGTCAAATGATGAAAAAAATTGTAATAAAAACGTTTATTTATAAATGCCTAGAACTAAATTTAAAAAGGGGCCTGGGTTTTCGATAAATTGATTAGGTAGTCAGTGGTAAAATCTTTCTGGCTCGAAAAGAAGATGCTAAAGATATGATAGGACGGGAACTTTTCTGTGGCATAATCAAAACAAATATAAGGATACTTACACCTAAATCAATCGGTAAAAAACAAGTCGCTAAAATTATGGGTAAACTCAGCAGGACAAAGACAGGCGAAAGGAATTATTAAAGGATCTTCGCTGAAAATAACAAGGGATCTGCTAGTGCTCTAGAGTAGGACTGGTCTTCTGACGGGGCACTGTAATCTAAATAAACCAATGCACACAATAGGATTACCAGAAGAAGCCGCATGTAATTTCTGCGAAAAAGAATAAGAAACCTCAGTGCACATAATGTGGTGCAGCAAAAATCTAACAAGATTAAGGTTTCTGATACTAAGTGAAGAAAAACCTAGGGCATCTGGCTACACAGAAGAGTCTTTATATAGATCTAATTAAAAAACTCACAAGGACAAGACACCCTGACCTAAGAAGATAGCCACAATAGATCTACCAAGCTCGACATGGAAGAAGCAAAATACTCCAAGAACCCAGAATAAAATCTAATTTAATCTAACCTATATTACGCGCTGAGTTTAAAACATCCTATATAACTGATAGAGCATTTTACAATTAATTGTAAATTTACTAGATCTTATTGTTCACTTGTTATAATTTAAAGTCAGTAACTTCATTAATATTAAAACTATCCTAATTTATCTTTTAAAAATTCAGAATAATAGAAAAATAGTTCAATTTCTATATATGTTAACATAGTTTTATAAACTTGCAGAATTCAATAGTATCCGTACAAAATAACAAAGTTAAAGTTTGCTCAGTTTAAATAGATTATAATTAATAGTGAAAACCTATACTGAGAACCTGTATAAAAACGATTATTAGAGTACTGGATATTAGTATAATTTCACCGTTACTATTGTTTTAATAACGAAATTTCCGATGTACGTTACAATAGATGTTGCCATTATTAGATAATTCCCATGTCAAAAGAAATATCCTACCATTGTTGACAGTGACAAGTAAAATTTAAAATTTCTGATAACGATTGAAATCACATTGATGTGTATAACTATTCAAGTACACCAATCGCACAGTTACATTTTGGCAAACAATTTCATTATCATTGATGACGTGTATTGAAAATTTCTCTGCGATTAGTATTTAGTACCCATAAAGGCTAAATATTATACCACTACTATCTTTAGCAAACTGAAGCTTTGATTACAGATTAACGTGAACAAATTACGAGCGATTCTGATTCGTTTCCATCAAACTTGTTACTTTCAGAATTACTCTTACAACGTCGATTCCCTTATTTAGTTAGATTAGGTTATCCTGCTTTTCCTGGATGTTGTTCTGAGCATCCATGTAGCCAGCAGCGTTTTCACAGGCAGTGGTCTTTACCTGTGCTACGAAATTATTATACTAAATTAAGTTATTATACTCCTACGATTACACTTTTGACTGTTTTTGTAGCAGTCAAATTCGATTAAGCCTTTAATTTCAACTAATAAGTCAAATAATTGATTAGGCTTAGTCTACAATAGAAAAAATTAAGTAAGCAGTTTTTTATTTATGTATTTCCTCTTACCCATAGTGATGTTATTCGTCTAAGGGAGTTCTCTTATATTTTAATTTATCTGTTAAATGAGAAATTTCTCTATTATCAATTATTGCCGTATACAAAACTATTTTTTTAATTAGGATAGGAACGTTTTTGATTGAATTTATCGTGAAAAGGTTGACATGTATTCTGTAGCACTCGAATTAGAAATATGTCATTATACTGATAAAATCACGTAGCATATATTTTTTTGGTTACAATAAAGACTTTAATGATGAGTAAATGAACAGTGTTCCTGCTTTCCCTATAATTGTACTTATTTGCAATTTGCATTAACAGTGGTGCTGTTAGTGTTTGCTTTGAAGGATATTTGTTTATTTAACGTTGCTAGGTTATTCACAGTCCATATTCCGAATTTTAACAATTTAACGACCATTGGAGACTTTTTGCGTTCTTTTGCTTAGAAAATATTTGCATTTACATTTACAGTATAATAAACCTTAAAATAAAACAATAAAAAAAAGAGAAAATATCATAAAATTTGAAATATCTATTGTTTGTCGATTCTTAATTAAAAAACTAAAATTTTAACTCCTTTTACGAGGCTCATCCAGTACAAGTACTTGTAAATTTTAAAATAAATGAGCATTTAAATATTATATATACCACGTACAATAAATTAATAACTGAAGTAGTGAAGCTCAGTTGGGCAAATCAAGTCGATTCAATCAAGCGCACAAGCATTTATAAATATTTGACTGAGTTTCGATTGTAGTAAATCATTCACTTTCTAAATTCTCAGGCAGTAGGGCGTGTAATTTTAATTTTACTTTTCTCTAAAAATATAGCATTTTGGGACCGTAGCTAAATAGTAAAATATCGAAAGATCATAAAATTCCACAAATGAGTAATGACACATTTTACACATAAAAATGCAACAAACTGTTCTCAATAGTGTAAAATCGGACAATAATATCATTAAAAGAATTTCAGAACTAACAAAAATAAATGAGCATGTCATAAAAAAGAAGATTAGTATATTGTGTTACCCCCCTTACAATCCATCATTAATTCACTAAATAAAGATTTTTCTTCAGAATTTTAGTAGGATTTATAAAGTATGTTCTTATTTAAATATCCAAAGAACTAGTTTTTCAATATGTAAACCTTTACATGTAACACATATAATTTACCGATTTTTGTTTATTTTTAATATTGCATTGGAATCAGTTTTCTTTAATTGGGATTTAAGAATGTTTTTTTTTTAATTTTCAATTGAAGTTCATTTTTAATTTAACCTGCTTTCAATAATTTTTAACATTATTTGAGGTTTTTGTGAAGTAAACTTAACAATTTAGCAAAATGCCTGTGCTAGTCCCAAGCCCGGAGAAAGAAGGAGGGTTTAATAATGCGATAAAAAAATTTAAAACAGCGAAACTTTATGCATGGTTTAGCTTTCTAAAAATTTTTCTTGGGCAATGATTAATCTTTAGTGATGTATTTTTTATATGTGTTTCATCATGGAAAAGTATGTTTAAAATTATTTAATTTTCTTGTACAAACTAGACTGAGCCAATTTCATTAAGTAATAATATGTCTTTTTACGAAAAACTTTTTCAACTTAGAAAAAAAAATAATCTCGAAAATTAAACATTTCATGCATTAATAAAAACTAAAAGTGGATTATAATTATACCCTACGTATAGATTATCAAACTTATGTAGATATTTAAGCACCATGGATCTTCTTTGTTCCTGGGATTTTAATTACCTTTTTTTAGAGGTTTTGCTATATAGAACAGAAATCCTATACCTAAACATTTTTTGGCTTTTTTTATCAAATTATATTGTAAGTCTAAAAGAATATTCCAAGGATGACGCATATGATAATAACGTATCGTTTAAGAAAAAGTCAAGAACGCTAAATCGGCTGATAATGGAGGTTATAATATAATATTGTCGTCTTCTTTCAATCCATCAATCTAAAGCGTTACATTGTCGCCTTTTGACTATAACCGAATGACAGTAAATCACCTTTTGTAATTGATACATGAATTACAGTTATAATAACAGAAATTAACATTGGACATTAGTAAATATTTATTTTCAACAAGCACGAACCCTCTGTTTGAGATATGGCTTAGAAATGGACATTTCTTAAAAATAAAGTGTGTTTGTGATGCTCTTCCTTTAACGAAACTTGGCAACGTTGCCGGAACCAGGGGGCTGGGGTCACATTTGTTTTGTTAATTGATTATTCTGCATGTCAAAGTTGAAATAAAGTTCTTAAATGAAATAGTGTACTTTTTTAAGTTAAAATCCCTTTTTTAATAACTTATTCACCCTAGTAAAAAGAAAAACAATACATATTTAATTGCAATTCGAGATTTATATCATAATATAATATATGTTACAATTTAACTTAAACTCATCACTTATGGAAATCTTCTAATTGGAAGTCATAAAAGAGGAACACTACTTTATATCTCAACTGAGATCACATTAACGTTTAAAATGTGGCAATTGGCTGTGGGAGTACCTGTACATTTGGTATTATTTTAACCAAACAACGCTTAGAATAACACTGACAATTGCATCATATGTATTTTACCATTATGTTTAAAGGTATGTTTTTAATAATACTAAGTTAACGGGTGCTCTATTTATTGGTTATCAACTTTTAAAGTTTGAAGTCTTTTTAATCGCTTCTGAACTGCTATAAGATAATTTATTATAAAATTACCAATATTTTCTGAAATCCCAATCATGAAAAAAAATATGGCAGCAGAAATGCTATGAAGTACCACCGAGTTTTCAGTCCAACATTATTCGCTTAACTTTCGTTACAGCCACAAATTATTAATTTTAAAAAATATTTTACCAGTCCTTAAAAAATGAAAATTTTTACATATATACATCGACTTTTGCAGCAGCTATTTTTGAGTTATAAATTTTTGTTATTTCTGATTCAGTATTTTCAAGTTCTACCTTCTATTTACTAGTTTCATTTTTATTTTAGCTTTATAAATCTTACAATACATACAATCATACCGAAAGTCAAAATCCAACGAAAATATACTTAACATTATATAGTAACGTTTTTTTCGAATTTATCATTTTATACTCTCTGAAAGCTTCCTCATATTTCTACATAAAAGTGCAAATATCTGGGACACTTTTGATAAAGACATATTATTCAAAGCATCAGACTGAAACTAAGAGATGTAAGAGGTTTATAGGATTTGGTTTTCAAGAAAAATTATTGAAGGAAATCTTGTCATCGGAATATAGAATTATGGTCGTAGTCATCATTTGCAAAAAGTGTAAATTTCTGACATGTTTACTAAATTTCCATATGCTTTAAAAATATTCTATAAGCGATCTTTAATAAAGTCTGGTAATTAAAGCATGAATAATGCGCAAAAAAAATGGAGTACTAATCTTCTCAATCTAAAAAGAATAGGAAAGCTTAGAAGTATTGGTAACATATGCCTGATTATGTGATGATCGAATTCGATTGTTAAGTTACAGGTAACTGGTTCAGTATTGTATAATAGATGGCAATTTATATACAAACCAAAACATTGACGATAAAATAAAAAATATTGGTATTGCTGTAATGCTTACTCCCCATATTATTAAAACTTTTTCGAAAAAAATTAATTTTGTAGTACAAAGATATGCCTGTATATGACTAACTTCCTACAGCAATATTTTATTTTAAACAAACAAAATTTCTTTAGGAGCTACAAAAATTAAACAGTTTCAAACTAACTGCATACAACGGTGTAAAACGTAAACAATCTCAAAAACGTTTTTTATTTTAACTAAAAAAATTAAAAAAATTGTTTTCTCGAGTATTGTATTGGTTGACATAGTATAGAATAAAGGAAATTCACAATTAGTAAAAACATTGTAAACACAAATATAAAACTATATAAAAACATTAGAATATTAAGAACTAAACACAAAATAATTGCAAGAATTAAATTAAAAGCACTTGAAAATACAAAAATGAAATTTATAATCGAATACATTTTTTAATTCGTTATAAATTAAAAATATGATGCACATTCAACGGAATAACTAATGTATTAAGCAATGCGGTATTATCTATCAAATTATTTTTAGTAAATTTATAAAATTGAGTATTGCTCATTTTAGTTATTTTTTTGTCTGGGAAAAGTTTGTCTAATTTATTAAACAGACTTAAGACGACGATTCAATTTAGCCGTTGACAGACGTGAGTATATATTTACGAGATAATTTGCATTTCTGGTGTTGTAATTGTGAAAATCGCTATGTCTTGAAATATAATTTTCTTCTCGATGTATTCTTAAAAGTTGGTCGAAGATGTATTGGCAGGGCAAGCAAAGTATTTTCTATTTTTTACAAAATTCTTTACAGTGAGCAAGTTATGTTGAACCATCCACAATTCATAATGCTGCCTTTTGAAGTACGAAAACCTTTTGAGACCCGCTGGAATTGCCCCAGAGCGAAATGCCATAAGACAAGTGATTCTGGATTAAAGCAAAGTAAGCAATTTTCATTACATTATTGTCACTGATATTTTTACGTAACTGTCTTAATACGAAAATCTGTGTCGATAATTTTAAGCACAAAACCTCAATGTGGCTCAACCAATTGAACTAAGCGTCAAACATTATCTCTAACATTTTAACAGGTTCCGATTTAACTGCAACTTTGTCAACACTGAACCGTATATGTTGAGTTTTCGACTTATTTAATTTAAGTTTATTGGATTAAAACCAATTTTTTGCCATTAAGAGAATCTCTTTACTCACAGTCACTCCCTCTTTAGAAATTAGAGTAGCGTCATCAGCGTAAAATATGGCTCTGCCTAAATACTCTATAGATTTAGGTAAGTCAGTAACATATATTATAAATAATAGAGGACCCAAGACAGAACATTGGGGTACTGTGTTTTTAATAGAAAGTATCTGGGAATTTATGTTGTTAAAATATACGTATTGACATCTATTATTAAGATAAGAAGACATTAGGTAGTATTGTTCATTTCTAAATACGTACGCACTTCTCTTTGCTTCTTTTAATGCAATTTTATACGGTTTACGTCATTTACAATAATCATTCCAATCTAATAGCGAATTAGAAAATTTATATTTATTCCTACTTTCAAATACTCGTTTTCGCATAATTTTTAACTCCTCAGTAGTAAACAATTTTAATCCAGGTCGCTTATGGCATATTTACTTTAAAGGAAAGGCTCTATCAGCTTCATTTGATAAAACATTAATAATTGTATCAATACACTGATTTGAGGTTAAAGAACTAATATCAAAAATATCTCAGTTTACCTCTGTTATAATACCAACAAATTTTTCTATTGTATTGTCGTTAATTATTCTTCTCTTATAATGAATTGGTTTTTTAGAAATTTTAAAATTTACAAAGAGGTAGATGCCACTATGATCAGATATAATTGGCTCATGTATACCTGAAAATTGATGATCGTTAATATTATGTTATCAAGGCAAGATCTTGATGAGATAAGTTATTCTAGTTGCTTGGTGAATTAAGTGACTTAAAACGTACATATTAAAGAGATTGCACACATTTTTAGCATGTTCTGTATTACCATTTAGATCTAGATTTAGGTATATGACCAATAATAACAATTTTTTTATACAAAAATTCAACTAAATTCGTTAGCATTTCACTAAATACTACAATATTGCCTTTAGCAGAAGACCGGTAAACAGTTATAACAACCAAGCTACAGTCATTAATTTCAACGGCACAAAACTCTGCATCAAACGGCAGGCAGAATTTTTGAATAATAATATTTCTAGTAGATATTCCAGATATTGGATATATTGCCACGTCATTGTGCATTTTTCTTTCTCGGCAACAAAAGGATGAGATTAACGAATACTGATCTAATTTAATAGTGTTTAAGCTAAATTGTGTCTAACCGTTAGCGAAAACACAGAGAATATCAAACGGGTTGCTATCTAAAAGAACTTGTAAATCTCTTAATTTATTAGACAAACTTTGGACATTCAAATGAAAAATTGACATATTAAATTGGTTAAAATAATTTTTAAATAGATTATTATTATCAGTTAATTCGGAGAATTTACTTTGAATTTGCATCAAATTTTCTCGTCTGAAAAAACCGATTAAAAGCAATTCTACTTGGCCAAATTTTACTTTTAAAATACGAGTATTTTGAGAGTCTAGGCTTTCTTTTGCTTAAGGGATTTTTATTACACACATAGTGAGAAGGTTGATTTAAATTGATTTATTTTTGACAGACCAATTGGAATTCGACATTATGCAGAGTGTTGCTATCATTTTTTTTTTGTTAACGACGTTGCAAACTGAACTAGATGAATTCTGTTCGATAACATTGGACTTTGGATCGAAAAGTTCATTTAAGTCGATATATTTTTAACACATCAGTTGGATTTCGAAATTATGTAGAGCTTTGCTAACACTTTTTTAATTCACCACGTTTCAAATTGAACTAGATATATTATTTTACTGATCATTTTGATTTACACTGGTTTTTGGGTATTCGGAAGAACTCAGCTTACAGTTTGATTTTTTAATATTTGATAAAGTAGGAATATCGATAGAATCTCGTAATTGTGTTACTTCTTTAATTAACAACAATATTTGATCGTTTAATGAATTTATTGCAATTTTTTGACAATAAATTGACTTGTTCTTTTCCTTAGCAATTCTTCTAAATATCTAATGTTTATTTTGTAAATAGTATTATCAGAAGCTTTTTCAATTCCAGCAGATTTTATTTCCACCTCAATCTGAGCAACAGAATCCGTTGTACCACCAGATTCGTTACAATAAACTACAATATTATCTTTGAAAAATTGCACATTTTCCATACGCTTTAAACATGCGTAATGTGATAAATGTTTACAATTTTGGCACATATATCCTATTTTAATAAGCTTTTTTCAACTAGCATAATTATCCAGATCCATCATTAATTCGCCCAAGGCGCGAATGAAGAATATTTTATGAATTAGTTATACCAGCATAGATAGGAAAATGCGGAATACCCTGAATAAATTTGTGATGTTTTGTAGTAAATTTCAATTGGCAGTATAAATTTTAAGCAATCCGTAGTCCATATAGAATATTTTTCACAAAATTTGCAGATTAAAAATAAACTTTAATGCAATTTTTCAATATGACAATCTTGACGCTGCATGTGGAGTCCCACAATGAAATTCTAGGGATTAGGGCTTCGACCAGTCTACAATGTGCATCCAATATACAGGATCTTTCAGCTAAGGCTTATGGCAAATTAATTAATATAAACACGTCACCTAATGTCAGATCATGGAACTTGTATTAAAAATCGTGTGTTCAGCCCTACAAAGAGGTCTTGCAAATTAGATTCCTATTTAAAATTGGGATACGGATGCTTATTCAATATATTGTATCTCAGTAAAAAATGTAAAATTCTAAAACCTCAACTCATCAACAGTGTGGTTATGGATGTAGTCTTCAAAATTGGGAGCGTAGCCTTATGTAGAAGTCTCGCAAATTGTACTCTTGATTTGGATTGGGATACTGAGGCCTATGTGTTTATTATATGAGTTACAATTTAATTAAAACTGTAGAAATGGGAAAATTTCAGCTCACAAGATGTAAATCTTATAAAGAAAACAGTGCTCTCAAAATACAAATCCAATTAACAATTATATAGTTATTGAGAGCTTTAACAACCAAGTTAAAAATATAGGTCGGTAAACCAAGCATCGCTTTAAAATAAATACTTTTGAAAATACTCTCCTTCCGGTATAACCCAACTCTTAATCTATATTGATGATCTTCTCTGCTTACATTCCTACCGAAAATGGGAAAATTTGCTTAAGTAATTTAATTCTGAGGCCCTTGACTCAGGCCATTCAATATTCGATCACTCAGTTCCGTTGTGATGGCGATGTCGTGTCCTTGCAATGTCATAACGTAATCAACATTTCGACGGTATTACACCGTCGGTAATGAGGGCATTATTATGCAGTTAGAGTATAAGCAAGTTGACTAATTGGAGCAAATGACGGCGAGCGAATTACTCAATCAAAGTGAAATGTTTTTTTCTTTAGAATAATTTCTCTTTCTTCCGTTATGTCGTGACAGACTTTGAGCTAGACTATGAAATTTGATCCATAACCCAATTAAAATATTAATTGTTTCAATGAACATTTGTCAAGTAAATTTAATAGGTTACATATTAATAAAGAAAAAAATAATAGAAATATTTTTTCGAGAAAGTAGGTTCGTTTTTACAAAAAAAAATGTTATTAAAACCATGATCTTCAGAATGATTTGAAGCAAATATTTTCTTGGGCCTTTTAAAAATGGTGTTTTATTACCTTTTTAAATAATTTTTAATGATTTGATTAATTGAGTACCGATTTGTCAAATTTGTACTTTAAAATGAGTAGTTTGGACTGGAACCCTCAGAGAATTAAAAGCCGCTTATTTTAGAAATTGTGAAGAGAAAAACTGGGGACCTAGTTAGATCCATTTTCTGATACTAATACTAATTCTACGACATAATAAATTGGAGATCAAACCTTACCACCTTTATTTATTTTTCGTTAAAACGAGGAATGCACCATTGCAAAGAAAAATCAATAGTACACGGTGACAATCTGAAATCGTATTAAATCTTTCGTCATTTTTGTCAAGTCTTAAACTCGTTCTATACGACTGTATATTACTTTCTGCTCCACCTACTGATTAATCGTTTGACACAAAATTACTATCTTTACGTTTGCACATTCTAACCTTATATGCCTAAATATCACCATGGACAATTGTATAAAAGTAAGAAATTACGAAACGGTTTAATCTAACCTACATCAATATGCAATCAAAATACCTCGCATTGAACTCTCTTGCTTGCGTCTCTAATTTGATCTGGCAAATTATGCTAATTTGAAATTATCTAACTATTCCTACGCCTGAATTTTTCGACAAGTCTAGAACAATGCACCAACCTCAGGAGCGCACAAAAATATTTTTTTTTTGAAAATATACAAAGTTAGTAAGTTTCTTATAGCAAAATTTCAAAATATTGTTTTCGGGGGTATTTGTTGACTTTTTAAATTGAATCAACTTTTTAACTACATCTTTCTAACTAAAAGTTTGCACCACGATCAAAGACTACGTATTGGGTTGTTTTTTTGTGAATAAATTACTACATGAAAAAGCTATCCAAATAAAATTTTCGGAGGATTTTGGCCCACTAAGTAACTTGGTTAATGGAAATTAAAGAGGCTCAGTGAAACAATAACAATTTATCTTTGAATAAAACAAGTTTTACAAAATATAGGGCAACTTACATTTTTGAATAAATAATTTAATGGCAGGGGTGTGCACCATCAACTTCTCGATCAACGGAGAAACCAAACTTGTCTTTCAATCTCTTTTTATTTTCCCAACCAAGAAAACCCCAATGTTTATTAATTTTGATGACTAACAGAATGTTTATTATATATAATATTAAATAAACAACGAATGTTATAATTTAGGAAAGGTTAAAAATACTAAGTTCTATGTACAGACGATATTTAACTAAATCCCTGTACATACTATGGTAATAATATAAATATTTCTAATTTCACACAAACTTACTTTCATTAGACAAAATAATTGAAAGTACGTTATGAAATTCATAATCTACAGTAACAATTTTATATAAATAAAGGGGACATTTTCATTTTCATTTTTTATTCAAAAACATTTTTAACCTTTTAATTTCAGAGTTACGGCAATGTGATTAAAATGTTAGCCGTTTGAATTGGTATTTTAATTAATATCTATTAAAATACCAAACATAATATAATGATTTATGAAGTTTTTGTTTAAGTATGTTTTTTTCTACTATTAAAGACATTGTTTCAAGACGAATTCTTTTGGGCGTAAATTTAAATTTATTTTGATATTTATTTATAACGATGTAATACAAAGCATGTTTTTCTACTCGTATTTGGTTTATTTTTCATTTTGGGATGATTTTCAATTTTCATTCGTGAATTCGAAAAAGAAAATATTTATCATCTGCCCTTTTTTCACTAGTGAACATTAAATTAACTTATCCAAATCATAATGAAACCCTATTTTACACAATTTAAGCATAAATAAATTTAATTTTCAATAAAAAAACGATTTCGAAAATATTGTAATATTATTATTAAGTAATTTGCAAATATTATAATGATGTGGGGACCCCAGATTCATTCTCCGTCTACGGCCTTGCTCTAAGCTATTCACCCACCTATTATAAAAAAAAATTGTATATCGAAAGTGAATTCGAGTTGGGCGATGCCTACCTACATCAAGAAGGTCAAGGGGGCTTATTATGAAAGTCAACTAATCTGGAGCATTATGTCTATATAAAAAGAGTTACATCTCTTGAATGGGTATAGTCTCAATAGAATTTTAACAAAATAACAAGAAAAACATGGCGTTTAAGGTATAGATGTTATTTATTTATTATTTAATTAAATAATTTGTTAAGTGTTTTAACTTTGTTTAAACATTTTAAATTTTTTATTTGAAATATTTTCAATTTTCAGGTCCTTTCGTTACATTTTATTTATTTACAAATTTTTTGTAATATCAGGAATATCTAGTTACTTTACTATTTTTCTCTTAACTAATTAACTGTTTATTTGTAAATAAATCTGCTTCAATTCAAATTATAATATTTTAATTTAACAATATGAATTTTTCTGGTCTAATTATTAATATTTTTCAGTTTATCGCTTTTGCTGCCTTTCTGGCCATTGCTCAAGCTGGCGTGCTCCCAGCGGTCCCCGTTAGTTACGCGGCTGCACCACTAGCCTACTCCCACGCCCCTGTAGCCTACTCCCACGCTCCTGTAGCCTACTCCAACGCTCCTGTAGCCTACTCCCACGCTCCTGTAGCCTACGCAGCTCCTGTGGCCAAAGCCGTAGTAGCTAAAGTAGCCGACGATTATGACCCACACCCAAAATACAACTTCGCCTACGAAATCCAAGATGGACTTACCGGCGACAGTAAAAACCAACACGAAGTTAGAGACGGAGATGTAGTCCAAGGAAGTTACTCGTTAATCGACTCTGACGGCTTCAAACGTACCGTAGACTACACCGCCGATCCAGTCAACGGTTTCAACGCTGTAGTTCACAGAGAACCTTTGGTACAAAAAGCTGTAGTTGCCAAAGCTATTGCCCCCTTAGCTTATGCTGCTCCTGTAGCTAAATTAGCTGCTCCATTGACATACGCTGCACCCCTTGCCAAAATCGCCGCACCTGTAGCTTATGGTGCTCCTGCTCAATACTATCACTAACTTAAATTTGTAAAATCCGACTGTGTATATATTTAGTTATTTATTTTAAATAAATTATCAGAATTATAATTTATTTTATTTTTATTATATAGAAAGTTAAAATATACAATGTGATTCTAACCTAACCTAACCTAAAATATAGTGATTTAACGCATCTTATCTCTATATTAAGTTGCGCAATTGAAAAGTTATTAGCCTTAAAAATTGGGTGTCAAATTTCTAAAAAATATATATCTCTCAGTTATACAAATAATGTATTATTTTATTTTATGGGAATTTTAATTCTAAAACTTTTATTTATTTTTTAAAAAACTGTCATTTTCAACAATAACCCGAATAACTAAAAACCTCAACAAATGTGACATTTTCTTTGGGAAACAATAAAAGAATTTGTATATTGCTCGCCAATTGTGTCTCCAGCAGAATAGTGGAATTCCCCATAATATAAAGTAATAACTTTTTAGGTTCGCCAACGGGTTACATTTTAATGGTGCATCATCCCTTATCCACCCTTTAGAATGCTACAATAATTGAACTCTACTTGGTTTTTCTAATTTCAAGTATAACTGAGATATTGATTTTTTTCCAAATTTGAAACCCCACTTTTAAAGCTGATATCTTCTCAGCGTTGTAACTTAATATAGAGGCAAGTTGTGTTAAATCACCATATTTTAGGTTCCCCTAAATGGTCCTGCTTTGTGTCCGTTCTTATACGAATCACTCTGTATAAAAATGCCGAAGTAATTTACGCACTTTTTAGTCAAAATCATAAATTTATAAGAGACAATAAGAGATTTTTGCAAAAAATCTCTTGTATCCAACTAAAATTCATTAGCTTTCCAAGCAATATACAGTATGGTTCAAATGAAAGGAATACATTCATTTTTCGTCACATCGCCTTTTTATTTTTGACGTCATCTCTGTGAGCGTCATCAATAAAAATTTTAAATGAAAAAGTGGGTCTTGCAATACATCAATTGAAAATTCTTTTAAATATCTCTTCACCCATATCAATATATTTAGGTAATTAATAGATAGATTAATAACATGCAGCTACAACTCATTTGTATTTGGGAACAAGCGGTCTAATTCTGGGAGCAAGAAGTTCTGCAGAAATTATAAATATCGAGGACTTGTTAAGGTTTCTTCGAAAAAGTATAGTCCTATAATCCTATTATCTATTATTCCCGCTCAAACATTATCTGTAGCTCAATACTGGAAAGTCTGACCATTCTCATGCCCGTTTAGGAGAAATGTAGCTTCATCAGAAAAAACAAGTTTTTTTAAAAACATCGGATCTCTGTTATTATTATTAAATTCAACTCGTCTATTACAATCTTCTTCCATAAGTTCCGGCACTAAATTTATTTTATAGGGATGTCATTTCTCCTTTTTTAGCGTTCTAAGAACTGTTTCATGGCCAACCTCATTGTCTAACTCTATTTGCCGTAAACTGATGTGGGGATTATCTTCACAGGCTACCAGAACATCTAGTTTCTTGTTTTCAGATATTTGTTTTCTACTACCTTTAGGGTCTTTTACATGACCCGATTCCCTAAATTTTTTCTCAATTTTGCTTACTGTGGACTGTGTAATTGGTTCTCGGTTGGGATATTTATTATTGAATAACGTACATACCTTTTCTGCGTACGTGTTTTATCTCTACAACCAATTAGTATTATATTTTCAATTCTTTGCGTTTCAGTCAGCTTCGTGTTGATAAACGAGTCAAAAAATTTTTAATTTAGTCTACTACAATATCATTACCCACTTTACAATAACAATTATGTTGAATGTCAATAAGGGAATTTTTTGATAAGGTAACTAATTTAAAAAAAAAAAAGGTAAAAAGTAGTTTAGACATATTTTCATTGTCAGTGACGGCCTTTACCAAATTTATTTAAGGGTACCAATAAATATCTCATAGCAATACTTAATAAATTAAGAAATCTGTTCGAATGTTATTAATACTACTTTTGACAATAATGCTTAGACATAATAGATATTTAAAAGACCTTTCAATTGATCTATCTATCTTTCTATCTAAAAATTTTGTTGATGACGTCATCACGCTCACAGAGATTACGTCAAAAATAAAAAGGCGATCTGACGAAGCGCCCATTTAAAAATAAAAATCGACGGGTTACAGGATTTTCCCCTAATATCGCTGATTTACGAAATAATGAATTTATTCCTTTCATATGGACCATACTGTATATGTTGATTAAGTCTATCCACAACTAAAGTCTTTCGTCCAAAATAGTACACATAAATATTTAACTAGCTATTGGAATACCAAATTTCAACAAATTTTCAAAACATGTAACTGACCTATTGTTGAGCCAAATAAACTCGGCATGTATATGACACCTTATTCGGATATTCATTGCAGCTTTGTTCCTTAGTTTGCATCTAAGAGCGGATGCTAAATCCTAAATAATAAACGAGAGCATTGTCGACACTCCACCACTCCAGAAAATGAGTTTAACTAAAACGAATTCCGTGTAATCCCCAAACATGCACCAGAACGCCAGAGAAGAGGTTAGTTATATATGTAGGTGTCTAGCCCACCCTTCCGCACTAGACACTTCACTAACTTTGACTTTTTGGTCACGTTTCGCTATTGTAAATGATGGTGTCTGAGTCAGAGGCCTCGAAAGTGATTATTAAAATAAGAAAATTTCTTTTTAGTACACGTAAAAGAATACCGAAAAATTTCAAAAATTATATCATTTCTGCTCCTACTGCATATACTAGTTAATAGACATATAAAAAAGAGTTATAATCAAAATAGAAAAACAAAAATAAAGCGTATTTTAAAATCCTAGAGACAGAAAGGATGATTATTTTAAAGAGAACTTTTTACATATTTTTTATATTTGATTACGTTTTATTGAAATTATATTAACTATGTGCTGTACTTGGGCTCTAAGTTGAACGTTGATTATTAGATAGTTTGGATTGTAAAAGCCTGCTCTATTAAAACCATAGAAGATAATCAGGTTTGGCTAAAATTAATAAAGTAAATATAAGAATTAGGATATCTGCTTACGGTGCTGTTTTTATTCGGGTAAACGTTAGTAAAATAGATGATTTTACTAATTGACCTTACTAAGAGAGCTGTTATAATATATCTTCAAAACTGTTTATATGACAAGTATTAAATTTGACAGTTACAAAAAGTTGAAACTGATGCTTATATTTATTATAAAAAGACTTACGTTTTCCT
This sequence comes from Hermaeophaga mercurialis, assembly GCA_951812935.1. Classification (NCBI taxonomy): domain Eukaryota; kingdom Metazoa; phylum Arthropoda; class Insecta; order Coleoptera; family Chrysomelidae; genus Hermaeophaga; species Hermaeophaga mercurialis. The sequence continues at coordinate 28,222,727 of OX638362.1, read as the reverse complement.
TTCATTTCCGGTCACGTGACACCAACAATTTTTTTTTATTGGACGACCGGTATAATATTGCATTTTTAAATATATATTTCACAAACAAATTCAACGATACTATACTTGTCATAATTCTATTGTAATGATAATATGGAGGATTTTTTTTAAAAACACCTGACACCCTTATAGGGTATGAACAGGGTTAAGATTTGTTTTTGAAAGATATATACAAAAATATGGTATTATACCAGTTGTCCCTTTTAAGAAAATTTTGTTGAGGTCATGTGACCAGAAATGAGAGCAAAACGGAAGTTGTTTAATAATAAATACAAGCATCAGTTTCGACTGTTATAGATGCCACATTTCAATTGTTGTCATGTGTACAGTTTTTGAGATATTGGACTATCAAAACGTGTTGGGACACATTGCATAAATGTAATCTTGTAAATGGTTAAGGACAAAATAAATGCGTGGTTATGTTTTTTGTTGAACATTTACGACTTCAACCGATTGGTTAATAATGTAAGATATAACGTTTTGCGTAAATTTCCACAAATAAAAGTATCTCCCATCCCTCAAATGTCTTATATAACGCTTTTTTACTATTTACCATCATAATAATAATTCTTTATTTCTATACCAGTTGGTGTGTGGTGACCGTCATTTTGTAACATTTAGCAAATTTAATTATTTTAGAGGTGAAGTTGTATTTGAAGAAAGTCTAAACTTTACTTATTCCTAGTTATATGAAAATTATTTTTTTATTTCCACGTAGTACCTTTACCAAAACTCAAAAAAAACCTACTAAAACAAATAACTAATAAAAAATAAGTAGAATTTTACAATATGTGGGTAATATATTTTATGACCTAATTATTATAATTGAATTATAGCATTAACAGAGCTCCCTCGGGCATCTGGTTGGAGCAACCACTAACATTTCAGCTAGGTTTTTATATCTAGTAATTTCCTTTCGTTGAATTTAACGATTTTTGCTAATTACCAAAATATTCTCTAGGAGAGTTCTACCTAAATCAGTCAGTGTAGGGTTGTAGGAACTAAAATTAATTGCGAGGAGAGGGTTGTGAAAGTGTAAAAGTTAGTTTTAAAGATAAATGAATTTATATAACCGAATTTTAGATAGATCCAAATAATGAGTTCTATTGTAAATACTAAGCATGCAATAAAATTTCAATAAAAGGACAGATCTAGTACTAATTCAAATACTGTAGTTATTTTTAATGAATTAAATAAAGACAATTGTATATGTAAAAATAATCTGAAATTATTTTTTACGTTTATATTTCTTTCAAAATAACTTCTCTTGCCTTCTCGTAAGTGTTTTTGAATCATTATGTTTGGTTTATTCCAAATTTTATTTAAATTAACTTAACAACGGAGATATTGTATAATAAAATCTGGAACAACCATTCCAAGAACAAGAAAAACATTTGATCTAATTGTGCCTATAAATAAATATTTGCATCTCCATTAGGCCATCAACTAAGGGATAATCCTTCTAAGTCTAAAATTAAATACGGCGTGGAAGAAATTTCAAAATGACAAATAAAACATTTCACGGCAATTAAAGGAGTTAAAGAACCATCGGATGTTCAGAGCTGAAGTTGAAAATAAGTTTAATCTTTTGGGAGCCGAAATTACTTTTACTTTCTGGGCGTTGTCGTATGGTTTCTTTGGGTTGGCAATTACATTGACATTGACCTGAATCTCAGATCGGATCGAGTTTTGTTTTCTTCTGTTTTAAAACACCGCGGTTTAAAATCGTATTGCCGAAGGGACTCGATCATATTAATTAACAGTAGCGTAACTGAAAGTGCAGCCATATTGCAACGGGGATGGACAAACTAATTATCCCTATAGAATAGATTCTCACAAAATCAATAGCATATGAAGTTTTTACCGTAAAATTGTAGAATAGTAAAATTATTTAAATTACTTTTGTTGAAAGATTCTTAAAAAATTAACTTATTTTATAAAGGGAAGGTTTGGAATTATCTTATACTTTCGCAGCATAACTACTTTACATTATTAAAACATAAAAGTCTCATTTAGACTAATAAAATATTTGTCCCGAAGAACCTCACGGTTGGATATTAGGCTTCTACCTTTTGCTTACTAATAACGTAAACTACAGAACAATATAATAGTAACGTTATTAACAACACTGCCATACTTCTAGTTGGATAAAATGCGATTGGAAAGGTACAAAGACAAATCAGGACAATTAATAACAGGAATGAAATAAGACGCGTTGATGTGAACGAAAACAAGATAATTAATCTACAACATAGAACTTTTGTTTTACCTTATGATTTAATACATGATGGATAGAAATTAATTTAAATGAATAAGTATTAAAATTATTCAAAAATGAGAATGTTACGCCGCCATTGTCAGTTACATATCTCACATTTCTTATACATATCTTTAATTGCATCATCGATTTAGGTATCTGTAATCTGTTTTCTGATTGTTTTTTTACAGACAGCACGGCTCATTCAAGGTCGGTAACCTTGTAGAGATCGGATGGTCAAATAGATTATTTCTTCTCGCTGCAGGTTGATTGATTAATTGCTTTTTTTTGAGACGACAATGCAATCCTCAATTCTCTTCGGTTAATTGTTTTTGTAATACAATGTCTTTTTGAGTGATAAATGCGCCTTCTTTATTTACGTTCCAGAAGTGAAGACGATTCCAAGTTATTAAATTTGTGCTGGAGGTGTAATAAACATTTTTCAATGATGCTATTATTAGCTTATTAATTTTAATTTTGACTACTAATTAGATTATCATAATTTAAATAATAAATATAAAAGATAAGTTGTACTTATCTTGAATTTTCACAGTATTTGGAAGCTATTTTTTCAATAATGTCTTTAAATTTTTAATTCAAATATCTCCAGGAAAGTATTGTTTGGTATGGATATGTTGATGATGTTTTGGCTGGTTTTACATTTAAGAATAAAATTTACTGTTGAAATTGAAGAGAATAGTTCTATAAATTTCTTAGGTATAACTATCAAAAGAGTAAACTGTAATCTTCAATTTATCATAAACCAACTCATACAAATATAATAATAACTCAAATCAACCAACGTCACATAAATTAGCAGCTTATATATATATTTCCGAAATAACCTAAAAATGACAGGTCATAGAAAACTATTAAATATTTTGGAGATATGTCAAACCAAATACAAGAAATAAAAAGGAGATTCATTTTTATTAAATATAAAACCTAAAATTAATAAATTAAAAAATCAGGTATTTTCAAATTAAATTGTAACACCATATATCTTGGCCAGACACTTAGAAATTTTGAAATAAGGTATAATGAATACTTACAATCTTATAAATTAAAACAACCAGATAAGTCACATTATGCAAAACACCTCATTGACACTAACTAAACACAAATCTACAGTTAACAACACAATCGAAACAACAGTGGAGGACTTCATATAAGTTACCAAAAATAAGAACTTATTTTGGAGGAATTTGAAATCAAGAAATATCTATAATGTCCTCAGTATACAGTATTGAATGAACAAATAAACCCAGGAACTTGAATTACTTTAGATTACCTTTTGTACTACATATATAATTTTAATCATATTTTTTAGAAAAATAAAAATATATTATATTTTAAAAAATTTATAGCTTGATGGTGATTGGTTGAAATGTTTATGATATGAAGTTAAGTACCCTTATAAGAATTCTGTCAATCTTTTATCACTCTTTGAAACCTAGTTAGAGAAAGATATTGAAAAAATAGCTATAAAATAGTGTGGAAATTCAAAATAAGTATCATTTATCATTTTTATATTTAATATGAATAAGTTCCTCAAAGTGAGGGTTGAAACAATTAATTTAATATTTCAAATATTTTATCAGACTACTTTCTTATATATCCCCGGTATATATGACTAATTTTGCAAATTGTTGAGTCTCAGGCCTTGTATGTAAAATATTTTACATATTTAACACCTCTTTAATAGCCCAAAGAATACTGTAGTTGAGACGCATGCATAAAAAATGAGTCAATTTCAATACCGGAAGAAATGTGGGTTTTTAATAATAACAACTTGTTAACAATGAAATTGTTTTACAACCGAAATTAAATCAATGAAAAATAAATATACATATTATACATAATAATAAGAAATTTTAATATTTAGCTATGAATAATAAATTATTTAGTGTTAAATAATTTTTATATAACGTTATTAGTTAAAAAAAAATCATTACAAATATGTATGTTTATATACGGGGTTGTCCTTACGTAATTGTACATAGAGACAATATTAAAAATATTATTATTTAAGCAATCAAATTTCAATTAAAATATTTTAATAAAAGAGACACAGGGTCTTAAAAATTATTTTAAAACTTATTTTTCGCAATAACTAAAATTGTTTATTTACCCGTACATCACAATCAAAATATTCTATATTCATTTTCAAATACAAAATATATTTCTATATGAATCCCGAAAGTACATCTAATTCTTCTCGTGTTAATTAGTTTAAAATTAAGGGCTAATTCTAAATATGTCCTAAAAATTACATGAACGGTTATATTGTTTTCCATCTTTTATTTTTTCCGAGCAACGTCCTCCCTGTAGCTATTTATATATTTTATACATTCGAGCGCAAAACAAGTTCACAAAAAACGTTGCATTTGAATTTTCATTTTTAGAACAAATTATTTTTACCAATTTCCTGTTAAAAAAGTAAATTTAAACGGTATTTATGAAAAATACAACATTTTGTTATTAATATTGCTAGTGTTCCAAGCTATGCAGGAGGAAACGGATTCGAAAAATTTTATTTTTAAAATGTATTCTGGAATGTTATATAGTATATAAGGTAAGCCATTAAAAGAAATTCGCTGGTTAAATCCTACTTTTCTGAAACAATTTATAACAATAAATCTTAATTTATACTTCTGAAATATTAATATTTAATCCTCAGAAAACACTAGTTTGCTAAAAAAGTATGGGAAATAGTTACACCAGGTAATTAAAACGTCAAAATTTTGGATTACTCTGTACATATATAATTTTTTTTTTTTTGTAATATGTAAAATGATTTTTTTTTATTTTAATTTTTACACAACTCAATCCAAAATATAAGGTGTCCAAACTATTTATATAACAAACGTGATTCAGCTATTCCATATAAATGAATGCTTTTTAATTAAATAAAATGTTGATAATAAGAGAGATACAGGGTGTTAAAAGTAAAATTTTTATTTTTGTTTTTCACAATAATTTTAACGTTTTTTGACATGTGTACGTAAATTGGTAGTGGGGGTTTTTGGGTATGAGAAATCATAATTTTGTACTTATTTCAATGTACTATCTATAAAACCATTTTATTAAAGCAAGTTAGTTCAAATTGTAATATTTTAAAGTGAGAATTCTACTGCACTTCTATGTACAATTACTTAAGGATCACCCTGTATATATATTAATATTTATCTAAAAAAGTGTAGGAGGACAAATATTACATACGTCATTACCTTTTTCTGCACTAATCAAATTGCGGAAAAATGTTCACGCACATTTAGAATCCTATAAATCCAAATTATTATTTATTTAGAATTTACAATAAGGGTCTTGAAGCAATAGTTATAGTTTACAGTTTTTTATAAAATATTAAATTTATTACGAATCCAACTTTTTATCTATTATAACAATATATTTTCATAGCAAAAGTATTGTTTCGGATTTTTCATTAATAAATTAAACATATTTTATTTCGAAACTGTATTTGAATACAACAAGAAAATGTCATTCAAACCAGAATCCGTCAGAAGTGTTGCAATAAGTAAAACTAGCTAAAATCCTTAATAACATTTAAATTTTAAAAGTTAATTAAGATAAAAAAATCGATTTTTGCTTTTGTGCAACACACGAGCTATTTCAACACAATGAACCCAATCATAACTATATTTCAAAATGCATATTATATTCGGTTTTCCTTGATCTCATAGGCGTGCACAAAATAACAGTTCTAATCAGATCATTTATGCATTAATTTCTCAATCTGGAACTGATTGTTTTATGGTAAAGAAAATATTGCAGAAGGATGTAGATTCTTTGACGAAAATAAACTAAAATCAGGAAATTAACTCAAACAGGTAAAAAAAATTGGAAATGCTGCCCCGTGCACAGCGTAGCAAATAGTGTTTGTCCAATGGACTGGTTCTAATAAAAGAAATAAACTTATGGCACTAAATAATGGCACACTTTAAATAAAACAAAATACATTAATTGAGAATAATTTCTATAAAAGTGTTTTACATATTCTTCATATACCTAATTCATAATATTTTTGATGCATTTAATTGATTAATAATTAATAGCATTTATCTCGATTTTTCGCAATTTTATCAACTATTAATTTTAATCCAAAGAAAAATATTATACCTAAGTCAAATAAAAAAATCTGAACGCCCTGTATAATACTAAAAAAAGAAAGTAGTAGAAATCCATTAGTTTTTTGAAGTATGGGACGCCGATGGTTGATCTTACGTTTTGACTTTTACGTAATTTTTTAATAACTATTTAAAATTGCTATATAACTGAACAATTTATTAAAAAGAGCAAAACAAAACAGAACAATGTGATCCACTTTCTGTTCCGAGACGTGTGTGTCTAAATATCACCTGGTTGTCAATGAATGTTATAATTTGAACGTGAGGAGGTATTCAGGTTCATTAAAGAAATCCGGATTGCATTCACTTTTGTTCGATCCAGTCATCACAATTATTTAGGTTTTATTTTGACCACACGCAACTTCGTCGTTATAAGGAAAAAATAATTTTAATAGTTTCTGTACTATAAACAAATATAAATAATAAATACTTGAAAGGGTGGATTTAAATTCAAATGCAACAAAACTTGTTTAAAAAAATATTTATAATTGATGTTTCGACATAAATAAGGACATCTCCAGGATATTCAAATAGTCAGGAGATTTAAAAGGGCACTTTTGTATCATTAGGATCCTAATTAAAGCATGACCTAGTCATAAATGATTATCAAGGCAGGTTATTAATATTTTAAGAATATTATTTTAATTATGGTATAATGTTGTATAAAATAGTAGAGCTTTCTTTTATCGGGATGCTTTACATTTCACAGTCTATCGATAAACGATTTGTGTATATTCCTATGGAATCTAAGTAAATTTTGTATTTAAGTTTTCCTTTAACAATAAAAAGAAGGAACTTTTCATCAAAGATATTTTAAACTATATCATCGACTTTTTTTTAGGAAGAAATGGTTGGTTATTTGTGTGGGTATAATCTTATGTGAAATATTGGTGAAATTATTTTTTGGAATACATCCAATATAAAAATCTAATATGTATCGTTCTGTTTATTTTTAAAATCAAATTTTAATTTATTGTTAACAGGCTAAGTAACTACCACTACAACTACATTATTTTAACGTAAATAATGTAAAAATTATATAAAAATTTAATAATAAAATAGTACCTAAAATCTTTTTAATTTAGTAAATATTCTTTTGTTAGTATCTGAAATTCACCTTGATTTTTAAAGAACGGGAATAAATCGTTCGATATTGACAGTAAAATCTCCTTATAGTAAAATCAAAATATTATAATAAAGAAAATGGAAAGCCATAACATCGAACGACATTCAAATAATGTTTGCATATTTCTGTAAAAGATAAATGTTCTTTTTATTTTCAGTTTTATGTTTTAGTTGGGTAAATTCTAACTTTGTCGAACATTTTATATATCAAATGAAAATAAAAATTTTTATTATCATTTTCTTAAAATATTTTGTTATTTTTAATCAAACCTTCATATATAATAATTTTTTATTTTCAATTTGCCTCTTATTATTTTTTGAATTAAAATTGATTAAACGTATAAATGAGGAAAATATAAATCTATATATTATTTATAAATTTAAGCATTTATTAGCTAGTTGTACATTATTAGATGAAAAATAAAAGGTGTATTTAAAATTTTGTTTTTAATAAGCTATCATAACGAACAATATGAAAGACCCTTCACATACAAAAAATAATATTTATGAAAAAAAAAAGAAAGAATTGGAAGAAATAGCAAAGAAGATATGAAACAGCCTTAATCAGAATAACTTCTAACTTATAAAAGAGGTTTAAATTGGAAGTAAATAATTCCATAAACTAAAATATTTAGTGAAAACTTTACCGATATCAAGTTTAAATTATTATCATTTAATCCACCTGAAAACAAATTAAAATTAAACATTTATTGCCTTCTATAAACTTTATATCAATTTCTGAAATTGAGGAATTAATAAATTAATCGAAGCTGAAATTTATGAGTTATTTAAACGGGTTTGAAAAAATTGAAAAAAAAGATCATAGATATTGGAATTTACCAATTTCTACTCTTTTACTATTCTACTTAAATGAGTTCAAACAGTTTTATTGCTATTTTTTTTTAATCACAGTAGATTAATTATATAGTGCCCTTTATGTAGTAATATTATTTAGAACTGAGTTATGAAGATCAAATATGCATATTGTTACGATAGTACGTACAGGGATTTAGTTCAATATCGCCCTGTATATAAAACTTATTTTCCAAATTATACTTACTATTTATTTAACACTATGTGAGCAAGAGTTATGGAAGCAAGGCCGCGCACGAATGTTAAATAGAGTTGATAGTGCCTATCCCTGGTATTAAGTGTATTAGTTATTTAATGTGTAAGTTGCCCTCATAATTTAGTTGTTTTCATTAGATAAATAAATTTGTTTTTACTCAGCCTCTTTAATTTCCATTAATCAAGTTACGTAATGGGTTTAAACCCCCTTGAAAATTATATTTAGATATTTTCGTATATTTATTTATTAAAAAACAACCCAATACGTAACAATATAATATGTATAATCCAGAATTGCTGTCAGCCTGAAGTGACGCCATTTTGCCATATGTGATTCAGTTTCATGAAAATCAATCAAGATGGCCAGTTGAATACTACATGTTTGCATCTATTTGAACTGCTCGATTCATGATCACCTCTTACTACGGACTGTATTAATCATAAAAGATTGTACCACATGTTTATATAAGCCAGCGCCCATATACCTGAATTGATGTGTCTTATGTGTTATTAAAATTATTATTTTCTGAAATAAGGTATGTGTTATTTATTTTTTTGTTTTAAAAAATAAAAAATGATATCAGTCTAGAGATACATACACGAAATTGCCTGAGTATAATTATTTAAATATATACTTGCCTATGACTGTACAAAAACTGACATAGACCCCAGTTATGTTTGAGGAATTAAGAAACATAATTTACTAAACATGAAGGTGATTGATTATTCCTGGAATTAAAAAGAATTCTCCATTAAAATTAATGCATGTAACCCACTGGTGAACTAATATATAGATTCCCTGTTAGTAAAATTCTTGCAGAACCAATATCTACTGAATTGAACTGCCATTCTTTCAACGATTTTTTTTATGAACTCGTGAAAAACGTAAGGCTTCAAGTCAGGACTATAAGTTGGATGTTGTAAAACCTTCCATTTGATGTCACCAAGTAAATCGTAAATCTTCTGAGCTACATGGGGTCTATCATTATTATGCAGAAAAATGGCACTATTTGTAAGCATTCCGGGACGTTTGTTTTTGATACTGACACGCAATGTTGGTACCGGGTTTTTTTTTAAATCTAAGTGGTGATCACCTTGGTAATCCAAAAATACGATAACATTACTTTTCCTGCTACTACTTTCACATTAAAGGTGTACATAAGATGACCACCTCACTTATGGCCAACCATTTTTTATTAAAAAAACTGGTAGCTTTGCCTTGACAACTATATTATAACTTGCCAACATGTATTTTAAAAGAGGAAACTGCAGAATTGTTTACGAACTACCTTTTATTGTAAAAATGGTTGAAAACTTATAGAGAGAATTTACTTGTGGGTGTTTAAGTGGAAGCTATCGTGGACCATTTAGAACCATTTTATCTCTGGTTATCTTAGACGAAGTCTAACTATTGTCTTTATCTAATTTTTAAAAATTTTACAGTTATTTGTTGATAGTGGTCCGTTTGAATGATAAATGATTTTTTAATTTTATTTAATTAAAACAATGTGCAAGCCATCTAAAAAATTATGTTCTAATCATGTGTCATCATCCATTTTTTTACAGTTCACCAAAATTTTTAAAAAATTAAGAAAACCGTTTTTGACCGCATTTTTTTAAATAAACGGAGGAAACTCTTTTTCTTCTAACCTTTTTGAAAACATGTTTGTTTATGGCTATTTCTTTTGATGTGCATTTACACGGTTACCTTACAAACTATTGAAATTAGGACCTACAAACCAAATTGAGGGAGAATATTCAATTTTTAGGCAGTTTAGGATTTTTTGCCAAACATCTTAAAAATTAGATTAAAAAAAATAGTCTGACTTCTCTAAGACAACCAAAGCTGAAATGGTTCTAAATAGTCTACGTGACCTTTCCCTTGCAGCTTTGCACCCATCTTCAAAACACCCTGTATACATTATATACAAATTGTTTGTAACCAGCGTCTGACATAGTAAAATGTAAATCACCTCTAAAAAGCAAATGCCTCCTAATTTATAGAACATTGATATATTGTTTAACGCTCTCTGATATCAATATTAGCTCTAACAATATTTTTCATGTGTGTATATATTTTTTTACTGTAACCTAGATTCTGACTAAACGATCACGAAACAAAAATAATTTAAAAGCGCAAACAGAAAAGTAACAAAAATGTTATTATGAATCTTATAATTAAATGTGACAGGTATGTTACAAGTCAATTTTTAGTCTCATTTTCCATTCAAAATTACTTAATTCTTATACAATCAACCATCGCGTGTCAGACACCACTTCGGCTACATAATTAGACCGCTCTGAACTTCTTGAAGTGCAAGTTTATAATTTGCATCTGCTCTTTTTGGCGGCGAATTTAGAATAATTACAAGTTTACTGTAAAATATTACAATTTCATGGCTTTATTTTTATTGTTGTAATTTCTGTGAAACGTACATGGAAATATTATGTAATAGAACTAAAACGCTTCCAATGTTACTTGGGGAACGAAATATCTATAAAAATAAAAAAATAAATTCCTAAAATCTACTTTTATTTCAATAAATTAAATATAAATAAATTGGTATTATATTAATCAACAAGGTTTTTTATTTTTGTTGTTATGGAGGTAAAGAATAATTCTGAAAGAGGTTGTCAAAAGATAATGAAATTTTAAAATTGTATTATAACAAATGTTAGCCTGAAACCAGACGTACTTTTAAAATTGGCAAAATTAAAATTTTGAAAATACCAATAAATCAAAATCGAATTAGAAATGATGACGTCGAAGAAAATGTAGGATAACTAAGGGAAAGAGAGAAACGAAACAATCAATATGTAAATAATGGAGGCAAGGTAGAAATATTAAGTATATTAAGAGAACAATTTAACAAAACACAAGGGCTAATTAAGGTATTACAAGAGCAAATTGAAGAAATACAAGAGCAAAAAATCAACACAAGAGCAAATTGAAACTCTACAAAAGTAGATGAGAGCAATACAAGAGCAAATTAGAGCAGCAGAAAAAAACTAGAGCAAATTAGAATATCAGAAGGAAACATTTAAAGATAAAATAAAAGACAATTTAAATGACTGGAAATAGTAACTATAAGAAGAAATAAGACAGCAAATATTAGTCGAATTTAGAAAATAGCGAGAAAATAGAAAGAAATAGTAAAATGTGATGTATAAAAGAAGAAATGCAGAATAAAATTAATGGAATTTGAATATAAACAAAAATATACTAAAGAAGTAGAACCGATAATATTGAAAAATGAAGCATTATTTAACCCTCATGGTGGCGAAATAACTTATACATAAATTTGAAATAAAAGATAAAAACATTTTTTTACCAAAATTATCTAATTTCGTACAAACTGAAAGCTTAATTAAATGAATACCACAAGGCATACATATATATTTAGATAGAATTAAAATAATTAAAAAATAATAGCAGCCAAATAGTTTCGAAGTTTCAGAGGATTTTTGAATATTTCACAAGATAGAATGAATTAGAAATTTCAATTGTAAAAAACATAATACACAATAAACCTGAAGAATACATACAAATCAGCAATGTGAAAAAATTAATAAAAATATTTCGCAAAGCATCTATAAATACAAATCAAATTATATTTAAAAATTAATAACGAAACTTCCAGAGTGTGTTTATTGTTATAGAGGATAAGGATTATTATAAAAGAAGTTGCAAAAAAACTATACAGTTCTGTAAATTCAATTTTTTTTTCTTCATCTAGGTTCTATCGTTAACTTATTTAAAAAAAGCACTTGAGCTTTTCCTTTAGGAATCCATTTCTTTTTGGTTTAAAAATTTTCAATCAGTTGTGATAAAAACTGGCTTTAACATTAGTTAGAGACTTGATGGTTAAAACATTTTCTTGAACTTTTTATGTAGTGAATTCATTTTCTAGATGTAAATGTTAATTACATGGTATTATTTTAAAAATAAATAAAAGTAGAAAACCCTAAAGCAGAAAGTTTATATAATATATTATACTATAATTACAAAAGAAGATATTTAAAAGCTCCCGCCATCATATTAAATAAAGAAAATTTCACCAGTATTTTCACGCGTTAGTTGTTTTTAATCCTATAATATTTTATATTTCAGCTTCGAGATTAAGTATATCTTGGTTGTATCTACCAAAAAGCAAAAAAAAAACAAAAAATAAATGAAAAAATCCTCGTCCCGCCGAAGTGTATAAATTCTACTTGCACATTTAACTAGTTTTTCCTAATAAAGACTTAAATCACAAAAGTAATTTAAATTATTTCTACCCGTATTTTGTAGAATTTATCCGTTATAAATATAAAAGATAGAATATACTTATCTTAAAATTCCACGATTTTCCAAAACTTTAAATATTTAAATCTTTCAATAGTATAAAATTGTAAATTATATTTTTAATAGTACAACATTTTTAGTTATTAAATATTACGTATATCTCAGGGTGAGTTCATTAAAATTAGAATTTAGTCGTTGAGTGCAACAAATTACTTATGAAACTTATCAATAAAGCAATACAGCCTGAAGATCTGAAGTTCATAATAACATTAAAACTTTTTAAATTTTAATAACTTCTCGAACAATATAAACAGAATATCTGCGTCGGTCGATTTCTGTCAAAAATACAATAATATGAACTTTTAATATTAGTCATTTTACAATGTTAAAAGAATAAAATTTGATAAATTAAAAGAGAATTTATCTTCTCATCATTAAAGATGGACTAAAATTCACGGTACCGAGAATTGGTAATGAAAGTATTTCGATTTCTATAAATTTAAAAAAAAATTATGTTACCAAATATAAAAAGAACTGAAAATTTTATATGTATGTGATTCATCCTTAAGTCCGGTCAAGTCCAGTCCCCTGAATTTCTTGGCAGCAGTGTTAAATTAAATTCCAGGCAGAATGGATGAACTTGTTGTTGATAATGCAACCAAAAATTTAAAAACACAGTGTACTTTCATTACGAGGCACTAACAATATTTTTCTTTTAATAAAGAGTTTACCAGGTACATAAGATTAAATACACTATACTTATTTTTATTCACAATGAAATACAAAATACTTCTAATGAAAATCAGGAATACAGGTAATTAATTGTTAATTTTTTGTAAGGAAATTTACAATTAAATCAATCGTTATCATTTTTTTTCTTTTTTAGGGGGTTAAAAACGTTTCACAACAAAGGGTGATTTGGTTTTATAAAGCTATTTCGGCCATATTCATCCTTCACAGGTCAAAAACTTGATTGTTGCCTATCATAGTCTCATAGTTAATTTATACATTTTCGTGATCAGAGCAATGTAGAATATTAATTTATAACAAATTATCTGACATTTTAAAAAATTCTGCAATATTTTATACATTTTAACTTATAATGTCTTTACATACATAATTGTTCACAAACAGATAAATAAATATTAAAATTGCTGATTCTTTTTTCTTTATATTAGTAAAATTTTTTAATACCATATATTCTTTGTTAAGATTTTCTTAAATATTCTATGCCACGTTTTGATATTTTATAATTTTTTATAATTCAAATATCTTCAATTTTATCCAAAATTTGTTGTAAATGCCTTGTAAACTCAATTTAACGGTAATAAAATTGATTGATATATTATTTTTATTTAATATTTGCATAGTTTAACTTTAAAATTTTAAAATAATATTAATATAATTAGATGTGAACTAGTCAAATTACATTATGTAAAAATTTTAATTTCTGATTTCTAGTCAAAACATTGCTTCATGCTTAAAGTTAAATGATTAAATAATTTCCAAAATATATATATATATATATATATATATATAGGCTTTTCTCTATCTTTATTGATAAGATAAGAATTCCAATATTTTGAATTCCCAATAATCGTATGAAATTAATTTGCTATATTAAATATTTAAATTCTTTAAAAATAAAAGTTTTCTCACCCCACAGTATGATTTTATATTATAAATGTTGTAACCAATAATATTCTTCATTTTAAAAAAAAATTGGTTAATATACATATTTAGTCTAAAAGGAAATATAAAATAATTGAACTTCCCAGATTTTATTGTTCATTTACTATATATTTTATTTATTTAATATTTTTATTAAAAATATATCAATTATGTTGGAGTTACGAAAAATAATTGCTAGTAAACTTGACACATCAAAGCAGGCGTGGCCTTTACGAAACAATTGCCATCCCACTCGATGTTAAATTCATTACGGAACACTAGATGTCGATGCAGCTTTTTTCAAGAGGAACCGGTAAACCATGGAAATGGTTAAGAAACAAGAAGTGACACCCTAATATAAATAGGAGGCTATGGACGTATTATCTTCACAATATCATCGAGTTTCATAGCACACTTGACTACAATGGCTTTCAAGGTAAATAAATATGTTTTTTTAGTGTATTCCTAACCATAATGTGTATTCACAATTTTTTGTCAAAAACACTTTTTTCTTAGTAAAAGTTTATATATTTTCATATTTCTAAAAAATGTTTTCCAAATACATATTTTATAACCATTTTTTTAGTCGGCGAAAATTATTATCAAAATTTATTTAGCACAAACTGTGCTTTAAGGGAACTATTACTTATTATTCATAAAAGTTGTTTGTTATAATTGTACTGGTATTTATTTCAATCTATTTTAATATTAACAAAAAATATTCCCATTTTGCAATTTTAATATTTGTTAGAACATATGTCTACATTTTATTTGAAAAATATTTATGTAAATTAAAAAATTATTCACTTCGCACTATGTCTGGTGTTTAATTTTGTGTAACTGTAACACCAATTGATTAATATTTCACGTCATTGTGTAGGCAATTCTGAAATTCTTTGCATAACAATATATTCAAAATATTAATATACGACCTTAATTATATTAGAATTGGTTCATAAAAATATTCATAGGCTCATTTAGATCAATGTCAAAAATTTTTTTCAGCATTTTTATATAAACACGAAGCTACCGCGATTTACTAAATCCAATACCTACCCACTTATTCAATAAATTATATTTAAATTTAAATATTTCTTCTTTTATAAAAAATATAACATTTTCAGTTTGTTCTCCTCGCCGCCTTCATCTCAGTTGCCAGAGCAGGCATTGTCGGTGCCCCATTGGCATATGCATCTGCTCCTTTGCTATCAGCTCCTCTAGCTAAAGTAGCTGTCGCTGCTCCTTTAGCCAAAGCCGTTGTAGCTGAAGAATACGATCCCAATCCACAATACTCTTTCGGTTACGACGTCCAAGATGGTCTGACAGGTGACAGCAAAAGCCAAGTCGAAAGCCGTAGCGGAGACGTAGTACAAGGTATAATATTTTTATAAAACATATATTTACCACCGATTTTACACATATACGCAAACGTTTTATATCATTTACATATCAATTATATAGACTATAAACCCATCATTGATATCTTCCTACTAAAATATTCTCGAAATATATTCAGTTCCTTAGTTTGCGTTGTTTTTACCTGACTAATACTTGATTTATAATACAATTATGGTTTTAAGGTTCTTACTCTCTCAACGACCCAGATGGTACTCGCAGAACAGTTCACTACAGCGCGGATCCCATCAACGGTTTCAACGCGGTCGTCCGCAAAGAACCTCTTGTAGCTAAAGCTTTAGTTGCCACTCCAGCCGTAGCTAAAATTGCCGCTCCAGCGCCGCTCGCTTATGCTGCTCCTGTAGCCAAGATCGCTGCACCCGCTATAAGTTACGCTCAACCTGCTCTTGCCTACGCTGCCCCTGCTGCTCGTCTAAGTTATGCTGCTCCAGCTGCTCATCTTAGCTATGCTGCACCAGCTGCACATCTCAGCTATCCCGCTCCAGCTGCACATCTCAGCTATGCTGCTCCAGCTGCACATTTGAGCTATGCTGCTCCAACTGCACATTTGAGCTATGCTGCTCCAGCTGCACATCTTAGCTATGCTGCTCCAGCTGCACATCTTAGCTATGCTGCTCCAGCTGCACATCTTAGCTATGCTGCTCCAGCTGCACATCTTAGCTATGCTGCTCCAGCTGCACATCTTAGCTATGCTGCCCCAGCTGCTCATCTTAGCTATGCCGCTCCCGTATCCAAGTTTGCCGCTGCTCCAACTTTGAGCTACGCTTCTCCTCTTGGTTATTCCGCTCACACTCAATTCATCCACTAGTTCCTTTGTATATAATGTGTAAATAAATGTACTTTTGACATTAAATAGCGTAATAAAATTTTGTATAAAAGCGATTTTTTCTTTGTTCTGCTCTTGAGAAAAGGTGTGGGTTATAAAAAAATTCTCTTATTTATTAAAAGCCGACATTTTATACATAAATTTATCGAAGAACTAATATGACAGATAAAATCATAATTGAATAGATATATCGTCGGTTTATTGCACAAATCATTAACTTATACATATGTACCAAACTTTTGGATAATCAAATTCCAACATTTTTGATCTTTGGGAAAGTATTTAATAGATTCTTTAAAATAATATGTATACTTTTCAACATTTGTGATTTTTTTATCAATATCAGAATACAAAATTATCGAAATAATGAAAACAAATATTTAGCAACTTTATAAAATATATAAAAGTAAAAATGTTCTTAATATAATGTATTTTTTCTTGGAAATAATATACAACTATAAAAAAATCAGGAAAAAATATCCCAAACAATTTGTAAAAACGATTTGAAGAATATGAATAAATACTCCAAACAATTCTGAAGAAACAATTACTAAATATTTCTTAAATATTATGCTGGTTTCGCCATGAGTACAAATTATGTATATAACAAACTGTTATTAAAAAAAGTTATTTTCTAATATTTGTGTATTCGTGTTGTAATCATTTTTTATAAGAGAAAAGAATTTCTACTTAAAAATATGCAATGCTTCTGAAAAGTTAATAAACATTTACATTCTCGTTCCTAAGTATTTAAAAATTTCATGAAAGTACTGGCTTAAATTCAAAATTTTCAAATTACAATATTAGTATTTAAACCAATTGAAGTGGATAAATATTTAAATTTTTTTCTCTAATGCACTAAGAATAAATAAAAATAAAAAATGTTATGATATTAAGTCTTCAAATATTCTAATGTCAATATGTTTCCAAGCTTCATTATTCATTAATTATTCTTAATAGATGCAAAATATGTGACGTTTAATAATTTTTTTATGTTTACTTTTGTACAACTTTAAATTTATGAACTCGTTTGTGAGTTATATGCTGTTGTTTAATATTTTTTCGCATTGCCGAACACTTGCCTTCCATACATTTATATATAAATATTTTTTTTAAATCTGTAAAGAAACATATCTCCTTTTTAGTATTTTGATGATGGTTTTATTATAAACTGAAAAGTCGACTATTTCGGAAAATAGTTTCGATATAGATACTATTTTATAACTAAGGTTCCCTTTTTGTTTATTTATTTAATGTCAATTTGTTTCGGTAAATGTCTTCATAATTTTTACAAAATACATTGCACATTTTATTCAAATTGTGTATTTTTATTATTTCAAAGTTTTCAATTTATATTTTCCACTGAATCAGTACAAGTTTTAAATATTTCGTTTTTCGAGTAGGATATCAAGTATAAACAATGAGAAAATTTTTTATTTACTATAAACAGCACCTCGATGAATAGAGAAGGTCTGTTTTGAAAACTTGCATTCCACTTTATAACTTCTTTTCTTTTTATGTTGTGAATTGAAATTTGTCATTTTTTATGTTGTAAATAATTTTACCCCGTATATTGCTTAAGTTCAAGGAATCATTTTTCTCATTGTGTTAAAACTACGGTGTGTCCAACTTTAATAGGATTAAATGTTTTTAAGCTTCATTTAATACAGAACTGTCGATAACTTTCCAAATTATAAACCATAATCTTCATGTTTCTAAACTGCCTTTTCAATTACAACACTATTTCCTTCCGTTTTCCAAAACATGTCAGAATACATTATTTCAATTCAAACTTTCAAGATTTCTATTAGAAATCTCTCTTGAGCTGCTTATAACTTTCCATATATTGATAATTTCTGTAAGCCCAGAGTTTATTTTAAGCACGTCATATTCGAATGAAGAAGATTGGACTAAAATGGAGTATATGATAAAGTGATAGATTTCAGTTTAGTTAGATGAACTGTTGAGAAAAGCGAATATCGATCATATTATTTTAGTCGCAACACAGTTTTACAGCTACGTGCAAGAAAGCTCCTTAAAGTTAGTGATTTAATAAACGTGAGACTAGAGTTGAAACCGCGACAGCCTTTGTACATCGGATGCAACATAGAGTGACACGATGAGCGTTGCTTAATTAGAAAACGAATTAATTAACGCTAACTATTGTTATTGGCTATCAAAGTATAAAATAATTATTAACAGATGCAGTACTATTTCAAAATCGATATTTAACTTCTGATGGGATAGCGTTGTTTGTAGTGTAATTAATTCTTGTTGTAAAACTGTTTATTCTGTTAACATTAACATCGGAGCGAAAAAATTTTGAAGGGAAGCTGTTATTTTTAAAAATATTCCACTAAAAATGCCTACATTGGTTTTTAATATCTTTATTTATATTAGAAGTTTTAAAATTTATTTTTTTAAATTTTACATACTGATCAATATATTCATAATACCTCTTGACGAGAAGTGGAGATCTCATTAAATAAATATAGTCATTGTAATTCAGGAAAGAAGATGAATTTTGTTAAGAATGTTAACTCAAACGTTGTGAGTTACTAATAAGTAATATGGATACTTAGAACTTATAATATCAAATACAACCAAACGTCAAAGTTTGACCTCCTACCTTGATATTCCTATGAAATAGTACCTACAAAATTTGAGCGCAAAAACATGAAATGCAGAAAAATAATAAGTTTTTATTAGAGTTGATTAGTTAAGAATTTTTAATTATTAACTAATTATTGTAAACGTATTTGTCCGAATTTTGTATGTTCTTGTTCTATGTAGTTGTATTTTCTTATTTTAAAATTGTTGTTCCTTATTATTCATAACATTGTTTATTAACATAAAATTCAAATGTAATTAACACATTTGAAAAATTAAAAATTGAAAAAATATGTAATACGGTCCTGGATACTAGATAAAATGTATTTATTTTATCTAAAATATCTGCAACTAACAACGTTTGTTTTAAATTAATTCAGTATTGTGTGATATGTAATGGTGACTTTTTAATTTTAGCTAAAATATTCGTTTATAACAAATTTAATAAAAGTGTGACAAAAACGTCATGTATATAGTTGTCATTGTGTATTTATGCATTTTGAAAATAATATAATTTATTACAATTTAAAAAATTCGTGTACAGGGTCGACTTTTTGATAACCCAATTAATTTTTCTGAACCCAGTTTAGAAATTTATTATTTTTGAGAACCGCAATCGAATGCTAGCCAATAGTGTACCAAAAAATTAGACTAATCAATACTAATCATAAATATCGTCTAGATACTACAGTGACATAAATTTTCCTTCCAAATTCACAAATTACGTTATATATTAATAAAGCAAGGGAGTTGACAATTTTTAATGATACATAACATTTCCTTTGCGAAATATATAAAGTTCCTCATGACTCACCCTGTATGATTTAGGAGAAAAATCATAAGTTATTAACATATTATGTATTTTTATTGTCTCATATGTTAAATATTCTTTTTTGATATATGCAACATGTATGTTTCTGAATTTTAAAGTAATTCTTATATAATTGCATTTCTAAAATGTTTATATTTTGTTAATCATAAGTTAAATTATAGCTGTTAATATTCGTTATTATTAGAAGAGTCGAATTATATATTTGCCAGGGCCATATATGGAAATAAAAAAATATTTATATTAAACAAATTTTTAAAAACTATCGTTCCAAGACCTTTTATCTCAAAAACCAAACATAAAAGAACTTTGTGCATTTAGAGGAAATCAACATACAATATAAATTAGGAAAACGTTCTTTAAAATAATTAGTACCAACAATAAAGGATAAAATCTAAAAAAAAATATATTTGCTCCTTCTTTGGTAGCAAACAGTAAAAACGCCATTTTAATGATTCAGGAAACAATGTGTTGAAATTCCATTTATGGTTGAATTGAAATTATTTTGTAGACTGAGGTGTACTGGTCCAGTTGACATTTTCAAAGTTGAGTGCCTGAATTGAACTTGACCAGATTTAAGCATTCAAGGTTTTTTTATTTTTAGACTGAACTGGTGCAACCTCGACTTGCATCATATGGTACGGGAGAAGTAATTAAAAAGAAAATAACATGTAATTTAAATGTTAACTTATTGTACTCTTCTTTGTTCAAATAACGGTCACATCTATTGTTTCAAAATACATTATTTTAATACATTATAAAAAATAGTCAATACGTATGTTATGCGTTATAGATGTTAATAAAAATAAAGTATAAGGCTAGACATACAGGGTGATGTATTAGTGTGGCAAAGCTCGATTAGTTCGATATTATCGATGTTACGAAAAAAAGTAATTACAAAAAGTGAGGCAGTCTTGAGATTCACATTTTAAAATTAGTACCAAATATACAGTGCTCGGCAAGAGGTTTATATAATTCTAAAAATATACGGAATATTCCATTTAAAAAAACAAAATTTTGGTTTTGCGCTACGTTCCTGAGCACACTGTATATTTGTATTCAAATGTAAGTCCCTCTATTAAAAACCAGAGAAAAAATTAACATTACAACTTAAATTTTGCTTGTCAATAGTGTCCTTTAGAAAAATAAAATTGACCTGTCCGAGGAATTTTCTTAAACATAACAAAAATAGTTATTCTTATGATATTGTCATGTTCCATTGAGATATTAATTAAAGAAAAATCAAAAACTTTTTGACCATGTTTGTTTAGAAAGTGAAAATATTGTCAATACTATGAATTCACAAACATTTCCTTATTTTCTTTTTTCGTTGAAAACAAGTTGATGGAAAAATTTACTTCTCTTGACAAATTTTATTTAAAAATATATGATTTTTACGTATTTTATTTTATCACGCGTACTATTGCATACTGACCACATATTATATGTTGCATCATATCCTGACCTTTTTTTAAGGGCGTGGCCACTTCGAAAAGAAGAAGAACGACTCACCATGAAAAACAAAAGCAACCCGAAGCGATAATTCCGAAAAATTATTGTCTCACGGTGGGGTATAAAAACTGACGTACAGATTGATTCTAGCACACTTGAAAAATCGTCAAGAGTCAATACGACATC
Organism: Hermaeophaga mercurialis; assembly: GCA_951812935.1. NCBI lineage: Eukaryota > Metazoa > Arthropoda > Insecta > Coleoptera > Chrysomelidae > Hermaeophaga > Hermaeophaga mercurialis. The sequence continues at coordinate 28,200,815 of OX638362.1, read as the reverse complement.
ATGGCAATTAAGGTAAGTGACATTTTTTCCTATTTGCTTATTTCAATTCAAAAACTTTATAGCAAAAAATATTAATTAACCCTTTACAAAAATCTTTTATTTTTAATGGCCTTCCTCTAAATATAAATTACTATTTGTAACTTTCCTAATATATTTAGAGTATTTTTTTATTATGGTATCGTCTCATTTTTTGTGTTAAATTTTAAAACGGGATATTCTGCATTTTGCAACATAGTTTAAATTATTAAACCAATTTATGACTATTTAATATAAATTTTGATTGCCCAAAACATATTAAGCAGTATTTAAATATTTGTGAGACTGAATTGTCAGTTGTTTTTCTTAATTGCTCATAATTATCATTATTTCCACAAAATGGAAACACTCTGTATCTATAAATTTTGAATTTTAACCATTTCTAAAGAATAACTTTTGGACCAATTCAAAATACAGGGCAATGTAATCAAATCAGATGAACTATTATTAATTCATTACGACCTATTTATTTTAAATTATTTACTTAATTTGTACTGGCAATATCATTTTGTAAATAACAATCAATAAAACGTGTAAATTGGCAAAATTAAACTCTCATTTCCAATTTCATCAAGTAATTACAACCTAATAAAATTATCGTTAGGGAATTTTCATTAATATAATTAAAATTGAATCAATCAAGATGAGGAGAGAACGATTAATTGTGTCCAAAGAGATTCTAAACAAGTTGCGTGTCTATCCCAAATATAATAAAATGAAAAAATAGTAAGCATATTTATAAAAATAAACAATGCTCTTCTTACACGCTAAATATTTATATGTTGTTATTTTTGGTTCTTTCATTTTTTGAAGATTATAACCTTCACTGCATTCCTCGCAGTAGCACGTGCCGGAATTATCGGCGCTCCATTCGCCGCTCCTGCTGGTTACATCCAACACACCCCCTTTTCATACGCAGCACCAGCAATTCCTGCACCATTAACCTACGCTGCTCCTGTAGCTAAAGTTGCTACTCCTTTCACATATGCTGCTCCGGCACCATTAACCTACGCCGCTCCTATAGCTAAAGTTGCCGCTCCTCTGACTTATGCTGCCCCTGCACCTTTAACCTACGCTGCACCTGTGGCCAAATTTGCTTCACCCTTAGCATACGCCGCACCTGTAGCTAAAGTAGCAATAGCTGCCCCCGTAGCGAAGACTGTAGTCAATGAAGAATTTGATCCTAATCCTCAATATTCCTTTGGGTATGATGTTGAAGATACTTTGACAGGTGACAGCAAAAGCCAGAGCGAATCTAGAAACGGCGACCTTGTACAAGGTATTCATTAAATATTACTTAATAAATCGTTATTGAAATTATTATTAACTGTAGCATTTTCTTTTTAATTTAATGAATCCAGACAAGTTTGCAAGTTGTAATATTTTTTCAGGTTCTTATTCTTTAACTGATCCTGATGGTACCCGTCGTACCGTTGACTACACCGCAGACCCAATTAACGGATTCAACGCTGTAGTACGCAAAGAACCACTAGTAGCCAAAGCTGCAATAGTAGCATCTGCTCCGGTAGCTAAAGTAGCAACTCCTTTTGTCCAAGCTGGACCCTTAGTTCACGCTGCTCCTGCACCTCTTACGTACGCTGCACCTCTTACATACGCTGCACCTGTAGCTAAAATTGCGACACCTTTAACTTATGCTGCTCCAGTCGCTAAATTGTCAACTCCCGTGTCATACTCTACCTCTTTGGTCCACTAGTGAGTTTGTGGAAAGTTAATATTTTTAAAAATTTAAATTAGTAACAAAATAAATATTGTCTTTAGTAATTTTCATTTCTATACTATTTCTTGGTTAGATTAAATATGTAGTAACTATTATTTTTAAATTTATTGTGTCAAAAAAAAACGACTTCTTAAATACAACTCGTTGTTATACATAAACAATTGTGATTATTTGGGTTTTTATTTGTTTATTTTAGAAAAAATAGATTTTCAAAAATATAAGACATAATAGTAAATTGCTGAACGATATTTTAATATGAAATAGTTTTGTATAAATAATTTATTTAATAATAATAAAAAAAGTTAACTTATATTTTGTCTTATTATTTTCATATAAAACAATAATTAAAAAACACACATATCAGATGTTTCAGTGAAGGAGATTAATCTTCCTGTCAAATCTGAGTACCCTTGAGGATAATAAAAATATAATTTACCCGTCAATGAATAAGTCTCGAAAAAAAGAAGTCGAGGAAAATTTGTAATGAAAGCTTCATTTCTTGTCGTATCTAAATTCGATTGATCCCTACAGCATTCTTATAAGTCGGGGAACAAAGGAAAACAATGGATACACTTGTAATGGAGAATGATGTGACAAGTCGAAATGGAAAGAAGGAAAATTAAAGATTGGCTTTGGAGGCAAAACCAGGAAAATCCGCAAGAGGCGTAAATATTAAGTTGGAAGAAATGAGGTTTTAAATGAGATCTCGGAAAAGAGATTTATGGGTGAAAAATTGAATATTTTTTCACAAATGTTGCGGAGATAATGTCAGTAAAGATTCTTCTCAAGTAAGTGGTTACTGCAAAAAGTTCAGAAAATGACTACGAAAATTCATACCAAAAAATTATTATTGGAATCCTAAAAAAAGTATATCATATTTATTCGAAAAAATATAAATACAGGGTAATACCTGAAATATCACAGATAAAGAAAAAGTTTTATGAAATGATTGCAGAAATTGGGTGCCGTGTCCATTTTTGGGCAATGTTTAGATACTGATATAACCAATAGAACACTCCTTTTCGTGTAGGTATCTGGTTGACACACTGCTACTAATAAATATTTTAATCCTTATTTACAGCTTTAAGTGTCAAAAAACTACATATTTAAAAATGATCTATATTTCTTGATACCATTTTTATTATTCTAAATGCGCAATCCACGATAGAAATTTTTATTACTACGTTATCTTTTATTATTTCAATAATAAATTACCAAATATTAACGTATACATTTTTAACATAAATATGACCTAATTACCCTTAAAAGTCTAATTTACAATAGGATCTAATTACCTACTACAGTGGAAGTCTTATTTATTCATAATATTTATTATTTTACGTTATTTATGAGTTTTCACTAAAAGATAGTTTGGTTTTCAAATATATATTGTTGGATTCGAAAGTTAGAATTTGTTGATTTTTTGGTATGTTGTAGTTTAGATAATTGTCATTAAGTAGCCAATATTGTAAGGTGTATACTGTAACCGCTAGACTAAAAATTTAAATTATTATTTAGTATAACTATAACTTATATTTAATAGTTACATCTAGAGTATTATAAAAAAAAGTATGTATATACTCGTATAATGTATATATAATTATTATCTTGTGTTAAAAATAATGTGATAATTTTTAAAAACCCTTTTATTGGTGTTTGTATATTTAGTTATATTTAAATTAAGCAAGGTATTTAACAAAGCTGTTAGCGTCAGAAATTAAAAACAATGTGGATTAATGGTTTTTTGACAATTATGCAATTTTCTGAGTAAATAAAGGCTCAAATTTGTTTTTATTTCGAACGTTATCAAGTTGAACTTGATATATGAAAAATACTACAGTTTAGTTCGTAAATTCTAGATAGTGACTAATTTTATATTTTATGATTTTACGGGGTTTAAGAGTGTCGAGTAGCCAAGATCAGTGGCGTAGAAAAATCATTTAAATTTTTAAATCAACTAAGCATTCAATTAATATAGTCAAAAATTCTAGTAACAAATAAATTGTACTAATTTACAAAAATTATTTCATTGTTATATAGGGTGTTTCATCAATAATAATAATAATATTTTAACTGGAGAGCCACATTTTACCTAAATGTTTTGGGTTAAATCTTAATATTTTAAACTCAGGTTTTTCCAGTTAAGATAACAAAAAGCAATAGAAGTATAAATCAAACACCTAATAGTTTTTAATATGTTTGGGTCAACAAAAATTGTACAAAAATACAATTGTTACTTTCATGTTTAATCACAACCACTGTCAGAGTCGATTTCGAAGATTTCGTTCTCGGAGTCAGAACTATCAGAATTAGAATCATTGGACTGTATTATAATTGGTTCTATTTTCATCTCAATTGTGTTGTCAAGGTCCCACAATTTTTGCTCTTCTTCATAACATGTTGTACGCACTTTTGCCATGAACCCGGTGTTACATTATCAATTGCAATATCTAATAAGTTTTGGATACATTTTAATTTAAAAGTTGTGTTTGTTTTTGCCACTTAGTTTTTAATTTATGCCTAAATTAGCTCTATAGCCTTTACTTCGCAGTATGGTGACAATCGGAGCAATATCACACCTCGTTCTTGGGCCATTTCGTCAACTACATACCTGATATACTTTTCTTTATGAAGTCGAGCTTAATTTAGCAATTCAACTTTTAACATTTTTTCATTAAATTCAATATTTTTTCTTTTAGCCAGTCAACAATTTCTAACTTTTTCCAAGTTGTTGTTGGTAATTTCTCTACTCGTCTACTATGATAAGGTGCGTTGTCCATCACAATAATAGACCCGTTTGCTTTTAATATTAATATCTTGTCAAACTTTTGAAACGGTGTGCCCCTCATTCAACCAAGTTTCATCTGTATAATAAATTTGTCTTCCTTCCCTTCTATATTCTTTGATTGCCCTCAAATATTTTCTGCGCCATAAAATTATTTCGCCTTTTTCAGCAAGAGCACTATTACTACTTCTTTCTATGTATTTGAAATTCATTAACCGTAATGTGCGTAACAAAAAACATCTAGAAATCTTTGGTAGTGTTTCATCCTCTTGAAGCTTGGAAGTAATTTTTTTCATACTAGGAATCTCATTCCTAAAATAAAATTCATGTATTGTTCGGCGAATTACCCCTTTTGTTCTTTCATCTACTTTCTTATTTCACTAACTTTAATCAGTAAACTATACAAAGTGACAACCTCACTTACATTCATATATTTCTCAGGAACAGCAAGTCCTTCATAAACATTTTTTATCATATTTTTTTCTTCAGGAGTTAAGTTACGGGGACGTCGTTTTACACTATTATCAGCCATATTTGTCACAAAAATGTCTACGCCAGAAATATACATGCTATTGTAAATAAATCAAAATATTTTTTCTAAATATTTAGAATATATACTTTTTAGGTTCAAAACAGTCTATCCTTTTATTTATTGCTATTGGAAAATTCAATCGATGTAGACTTGTTTGACTTTAGATTATATAAATAAAAAGTTGGGAAATATCAACTAAATTTTGCTTTTAGCTATGTTTCAGACCCTTAAGAGGTATGTAAACAATTACTCAATGTAATATATTGTAAAGTGCCCCACGTCGGGGTCGTCAAATTTTGTAATATGAATTTAAAATGTTATGGTAATTCGAAGTATCTTCAAATTTCACCTTCTTGTCTATTCATGATAAATAAGGTTTATTCACTTCTATTGATCGCACTATTGACTTTTTCTTATATATTTGCTTTTTAGGTTACACACAATGCAGTTTATATTTATGCAATAATCTCAATAACAATAAACAACATTAACTAAATACTCCAGCTATATACTATCAGGTAATATTAATAACATTTAGTTTGATTACTTTTTTTTAAGAAAAATTAAATTTGAGGTTAAGTAATTTTAAATTTCTAACTAACAATGATGTTTCTTCTATTATGTCTCAAAATGAAGAAACCTCTGTATTTTTTCGAAATCATAGCATTCTATATGATTAAAATTTTTTTTAGTTTGGTTTAATTTTGAACTTCTAATATATTATAATTATAAAACTATGAATGTGACTTATTTTTGGTCCAAATAATTAAAATATGATGTTTTTATTTGCATTTTGACATTATAAATTTAATTTCTACATTAAAATTTAGTTTATTATTCAGATACAACAAAGTCCAATTTCTTACATTTTTCTAAATAGTGATCAAAGTTTAATTAAGAATTTTCTATTAACTTTGCAGAATTTTGACTACAAGCATTACATAAAAAGATCATTAATTTAGGTTTAAGAATCACATTTTCATACATCATGATAAATCATAATAATAGTTGTTATTTATTTTCAGAATTCTCTTATAACCATTGAAGTTATTCTTTTATATTGTTTTAACCAATTTTTATTTTCTTCATATGTTTGCATTGTACTACCCCGTATGATGATATTTTAAAGAACATTTCAATCCAAAATTAAATTAAATGATTTCTCCATTGAAAATTATATAGTAATTTCAGTTTTACGAACCCTCAAATTTTTGATGGTAACTAACTTACAACAAATATACCAGAAATTCAAAGAATTATATTTCCATTAATTTCATGCGGCGTTCTTTGATGATTATTTCAAGATAATGAAAAATTTTGAATTTATTTATGGAAATATTTTCCCGGTTAAACCCTGTTTCTTTTTCCGTCTTATCTTTCCATAGTCCTAGCTTCCTGGTTCAAAAACAAATGCAGCCTCTCGTTATCTCATTATACATTATCAATAAAGAATTTTTATTTTATTAAAATTAAAAAAAGGCAATAATATCAATACAATAAAAGCTCAGTATCTAGTACAGTATAATTGAAATATCCGAAACAATTTTTGGTAAAAATTATGGACCAACTGATATTCTTTAATATCAAATCGAAATCCTAAATTTCCAATCGTAGCTACAAAAAAAAAATCATTTGAATATTTATACATTGTGATGAGAAACTGATTGTTCGAAGATCAGAAAACCAATAAATTTTTTGTAATATTTTCTCAATCAATAAATTGAATCTTCGTCGTAGAAATTTATGGAAATCGAAGTCGGTGTATTGGCAAGTTTGAAATACGCTAATTTTCCCTAGAGAGTAAAGCAAAAATGTCGGTGTTTATTTTTAATCTTTGTTGCAACTCGGATAAAAAAAGTACCTTTGGACGTATTCCTTTAGCGTTATTCACCCTTTAAGGGACAACTTTGAAAACGGTTATTTACTAATAAAATTTGCAGAATATGTAGACCAAACTAGTCCTTTTACACCAAAATCTTTATGGAGATTGATTTTCACGTTATACATTTTTATGCCCGAATTGCACAAAAAAGTACGTGTTGGCATTAACCTTGAACATAAAATTAAATAGTTTCAATCCAACGAGACTGACATATTATAGTGTGATAATTTATAATCAAACATTTATTATAGTATTAGTACAATTGTTAGTTTATTACGCTATACTTGAAATATCTGTCATAAATCCCATCATATTACAATAAAGTAAATATTATAAAGCGCCAGCAGATATACGGTATGGTCCACATGAAAGGAATAAATTCATTATTTCGTAAATCGGTGATTTTAGGGGAAAATCCTGAAACCCGTCGATTTTTATTTTTAAATGGGCCTTCGTCAGATTACCTTTTTATTTTTCTCTCTGTCATCTCTGTGAGCGTGAAGACGTCATCAATAAAATTTTTAAATGAAAAAGTGGGTCTTGCAATACATCAATTGAAAGATCTTTTAAATATCTATTCACCCATATCAATTATATCTAAGTATTATTATCAAAAATAGTATTAATGACATTCGAACAGATTTAATTTATTAAGTATTGTTATGATGTATTTATTGATATCCAAAAATAAATTTGGTAAAGGCCGTCACTCACAATGAAAATATGTATAAACTACTTTTTCACCTTTTTTAAAAAAAACTAGTTACCTTTATCGACACTCAACATAATTGTTATTGTCAAGTGGTTAATGATATTGTAGTAGACTAAATCAAAAACTTTTTGACTTTTTTATCAACACGAATCTGACTGAAACGGAAAGAATTGAAAATCTAATATTAAAAGTAAATTTAGTGCAGGAACTTATGGAAGAAAATAGACGAGTTGAATTTTGTGAACTTCTAATGGAAAAAAATAACAAAAACCCGATGTTTTTAAAAAAAAAGCTGGTTTCAGGATTTTCCCATAAAATCGGCGATTTACGAAATAATGAATTTATTCCTTGCATTTGGACCATACTATATATTTATATACCGTATTTTTAATAAATAAAATTATTATAATAAATACTTTATCCAAGAAATTTTATAGCGGGTCCACATTAATAAAAATCCGAGTATATTTTTTTAATAATAATAATCCTTGACAAAAATCCACTTACCTCATTGTTGATGTAAGCAGGAATAATAGGTCCATCATTCGTTTCCCATTTATTGGCAATTCGAATAGTTTCCGCTGTCTTTTCTTGAACCGATTTATTTTCATCTAAAAGGGTTAATTCATAAAATTCTTGTATATCTGAAACAAAAATAAAATAAATTTATTTTACCATATGCAAAATCATTATAAATATAAAAGATAAACTGTAAAGAAAAAACAAATTGTTGAATAACATTTATACAAGATTTTGAATGGCTCTTAATCACCATCAGGTTAATTTTGCTAAGTAGTAATATTAAAGCACGCTTTAAATATAAAAGTAAGTTATATGATACCTCGTTGGACATTTGAGTAATATTTTATTTTAAAAAATAGCACTTATGGAAAAGTATGTGATAAAATATTAAACACAATTTTTTATTCTCTCTCATAAAAGAATTTACTCGTTGTACCCTTTTTAATATATGATAGCACCACCAGCCGAATCTTTAATCCAAATTCATTGAGATTTTGCTTAAATTGGTTATACAATAATACCAATTTTTTTATTTATATATATTTTATTTAAATAATTTAGTTTTTGTCGTTCTACAGAATAGGGAAAATAAACAAAATAACTTTAAAAATAACTGTAAAGCAAAAGGTTTCTTATATTCATATTTTTGGCTATGTTCCTTCGACATAATTTGTAAAATTACACAATTAATTTCTGGTTTCATATTTTTGTTGAAATTTTGCAAAGCCTACTTTATATAAGTCTTTCCAGTATTTTTTTACGGAAATACAGGCTGGTCCTTATGTAATGGTACATATAGACATAGAGTAGAATCCTCACATTCAAAAAGAACAAAAATTTAAATTTCAGTTATAACACCCCGTATCTCTCTTATTATCAACATTTTATTAAAGCAAGTTAGTTCAAATCATAATATTTTAAAGTGAGGATTCTACTGTACGTTTATGTACAATTACTTAAGGATCACCCTGTATAAAAAAAATTTGGTCTAAATGGCTGACCAAACCATGTGTAATAAATGTTGCATATTTCAGAGCTGTTTTAGTTGGGGCTATTTCAGAAGAAAAACTTTGATAAAAATTTACACACTATGAAAAACAAATGATAAGTATCATATATCCGACATATTTTGTCGCCAAATTAAATTTTTGAAAAATGACTATCAATATTTATCATCACGTAATTAAAAATGAATAAATGAACCATTTCAGTTAATCTTTGTTTCATATGAATTATTAAAATGTTTATTAATAGATTGAAATCTAGTGGATTTAACATTCGTGTAGTCATATAAAATGAACCAGCTGAAATTATTCGACATTTTAGTAAAACTATAAATTTTTAAAAAGGTTTATGGAAACACAATGCAGTTTTACTGCGTTAACCAAAAAAATTCCTGATTTATCAATAAAATGTATTTGTTTTGTGGGTACTTATGCTTTTAGCTTTACTGTACTTGTCAATTGCACGGTGAGAATTATAAAACAATATATACCATTACTAAAACTCGAATATAACCTATATGACTATAGAGATTTTTAAATTAGAGGAAATTTTACAGAATTTCGTCACTCTGTAGGCTTAAAAATCTGGTTGATAATATCGTCTGAAAAAAAAATAAAAACATTTAGAAACTATTACAATTAAAAATCTCTAAACTGATTTTGTGAAATTGTAGTAACACTTTTGCCTCACTTTTTGTTCTCTATATATGTACAGTGTTTATATTAAGTATGGAATAAATTCATTTTAAGTTAAACAAACAATTTTGAGGAAAAATCCTAAAACAAATCGGTGTTTGATTTTAATTTAATGTATTTTTACATAACAATGAAATATATAGGATTAACGATTTGTGAGTAACGATATCATCAACAATTTTTTTAAATAGTACACCCTTAATATTTTAATACTTGTATTCGGTAATTAATAGTTTTAAAGATACGATAATTTTAAAATTTATACCGGTATACCTTTGGTTATTATTATTGTAAAAATATTGTAAAAAGTTTTCATAATAACTCAGTAGGCCACTCTTTAATACTCACTAATGACAGTGACACTTGTGAAGTGTAGTACCAGTTTAGTTATTCTAAATTTGCTTGTTCACACTTTAAAAATGCGTTTATCTATAAAACAAAGGATTGAAGTCCTTATGTTAATTAGTTGTGGCGATAAGATGCGAACTCAACAAGAGGTATGTGCTATGTTCAATAATAGAAATCCAGAACAACCTATAAGTCAGTCAACAGTGAGCAAAATTGAAAAAAAAAATTAGGGAGTTTGGTACCGTAGAAGATCTACCTAAATCAGGTAGGCAGCACTTACGAGGATTCTAAGTTAAACGTTTTATTGGCTATAGAAGAAAATCCACACAACAGTGTTCGGTAAGTTAGTCGAGAACATGATGTTCCTTTTACTTCTATTCATAAAGTATTAAAACATGAAAAGTGGCACCCCTTTAAAGTGTACCTTTTACAAGAACTATTAGATGACGACCCGGATCGTAGAATGGAATTTAGCGAAACTTTGATGTAGTAATGATCCATTTTTCGCAAAAAACGTTATTTTATTCTGATGAATACACTTTTACATTAAACGATGAAGTCAACAGGCAGAATATTAGATATTGGGCAAAGGTAAATCCTAAATGGATGAAAGAACATCACACTCAATATCCACAGAAAATTAATGTTTCGGCAGGAATTGTTCGAAATAAAATTATTGGACCCTATTTTTTTTGGTGGAATTGTAACCGGGCCAACTTATCTGCAATTTTTAATTAACTTTTTGATTCCAACTTGAATGAATTTATTCCCTAGTGCAAACATCGACGAAAGTCTGTGGTATTAACAAGATGGGGCGCCGCCACATTATGCAGCCGCCGTTCGAACATATCTTGACGAAGTTTTACCCAATAAGTGGGGTCATCTAAAAAATGTTGTGTATAAAAGTAAACCCGACGACATAAATGATTTAAAAGATAGAATAAGGCAAGAAATAAATAACATTTCGCATTAAAACATTAATAAAGTTCAGCAGGAATTTATTGATCGCTTAGGACACTGTCAAGCACAAGAAGGAAGACAATTCCAACACTTACCGTAATTTATTGTGTCACAATTTATTATTACTGTTGTATTATTTTCTTATTTTAATTTAATTAAAGGTATTCAAAAATACAGATTTTAAAATTATTGTATCTTCAAAACTATTAATTATCGAACACAAGTATGATACATTTTTGGAATCGTATTGAAATTTGTAACCTAAAAAAATAAAATATACAGTGTGTGCCATTTAAAAAAAATGATTGTTTAGCTTAAAATGAATTTATGTACACACTGTATATCAAAGCAAGAATCGACTTAACAGGAAAATGTTCTTTCTAAAACCTCAAAATACATTTTGCCGTTATGAATTTTGAACATTTCCACTGGCTCTGCACATATATTTTCCATTTCCATAAAGCTCTCATCCCGTACCGTGAAATGTAGAAAAATATATTAAAAGTTCTCTGTGCTCTTTGTTTCTAGAGTAAGTGGTGTTTCAAATGTATAATTTTAAAATGAACGGCGCCCTCAAAGATTTTACTATTATTTTTGGGAAATGGTCCGAATAAAAATGAAATTATATACTGCGGATTTCAACAAAGTTAATAAATAAATTATATTAACTTTATTTTTTGAGTGAGTTTTACTCAACTTTGGAGTTTGGAGAAGATATTAGCAAATTTTTAAGTTATACATATGCTGTAATCCCAATAAAAGAGGTGATTTAATAATTTTCTTTAGTAGTGGCAGAACTGTAAAAAATACTTTCAAAATGCCCTTTTCCTTTTAAGATGTCAAGTTAATAGTTTAAACTCTTTTTTATTGTAAATGCATAATCTTTGATTATTATTTTTTTATTTTATTATTGCATAAAATATTTTAGTTTTAGAAGCATAAATTTTATAATTTAATTTTTTTTATCTTATGCAACTTTGTACAATAAATTGCCATGGCATTTGGTGACACATAAGACATTATTTAATTTTTCATTTAATCAAATTGTAAGCATATCTGTCTATTATTTTTTGAATTCCTTTACATATATTTTCATTTATTTTTCATTAATTCCACATTAGGGACAGATGATAATTCTGTAATCGAAACTAGTAGCCAGTTTTAAATATTTAACATCAAATAAAAATATTCAACGTGGTCAGACTTGGAGTCATTTCCTTTGTAAAACTAATATATCTCTTATTTAGTGTGTTGTAGAGTTCTAAAATTGGAAATCTGCAATGATTTTCTATTCTACTCGATTCCTCATAAAACTTTTTAAAATAACTGTTCTAGTGTGATAAAATGAATACTGGAAAGAATAGTTATGTATTACATTCTTCATCTATGACATTGGCACTGTATTCAGTAAAAATTGTAAATAAGACTCCTCAATATCATTGAGGATAAAACGATATGAAATAAAATGAACCCTTCACAGCTATTAAGTAGCCTTAAGCCATTTATTTTCAAGTTCGTAATCGTAATGTTTTAAGCTCGAAAAGGCAATTCCTAAAAAAAAATGTGCAGTATTAATCATAGAACCTGAATTTCATAAAGGTGATGTGAATTTAGTAATGCTGACAAGAACGTATTTCTAGGGTTTTTTTTAATATACGAAAAGTACTATAGTAACAAAAAAAACATTACGGTGTGAAGATAATGTTTGGAACTAAGCTTTTAACCAATTTTGCAATGTGTTTAAAAAACTTCCTAGGATAGGGTCAATTTTATTTTTTTAGAGAGACTTACCACTTGAATAACGATATAAAAAAACTAATATCTTGCATGACAATCTTGTTGAAAAAAAGTAATTTTTTTCAGGAAAACACAAATTTTACGAAACCACCACATAAAAGTAAACAAAAAAAACAAATATTCTACGATTTAGAACAACGTTCATCTTAAATGTTCAAACTGTATTCCTTCAGCTACCTGAAATTACTATGCACAAGTGTTAAACACTTTGGGCGCATTGAATAATCATCTCAGGGCTGATTTGTGTCATTTCTTTGCTACAAATCTTTCAAGTTGACAGTTCTATCGAAATAAATCCTTAATTTCAAAGCCCCACAAAAAATCTAGGGGTGTTAGATCTGGAGAACGCGGTGGCCATTCGACTGATCATCTTCGTCCTATTCATCGTTCCACAAATATGTACGTACCTGAATGCCAAAATGGGGAGGAGCTCCATCTTGCTAATTTTGATTCTATGATTTCGTCAAAAATAAAATTTGAATTTTCCTGAAAAAATGACATTTTCTGAAAAAAAATTAATATCTTACATAAACATTTTTTTATGCCAGATATTATTTTTTTTATATCGTCATTCAAGTGGTAAGTCCCTCTATCAAAAACCAGTGAAAAAATTGGGGGTTGCCATTGAAAAAATTAATTATGAAGACGCCCCCGCAAAGACTTTAAATTTGCCTGTCAATAGTATCATTTAAAAAAATAAAATTGACCCGTCGGAGGAAGTTTCTTAAACACAATAATTGAGTTAAAAGCTTGGTTCCAATTTTATCATCACACCGTAGTACTATCAACTATCAAGTTTATGACAGAATCTCTAGAAAACACACACAAATAAATGTTTTAGTCAATATTTATAAAATATCCTATATATTATTTCACAAAAAGCAAATCTGATCATATGGATGATTATGGATGATTATAAGTTAATAAATCTGATATATGGTTATTTCATGTGACAGAAATTGCTAAATATTCGTTACTCATTAAAACTTTTCATTAGCCAACACATTCAAAATTCAAATTATTCCATAATAATGTATCCTAAAATTCACAAAACTGATTTATTCGTTATTTCACAACAAATTTAATTATTGAACAAATATCAAATGATGATTGTATATTGGCTTCCGTCAACAAATACAGAACAGTATTTAACTTTTGGTAAATAATTATTTATCAAAGTTGAATTAATTTTAGATATAAAATACTACAGAAAAGTGATTTTTTCATTATGTCGCTTTAACTAAAATAATATTTAATATATTATAATTTATTATAAATATATTAACAAGTATTATTTAAACAATAATGAAAATTGGAAATCTCTTCCACTCAACCTGTACAATGGCGTTCCTGATATTCTAATAAAGAAAATATATAATTTGTTAAACGATTTACATAAAAAGTTATAGTAAATTAAGAAGCCGATAATATAATGTTTTTTCTCGGAAATATAGGTTATTTTAAACAGAAAACTAAAAGATACAAAAAACATGCAAATGTTCTTTTTTGGTTAAGCATTGTCACAAATAAAAAATATCTTGATTAGAAAATCACTTTTATTTGTTTTGATTAATTATTTTTGTTTCATAAAATTTTTTTAAATCTTTTTCAAAAGCCATAGATGTAGATTACTTATTTACTTCTTTTTAATGAATCGCTTGTTTTAAATATCTACTTCTGCCGATCTCGGCGGACAAGTGAGCAGATAACTGACATTTGGTCCCTGAGGTCCGGAGATTCGAATCTTGTCGTGGGCATGGATGTTTGTGAATGTCCCAGTTTGTGAATGCCAAATATACTAATCTTTATGAATGACTGAGATAAGACTACCTTGCTCGAGGGCGAATAAAAAAAATCTATTCATGATTACGCTTGTTATTTTATTATACTACCCTCGTAACTTCGTTAAGACGTCGGAGTTAACTGCTATGTCAAAAACTAATCTAGTTCATATTGTTTCACCCCGTCTTGATCGCATTTCGACAATTCGCCTCAGTCAAAAAATAAAAAGGTGTCCACTCATATTTATCGATGAGGTATAAAAATGTATGCAGAACAAAAATGTCATAATTTTTTTTCTAAAGTCAGCCGTTTTCAAATAAAAAATATTAGTATTTTAGATCCAAATGTTATTTAGCAAAAAGCAATAAAGCTGGCAACACCGATAACTCAGTCAAGTATAAACACTCGTTTTTTAAACGTTCTAAAAATAAGTTTTTATTTTAGTACACCTAGATTTTTAGAATGGTCGATTACAGAGGATGTAGAAGTGTGAAAAATTCATTTTCGGAAATGATTACCCTTGCTTCGAGGTGTGAGAAGCGAAAATACCGGAAAAAAAGTGTCCCCCGTTGATCAAAAATCGACGGGTCTCTGCGTTTTTTTAAAACGTTGACGCAGTTCCTGATAATGGCTCTGTTTCGTTTTCGTTTGGCCACCCTGAATAAGTAGAATTTTGGTGGGGAATAAATTATAAAATTAGGTGGTATCGCATTTTCCCAACTAGCTTATAAAAGTGGTGAATGCGTTTTCTAAGTAATTTCATTAGAATCAGTTCGTTCTATTTGTTCCAATTGAAATTGATAATCTGTCTAAATCCCGCCTTCATTCCAATATTCCCTTGAAATTGCATTCATAATTAGCAATTCATTGGGTGTGGTTCTAAAAATTTTTGATTGGGTGTCAGCATAGTTACTTTATTTCTTTTATATATTTTGCAATAAGTATAGAGAAGCCAGTACCCGAACAACAAAAAATTTATTTATATATTGTTATTTTTTCTAACCATTGGCGTATCGGAAATTTAAAAACCTAATTCCATATTTTAAAATATGAGCAAAAACTAGGTCTTGCAGTTTATCTTTATCGTTTCGCTTACAATTGTAAGTCCTATAAATGATGAGCTTAAACTGTTTTTTCAAAAATTAGTTTTTATTAACTTTTAATATTAAAATATGAAAAATTTTGATTATAAACTTACTGAGCATTATACACGGTGTTAAAAAAAAGATCGAATATTTGAACACGGTATAGCATGGACCAAAATAACTCAAAAAGTCTTAATAAATATGGGTCAGCAAATTGACGGTTTCGGAGAGACAGTTATTTATTTTTGAAGCATTTTGCGTTCACACATTATTTTTATTATTAACAAACTTATAAAAACTTATAAACAAAATCAAAAGGAAGAAAGTCAAATAAGATGTTCAAAATCCCCTCCTACCATTATCAAACAGGCACGACATCTCTGCCTGAAGGATATTCGAACTTCTTTAAAACTACATTAGCTCGGATTTGGTGACATTCTTTTTTAATTCGTCGTTGCAGGCTATTTTCAGGAAAAGCGTATACTAAACTTTTTAACTATCCCCAAAAAAGAAATAATCAAGGTGGTTTAAATCCGGCGATTTTGCAGGTCATGATACAGGCCCGCCCCTTTTTATCCATCGACGGTGGAAACGATTGTGTTTATAAGTTCGTATCGTTTGTAAATAATAAAAATAATATGTAAAAGCAAAAATAAATGACTCTGAAACCGTCAATTTGCGAACCCATGTTTAGTAAGACTTTTTGACTTATTTTGATCTATACTATACCCTGTTAGAATATTCGACCTTTTTTTAACACCCTGAATATTTTTTTTAATACAAAAAAGTTATTTGATGCATGGACGCATTTTGGGTCGTAGAAAGAGAGGCAAAAATACATCGAGCATTCATTTAAAAAGTTGCCATCTTCTCTATTTTACGTCAGTTTTTCTATTTTACGTCAGTTCTTCTATTTTACGTCAGTTCATCTAGTTTACGTCAGTACATTGGCAATGGCAGTACGATCATCCCAAATTTAAAAGCTGTAATTCGTTTTAGAGAAATAAATTTGACGCTGTAACTACCTACGCAATTCGGCATATACCTCTCGTTAATCGTTAATTTTAATAAAAAGAACTCCTGCTTACTGCGTTCTGAAGAAATAACTTTAACAACCTGTTATTGCCACATTTCAGAAGTAAAATCCAGAACGTATGACATGATAAATATGTGGGTGAAATTTGTTGGGAGTCTATAAAGTTAGATATGACGGGGAATTTAGATGTTAAATTGAAATTCTTCCTGAGATAAATAAAACTTTATCGGATGTGAAATCGTGAACGACGTCGGTATACAACGCCCAAGAATTTTAACGTCTTGATGCTTTCCTTCTTAAATATAAATTACTGGTGGTGTTCAAGAGGACAAAAATATAAAAAGTTTAATTAAGGAAATATAGCAAAATTATATTGTAAGCTTTAGGAGAATTTTTTTATTAAATTTAGGAATGTTTTCTCAGTAAATAGGTAAAAAAGCAAAAATCAATGTTCTCTGTTCTTACCTAATAATAATAACTAACAAAAAATAAAAAGGTTCATTTATATTCTTATTTTAACATATTACAAACATTTCTGAAAAAGAACAAATCTAGCATCATCACAATATTATAAATGACTAACTATTTTGATATACTTACCCATTATATACATATAATGAATTATGTTGCTACAAAATAAGTTTATCATTTGGTAACATCATTTTGTTAGAAGAAGTTTCAGTATAATAAATTAAAGTTATAAATCACAAAAATACTCCTACTTATCAACGTTAACTACGTTTTCTTTCCTTTATCCTTTTTCACAAAGAATTAAAGTAATGAATTTAACCTCTCTACCTCAACCTAAGTGTTCCCAAACTTTTTGACCCCTTTATTAAATATCTTTACCTATCAAAAAGATTTATTTTATTGAGTACATGGCGGAGAAAAAATAAAGTTAATTTTTTATTATTATTATTCTTTAATATACAGGGTGAGTCACCGTAAACGTAGTAAGTACTTTTTTGCGTATATTCAAAAAAACCATGATTTAAAGTCAGTTGCACTTATACAAGTTGTTCCAAAAAAAGATATATATCAAAGTTATGTTCTTTTAAATGGAATACCCCGTATATTTTTACATTTTTATACCCCTCTTGCCGAGCTAATTTCAACAATATATCACAGTTCATGTCTATTATGTTTAATACAGCCACCTAAAAATCACATTTTTTTAAATTTAGATGTCTGTACCAGCCAAACCGTTGGAAATCAATAAAAACGGCTTACATGTCCCTATCCTAATTAAAAATCAGATGTGATTTCAAATTTTTGATCATTCTGTATCAAATATTTTTTAATACCATAGCATAGAACTTAAAAAGTTAGGATAGGAACATGTAAATTCAAAAAAATAAAATTTTCATGTGGCTATATATCCATTATTAAACCGGGTATTCTATTTAAAAAACATAACTTTGATACATATATTTTTTGGGAAATTTCAGATTAGGGCTTTTTTGAACATACACAAAAAAGTACTTTTACAAAATTTTCGTCAAAAATTAAAACAACTCTGGTTTTACGATACTCAATCATATTTTCCCTATATTTATATATACTATATTTTTTTATACGGATATTCTTTAATCTATTTCATATTTTTCTATTATAAACAACAAATAACTAAAATATATAATAATATAATGGTAAAGTTAGACGTAGCAAAATTAATAGATTACCTATCAAACTAAATTAATATAAATCGAGGCATCATAATTCTGTTTGCGAATGAGAAACACGTTTATCTCACTTCTGAGATATCTTCATTCCACTTCTGAATCATGATATCAAACTTTATATGTTCAAAGTTCTCCTGTATTACTTCCTACAGAATCTGACAATCGGAAAGTTATCTTATCAGAATGAGAATTTTACGATTTTCATTGGCGTACATTTTAAAATTTTTTTTACAGCGCCGAGAAAAAAATAAATTTTAAATAAATTGTATATCAATTAACAAATTAAATATGGAGTAGTGGAAAAAGTTGAAAAAAAGGAACAATAAAGATTAACCATGCCATTAAATACGAGATAAATTTCTTTCATATAACTGCTAAGGAAGATTCACTAATCCTTTTAGTAAAATATCAGCGTCAAGCCCGTCAAGAGCTTTATTGTCTGAACCTAAAGTTCCTTTGAAATTATTTTTTGCATGATTTAAAAAGAAAAAAGTTAATAATTAATTTCAACCAAAAATCTTGTTGCTCCTCAATAAAGGTATTTGCAAAAAATTTAATGTTGTGCAAAAATATTCTAAATTTAAATTTCTTGCGTACGACAATGGTCATCGTTTGTTTCTTCAAATAAAAACTTGATTTCCGAATCCATTTCTTCAGTTTTCAAATTCTTATTTAAGCCGTCAGAACGTTCCTTTTAATCGTTTATTTCAAAACTGATTATAATAAAATAGGCGGAAGGAATTTTTTTCTGGTTTTCATATCTTCGGCTCATCACTCATCAGAAACCTTGTTTTTGCGCTAAACCGACAGACAGATTTTGGCATAACTTAAAGAGTTCTTAGATTGGTTTTTGTAACAAGAAGTCTGAAGTCTTGTACGATTGTACGAGGGTTGCTATTTATGTATTGAGAACTGGTAACAGCAGTGTTGCCAGGTGAAATCTGTCATTGCCATCTTAAAGTTTGTCATTTTTGACAGTATACGTACTCAGAACGTTTTGATTTATTATGACTTTCGACGTGGTGTAACTAAAGAAGAGTGCATCAATCAACTTAATTCAACTTTTGGCAATGAAGCACCATCCAAAGCCAGCGTATATCGATGGTAGACTGAATTCAACCGTGGCCGTAGTTCGCTCACGGACGAAGTTAACGAAGGTCGTCCAAAATCGGCCGATGTGCCGGAAAACAACGATGCTATAAGAAAACTAATTGAAGAAGATCGTCATGAGACATACCATGAAATCGAGGCATATTTTGAATATTCAACTAACATTCAAGCATTTCTACGATAAATATATATTAAACTTCTTGAATAACGTTTATTTTTTTTTATATATATATATATATATATATACATTATTGTGGCAAAGCTCGATTAGTTTGCTATTATTGAAGTTACAAAAAAAAAGGATATACAAAAGTGTAGACAGTCTTGAGATTTACATTTTAAAATTAGTCCCAAATATACAGTTTGTTCAGGAACGCAGTGCCAGCCCAAAATTTATTTTTTAAATAGAATACCCCGTATATTTTTACATTTTTATAAATCTCTTGCCGAGCTAATTTCAACGATGGGTCACATTTCATGTCTATTATTTTTAATAAAAATCACATTTTTTTTTAATTCAAATATCTGTAGCAGCCAAACCGTTGAAAATCAATAAAAATGGTTTACATGTCCCTATTCTAACTTTTCAAGTTCTATACTATGGCATAAATAAATATTTGATACAGAGTGATTAAAAATCAGACGGATTTTCAAATTTTTGATCACTTCAAAAAATGTGACGTTCAGGTGGCTGTAGATCCTTTATTAAACGGAATAGACATAAAATATTATACATCGTTGAAATCAGCTCCTCTAAAGGTTTATAAAAATGTTAAAATATACGGTGTATTCCATTTAAAAAAACATAACTTTGGTCTGGCTCTGCGTTCCTGAACACCCTATATATTTGGAACTAATTTTAAAATGTGAATCTCAAGACTGCCTATACTTTCTGTAAAAACTTTTTTTCGTAATTTCAATAATAGCGGACTAATCGAGCTTTACCACACTAATACATCACCCTGTATATCGAAAAGATCCTAAAAATTTGTTGGTGCCAAGTGATTTGCACGAGCAAGACGATACGTAATCTGATTTATTTCAATTGTAACAGATTCTGGAGATTCTAATCTTCGTAATCTACCTATTTTGCTGACTTTACGTCTAACAAAGTTTTTAGTCAGCAGATGCACTCTTCAAGATTCGAGTCCAAACCTCACTTGAAGTACAGTCGAGAGAGTTGAGACTCCGAATGGAGTTAGTTTCCTACATTTTTAGGAAAAGTTTGATTTGCGGTAGAACCATTATACACTTCGAAAGACAACTTCAGACTCGACATGCGATTTGATGAGAACAAATGTGTGAAAACGAAGTATCTGCACATCTGTGTTGTCAGTTATTTTGGATTATAGGGGCGTTAAAAGGGATCTTATTTTTAGGAGGAAGTTTGAGAAGTTTCTTATAGAAGTATAAGCCTAATTAGAAAAACGCAGGAATGGAAAATTGCTTTCTGAGCATACTGACAATTTATAGATTTTTCAAGAACAGTTTTGGGAAAAGGATAAATTTACTGGATTATCTGTTTAATAGAGAAACTATAATAGATAGACGCTTATAAATAAATAAACAAGAATATTAATAACCAAACAATAATTACAGGAAAACATGAAAACTCAACAAAAACTGAGCTAATATAATTTTTAGCAAAAATTTCAAAAAAATATTTATATTAGGAATAATATTGTATGTATATATGTAATAGGTATTAAGCATTAAGTTCCTTCTCTCTTCTTAATCGTTTATCATTTATTTTATATACGAACTATGCTGAACTTTTAATTATAATGCGGATAAGATAATAATAATGTTTATTCATTGCATACATAGCAAACAACTTATAGAAACAAATAAAAGGAACCAATATAAGTAATTTTATGTATCATATATACATGGTTGGGATAAAGTATGGAACTAAGTAAATATCTTTCAAACAAAATGGACGATATTTATGAAATTTTACAGGTAAGTGCAATGGGGCAAAATGCAGCTGATGTACATTTCTTTGTTAATAATATACTTCCGGTTTAACCGGAAATACCTTTTTTAATTTAAATGGGACACCCTGTAGATTTTTGCAGATTTTGAAAGATCTTGTTATTTCGAATTCGTACATACTGGGTTTAGTGTAAAAAATCTGTAAAAAGGAGGAATACAACACTTTAATAAACTACTTTTAAGTTTTTATAAATTAGAGTAAAATATCATTTAGATAAATAAATTAATATTGTTTGTATTAATAGTAAGAAATAAACGAGTACTATCTAGTAGGTAACTGTTGCCAAACTGTCAAATTGCAATTCACGGAATTAAATTGTACGATTAAGAATGGTTCATTTAAGTGAAAAATATCGTATTGAAATATTAAAGATGATCGGTTATGGTCATCGATTCATAGAGTGGCTTGCCCGTTCTCCGGATCTAAGACAATTACATTTTTTTCTTTGGGGTTATCACGTGTTTACGTTAAACGACCGACATACTTGCAGGAATTGAGAATGAATTATTGATGAATGTGAACTAATAGAACTAATACGTGGAGAAGTCTTGGCAAGAGTGACTCAAGAATTTGTTAATAGATTGGCATATTGTCAGGCGGTAAACGGAGAGCATTTTGAACATTTCAATTAATTTTGTTTAAATTATTATTCTCATTAGTCTAAAGTAAATAAATTTACTTATTCAGCAACTAATAGTGAGTTATTTCTCGTTGTTACAAATTATTTCCACTAATCCCAGTATGTACGAATTCGAAATATCTTTCAAAATCTGCAAAAATATACTGGGTGTCCCATTTAAATTTAAAAATTTGAGGGTATTTCCGGTTAAACCGGAAGTATATTATTAACAAAAAATGTACATCAGCTGTATTTTGCCCCATTGCACTTACTTGTAAAATTTCATAAATATCGTCCGTTTCGTTTTAATGATATTTACATGGGTCTCTACTTTATCCCAACCCTGTATAATCATTAACTTAACGAAAAAGATTTAGAAAAAAATACATTTTATTTTAAATATAAATAAGGTGATTTCTTTTTGATCATCGTAGAAAATTATATACATTCAAATGTTGGAGTTGTGAAAATTAATAAAGGAACAATCAACAAATTACATAACCCTTTAGAGATTTAAATAATTCTAGATACTTCATAAGTATTGTTTATACTACGTCAAGAAGAAAAAAATAAAAAGAAAGAAAAAACCAAAAAAAAATTATATTGAACAAGACAAATATACTTAAAATCATGTATGTATATGTACACCGTGGCTTATGTTGTTGGTAATCACCTGTTACAATTGTACCATACTCAATTTTTGATGTATTAATGTTGTAAAGACATTCAATTCTCAGTTAATTGAAATAAATAGTTCTAATAAAAAAAGTCCTTCATTATTAACCACACACATCTCATACTTATTTTAAATTGCACCGCTAGAAAGAAAACAAATGACTCTAAATGAGGTAGACGAGACGTGTAGGATTTTCAAATCTCCAGAGTAATTTACCAGTAAGTTTTTAAGACTTTTAAGATTTATTAAGTTCATTCTTTTCAGTTTTCTCAAAATATATGTAGGGTTCATTTAAGAAATTGAATTAATTAAATGTTTTATGGTACCTTTTATTTATATCCAAGTTAAACAAATGCTTTAATGAACTTTATATGTTAATGTAGTGTCCTATATATTGTTTTGCTTTAAATTTTAATTTTTTCGATTATACTTACCCCTGTAATAAATAATTTTTGGCGATTAATAATTTCTATGATTTGGTCCTATAATGTTGTTTATGACCTTGAGTTTAGTGATAATAAGCAACACTGTGTTGCGCCCCAGGTTCCTTTTGTTTTTATAAAAAAAAACCATAAAAAATTTAATTATTTTAATCTTAGTTAACATATTTCGATGTGATGTTGGTTGTATAATCCGGTCAATTGTAATTACTTTTAATTTTGACAAAAACGCGTCCCTTATTTAAAAAAATATATATCATGGGAGGATATTCTTAGTTGAATAATAGATGTTTTAAATTGAATTTTATTAAAGAAAACAAATTATTAATACTCATAAAAAAAACAAAAGTGTATTTTATTCGGCTACGTGTGAAATTCATATGAAATAAAAATTGTTGTCAGATGATAGGTTATACCATGATATAAATTTAAGAGTGAGTATTTTGAAAAATTATTAATAGTATTTCAAAGTATTTTTCATATCTCTAAAATTATCTAAGTTAATTTTATCGTTGTTTATTCATCGTTGTCTAAAAAATTTAGTAATACTAATAATTATTATATTTATTATATAAATTAAGTTACATTAATAATTATGAATTAGTATTCATTATAATACATTTAAATATACTAAGTGACATAGAAAGAAAAATACCCAGTAATAATTATTTTATTTGAACAATTTTTGGTATACAAGTATATTTGAGTTAGACTAGTAAATTATCAAAATTTGATAAAAATTAAATTGTTAACTTCTTAAAAAAAAATCAATAATGTGTTGCACTCTTGGCATACTTCTAATGAGCTGATCGATTTCCTGAGGTATCTCATTCCATGCTATCTGTAACTCGTGCTGCAGAGCCGTTAGAGTTTATGGAAGGTGGGGTAAATTATCTTAGGATTATGATGTTTAATACCTTTTAAAGTTTGTAAGGAGTCTCTAAGGTGAGATTGTTTACTTTCCTTGATAAGTACGGGTAATTCAAATTTTTTAACCATAAACACTGCAGGATTTCTGGAGCGGAAAATTGTGTCACCATCTGCATCAATTCTATTTTTTTATAGCACTTTTAAACTCGCCGATTTCTTATTCATTCTATAAATTGGCACTAAATTATCACTTGTCAATTTTAGGAAGGCAGCATTGAATTTTGATAATTCTAGGAGCAAAATTCTTGATGTTATCACTACAGCGGTCAATATTCAAAAGCTCCCAAAGGATTCCAGGCTCCTTTTATTGAAACAAGATGTCAAAGTTAACTGGATCCCTAATTTTTAACGAAAAATTGTATACTGGGCAGGTCAGAAATATCTATCGAAAATTAAATGTTTATAGATCAACAAAATTTTAATTGGAAATTGTTCTTCTTTATTTATTTTATATTGAAATACTAATTTTTAATCATCGCTTCAGTATATTAGTAGAAATTTATTCTTTTTATTTTCACCAAATATCACATTCATTTTATTTAAAATTTTGGTTTAAAATTTAGTTTCTTAGTAAAAATTTCTTTAAAAAGTCTTGCATTCACTTATTACATCTACATACAGGGTGTCCCACGACGATTAAGACAAGTAATATATCGGAATTGGGCAGTAGTAGAGAATTATAATTTTGGGGGTGTAAATTAGAGCAAATGTTGCATCTTTTCTTGTTATTGTGTTACCCAATGAGGTATTTGTTTTTGGTCACGTGACGTCGCATTCAAAATTATTAATGGGACAACCTGTATATTTGTGCCTTTCTGTATTCCTCCCGATAAAACAATTCCAACAAACTAGCACACTTGGGGTCTAAAGTGATTAATTCAAGAGCTACAGGTACTTAAACGATTGTAAGTTAAAAAATTCATAATTGAATCCCTTGTAATTTTCGGCAATCTTACATTCGTACGTAATGATTAAGACAAACCAATATTATAATTTTTAATAAAAATTCAAATTAACTGTCACAAAAAAAACTTACAATATTAAAGGAGATGTTCAAATTGATGCCTATCTTCGTAAATGCATTTCTCAAATCTTGATAAAAGATTTCGGTTACATGCTGCCCTAATCATTTCCGGTGTCACAGTTCTACAAGCATCGCGTATTTTTCTTTTCAAATCGTCTAAATCTCTAGACGGAGTTTCATATACGATACCTTTAAGATATCCCCAAAGGAAGAAATCTAACGGTGTCAGGTCTGGCGACCTTGGAGGCCAGTAAATAGTACCGTTGCGTCCAATCCAGCGTTCTGGAAATATCATGTCCAGATAATTTCTCACTCTACCATCAAAACGTGGAGGTGCACCATCTTGATGCCACCACATTGTATTTCTTTCATTCAATGGAATGTCTTCAAGTAGGTCTGGAAGTATATTTTGTAAAAAATTTAGGTATCTCTCTCCCGTTAGTATACCATCATAAAAGTACGGGCCAATCAAACGCCCATTGAATAGGCCACACCAAACGTTTACCCCCCAAATTCTCTGAAATCGGGTTTCCCTCACCCATTTTGGATTTAGACCCCAAGTGTGCTAGTTTGTTGGAATTGTTTTATCGGGAGGAATACAGAAAGGCACAAATATATAGGTTGTCCCATTAATAATTTTGAATGCGACGTCACGTGACCAAAAACAAATACCTCATTGGGTAACACAATCTGACTTGCCTACACATTAACAGAAGTTATAAAAAAATAGAATAAGTGCTCGTACATAGGTAAATTTATTTATGTAATTATTTTAGTGTTCAACTTTAATACCAAACATGAATGTGTCAAATACGTAACAATTAAAGAATATTTCTATATTTCACATACAGTTTTTTTTCCAAGGGTACTGCGAAAATAGAACAAATAATATATTTTTTAACTATTCTGTAAATGTTAATAAAACTACTTTATATTGTATCCAGCAGAATCTACAAAGTAGTAATAAAAAATTAAATGTTTAATAAACTGTGCCCATTATGAGTTATAGCTGCTATAAAAGCGTTTTAGAAATGTTACAGAGATTAAATTTATTTTATAACATTAATCTCTAAAATGTTTTTCTCAATATATTTTCTATTTTATTAACTTTTTGCAAAAGTGTAAAGGTATCTGTTAGTGACAGTTATCATTATTTTTCTTTAAAATAGAGTGAAATACCATTGGTTTTATAGATGTTCATTATATATGACAAATTTTATAAATACATCTTTATATTATTTATATTTTATGAAATTATTCTATTTTGTTATATTGCCAACTAATGACTATTATAATATATATACAGGGTGCGGCATTAGTGCGTCGAAGTACGATATATCCCGTATATTTTTACATTATTTAAGACCTTTTAGTTGGTATACTTTTCTATTTTTTAATCAAATCAATTTTAGTGTTTTATTCTTCAAATTCCCTAGATTCAAATTTATCAATCATTACAATATTTATAAGGATGCTTCAATATAAACACGTTTAGAGGATGTAAAGTAGGAATTTATAGACTAGTGGGACTTATGCCATAACGCTAATAGAGACTTCTTTAAACTCTACTTTATAGCCTCCAAACGTATTTGTATTAAACAATTCTCGTAGATAATTATACTTCAAAAATATTTAATTGTCACGATACATTCTCTAATCGCCAGGTATTATTCGCTTAATTATGGGAATAACCCTTTTTTTTTAATTTATATAGTGTTTTTGGCGAAATAGTATATTTTTTGTTCAGTCAATCTTATGTTTAATAACTGTTTATTTGAATTTAAATAATGAAAATTGTAATCAAAATGTTAAACCAGTAAATAACCTGTCACAAACACAAATTTGGCTGTATATGTTTTTATTTGTTTCAATCCGAAATCCATTTATTAAAATGCCCTTTCCAGTCTATGAATTCGTGTTTTCAATATAATTGTTGAATGAAGTTATCCATATAAAAATCTGACGTTAATTCTAGAAAACTATCAGGTAGGTGTGTTATTTGGACATTTATTATTATTATTACTACACCAGCAGTGCAATAGATCGATTTATGTAATATTAATTATTTATTAGTATAAAAAATGAGGGACATACATCATTTTTGTGTTACTTAATTTAATAGTGAAGATTACCTAAGTTGTACTGGCATCTAATAACTTCAACATTATGATCTTGTATACTCTTATTATCATAGAAGAAGTGAATTCAATTGAATTTGTAGAAATCGTAAATCAACTACAATAAAAAAGTAATACGAATATTTTAAATTGTGGGTAATACTGATGAAAAATTAGAAAAATAAAGTATAAAAATAGAGGATTATATTCGAGTAGTTAACAAGGATTTTAAAACATAAAATATTAGCGAGGAAACTGAGACAATAAGAAACCAATAAAAATGAAGAAACAAGGAGAATTAATGAAATCAAAAAAGAGCAAAAAAGTCATCAAAAACACCAAAGAATATATGCATAAGAGAAACGAATAACCGCGTTACACAAGTCCTCATTAATAATGATTCAATAATAATTTACTTCAAATTGTTTTCTGTTTAGAATTTTCAATATGTTTACTACCATTTTTCCACACTTCTGTAACACTCTCTTTAGTCTAGGTTAGTAAAACAACTCTTTCAATTTATCCTAAAAGTATAGTAAAATCTTAAAAAATAAGACTTAAAACTTTTAAGTCATCGTTCAATAAGCATAAGGAACTTATATTATTTCAAAACCAATGGACTAAGGGAAAAAAACTCCAAATTGGAATTTTGCGGTATTGGAGAATTGGCGTAAAATTTTCTTAAGACATTTTCATTGTGATTAACTATGAAGCAATTATTCATTCGATAATTTTGAATCAATTCTATGAAATATTAAGTGAGACGCACTCCTATTTTAACGCGAAATGATGTGTTTCATCAAAAGCTCTACAAATATAATATCTAGTTGAGAGTAAACTTTACAAACTCTCAGATGCATATGTAGATACTATTAAAAAAAAAAAATTAATTGTACAGATATCTAAATCAGTTTTGTTGAGAAACTAAAAGCCGCCTTGTAAAATTGTAGAGCTAAGCGTAAATAACATTGAGAAAGTACATTTTATTGACATGGATTTCCAAGTGATCTACATTTCGTTACAGTAATCAAAATGTATTGGAAGTGTTGCTTAAAAATATCGGTTCTTTTAACATACAGGGTGGCCTATCTAAAACTTGGCATGTGGACAATATTATCGTAGGAAAAAACGCTCGGACAGGTCAATTTTTGTTCGGGGACATTTTTTACGCTTCTCGCAGCATCTTCACTCCAACCCTAGACCAGTGAGGTGAACAACCCTTAGAAGTTAAATAGGGAATAGGGGTTGAGTCGCATATCATTTGAAAGTCCGTTGAATTCTCTAAATAACGATATGCAGTTTTTTAAATTTGGATAAATTATTTTTTCCGCAAATAAACCTTTTTGTAACTTTGAAACATTCAAATTTTTGTAAATGCAGTTTTTTTAAATTTGGTAAAAGTCAAAATTACTTACTTTATTCTCATTTTAACAAATGCTCAAAATGCCCACCAACTTCCATACAATGGTAAAAGTTCTGTTGGAAACGTTCCCGAACATTTTGTAGCATTTCTAGGGTGATTTGGCGACATTCGTTCGTGATTCGTTGTCGTAAATCTTCGAGTGAAGCAGGTGGAGTAGAATAAATTCTGCTTTTCAAATAACCCCACAGAAAGAAATCTAAAGGAGTAAGGTCTAGTGATCGTGGGGGCTATTCGATTGATCCTCGTCTCCCAATCTAGTGACCCGGAAAGTGTTCATCTAGATATTCGCGAACAGGCAGATCATAGTAGGGAGGAGCGCCATCATGTTGAAATACCAACTGATCGGCCAAAAAATTTTCTTTATTTTCAATTATATCAGTCAGCATAGAATCAATAGTGTCTTCCAGAAGTTCCAAATACATTTCTTCTGTTATATTACCTTCTAAGAAGAAAGGGCCAACAACATGGTTGCCAAAAATTCCAGCCCATATGTTTAATTTTTGGGGTTGTTCAGTATGTACCTCATGAAATATGTGGGGGTTAGAATCAGCTCAATATCTACAATTATAGCTATTAACTGTGCCATTTAGAAAAAAAGAGCATTCATCACTGAAGCAGATGTTAAAAATCACTTAACTACCTCGCAGAATTGCAAACGATTATAAGGATGTGTTTTATGCATTTTTAAAATACGCTGAATGCTGGTTCATGAGATATCTGAAACAGTTGACAACTGTCTTGTACTGAATGTATGGTCAACATGTTCCAAAATTACCACAGCAGTCTCTTCATTATTTACGGGCGGTTCGATTTGCCTTTTTTTATTTGCTACAGATGCAGTTTCCCGGAATTTTGCAACTAAATCTAAAACATACTGTAGCGACACATTCTTCCCATGTTGTTGATTGAACAATTTTGCGGCCGTATGAGCACATCGTCTGTTTTCATAATAAAATTGAATCAACTCAATCCTTTCTGCTACTGAGTAAATCATTGTTTCTTTTTAGTTTAAAATTAAGTTCAGTACCAAACACTAATCAAATTCACAATCAACTGCCAAATAGCAATTTCATTTTTTTTTTAGTTTTTATATTAGTCTTCTTATCAGCAAAGTGGAAAAAAATAGACAAAATAAATTAAAGTATCATAAGAAAAAAATCATAAAAAAACTACATATCGTTGTTTAGAGAATTCAACGGACTTCAAACGATATGCGACTCAACTTATATTCCTTATTTAAATTCTAGGGGTTGTTAACCCCACTGGTCTAGGGTTGAAGTGAAAATGCTGTGAGTAGCATAAAAAGATGTCCCCCTCGGACTGTCCGAGCGTTTTTCTTTTCCTACGATAATATTGTCCAAAAACCACATCTCAAGTTTTTGTTGGGCCCCCCTGTATGAAATGTTGTACCACACATTCCTACAGATTTTTAAATTTATTTTTATTAACATGATAGCAATTTTCCTAACTAAATATTAATTTTTTGCTATTGAAAAGTAAAAACACATTTTATTATAACTACGTATATAAAGGTAAATTTTATAAAGATTAATGACATCATCGATAAGTAATTTTTATTGAAACCTTATTATTTTCAAAAAATAAATTTGACAACTTCTTGGAAAATTTCTAATAATTGAGAATACAGGAAAATAAACTTTCTTCTAACCAATATACTCCAATACACAATAGTCAAAGATAACAATAGCTCTTTGATGTTTAGACACATTAACGAATGAAAAATCATCGGATGAGCTTTTATTATATCTTCATATTTTAAACAAATTCGATTCAATCGTATATTTTTACATTTTTGACTACTGGTTAATTAAGAATATCGTACACCAACTTTGAAAGTACAGAGTTTCTGGTGTACTAATAACTCCCGTAGCAATTTTACAGCAATAAATCTTATCCATTTTAATGAAAACTTACTGCGCGCATCATCTGGAATGGAGGGTCAAGTTGTACAAATTAGAAAATAGCATTAGAACTCGATGTTACTACTCAAAGTTAAGGCGCCTAAAGTTAAATCATAAATCAGTAAATTAAATAAACCTCCTTAATTATTCAAACCTACGTGAAGCAGCAGCAATAGCGTATGGATTCATCCCTGCTGCTATTCTCTAAATTTTAATGAAAATTAGAGTAAACAACAAAAACAAAAAGGAATAATAAAATGTATCGTAAAAGATTGTTTACATTTAACTTTAGTTCATATTAATAAACAAATAATCATTTATATTTTTTGTCTGAATTTAAAAATTTTAATAAAACGTGTACTTTATAAAATCCGTCGGTTTTCATCATTTCTATAATATAGCCACTATATAACGAAATTCCGAAGAAAAATATAAGATCTATAAAGTAAGAATACAATCAAATTAAAGAAGCCACGAATTGATTATATCAATCCAAAATTTTGATATAAACAAATATTTTTCTAAAATCGCTCCAATAAATATTGAGAAAGAAAATTTGTTATTTTTCAAGAGACCAGATTCCTATTATTCATCGTGTCCCACAAAGAATATTCTTGAGCTTGTTTTTGCCCGAAAAGAAAGAAAAACAAATTAACGAGTCTCATCCTGATCCATTTTATCCATTTAGATATCCTACCGAGAAATTACAGAACTTTTAATTGATTAACAGAGAGAGTTTCAGTTAAGAAAAAAACTTTTTTGCATTATATATTTAACTGTTTGTTTAAGTCCGAGATATGAAAAAAGTTTATTAATGAATTTGGAAACTTCTAAAATGTTGAAACTGCCAAAAATTTTGGACAAAGTTTTTGTTTCAATAACTATATTATCTTTAAAAGATAGATACATAAAAGTAATTAACTTGGGTTTTTATTTATTTTTTATTATTTTTGCAAAATTGAAAATATTCTACTTGCAGACTTTTTTTTTTTTTCATTAAACTTGATGAATTGAAATTAAAGTTGTTAACCCAAAATTCTATGTAAATTATCTCTCAACTAACAAAGCAAATTAAATCAGTTAAACACTTCTGTTTACCCTAAACGGAAAATGGTCTTGAGAGAACAGAGTAATTAGTAGACGAAACCAAAGTTTAAACTTGTAGTATCCAGTTCTAGTAATACTGACAAAAAATTTCTGATTATAGAGAAACTTCATCTCGAAATAACAGTTTAGTAACCGAAGTGCAAGTACAATATTAAGGAAAGTTTAAATCACATGCTCTTGAGTAAACTCTTTCTGCTTTAGGTTTGGGTTTTTGTACCATTTCAATATCTTATTTTAACCAAACAAATATTACCTATATACCTATTTAATATAATACATTTGTTAGGAGTATCGTTTGATAAGTCTGGTAAATTTCTAAGAGATGGCGTCGCAATCTATTTGGTCACGTGGAGCCTTGAAAGTTCGACTTTTCAAACTCCGCAAGACTAAATTTTAGCCTAAAGTGATGAGTAGTTCAAGTTTGGTATTCTATGAAAGCGAGGGGTGTAGTGGTGCCATGAAAATGAAAAAAAAAAAAGGAATTCTGTGCAGTGACAAAACACTTTTATTTAAAGAAGTAGGCAGCAGCGCGGATGAAAACTAAGATAGATGAAATGCATGGGGACTCTGCTCCTGTGTTGAAAACCGTTTATTTCTGGATAAACGAATTTCAACGTGGCCGAACCAGCATTGAAGACGAAGCGCGCTCCGGGTGCCCAGTTGAGATCACCACGCCGGATATGGTGGAAAAAATCCATGGTATGATAATGGAAGATCGTCAACTGAAGGTGCATGATTTACTGAGGCCGTATGCATCTCGACGGAATGAGTGCATAACATCCTACATGAAAAATTGCATACAAAAAAGCTGCCGCATTTGTTGACTATCAATCAAAAACTCACGCGACAGGACGTTGCAATGCAGTATTTAGCGGTGCTTAAGCGCAATTCGGAGGATTTTTGGCGTCGATTCGTGACTGCGGACGAAACTTGGATCCACCCCTACACTCCAGAGTCGAAGCAGCAGTCAAAGCAGTAGGTAATTCCTGGTGAAAGTGTGCCAAAGAAGGCGAAGATTGCTTTCCCAAGGAATTATTCTAATTGACTACTTGCAAAAGAGTAAGACAATAACATGAAAGAACTATATAGCATTATTGGACCATTTGACAGATCAGCTGAAAAATAAACTGCCAAGATTGGCGCGTAAAACAGTGTTTTTCCACCAAAACAACGTCCCTGGCCAAAGTCGGCTGCGCTTCGAACTGCTTTCTCATCCACCCTATTCTCTTGATTTGGTACCGTGCGATTTCTTTCTGTTCCCAAATTTAAAAATTTAATTTGGCTCGGTGGGAAGAAATTCTCATCAAATGAGAAAGCCATCGTTCCGTTAATGAATATTTTGAAGGCTTTGAGAGAACTTACTTTTCCAACGGTACAAAAAAGTTGGAAATTCGCTGGACCAAATATATCGCCCTCGATGAAGATTATGTTGAAAAATAAAGGCGAAAAGTTATTTTGCCAGACTTATCAAACTACCCTCGTATTATATTATACAAAGTACTGTTTTTTCATGTTGAGGTGAAAAGTGAAATATTTTTTTGGAATATTAAGAGAATATAAACGAACCATTTATCTGCCTTAAATGTCTTGATGATATGACTTGATCCAATATATTTTATTAAGCTTTGTTTTTGAAATAACTACTCTTGACATGCGCAGATATCAGTAAAATTATCTTGGGTGTAAATATTTTTACTTTATTGGCAAATCCGAAATTAATTTATAAAATCAATTAAGAAAAGTGTTGTCCCAAAAATTTTAGTACCAACAATTTAGGAGTAAAGAATGTTCTGATTTCCGGGCGACTCATTGTGAAAATTGGAGATAATATCTCTCAGTTTAGTAAAAGGACCTTAGTTTCCGATTTAAAAATCGAATGAGTTTAATAAATTTATTATCCCTATTCCACTGGATAGTATTGCTGCGATTGGAATAAGAAAGTCGGGATTTATTAACATATTAAAGATGATGACGGAGATAAACTCCAGCAATAAACGTTCTTTTGCTTTTTATAAGAATTTTTCAAGAAGTTGTGATGTATTCAGGCGAGAATTTGAACTTCTATTAAAATAAATGTTGTTTGTAGACGATTAAAATGTCTGCTCAGATTTACAGAAGTTTTACCTACATAAATATTTGAAAAATGTAGCACTATTTAGTTGAGATTGAAGTTTTAAAAGTTAATTCTTATCGTAAAAAGTATGATCTGTGAGGTTTTATATTGCAACAGTTTGTAATCTTTTTCCTTAATACATTCTTAATGCGGATGTATCTCGATATAAATTTTCATGACATCGTTACAACAAATTGTTACGGTATAATAATAATAATATGTTTTAGCCTTGTTACCTTGGATGATTTCTCTGTTTTTCATTTTGTTTTTTTTACCCGGAGCGTTTACGGCATTAGTCGTGTATTACGTTAAAATTTATTGGTTTAATTTGATTGATACATCTTTATTATTTTTCTATTTCAAAATTATATTTTTTAACTTTAGTACTTAATTTTTATTATTATAAAATTCATCGTATCTTAGAAATATCGTTGCCTTTTCCATAAAACTTTGTGCTTGTTGAAATTCTTCATTCATTTGTCTTAAAATTTTAAACATTTTATGTAAATTTACTATTTGATTTATGTTTTTGGTTAGCTCTTGCACTTCTTTAATTTTTTGCTTCATATATATTTTGTTTTATTGATTGGTTTATGTTTAAATTATTTTTAGTAATTTGGCTGTACGATATCTCTGGTCTTATTAAGTTGCTTTCAAACTTTCTTGTGTCATTATGTCATTAATTTCCATTTTTCTTTTATTTTTCTATGTATTTTATATATACTGGACATAATTTATACTTTGCTGTGTGGTTTCCGTCGCAGTTGCACATTTTGCTTGGCTCGTCTCTGTTTTTATTAATTTGCATTCTTTTGTAATGTGGTCTTTTCCACATTTCACACAATTGGTCTCATGCTACAATTTACCTGAGTGTAACCAAATCTCTGGCAATTCTAGCATTGAGTTGTTCTGTTCTTTCTCTGAAACATTTCCCATTTAACGTTTAGGTTTTCTATTTCCTTGATCTTATGTATTACTTATGTATTTTTTAATAGTCTCTGTGTCTAAATTTGGTATGGCTTTTAACACTACTCTTTTTACTCTATCAATCTGTTCTGTATAGGTATAATATTGCTCTCCTAATTTTAACTATATATTTCATGACTGTTTACCTCTGACCTTTATTTTCGGAAAATATTTTAGTTTTATTTCTACCAAATTGTACAGAAAAATTATTAGATTTTAAAGCAATTCTTACACCTTTTATGACTTCTCTATGGTCCCGTGGTTCCGCTATTAGTGATAGTATCGTTGGTGTCTTTTTAATTTTTATTTCCTCCATTCCCACTAATTGGTCAGCTTTTCCCAGCAGTCCTAAGCTTTCCATATTTTCCTCTTTCTCTTTTGGTACAGTTTTAGTTCTTGTATCTGTTGTGTCATCACTTGGTAATTCTATAAATTTTGATATATCAAATTTTAGCATATGAACTTCTTCCTTTTTTCTAATCTCCCTCCTAGATCGCTTCCGCTGTCCGACTCTTTCACTTATCTAATTCTTGGATCTAATACTTGCACTCTTTGTCCATATGACTCGGCATTTTGGACAATTTTTCGCGCACTACACTTGCTCCCCGAAAATTAATTTTTATTCCCTAAAATTGGGTTTTTTCACTAGAGTTTTGTCACGGTCCAACTCTTTCGAACTTATTTAAGTTTCGGCTCGTTACTGCAAATTTCCTTTTTTATTATTCTTTTACCACTCAATCTCGAATAAGGGATTCATTTCCTTATTTCTACTATTAAAATTTTCGAATCAGAATAGAGTCAAACGAATATCCTATGTCAATTTATATAATCACTAGAATCAGAATAGGTCCCCATTCACCATTGAGTAAAAGTACCATAGTGTCTTATTGTTTGCAATTAGGATGTGGTTTACCGAATTTGTTTCTTGGAAGATAGTTCCTGCATATTGTACGGTAAACCTCAGAAACTGTAACAATTTGAAACATAGTTATCCATCCATTCAATTATAAATTCAAATGCCTAGAGTATATTATCTCTCTTGGTCTTTTAGAAACAGTTATGAATGTACCATTATCCTAATTTCTAACTAATTTGTGGGTGCGTTTTATTTTCCCATTTTTTAATAAAAACAATTTGGAATTATTATTAAAAATATATAATTGTACTTTTTAAATCTCCTTATTGAGCAGATTTAAAGCAATAAACTTTTTATTATTATTAGCACCAATCATTAGTGTAAACCTTCTGCTACTGTTTATTATAATAATATACTACTCTATAAAAAGTGAAAAAAAAAATTTCAAGCGAAATTTTCTTGTCTCTGCAATAATGTCTGTTGACATAGTTAATATTGTAAATATACATCTTAAATGTAAATATTTATCTAATTTTAAAACTAGAAGTTGCCGTACCGTGGGCATCTTATAATTATATCAAAAGAAGTCAAAAAGTAGCCAAAGCAAAATATTAATTGACCAAACTCTTAACAGCTTAATACATCAATTTTAATGAATTATTTGGGAACACTATAGCCAAAGTAACACTGGCCGATGATATATTATGCCGTCCTGTTTTTTGGCCAGTCCAGAACCGTGACTAGAAATTCAGGGTCTTAATCCCATCTCTCGGGCATTCTTTGCAGAGGTGTTTTGTCCGTAAGTCTCCTCTTTCGGGTTTTCTTTCGTCCAGTATCCAGTAAAATTTTCCCCATTAATTAAATAAATCCCTTCTTCAAGATAAATTGCCAGGAGAACAATTACTGCAGGATTAGTTTGCTGGAACTTCCTCTAAGAACTTCACAGATTAAAAATTCGATGAACGTTCTTAGTCGCATCTGCTTCTGTCACTTATAATGTATCACGAAGTCCGCAGAAATCTTTATTAAGAGTTTTGAATTTATTCTGCCGTAAACTATTTTCCATTATATTACAAGTAAATATTTTATTAGCCACAATCATCGACAGGATTCAAACTGGGATTGAAATATGAATATCGCATTATTAAAAATAACGCTAACATAAACATGAATGATGTAAATTAAAGAAAAATTTATATCTGGGATTTGAATTAACATTAATGTTTTCCACTAACAGCTATAAACGCGCAGACTGAAATGAAATCTATAAAATGGTTTAGAATTTCTTAACAATCTCTTTCAGTTGGAGGTATTAATTGAAGTATTTTTTTCTCAAAACTATACTATACTACTATAGTTTACCCCTGTCTGTCTTCTTTAAAAAAAAACAAACATAATATGAAGTGAACCCATCTTCTACAACCTTTAAATTAAATCGAAATCTATAAATTAAAGTTTATAAAAGTTCAAGTTGGCAAAAACCATTGATTCGATCCCAAACTTTATTTATCAAAAGACGACATCAAAGCACGAAAAATTTAATAAGTAGTAAATTATTTGATGTAATATAATATATCATTATTTAATAAGTAGTATAGGAGAATTCTAAGAAGAATTATTGGAAAATAAAAAGTAAACAATGTGAGGTACGGTAAAGGAAAACTAATAAAAAACTTAAGTACCTTTAATAATATAAATTAGTTTTATATATGTATATGGTTTAAAAACTTCAAATAGAAAATTTTCAAAGTAATAAATATTATTATTTTAGATCTACTCGAATATTATTAGGTATAAATAATAGTTTTTATTTTAGTAGGGGATATAGAAGAATGAAAAATGTATTCTTGGAAATTATTATACATCCGAACGATTTCTACCACTACTTTTTTTAGGTAAAATACTACACGTTTTCAACAATCTGATACCCTGATACAAAATATAGCGGAATATATTAACATGTGATATCGTTGATTTGAATAAAATGCCATTTTTTATTAAATTATTGAAACTACTTTACCAAACGATAATCTTAAAAAAATTAAACGATCTGAATCTTCAGCAAACTAACAATTTTATTATTTATAAGATATTTCTTGGTTACATTTTATTTAAATGTTGTGCAGCAAATGACACGTTCTACATACCATTTAAAAATATGTTTTATTTTCGCGGTCACCTTATATAGAGGATAGTTAACCATCATTAAAGAGATACTGTTTTTTGTTTTTCTCGAAAGAAAAAAAGAAAATTGCATTCTCTTAATTTGTCAACAAATAATAAATATAATATAAATTCTAAATTAAAAAATGAATGAATAACTATACTTCACAATAATTTTAAAGTACTTTGCTCTTTCCCCTTTACAAGCACCCTTGTCAAAATTGATTTTTAACTCGATGCTTTTACACCCCAATGTTTTCAATGGAGAACGTTTTCTTGAAATTGAGGGGCAACACAGACAAGCCGCTTTTATTTACTTAACCTGCATATTAAGCCTGGGGTAGATATCCTCCCGTTTTAACCTCTAATTGCATTACCTTCTCTGTTCCTGACGAGCATTTGAAAGCGCCGGATATAACTAGTTTTTTTCTCTTTCTCATAGACCAGTCAAAGTTACGAAAGAAAAAATAAGTGGATAAATACTTTGGGGCCAAGCTGAATTATAATGCCAAATTGCATAATTACACTTTTTACTTTTGGGAATAATTATATCGAATTATACTTAACCAATACTAATATTTTTATGACCTACATAAAGGTTAATATTTTGATTACATAGAGGTTTGAGTGTTCAAATAGTTGTTCACTGAATTTTAAAGACACTAGTTTTTTATTTTTCGTTAAATGCCACCTCAAAGAAAGTTTTGTCAATCGGTAACAAATGTTATTATCCTATTAGCAAATCACTAGCATGACTAATATCATGTTCACATTTTTTTTCTTTTACTCTTCATCGTTCTAAAGATATTAAAATTAGTTTAAATACTAAGAACCATTAATTTATTCCTGATCGGTCATTATTTGCTCAGGACAGAGTTTGCTTTCATATATAATTTTTGGCTAGTAGTGGTTTTCCCCCGGTCCGAAATTAGTTTCACCACCTCGATTTTCTGTTTCATTATCCATATCCACCACAAAGACTTCTTTTAAATGATATACATTTATTTCACGTGAAAATCGCCAACTGCATAGAAGACACATTCGCTATTTTATTTATCTTTTCCTACATTTTGGTATTCGTATTTTACATAAAGAAAGAATATTGTTCGTTAAAGTAAACTTGTAATTCGTACAAATTTTTTTTTGCTTTTTAGTATATTACTTCGTATTGTACGATAAGAAATTGGATTCCATTTGTTTGGTCCTTTGTAGACTGGACTATCAAATGGAAACAGAAAGAGGAGTCCCTCTAGGAACATTTAGTCTGAGTGTAGTCCAGAAGGTAATCGTATTTGTTGTTGAAATGCAGGGGGAATGCAAGTGAAGACACAACCGAGCGGCGCTAGAAATAAATTAACTTAAAGAATAAAGGCAATTTATTTTAATTTCAAACCAGCCACCAACGCTCAACATTAAATCTGACTACAAACACCAGAATATCAACAATAACTCTTTGAAATCTCTACAGAATTTATTTTGTTTGTAAAGAAATAAATTCTTCTAATGTCATTTTTTGGAAAGTAATTAATAATTATTATTATTCGTAATAGAGATACTAGAGGCATAGTCAATGCTATCCAGTTATTTCTTAAATTATTATAAGTCTCAAAATGTAATATTTTTTACCATCAAAAGACCAGAGAAGACTAGAAAGAAAATCCAAAATTAGATAAATGAAAATTTAAAAAATTACATAAATATAATTAGCCATAATTGTAAGCAGATCATATTTTCCTATTTATTAAACAATTTAAAGATAAGAGTAAGAAAGTTTGTTTTAAAGAATAACTTCGGTTAGCTCACTAACACATAACGCTTGATAGACTTATAACAAAACTCTTTTTACTTAATTGTTGAAAAGTTTATAGTCACAAATAGGAAAGCAAGGAAATGTGAAACTAACTCTTGATATAAACTGTTGGTTGATATATAAAGAGACACGGAGAAGCGGATGTTTGAATTTATAATCAAGTAACTAACTTTATTTCTGAAGAAGTCGAATTAGGAAAAGTGCACTATATACTGCATAATGGGTTTACCTATCATGAGAGCCCCAAAGTTTCTCGTTCTAAAAAACTTCTACGCTATTTTGTCATTTATATGTTAAGTAAATTATTAAGAATACCAAAACTAAGTACAGGATCACTACATTCATTCTTTCAAATTTTTATGATAATTACCACGAACGTTATTCATATCTTCAAAAATGTATCTATTAAGTAAAATTTTCATATTAAAAATATACAATGTTTAATAGCCTACTATATAAAGAAACATATTTTTCAAATTTGTTAGCGGCGCCAAATTTCTTGCTGTATTACTTACAAACCAAAAAGATTTCCATGAAAAATTTATTGACCATATAAAGTAAGACAAATAATATTTTATCCCTAAATCATCGGAGTCCAAAACTGCAGTGCTCATGAAATTTAAGAGATGTAATAAAATGATTCAAGAAGCACAAGTTTTAAGTAGGAAATACTCCTTTATTTGAAGTTTTATATTTTTATTTTCATTCAGAAATCCATGGTTTTAATTTATAAAATAACGACATCAATACAAAAATATTCCTTATGTTTAGAATTTGTCTCCATTCAGAGAATTTAACTTAATTTCTTTATTTTACTTTGAGTTTATAAAATTAAATAGAATGTAAAAAACAGTTTAGGGCATTGTAAAAGGTTCATAAAAAAAGGTTATATTTTGGTGTTCTTCTGCAGTGCACGCGATATTTGGACCTGTTTTTTTAAATTAGCTTTTCGGATATAAGTCTTGATACATAAACTGATACGGTCAGCCTCCATTTCCCACTTTCTTCACGAAACCTTCTTTTTGGTAACTTTGTAAGGATTCATAATATTTATGAACTGTCTAACTCTATTATGGATTCTTCAAACCCATAGGGTTCTCTCTCTGATCCGAACTGTGTTAAGACATCGGCACTCTTGTACTGAAGTCATTTTGGTTCTTGAAAAACAAAATTTTATATTTTATTGCTTTTTAATTTGTTTTTTTCTAGTTGTTTTTGTTTGCTAAAAAATGTTATTATATTGTATTACTTGTTAAATATTGAATTTTGAATAGTTTTTTTTTTATTAATAAAGTTTATAACTACAGAGCGAGCAATTTATTAAACACCTATTAAACTCCAAGATTAAAAAACAGTAAAGGTTTTTTCTAACAGCGAATTTCATTTTTGTATGTAAATTGTATAGATATGCTGAATATTTTGGCTGGTTTTACAGGTAGTAATAGACAATTGAATGTTTTCTTTAATAATATTAACAATTTAAATCCAAAACTAAAATTCACCGTTGAAAGTGAAAAAATTGTTCTATAAATTTATCAAGACAATAAATTATCTCTTACAATTTTAAAAGGGAAATTAGTATAATCAAACAAATCGCTACCTCTAATAATTATCCATTACAACTAACAAATAAGTTAATTAATAAAAAGGAAGAAAAGGTTGTCATTACCCTTCTATTTCCCAAATGACCTAAAGATAACGGATCATACAAAACTATTACAGATTTTGGAGATATTTCAAACAAAATATATCTCGTACAACATCTTCTACAATATCTTTTAAAGTAAGAAATAATGTAGGTTCATTTTTATTAAATGTTAAACCTAAAATTAATAAATTAAAAAATCAAGTATTTGCAAACTAAATTGTCCTGATTGTATGCGATCTATCTTGGCCAGACCTTAGAAATTTTGAAATAAGGTACAGTGAATACTTACGATTTTAAAGATTAAAACAACCGGATAAATCACATTATGGAAAACACCTCATTGACTTTAAACGCAAAACCTAAATTTAATAAAACAATTGAAACAACAGTGAAGGTACTTCATCTAAGTGACAAAAAAGAAGAACTGAATAAACAATTAAATTTGGGACGTTCAATTATTTTAAATTAGCTTTGGACTGGACTAAATATATAATATTAACCAATTAGAATTAAAAATGTTATAGCAAGAAATCATACTGTATATATTTCTTGATGATGATTGATTTAAATGTTTATGATAGGAAGTCAATTATGTATGTAAGAAATCTGTCACTCTTTGACATTGTGATATGGCTATTGATTGGATATTGATAAAATAGCTTGAAATACTGTGGAAATTCAAGTATAATTCATCGTTTTTATTTATTATGGATAAATTCCGCAAAGTAAGGGGTTGAAACAATTAATTTACTTATATCTTTCTCTAAAACTATATAAACTAGGTATGAATGTGTGCAAGTGATAGAAAAAAATGTAACATCCTAAAAAATCAGAAAAATTTAAGGCACTGGCGTAGCTATAGATCAGTAGAACCAAAACCACCATTAGCAAATGCTAGCAAATAGAAGTACTGCGGATTTATCCGCTTTAGTAGGTTGGTATAGCAATAAAAAAATATTTTAATGTTAAATTTTCTGTTATATCCATAAGTATTTTCAAATAAATATTTTATGCTGTTTAAGGCATAAATTAAAAGCGTGTGATCTATTTTCTTTCCTTTTGTTGTCGCAATCATTTAACTAAAAAGCTTTTAAACTACCACGCCATTTTTTTATGGTTTTAAGAAAATATTAGTTCAAAAATGTTCTATCATCTAGAAATTGTTAGAGTCTAATGCAGGAAATACCGGAATTCCAGGTATATGACTAGGATATGACACTTTCAACAGAATGTTACCCATGCCGGCAGTTCTCGGCTTCAATTTAATCAATCACTGAGTTGAACATAACGACAGTGGGAATGTTGCGTTGAAAATCACATTTTGCAGTCCCAACAAACGTCATTTCCACTTTCAAATGTTTATACATAACTCATGTAGATATTGTATATATATATATATATATTATGGAATAACACAATGAATTTTCCATAAAAAATAGAATGCGGAATTTTCTACATACCTGCAGTAGGTACAGAAGTTTTATTCGTAGTGACAATTCAAATAAACATTTACCAGGCTGAATTAAATAACGTTTCGGTTTAAATTTGTAAAAGTTTCTTTTGTCTTTTTCATAATATGTAAACATTTTCAAATGAAAATTTATATGTAAAATGTATATTTCCAAACAATTATGGTTTTCGATTTTCCGACAAAGATAATAATTTCAATATACAGGAGAGAAAAGATCTGGTAAGGACTTATTTTACGTTTCATAATAAAATTTGATATCGTATCTAGATAACAAATGGAAAAACTAAAAAAGTATTAGCTATGAACTCATTTTCCTAGTATGGCCTGCTTATTCTTAAAATAAACCTAGAACATAGATGTAATGTCAAATGCAAAGACATTTTTTGTAAACCTCTTCACTCGAATAACTCCTTACAATAACTTACAATAACTTCTTATCCAATAAAGGGCGTTTGAAAGCTAAAGGTAAATACTTTATATGCAGATAAAGATCACATAGGTGGTTTTATATAAACATACATGGGTCTCTTGGCTTCCATAACCGAGTTACAGGTTGTT
This sequence comes from Hermaeophaga mercurialis, assembly GCA_951812935.1. NCBI lineage: Eukaryota > Metazoa > Arthropoda > Insecta > Coleoptera > Chrysomelidae > Hermaeophaga > Hermaeophaga mercurialis. The sequence continues at coordinate 28,157,269 of OX638362.1, read as the reverse complement.
TTATTAATTATGCCTAATTTAACATTCGGCTATAATTTTGAATTTTTGAAAAAGTTCAAAATTATTTAAAATATTAAAATAACATCCTATATATCAATTTTAATATCACCAGTTTAGGTTTCTAGAGAGTGGAAAAAACTGAATTATAACAAGTTGAATGTAATATTTAAAAAAAAGCGAAATTGTTGTTTCCTATAACATTCAAAATATTCTCATATTATTCATTTTTTGTTGTTTTTCCGTTTTAAGACCATTTTAAGTATTACTGCAGATGCGTATTTAAAACGATAAAGCAAACAAATGAATTGTTAATTGCCTTGTATGATTTTATTTTGGCACTTTATTTGTTTTATGTAACAAACAAACAAAAAAAATTAAATGTAAAATTTAACAACTCGGTTATGGAAACTAAGAGAGTCATTATACAGAGTGTTTCATAACTAATTGTCCATACTGTAGTTTGAAAGTTCTTGACCCAAAATATGACGTTTTAACCTGAAACATTTAGGTAAAATATTCCTCCTAACGGAGGTACTGGGTGTTTTATTTTAAAATTGAAAAAATATTTTTGCCAACTGTTACAATACCTTGCAATATTTTTTGTTCATATATGCCTGTTGGAATACTTTAAAATATTGTAGTAAATAGTTTCTCGCTATTACCAGTGGCGTGTGGTAAGGGTGGAGACATAGTGTCTCATCCATAATTTCTACGCCACAATCGTAATTATCATAATGAGGTATTTTTTTGATAATCCATTATGTTCTAAATAAATATTGTTCTATTGTTTCAGTGTGGTAGAGTCAGTAGTTTTCAAGATATTTGAGCATAAATATAGAAGATTCCGATTAATCAAATATTACTTCTTAGGTGCATCTCACAGGAGTTTTTTCGATTTTACTAAATATTTTTCGATTTTACTAAATATGATGAGAAAAATTAATAAACTAGTATGAATCAAATTAGATATGAAGGTTTATGCTGATTTATTAATTTCTATATTGAAACTTAGTGACATGGACGAAACTCATATGAGATACATTTAAAAAATTATATTAAATAAATAGGAATCTCAATACGTTTAGGCGTAAATAGACGAAGAAGACAATATTGATTTAGAAAATAATGGAATATCAAAAAAATTGTTAATTATCACAATTACGAAAGGCATAAAAAGTAAAGGGGAGAAACTAGGTCTCTAACCTTACCGCACGCCTCTGGGACTAGCGAGCAACTATCTTGTACATATTTAAAAGTGCTTTAATATGTATAAACACATCAAACATGTATATATAAAAATATGAAAAAAAAATATTAGAAGGTAATGCAACAATGAACAAAAATAACTTTCACATTTTAAAATAAAACACCCGGTATCTCGATTAGGAGGAATATTTTATCTAAATATTTTAGATTAAATCGTTATATTTTGAACCAATATGTATGTATATGATTATTCAAAACCATCTCTATGACCTCTATCTGTCTTCTATTTCCTTTTACCTGTGAAACACCTTATATAATATTTTAATTATAGTTTCAGTTATATAAAAAACATTACGATGTAAATATCGAATGTAATTTACCAGAGATGTTAAAACAGAAATATCAAAACTTGCATTTCTCCAATTAATAAAAATCTGAATCTTGTTGAGTTTTATTATCTGCCACGGGCAAACAATATCCAATTGAATATCTAAAAATGTTTTGTTTCAAATACAACACCAATACCAATCGATTTATTTATATTTCTCTGCCATCGAAGCCCAGACAAAAGCCGAACTTTTATCGCGGGTTGTTTTTAAATTCTAGGTTTTCTATAATAATGCTGATGGCAGCAGTAAACGTAATGTTTCTGGAACAATAAAGAGAATGTATTTTAAAGCTTTTTCTCTATCGGCTCGTCTCAAGTTATCGATGAACGATAAAAAGTTTAATTTCGAATTTTGAGACGACGAAACGAGATGTTTCTAATTTTATCGAATCCGAAATGACAGAATGTGGAAGATTTAAGGTAATAAAACATATCCCAAGTTTTTTGTTATTATTAGCGCAAAACTTATTTTTAAGCAGTCAGTGAATCTTATTTTCATTACTTAAACTACTCGTATATCCGTTTATGCATTGGTTACGTATTTTTGTCTTCTTAGATTTGTACGTATTAAGTAATATAAAATTATAAAATAATACCACACTTTAGGTTTATGTTTGTAGAATATTTATATTGACAATTTTACAAAGTAGGGTAATTGAGTATGTTATGATAAAATTAATAAAGAATTAGGGGTAACAGAGAAGACTTAATAATGTTAAATATAAAAAATTAAATACAAAATGCATCATGATCTCATTTTCAACTTTTTGTTTTTATACAAGAGACTTGTACAAACTTCATTAAATTTTTTAAAACTTTTTCAATTCTCAGGTAACTTTTAAGTTCGGAAAGCGGTAGCGAACCGTAAAAGGGCATGGTCTCGGTTTCAAGACAGGAAATTTCTGTCTTTTTCTTACAAAAAAGAAGTTATAATGTACTCGAGTAAATTTCTTGCTTTACTTCGCATAGAGATCTGACGATTTGTTTAAAATAACTTTTTAGTTTTTTTAACATGTATTCATTTTCTTTGGAAATGAGATGTTTTCGTCAGTATCTAATTGTTGTTAATAGTTGGAAAAAGGATTGGTTTCTTCTTTCCTTTATTCTCCATATCAGATAAAAACTGTATCTTAACAGATTCCCACCGATGCTTTTTTATTGGCAAATAACGTCCAATGTTATAGGCGGTTTAATCAAATCAATATTTTCAGTTCCTACTAAAAATATGTACCTTTATTACTTCATACTCAATAAAAGCTGAGCAAACTTCTGCAGTATTTTTGTCGAGTCATCCACGATTTTAATATTTCTATTTTTGCTATTCTGCTTTCCGCTGGTGAAATAGTCTGATTTTCTTTTTACCGTTGGTTGATTAGTTATAAGACCAACGGAGCAAATCGGGTCAAATTAAGCTAATTTCTTTTGCTTCATGTTTCAAAACACAAAAATCATAAAAATCTGAAATATACAGATTTAAATTCTAAGCAAGTTAAATAATAATTATCTACTCAAATTCACATTTTTTTCACCCTGAGTATTAATTTTGTAATGATACTAACGCTAATATTGAGCATATAAAAATTTTTACAAATTTAACTGTTGAACGATAAATTTATGCTGAATCCCGAACAAATTCCCCCGTATCCTTTGAGCATTCGTAGTGGCCTAAGATAATTGGGTAATTTAATAATTAATCTAAAATGGCCCCGGGGTTGCTCTGCAGGGTCTCTGTCTCATCAGCTGTAAGATTTCAATTAGCCGTCGAACTATATAGGGACAATCTTTAACAATACAATAAAGGCAGTAAATGGAGTCGGAGGAGCAAGAAATTTGATAAGACAATTGATTTATTAAAGGGTTGTTGAAATTTCAAAGTAAAATTTAAAGAAAATTAAGTTAAAATAAAAACATGCTACGATATTTCAGAAAATTCTTGAAATGAATCTCTAAAAGCCGGTGGTATATATTTTTAATACCATATATTCCTCTTGATAACTTCGAGAGAGTATCCGTTATACATATTCTATTTTGAAAATCGCCAACTTTCGATTTGACCAAAATTGATGCAAAAGTAAAAAGCTAAATGAAACAACCTGTATATTTCTACATATTTATATTTTAAGGGTTCTTATGCATACTAGTTAAATGTCAAATATCATTTTAGATTTATTTTTTTCCATTTTTTTAACATTATTTTATAAATCCGGTGGTGGTGAACTTTTCCCTGGTTTTGATAGAAAGACTTACCACTGGAATGATGACATAAAAAAATTAATATTAATAAACATTTTGCTTAGAAAAAGTCTTTTTTTTTCAGGAACATCCAAATGTTATAGAAATAATCCACAATTTGGACCCTACTTTTCCGAAATGATAGATAGGACAAAGAGGATCAGTGGAAGAGCCACCGCGGTCCCCAGATCTAACACCCCTAAAAATTTTTGTGGGGCTAGTTGAAATCAAGGGTAACAGAGAATACGCGACAAAATGGCACAAATGAGCTCGGAGAGGGTTAATCGCAGCCTCGTGCATGGCATGTAGCTTATAGTTTGAAAATTTAGGATGAACGTTGTTTACATCATAGAAAATATAATTTTTTATTGATTTTTATGTGGCGGTTTCGTTAAAAATAAAATTTGAGTTTTCTTAAAAAAATGACTTTTTCTCATTAAAATTGTTATGCAAAATATTAATTTGTTTATATCGCCATTCAAGTGGTAATTCTCTCTATCAAAAACTAGAGAAATTGAGTTAAAAACTTGGTTACATACTTTGTCATTACACCGCATATTAAATAGTTATTTTAAGTATCTTAGTACTTAAATAAAGCAGAAATTTATAATTTTCCAATTTCTATTAATACAACATGCACCTGTTTGAAAGAATAACATGCGTAATTAAAAAAAAATAGTAGACTAATATTACTGAACAGTACATGGATTTTAAAGAAGGATTTTTAGAGAAGCGTTTAATAGTATAACAGAGAAATTTTCAGAACAATTTTACTGATACTTGAAAAGCTCCTAACATACAGGGTGACTCACGTATGTTGCTAAATAAAAATCGAGTTTCAATTAAAACAATTTGGATTTCTTAAATCGAATCGTTAATGAAATAAACACAATTACTTTTTTTTTTAAATTAATACTTTCCAGATGATACTGCTTCATTTTTTGTTAATTTCAATAAGATCACGATCACTAGATTTTAAAAATAATAATTGAAACCATTTGGAAAAAATTGATCTAGAGTAAAAATGTTTATATCAAATGATTCAAAATTTATTTTTCCATACTTTATGTACACACTGTAAGTAAAGATTTATTGTCATATAGGTACTTTTAACATTATAGTGGGAGTTTATTTACTAATCTTTGAAACATGAATGTTCCTTAAAATAATTTGCTGTAAATTATACTTTAGTAGATTTCAAAAAATCAACAAACTAGTAACTCTCTTTGAGTATTTTGTAGACATGAATTTACATGAATTAATTTGAAAATGAGCAGTACAAATCAAAGTAAATTACGTTAGGTGAAATATACACGCGGGTTTCAATAAATATTAACTTGGGCCAGGTAAACATTAAAGATATACAGTGAATATGTAACTAATTATTTCGAGTATATGTGTATAATATACTAATCACCATTAAATTATAAAAACCTAAATATAATTATATTATATGAAAAGGAATCATCTAAATGTTAAAGATAAATTGTTGAGAAATGAGCCCACGATTTTTTGAAAAAAATGCTAGTAACTAAAATAGCGGTTATAGATATTATAAAGTGGAAATGAATTTATAATAAAATAAAATATTTTTTCCTTAAGTCTACAAAATGTCCCCAACTTTATGTGAAATATTACAATATTAGGTACGGCACATTTAGATGATAAATTGATAATGTTAACATACTGCAAAGTGACTGTCGTACTCGTAGGATTGATGTTGAGTTTTGTAATAACATTTCCTCTTGTTTTAAAATTAACATTTGATAAGCACGTATTGTAATTTACTACACATAATCGTTTGTGATTAAATTATTAATTACTTACTTACCCACCAAAATTTCAAAGTTTTATATTTTATTCCTCTTACTTGCGAATAAAAAACATTATTATTTAGATTTAGTCCAAAATAATAATATTATTATTTAATACAAGTCCTTATTATTTTAACAAAATATATTTATAATTATTTTTACAATATTAAAATAAATGTTGAAACATGTATAAACGACAAACAGATCAAAAAAATAAAATTAAATTTTACTTATATTATAACAAGCACTGAAAAATAATAAACAATTATTGTATATGGTTCCAATTTAACATTTAATATATTTACTTTAATTCATATTGATTTGATTTTTTGCTGTAGCTGATTCTTTTATAATTGAAGTTACATTAAAATAAAAGTAGGTCTTTGATTATTTTATAGAAAGTGACTAATTGGGTTTAAAATAAAAAGATATATTTTTAAGCTGTGTTTTAAAAAAATAAACCTTTTTTAAGGTTAAATAACTTAAAAATATAAATCAAATCTATTTACTTTTTGTTGAAATGATTCTGGTGAAACCTGAAAATTCAACTGGAAAATGCTATTATACCTGTTTTTAAAATATTTCTGTAACTCCAACAAAATTTGATTAATTCATTTGTACAATGTCCAAATGAGTACAACGAACTTTTGATAAAACAATGTTTCCTATAAATTTTATAATTAATTTACATGCGTTTAATTCATCTAATATATTTTAAATGAAGTATTAATATTTTCTCTGTAAAGTAAACATAACAATTGAGTTATAAAATTTAAAACCAAATGTGAGTCATAAAACACTAGATTGAAATATATAAAATATTTATTAGCTCTATAAACCTTTAAGAAAATTTAACCGAAGAGAATTAAACCAATCTAATTCGGAACAATCATTTAATAAGGCATGACTTATTAAATACAATTAAAATTAAATTGTTTCAAAAATTACATAGAAAATATGTAGAAAATTGTAATAGAAGATTTGTATTTTGATATTCTATGTGCTGACTTTTTCATTTAACGGACTTTAGTTGTTTTAGATTTTTTTATAAGGGTATTTAATGTAACAAAAATAATGTTTACTTAAACAAGTGTTCAAAATGAGCTCCATTTGTGAGTTGACAGTTTGACTGTTTTATTTATTTAAGATCTTCTAGACTATATAAAATCATAAGTGTTAGATATGGTTGAACTTGTATTGAACAGAAGATTCCAAAAATTACTGAATATACAGGGTGATGTATTTAAAAAACCAAAGTGACTAATAATATAAGATAAAATCGCCGATTTACGAAAGAATAAATTTATTCCTTTTATTTCGACCATACTGTATAGACTGTTTAAATTGTAGAAGATTTAGATATTTTCTGGGCCGAAACCACGAGGTTGTGATGTAATGGCTAACGGCATCTCGGTCACAGTAGAAAATAGTTACAGAATTTTTGGTGGGCGGTTTTCCCTTGTAGAGGACCGTGAAAGACATGAATTTCGTTGAAAACAAATTTCTATATAATCGTCCATTCTGAAGAAATCCCATTCTCACAGCAGAGGATGGAGTTGTAGTCAACCGCATTAAATGCTTAAGTCATTGACAGTTTTATCTGCTGTTTCTGAGCGTAAGGGTATAGACAATATTTTCGATTTTTCATAAAATAAATGTCAAAATTATTTACGTTATAAGATCTAGTACTAGTTTTTGTTTTATGTTTATTAGAAGTTGGTTGTTGATTCAGTTATCAAATAGAATTGTCCGTGATGTGAAATTTTGAAACATCAATTAATAAGATTGCATTCATTAACAACTCGTCAAACTTTGTATTTTGTATTTGCTTTCGGCCTCTCAACTAGCAAGTTGATTTACTATTTACTTCACTCCTTCATATCCCGGAATATTATGACGCATTAGAATGTCATGGAATCCAAAGAAAAATAATAGTGTTTCTTTTGGAAATGATAGATCTTACAGCTTTGATGATTGCTAAATATGATGGTAAAGTATTAAAAAGTAATGAAAGACGAAGGGCGATTGTTGTGTTGATTCTTTAAAAGGCAAATGAATAAAATGAAAGTAATCAACAAAGCTCTCTCTATAGAACAAAATAAAACCTGAATTGTGTAAAAATCTTACCAGGTTGCTTTCATGGATAAATAGAATCCGTACATAAATTAGTTTTACGCCGACTTTATTCTATATGGCCCCAAAAATAATAGTAATAATCGTTTTACACAACCATGTTACTCGGTTTTCATTTTCTCCCGAATTCGCTCTAGAAATTAATTTTCCTACAACTATTATCAGCTTTTATGACCTCCGAAGTTGGATAGAAGCCATTCTGGCACTAAATTGAAGTACGTCTAAGTGGATTAATGGTTTAGTGTCCCTGTAGAACATCAACGACTAAGAGATTGCCAAAAAAATAGTCCGAATGAGTCGTTTATGACTTTAGACCTTTGTAATTGAAGATCCGACTTGTAAAATTACTTTTGGGGTACTTTTATTATCTTCCTAGGTTGAGCCTTCCTTTTTTTCAAAATGTTATTGAATTAAAATGAAAAAAATCAAATATGAATTGTTATAGAATGCAAATGTAAAGTGTAACACTCTCTTGCCCGCGCCTAAAAATTCCCGTACGACAAAATAATTGAAGCAAGGTTTAGATAGGTCCATTTTTATGTCCGACGAAGCACATTTTGATTATAAAAATAGCAATTCAAGGCAGCTTCTCCTTTAAATATTGTAAAACTTCTGTGTTATTAATAGGAAACACATCACAAAAATGCATAAAAATACAATTCAACGTAAATAACAGTGACACTTCTTCCATCTCTCTTCTCTACTCCCCTCCAGTCAGCTTCCTCTTATTTTTATTATTTTCTAGCTTTCTCAAAGGTTTTACAAAAGTCTAGATGATTAGTTTTTGGGCCTATTCCTTCGGTTTTGGCCTGTCCAATCGGACCGTTACAATATTTTCAATGGCAGAGGGAGTTAAATGAAAACTCTTGAAAGTGTTTTTAAGTCTCCATGCATTCGCTCAAAAAGTAAAAATAAGCTTGCCCGACGGTTTACTTAAATATTTTGTAGTACAATAGTTAGAGGGGTAGAGAAAAGGGAGGACGTAATGCTTTTACGTTCACACTGTATAACAATTCATGTTTTATTCTTTTATTTTAATGCCTAATGTCCTCTTAAAAAAAAACATTTCGATGAAGAATATACCAGTTGGCAATAACTCAGTCATGTATGTATGTATATTTTCTGGCTGATAATGCAAATGTTGCAAAGTTTCAGAATATTGTATCTAGAAAACTTTATAACTTTCCTATTCTGTATTTTTTGTTCGCGTTTGAACTTTTGCATTAAAATGTTTTTGTGGCAAAAGTCTGAGATTTAATCCACGACAGTATAGCAATGGTATTTTTATATATTTGTCGGATACTAATTATATTACATAGGACAACGCTTGTCAAAAAAATCAGAAAAACCACTAAACTTTAAAATACTCTAATTCTGGAAAATAAACTTCATACCAGAAAATCTTTTCAAGAAAACTATTCAATATTCCTCGCTAGCTGTTTGCATACAAAACGTGGTAAGAGCGGTTATAGCAGAATTTCTCAAATTCATCTGCCTTAAACTCACTATCTGTAATAAGGTGCAATACCAGGAAAATTCAAATAACGAAAGCCCCGAATTGAATATGTCAGTAACAACTGGAAAGTTTATTTTGTAAAGCGCTATTCGATTTTGCATCGTGTGCACCTACAGAAATTAGAATATCTATAATAGCAACCGGTTTAATATTTGCATGGAGTAAAAAACTTAAGTACACGTTATTGATATCTTGAGTAAGATTTGAGATCGCTTAAATAAGATATATTTGACTTAACTATTTTAAATATCAATAATTTTTTTATGTTCGAATTTGAATATTATTGTTTAAGATAACAACAATATTTCAGTTTTTCTCATGAGCAATGTAAATATTACGAGATGATTAGATTTCGTCTCCTTGGGATTATCAAGTTGATTTTTATAAATTGGGACTATTTATTTTATTTTAAAACGTATTTTTACTTCTGAGTTACACAATATCGATTTATCACGTTTTATTATTGCTACGTTAAGTTCATTATTAACAAGGGGAGTTGGTAAAACCCTAAATTGTCAAAAATAAATACACAAATATAAAAATTAAAGGCGAGATAGGATTGCCCTTTTTAGTGGGGTTTATGTTTAATAATTACGATTATTTAATCAGTAATTAAAACAGAATCAAAGTAATTAATGAATAAATTTTTACTCTAGAAGGACACAAGTATTGTGTGTGTCTTTGATAAATGCTGCTAAATCAATCTCTATTTCGTACGACAATAAAAACCTTTGCTAATAGTGAATATATTCTCTCCTAGGCCGATTGCTAAATAGAAAAAGACTTATCGAATCGTGCGATAATACAACGCCATCTCTGCAGTTTAATTAAAGCCTTGCAAAATCGTTGAGCATTGTTCAGAGATTTTAATTAAAGGCAAAAAGACAGGATGTGTAGCTGCTATTAAAATAGGATCCAATTACACAGGTCATATAAGACTACTCAATTTTATACAGAACAATTAGCTGCAGGATTCGAATTGCCATGATTCGGTATAATTGATATCAGCTTAATGAGTGCGTCGAAGTTGTTTGTATAGAGAGGTATAAGGAATCCTAATTAAAGCCGGTGACAATAAACGAAATTGCCATTTCCAATTATTTACTGAACCTTTGTGCCTAAACTGTATCTCTACAATAACCAAGAAAAAATAGTAGAATTACTCTAGCAGAAGATCGAATTATTAACGCTATTGCGTGGCATCACTTTCATCTATAGTGTGACCAATCTAAATTTGAAATATCACCGTAGTATTTGAAGTTATTAACCGATTTCAACATTTTTTTTTTAAATATTGTACATCAAAAACTTTATTTGGAGACAAAGTTTCAAAGAACTATTCCTATTTATAAGACACAATCCATATGAAATTTGGGACTTAAATTACTCCCTAATTAGCAAGTTCATCATCCTTTTCTTTACCTGTGATTAGTTGGTGACCCAGATTGGTTTCTGTTTGTTGTGACTCCCTAGAGTGATGTCATCTATTATGAACTTATCAATGAGCTCTGCTTGGCTCTCGTAATTGAAATAGATTCTTTAATAAAACAGGCTTAGTTTTTAAAGAAAAAATATTTATTTCTATCTATGTGAAGATTTGATAGAACCATTTTTACGGATCAAATCCGAGGCGACTGTTGATACTTCTGTGAAATACGTAACAAAATATCACAATGAAAATCTAATAAATATTCAACGATGTACGTCGCCGGCAATTTATTTCACGTCGCAGGTTTTTGATGTCGCAAACATCAGTTAGGAGAAACAGTTTTGGGTTTTTATTTCTCTTTGCTCACCTGGAATAGGCAATAAAGGGAGAATTGAAAAAAAAGTATGTGGAAATGTCTAGCTGTTGAAAATTTCATTTGAGCAACCGGAATTTGCTGCTGAAAATTTGTGTTTGATAGCAATAAAAAATGTATGGCTTACATTTCCGAAAACACAAAAAAAAATGTTTTTTCATCTGGATGATCCTAACCAATTTTCCCTATAGATACGTCCGGTCAAAAGGTATAATTGTTTTTTTTATATTATTCAGAGTGCCCCATTCACTTACATTGGATGTTGATGGGTACCGCCTTGAGTTTTCAAAATCTAGATACGATGTGTATAGATAATTCATAGAAAGTATCTATTTTATTATGATTAAAAGTAAACAATATCGCAATGCAAATGTTTCGAAAACAAATTGAGATAATAAGATGATTCAAAAACTGAGGGATGCAAATTTGTAACCCAAGAGGGAAAAGTACCTTCTTTTTTAAAATTCTTATAGATGCCGGAGAAAATGAAGGTTTTTTAAATTTAAAATTTTAATGTAACTTTTATCAATTTCAACCGAATAGACGTAAAATTATATTTTAAATACTGAAACAAAATTGGACAATAGATTGCGTCTATACTTTAGAAAGAGTAAGTAAATACATCAGACGTTGATTTTTTTCGGTAAAATTTCAATCAAAAATTAAACTGTTGTCTGTCATGGATATATATTATAATGAATTCCTTAAATTTTATTATAGTAATGTTTTATTTATAATTGATAATTATGCCTGGTATAATTTTAATGTATTACATGAGATGCAATTGACAAATAATCTTTGGGTGATTTGAAAATAAAAATATGGTTCAAACAATATAATTACAATATAATAACCTAATTTTAATTTTAAATATAAAAAAATAAATCATTAACAGTTACTTTGTTGTGTCTTCTTCAATAACTAAAAGTCTAATTCTTCAAACTTGTCAGTTCAAATTTTCTGTCAAATCATGTCCGTTGATCAAATAAAGTTTATCAATAACTCAATTGTCCCAAATTTCTAAAAATTTCAAATTTTACCCTCTTCTTGGAGTTCATTTACAGTAGGTAAGGTTTATTCACTTGTATTAATGGCACTATTTTTTTTCCTTATTTTTTGGGTACACAGTGTATGGTTTATACTCGTATTTATACAATTGTCTCTATAATAATAAAAAACACTAACTGAATGCTTTAAGATTTCAACCAAGAGATCATATCAGTTACTTTTTAAGAAAATTGAAATTGACGTAATAAATTTTTTTTACGAACAATGGTGTTTCTTCTGTCGGGTCTCAAACTGAAGAGACCTCTGTCAAATTCTGACGGAGTTTAATTAGTTTTTCGAAATCATAGCATTCTTTATGTTTAATTTTTTTTAGTTTTGACACTTAATAATTTTGAACTTCAAATAAATTATGAATGAAAATTATTTGAATTTTACTTATTTTTGTATCCAAAGAATTATCTATTTATAATTAAAATATGATGTATTTACTTGCATCTTGACATAATAATTTTCATTTCTACCTCAAAATTTTGCTTCTTATTCATATACAAAAAAGCCAATTTTCTTACAATAAATAAATTTTGTATTAATTGAAAAATTTTATATTCTTACATATTTGTAAATAGTCAACATAGTTTAATTAACATTTTCCATTAATTTGAGACAATTTAAACTAGTTTACCACTTACAAGTATTATATAAAAAAATCATTAATTTAGGTATCACATTTACATACAGGACAATCATGATAATTTATAGTAAGTTTTTCTATTTTAAGAATTCTCTTATAATCATTGAAATTGTTCTCATATATTGTTTTAACCAATTTTTATTGTATTTATGTGTTTATATTGTACTACCCACATGCTATCTTAAAGTACATATCAATTTTTGTTTAATCCAAAGTTAAATTATTTATTACATTAGATTTTAAGGAAATGCTGAAACACGTCTATTTTTGTTCTAAGGGGGACACATTTTTACGATACAGACATCTGCCATTTGTCAACTCCCTCCGTTCCACTATCGGTTTCTGTGGCCCACTCTGTATATCACGTATTATTTGTAAAAAATTAATTGAAATTAGCTTAATATCAACCTGTCAAGAATCGTTTATCTAGACTTGTATGTAATAATATACCCAAAACGTTTAAGCCACAATACAAACAACCACTTTCGTATACTGAAATATATAAATGAAATGTATAAATATGAAACAACAATAGAAGTAGGAAACAACAATCTGGAAAATCCAGAAAAATGTAAAATAAACCTCAGCTCAACGAAATGACCTCTGTGTACTGTGAGGTAAGTGAAATAAATGTGAACATTTCAAAGCAAGCTACTGATATTGTTCACTCTGCCCGCTTTTTATACTTCTTCTACGGTTAACATTAAATAAAGTCTTGTTTGGATTTGACAAAGAGGGAACTTTGAAACTTATTATACACAAAACCAATTCCCAAATTGAAAACAACGGAAAATATTTTAATATTTACCTTCATACAAATAGAAAATTTAGAAAGTGTAATGAAATCTATGTTTTTTGTTTTTCTTTTTTTAAATATTATCATTAACGATGACAAGTTGTTCCTGCAATCGAAATTTGAAAACGCTACGTTTCGTTAATAAATTGATGTCATAATTTATAAGTTGTAAGTCAGTAATATTAATCTGGCAATACTACAAAATTATACATTTCAAAACCAACTTTATTTTATTATTCTCTTCGAATGTATTTTACATCACTTTTAATTTAGATTCTTACAAAAAAGTATCAATTTACGATGTTCGAATGGTATTTCTCACCGTTTTTTAATTATTTAGCAGGATTCGATTCGATATGCACCTGAGGCATTTTAATTCATCCATCTGTTTATGTACGAAGCAGCATCTGTGAAAACATCTAGGCTTTATTTTAATTTTTTTATGCATACACCTCAATGCACACCTAAGAAATGTATCTACTGGAAAATGCATTTTAAAATAGCAATATTTTACTATTATTAAAATATTATTCCAATATACCGGGTTTCTAAATAAAAGGGCATGGTGATGTACCAAATATATTTTATTAAAGTTAATTTATACTCATGTATCATTTATATAAAACATTTTCTATATCTGTATTTATCAGAAATTAAGGGAGAATATCAAATTATTTAGAAAATTTTACATATACTTAGTTAAAAATGAATATACATGGAGATATACTTTTTACGGAATTCTATATCTTCCTTTTTCTTAAACAATATTAAGAAAAGTTTTTTATGAAAATTGTGCACCAAGCTTAACATTTTAAAATCAATATAAGATTGTACAGGCCATTTTTGAGATATTGTCACTTTTATGTGAAAACATTCTTAACATTAACTTTGGTATGGCATAGCCTTAGAAAACGTCCTCTCAAAATAATTTTAAAATATAAAGCTTGACTCTGCAAAATTTTCATAAATAGTAGTAGTAGTACCTAGTAGTGGGTAAGGGAGTATAAGTTGATAAACTTGTATATTAGGGGACCGTGAAAAAACTAAGGAAACAATTAAGTTTAAAAAACCAGTTATTACAATTATGTTCATTTGGATTTAAGCTATATTTGGAAAATGTATTTGAATGAGATGATGACGATAAATAAGATGCAGGACGAAACTTGCAAATACGATACACGGTATATGATTACGTTTTTCAATCATCTTTGTTAAGCTATTTCATACAATGGGTTCCTAGGAAAACAGTTTTGCATTACGTTTATGTAACAGCTGTGTGAAAAGTATTTCCAATTTAATAAAAATTTTAATTATCAAAGAACTATTTCTAAAATACCTTGCTGATGAAGAATGTTTATATTAATTTATTATTAAAGGTTATTAAAGTGGCGTTAAAAATTAAGTATCATTAATTGCATGCCTATCACTTCAGACGCCCATTTTTTATAGCGAAACTTTCCAACATGCGGGCAACGACTAGAGAAAAACTTCCATGAGCATTATTTCACTCTCGAACTAACTGGAAACTCCGAATCTCGCCCTAAAGCTAAACTCCATGAAAATCAATGACTTGAAAAGCCAACCCTTAGAAAAACTAACCAAAGATTTCGGCCTCGGTATTATCTAGTTGCTTTTACTGCACAAAATCGTTGTGGCAATATCGTAAATGGTGGCGAAACTGTTTAGAAAATATCGGTAGACGATATAGACGACACTCAAAACGCTCATATTAGGATTCGGATGGTTATAAGCACGTCGAGTAGTAAGTGTAACGACGCTTCAGATAAAAAGCGCACGAGGTAGGTGAAAACGTTTAAGATTACGTGATGTTTCGTAAACTTACATTATGGAAAAATACTACAGTTAACATTTACAGATATTTGAGGAAAAGATTTGGAAGGCTAAGCGAATAATATATTATTAACCACACATTTAGAGAAGATGCCATCGAGAAATGATTTAACCTAATATGTTATTTGTAGTTAGACCTAAAGGTACCAACTGTACACCAGGAAAGGAGCTACTACTGATAATAATTGATGACATAGTTAAAAATAGTAAAAGCAGAAAAATTGTAGTATATTTTATTTGTATTTATGTAAAATTAAAGTAGAATATAAAACTAAGTGGAAAAAAACTAAAACAAATCAAATTTAAAGGAACAATGTTGGTATCTAATCAGTATACTGTCTTAATCTGTACAGTATGGTCCAAATGAAGGGAATAAATTCATTATTGCGTAAATCGTCGATTTTAAGGGAAAATCCTGAAACCCGTCAGATCACCTTTTTATTTTTGAGGTTATCTCTGTACATTGGTATGGAGATTATTATTCAAAGGCTAGCAGAATATATAGATTCTTGTTTTCAGATATTTGTTTTCTACTACCTTTAGGGAGGTCTTTTACATGACCCGTTTCTCTAAATTTTTTCTCAATTTTGCTTACTGTGTACTGTGTAATTGGGTCTTGGTTGGGATATTTATTATTGAATAACGTACATACATCTTTCTGAGTACGTGTTTTATCTCCACAATCAATTAACAATAGAATTTCAATTCTTTCCATTTAAGTCAGCTTCATGTTGACACAAGAGTCAAAAAGTTTTTGATTTCGTCTACTACAATATCATTAACCATTTGACAATAACAATAATGTTGAATGACAAAAATGGAATTTTGATAAGGTAACTAGTTTTTTTTAATTAAGGTAAAAACTAGTTTAGACATATTTTCATTGTCACTGACGGCTTTTACCAAATTTATTTTTGGGTATCAATAAATACATCATAACAATATTTAATAAATTAAATCTGTTCGAATGTCATTAATATTACTTTTGATAATAATACTTAGACATAATTGATATGGGTGAATAGATATTTAAAAGATCTTTCAATTGATGACCCACTTTTTCATTTAAACATTTTATTGATGACGTCATCACGCTCACAGAGATAACGTCAAAAATAAAAAGGTGATCTGACGAAGCGCCCATTTAAAAATAAAAACGACGGGTTTCAGGATATTGCCCTAAAATCGCCGATTTACGAAATAATAAATTTATTCCTTTCATTTAGACCATACTGTATAATTAATTATTATAATGACAGAGAACGAATATTTTGAGACGTAGAAAGCAAAAAGCAAATAGAGGCAATTAATTTAAAAAGAATACAATCAAGTGACAGAAAAGTATGGAAAACATGGGTACAAGAGGATCCGCTGCCTTAAATGATATAAAGAAATCTTAAGAATAAGAAATAAAGATATGGTAGTACCCAATTTCATATGTCTTTCTGTTTAAGTCATTGTGCACAGAAAAGTAACTAAAATTTATAAAAAATAGAATTAAAGACACTTACTTTCTTTGGGAGGATTGAATCCATGAACTTCGCAGTAAGTCGTAGGTCCTAATCTTTCCGGCGTAATCAGAGTCTCACTGCTAGGCAACACTGTTGGTGCGTCTATAGTAAAAAAAGTAGAACAAGAAGCAGGAGTTCTTTGTTGTTCTAATTGTTTTTCTCTAATATATTCTTTCCGGCACTTTGCGCACCGTTTCATTTCGCTGCGCACGCGCAATAACCACACCATACCGAACAGAGCCATGCCAATCGGCCGCCTCATTGTAGACGATCCTTCATAGCAGGGCAGGCTTAGGAGGGACACCCTGTATATTCAAAATGTTATTATTGGTTATTTAAACTGACTTACACATAAGTCAGTTTCAATGCCAAATATAACAACTGTGTTTTGAGAATCAGAAATCAATAGTTTTTCGTCATTAAATGATTTAACAGTAATTAATTCCCAAAGCATGAACGTTTTATTTGAAGAAATTAATTGCAACTTTATCACATATCTAAGATTAAATTTTACATATTTTTGTTATTGTTAAAAAGGATATTAATAATAATTTTTACTGGATTAATTTTGTAATGTAATAGTAAAATCTTGTTATATTTTATATATCAATTTTTAGATATAGGTAATTCATAAATTAAAATATTTTGAACAATATATGAAATTAAATTATTTACATTTCTGACTCTCGATACTTCTATTATTTATACGTGTGTAATGAATATAATTTGACTCCAATAATTCTATTATATGTGTTTATCACCAAACCCATTTGTTTAACTAAGTTCAAATAAATAAAATCTTAATATCATCATATTTGTTTGCATAAATTTCATGACAATCAATATATCATACAAATCCCTACATTTGTATAAACAAATTAATTAATAAAAATTCTATTTCGAATTAGAGATTTTCAAGATTGTTATTATGATAATGATGATATAAATTTAGATTTATATTGCTTAAGAAATATTTTAGGTTTTTCTAATCGTACTGCACACAAAAAAAGTAAATATCATATTTGATTCTTTGTTGAAATATTTTTTAGAAATTCAATTACATTTTCATAGAGAATATTTCATTAAATTACTTCTTTGCTCAAATGGTGTCAAATATATTCACCTAAAATAAGTATTTGCCTCCTTTTAAACTCTGCGTACCTGTCCCAGACGCACATGCCCCCCACCTGTAACTCAGTTTTGACTCATCGGTTCATCTCATCCAGAAACAGTACTTCTATGAATAATATTTTCCAGTCGAAAGTCAAAACAGTATATGCCAGGAAGTATGAAACAGAAGCACACACGGTATCAAAATATTTTTAAGTTCTTTCCTAAGAGATTGTGGATGTTACGAAAAATTTACAAGCACTGCTCACTGTATGATCACTAAATTTATTTAGTTGGTCACTATCTTATGTTATAACTGGTATTTTTAGATTTATACATAAATTCCAAATCCTTGAAGAGTTTGAGGCACTATGAAGTCTTCAAATTTTTGAAGTTGTGGACTGCTGTTGCTGTGAAAAATACGTGTCAATGTATTTTTGAAAATAATTTTTTTTCCCTTAGGTGAAAAACGTTTCTTAAATACAACACTCTTGTTTGTAAGTTTTTATGGTTATTTAAGGTAATTCTTCGAACCTTATAAAGTAATAAGTGTACTTATACATTTCATTACTTTAAAAAATATAGAGCTACCTTGCCTGATACTATAAAATGAAATAAATACGTTATTCACCTATGTAAAATAAGAAAAGTGATCTACATATTCTTCTAATCAACAAATGTGATTCTACAAAAAAACATCTAGCAGTATATTTTTACAATAAAATTATATATATTATAATATATATATATATATATATATATATATATATATATATATATATATATATATGTATATATATATAGACAGAATAACAAACATAACAAGTATATTGCTCCCTTCGCTGAAGTGATGGTAAAAAGATTTTATTACTGTCAAAAAACACACATAGAACAAATATTTTTAAAGGTGAATACTATACCCAAATTCACATATTATGGAAAAATAAACATAAAAAATATGGTAATTAACATCACTTTTTGAAAGGCCCCTAGTTCGGGTAAAAGTTTTCATAAACCCCTACGATATTATATTGAGGAAAACTGGTAGAGGTAAATAAAAATGCAAATTAGTCTTTTAACATATATGAGTGAGGGTTCATATCAGGGATGCCGTCGAATTTCAATTCGCTTCTACAAAAAGTCCAAATAAAATTATAAAAGAGAATCTATCAATAGTACGTGCGCTTTTTACAAACATTTTAATAAAAAATGTTAAGTTGAACGTTTACTTGTTTGATTAATTTTTGTCCTAAACAGTATTTTACGAAATAAAGCCACAAAAAGCCTAATATATAGGTTAAAACAAACTTGCAATTTAGGACTTTCTAGTGAAAAATGATAATCACTTCTTACACAATAAGTTCTTGGGTGTATATCAATAAACTTTATCAGTTTTTGTCCAGAAGTCTGGCCTCGGTATTATTCACGATAGTGAATATAGAAGCTCCTCTTTTAACCTATGCAAATTGGGTTACCCTTAATACACAAATTCTTTGCGTGCTTTTTCGAGAGACCGCGTATTATATTTAAATATATCTGTTAAGGGCACAAACCTTAATAAAATTAGGTTTTCGTTGATAAATTGAACATATTACTAAAAGCTATATTTAGTAATTGATATATTGAAAAACTTTTTCAATATGGGTATTTTATTTACTTGAAAACTCCTTTCAGAAATTGTGAGAAGTTAAGTATCCCATAAATCAGAACTACAGCACTAGATTCGCATTGGTGAAGCAAGAGAATCGAACCCTAATCAGAAATTTGTTAAAGATTATCTTTAATCATTAACAAGATTTCGATTTCATTACTCTTGATGACATACAGAGCGACAGTAAGCGAATCTTCATTGCAAACTCCTGCGAAGGTCAGGACAAGCTATCGTGTGGCCTGGTGTTTGAATTATACCTTGTGAATACGTGGAAAGCCAATAACAGGATGAAGAGGTACTATGATAACGGAGCCGAAAAGACCAAATACTAGGAAGAAGGCACTGTCTGGTTCTACAATCTCAGGTTTATGTCCAAACACGCCGAAGAACTCTCAGTGGTTCTACGTCATCAAAAAGAATAGTAATGATGTAATGTACCTAACCTAACCTAACCTAACCTAACCTAACCTAACCTAACCTAACCTAACCTAACCTAACCTAACCTAACCTAACCTAACCTAACCTAACCTAACCTAACCTAACCTAACCTAACCTAACCTAACCTAACCTAACCTAACCTAACCTAACCTAACCTAACCTAACCTAACCTAACCTAACCTAACCTAACCTAACCTAACCTAACCTAACCTAACCTAACCTAACCTAACCTAACCTAACCTAACCTAACCTAACCTAACCTAACCTAACCTAACCTAACCTAACCTAACCTAACCTAACCTAACCTAACCTAACCTAACCTAACCTAACCTAACCTAACCTAACCCTAACCTAACCTAACCTAACCTAACCTAACCTAACCTAACCTAACCTAACCTAACCTAACCTAACCTAACCTAACCTAACCTAACCTAACCTTTTAAGACTCTTCGAGAAAAACCAATAGTAATCCACCGTGATCAATTAGCGCTGGTTTCTGTGAAGCCAGAAGCATCTCAGGACAAATTCATCTAAAGAGGGGGCGAGGTAACGATTTAGTTGCACAGGCTAACGCCCAGGAAAAGCAGAATAATGTAATTTAATTGATGACAATTATGACAATTTACCGAATATTTTCGTAAACTTAAAAAAATATTATAATATTCGAAAAGCCCTCCGTTTTCCAGGTCTAAGCCACAGCCTTAGAAGAGTAAATAAATACGGGAATTAACATTGAAGAGTCCTAGTGAATGTCAAATTTGACAGAGACGAATCAGAGTCGCTCCTATTGAATTGTCATTAATATGTCATTCATCTTTTAGTTGACATTAGGTCCTGAAATTTTCTTATAAATAAAATTTTCTGACATACCTCCCAAAATGGTAAAGCTAATCACTTTAGCTAATTATTCCAAAACCATGAGCTATATTATATATAGAAGACTTGCTAGCTTTGATCTTATAAGTAGAATACTTGTCAGTACAGCAGGATTAGGTAAATTATGTAACACAATTATGGGTACTAATTATAAAGGGTCGACAAGATAGGGCACCGCAGAAATGTCAATATTGTCCGGGAATTCGGAGGGCCAACTGAACTAAACAATCCGAGTATAATTTTAAACAATATCGACAAGACAAGGGAGAAGTCCTGGAACAAATAGTTCTCCAACCAGATATATATTCCACCAAATTTATTTCTTATTCACTTTTCGTATTATTTATTTTCCTTCTTCTAATTCAAATTATTAACTTATAGAAATTTGAATTAGAAAATACATCATTTGTAAGTCTTCAAAGTGTATACTTTACTATATCGTGTTTTTAAAACAACATGTAACTGTTAGTTCAACGAAGTTACTTAATAGAAACCTTTTTAAAAATATTCATAAGATAGGCATATTCAGAACCCGTTCATTTTTAGCTGTGTTAACTAGTATTTTTAGTGTCCCAGTTAAATTTAAAATGTGTACTTCTGAATTTGGAATTACATTTCTAGTTAGATTTTATTGCTAAGTATTCGTTATATGAAATGAAAATACATCTTAACGTCTTCTCTTGATAACAAATGGTCCAACTTCTCCTTTTCTCCTCCTAATACGTCTTATCTTGCGAATCGCAACGGAAAATTGATAGTTATGGTTTTCGTACGCCCTTCGAAATTTTATGCTGCCCTTACGACATTTATTAAGACGAAAACAGCGGCAAGACTGAAGTCCTTCGAGAGAAAAACAGGATTTGGACAGTGGCAGAGTTCTCAAACAAGATTATTCTGGTGCCGATAAGTTATAGTCCGTGTTATCTCAAACAGTTTACTATAAGGAGGGATTATTAGGTGATCGTTTTACGATATATCATCAGATATGCTGATAAAATCCAGCTATTATGAATGCAGAAAGTTAGAAATAAGAAAATAACTATAAAAAACTCGGAAAATCGAATATAAGAAATGTAACAAATATGACTTAACTATATTCATCGAATCGACGCAGAAATCAAAAGTTTTAATGAAAAACTTATTGCAGGTTTCAAAAACATTGACATTAAATGAGAGGACTAAAATAAAGAAATCCTCAATAAATGGATTATGGATTGTTATGTCTAAAAGTAGTGAGGAGATAAAAGTTTCATGTGTCATTCTTGTTCTTCATTTAGAATGTGTTATCTTAAGTAATTTCTTCTCTTCTGTTCTAAATGGCAATGTTTAACTGTTTCCACCTTAGATATCGAACATTTTTTATTGAGTATATCATTTATTATAAACAAAACTAATAATTAGAATCATTTTATAGTGAGTTGATTATTCTAAAATAGTTTAATTGTAATTAAACGGCCTCTACCTTTCGAAATGTATTTGTCATTATATATTAATTTTGGAAAAAATGTTTCTCTTATTCAGACTAGTGAAATTAAAGTAATACCACACTATAAAATCAAAATACATTAAAAAAATGGTGTTGAAACAAGACTGCACAAACATGTGAAAGAGCTTAACAAATGCGGAGATCAAAAACTGTGAGATATATTTAAAAAAGAAGCATGTGAAATTAAAATAGTAGAAGGTAAAAATAAGCAAAATGCATATTGGTCAGAAGCTTTCAAAGAGAAACAATAAGCCCAAAATCATATTTAAACGAAGAAATGTTCAAATCATGTGTCGCATACAAAAAATACAGAACAACAATAAAGAGAAAACTCATAGGAAATAAAATGTAAGCATGGGAAAAATTCTGATAAAAATCGAGAAAATGTCTACTGAGAATTAAAAATTGTTCTATAATATCTTGAAAAATATATTAAAAATAGGATCAGAAACAAAAATAAATTATTAAACAAAGAAAAGAAAATTATAGTAAAAGTAAATTATAGTATAGGTAATAATTAAGGGGATGAACCTGAATACATAGAAATAAATGAACTAGAAAAAGCTAAAAACAAATTAAAAATAGGTAATGGTCGTGTTCATGGAATTGGCAGGGTGAATAGACTTACTAGAACTAACGAAACTAACATAAAATAAATAATTGATATTAACGGATATTAAGAATTAGTGATAACTTTGCCAATTTACAAAGCACGTATAACTACATAAGAACAAAAGAACATACTATCACAAAATTTCGGAATTATCTCCAGAGTAAGACAAAAAAAGGAATTAAAGCCAAAACTGTTCACTATTTTCATGGATGCAGATTGCAATTACATACGCTCCTTTAAACTAGGTAGAAAAACTGCAAGAAAAGTAGTAAATGGGATCGTTAGATTAAGTTAGAGGTTTGTTTCCATTAAAAATGTATATATTAGTAATAATAAACGTAAGTGGGGTGGTTAGATTAGGTTAAGTTGAGTTAGGTGTGCCTCAATTAAAAATGTATTTATTATTAGTAAATAGGATGTATACATTGAATATAGGTAATTTTAATTAATTAGTAGAAAATAATTTTTTGTTACATTTTCATATTTACACATGTATTTTCAGGCACATACAATTTTTGGGACCCAATCTTCCCCTTATTTTTTTCTAAATAGAGGACTGAAAATTAATAGACATTAAATTTTATGGTGGTTTCGCGAAATCTGCAAATATTAAATGTACAATTGAACAACACAGAGCGAGAACAAGTTAAATAGTTTAATTATTTATGAACGATAATCATAATAGATGGAACAATAGAGAATGAAACACTTCGTTGTAAATAAAAAAAGTACTGAATAGAAAACGTTTAGAAACACATACACCACTTAAGATTAATAGATATTGTGAAAAATAAGAACAAGGATAGGAGTCAAATCAGTGCAGTCCAAAGTGAGCGCAAATACGCTAAAGGAGTACAGTCATATAATAAGAATATCGCCATCGACACTCACTAAAATATGAAAGATTGCGAAACGAAAAAGATGACAAAAGGGAGGCTACAATGAAAATGGAATGATGAAGTAGTGGCATATTTCTACTAAATAAATTATCTGCGTTCTAACGGATATTTATCATTAATAAAATATTTTATACCCGACACTGATCCTTTGATGGGTTCGTGTTTACCGGTTAAATCAGGTATCGGTGGGTACGTGCTAAATTAAAAGAGAGAAGGGATAATTGATGGCGACAACTTCATTACAGTGCCTCTTCAGAAGCATATACATTTACTGAGAATTACTTTTTTGGGGGAGCAGATGTGGGTTAATCGTTTTCAAGAAGAATGGGGTGTTGCGAATACAGAAGGAATTCTTACAAAATTCGCTAGGCTACAACTTAGGGCTAATTTTGCGTTAAAATATAATATATTTGATATTGTAGTTAAAGAAAAAGTACTTTTTTGGATTTGACATTTATCATACTTTACAAATTATAAGTTTTATATTATAAGTTATTAACTGATGAAGAGGGGTTAGAAATGCCAACAAAAATACGTTGCTGGAGAAGATGAAACGAAATATTATATGAAAATAATTTTAAGACATAAATAGAAATACTTATAACAAAGACAAAAATTACACGCAAAAATTTTATCTGATTTTAAAATAGTTTAAGCTAGATTATTATTTGTAAGATACAAAACTATTTTCATAGTTTAATGCTATTATAGTTACAACAAAACTTTTAACAATACTGGATAACTTTTATGTATCCATTTGGCTATAAATAATGTTTAAATGAAACATAATGTTTAACCAAAATATCAACAACAAAACTTTAGTATAATTTTGTCATTGTGACGATCTTTGCTTGCCTCTAGTTTTATATATCAAATTTAATAATATAAAACAAAACAGAGACAAAGTAGAACTACTTTTTTTTGGTACCGTTAAATACAGGGTGTTACTATATTCGACCGACAACGCTTTACCCCAGAGAGCTCTCGTTAATTTATGAATTTTGATATAGGAACATAAACCCTTAAAGGGCTTAGTTTCCGAGATACAGGGTGTTAAAAGTTTGAAATCAAAATTAAAAATTTGTTATAAATCAGAAACGCCTCCAAATATTTTTTTCAAATTTGGTGACCAATATGCTCTTTAAGAAAGTAATATTTTGACATAAACTGACTTTTGAAAAATTTAACCAGTGGCGCGCTATCAGGGTTTGTGGCAACTTTTATCCCCCCTATCTTTTACGCCACTGAAACAAATATTTTTTTTTAATTTTTTTAAATTCTCTGTTCATTTTTAGGTAAAAAAGTAATAACCTTTTATGGAGCTAAAATGAACGGTATTGTAGATATTTGCTTCTAAACAAAAGTCTGCAAGCACTTAGATAATTTGTAACTACTCAATATTTCTAAATTCTGATCTAGCAGGCACGTGTCAAATTTTTAGTAGTTCGTGTATTTGACAAGATCTTGGTAGATTAAACAATACAGTTTTAAATTAGTTTTTAAATTAATTTTGTTGTTACAAAATGAATTTTTCATTTGAAGAATTGACCGATATGTTAATGATCTATGGGGAAGCTCGAAAAAATGGTAGAATGGCAGCTCGTTTATACCAACAAAGATTCCGCAATCGTCGAATTCCACATCATTCTACATTTGGAAGTATTGAAAGAAGACTGAGAGAAACTGGAAACTTGTTAATTAATAGAAATAATGCTGGAAAGCCACGAACAACAAGGACTGTGCGTCTGGAAGAGGCAATATTAAATAATATTTCTGAAAGGCCATCTTTAAGTACTCGAACTCTAGGCCATGCATTAAGGGTGGACAATAATACTGTATGGAAAGTTTTAAAAGAACAAATATTGCGTCCTTACAAATTCACCAGGGTTCAAGCATTAGAACCTAGAGATTTTCCGGTACGTATGGAATTTTCAAACTGGTATGTACAAAAGTGTCGTGAAAATCGAAATTTCCCAAATTATTTATTGTATACAGACGAGGCCAAATTTACCAGGGAAGGCATTTTTAATTCCAGAAACAGTCACGTTTGGGATGAAGAAAATCCACACTCTGTTCGTGAACGTGGATTTCAGCATAAATTTTCGGTGAATGTGTGGGTGGGTATGGTTGGGGATTGTTTAATCGGGCCTTACCTTTTTCCAAATAAATTAAATGGAGATATTTATACGCGGTTTCTGGAAGAAGTGTTAGATGAATTTTTGGAAAATGTACCGTTAAATATTAGACAACACTTGTGGTTTCAGCACGATGGGGCATCTGTTCATTTTGCTGCAAGTGCTAGAAATTTCCTAAACAGACGATTTAGAGAAAAATGGATTGGTCGGGGTGGACCCCAATGTTGGCCTCCAAGGTCACCCGACTTCAACCCTATCGATTTTTTTATCTGGGGCTACATGAAGTCCTTAGTGTACGAAACCATCGTTGAAACTGAAGAAGATCTAATAGCGAGAATTCAAGCTGCGACAGAACTCATTCAGTCCAATCCGGAGTTATTCTCAAAAACACGTTTTTCAATGAGAAAACGGTGTAGAACGTGCTTACAAGTAAACGGCCGACAGTTTGAACAACTATCGTAATTTTGTCAATTTTGTTATTGTTGTATCTAATACATTTGTTTGCATTTAATTTTGATAGCTTTTGCGTTATTGTGATTTTTACTTTTATCAAGTTCTCAGAAAATCTCAGAAATAGCATGTATTCTTTTTTCAACTAACGCCTAACGCTTAGTTATTATTCGAAATCGAATTAATAGTATGGATTAAAAGCAAATACTTACTTGTTTAGCAAAACGGCGACGGGCAAATTACACAACAAATCATAATTTGTGAATTATCTAAGTACTTGCAGACTTTTGTTCAGAATCAAATATCTACAACACCGTTCATTTTAGCTCCATAAAAGGTTATTACTTTTTTACCTAAAAATGAACAGAAAATTTAAAAAAATAAAAAAAAAATATTTGTTCCAGTGGCGTAAAAGGTAGGGGGGATAAAAGTTGCCACAAACCCTGATAGCGCGCCACTGGTTAAATTTTTCAAAAGTCAGTTTATGTCAAAATATTACTTTCTTAAAGAGCATATTGGTCACCAAATTTGAAAAAAATATTTGGAGGCGTTTCTGATTTATGACAAATTTTTAATTTTGATTTCAAACTTTTAACACCCTGTATCTCGGAAACTAAGCCCTTTAAGGGTTTATGTTCCTATATCAAAATTCATCAATTAACGAGAGCTCTCTGGGGTAAAGCGTTGTCGGTCGAATATAGTAACACCCTGTATATAACTTTTATGGGATATTTAAATGTTGGCTTTTTTAATACATACAAAATAATTTGATATATAGGTGTAAATGCTTATTTTCAACTATAATTTTAGTTTCATCAATTCTTGGTCTATTTTCATCTGATACCATTAGCTGTGTTTTTGGTTATTCCACATTTTTATATTTATTGCCTTTCCTACCTTATATTCTTCGATTTCCTCCACTTTTTCTTTAATTTTGCATTTCTTTCCTCCGTTACGAAAGTGTATTGTTTCCTTTTACTTGATCCCAAAATAAGTTTTCTTTCTATTAAATCATTTTCAACACAAAAACTTATCATTCTGTGATTATTTCTATTTATTTTCACCTCATTATACTACTGTCACAAATTCCTATATGGGGGCCTAATAATAAATAATTCCAAATTCTTAAATTAAAACACTTCGTTTCCAAGGGTTTTTCAAATTTAAAAATGTAAGTGAAACAAAATTCATTAATCTTTTTCTGACGAATCGATTTTTATTTTATAATAATTGTCAACAATATAATCAAATATTTTCGATGATCGTTCAATTCTATTGATTGGGCAAGCACCGTAACCTCAACGAAGAGAGGGTCATTTTAATGTGTAACTCGTTATTTATAAATAAAATTTAATAACGTCTGCCGAAGCAAAAAGTCAAACTAGTTTGTCTAAAAAAAAACTCAGTTGAAGAATTCCTCCGGTAAGGACAAGAGCTCCTCCGAGTGTCCTTGTAAAATTTAAAACTATTGGAATATGAAGCAGCAGGATAACGTGGAATATGATAAAAAAACTCAACACGGAACCCATTACTCCAAAACAAGTCTGCAATGTCACAGCCGATCATATAGTAGACCAACTATTGTTCAACGGAAAAACACACACAAAACATAGAATAGGCGAAATTCGTAGAAATCAGGAAAGTCCTATTTACTAGTGTAAAGCGTCGGTACATATTTTTTCTGTCTCTATTTAGAACAAACATTACTTTACACTTTGTTGGCAATTCGAGGCCGATTAGCCCTGAAGGTTTATATTGAGGAAGTAGTGAATGTTCAAAAAAATTCGAATTCTGATAAATTTTCAAAATTTACCGAAAATTAAAATGTTGCAAAGGTGGACAAAAATTGGATGGAAAAGTCGATTTTCATTTTAAGGAGGGGACGTATCGAATAAAAAATATTTTTCTAAATTTCCTATTTGATCGATCGTAAATATCTCATAAATATATGATTAGAATTTAGTTGAGGTTGATTGCAGTGCTCTGATTAGTCCTAAATATCTCAAAACTTTTTACCACTTATTTCTTAGCTGATTTTTTCCAAAATTGAACTCAAAAGATTAATGCGCAGCTAATTTTAAAATAATAGAGCCCATCATTACAGTCTATTTTATTGATAAGAAGATATTACACTGCGCATGAAACTAACTTTTTATATTTTCAAAATATTTTTGTACCTATCACTGATTTGTTTTTTTTTCCAATTGTTCCCATACATAAGAGCGCGGGGTTTTTTGATACCGCCAATTTTTTCATTAGAAATTGGGTGAGGACTAAAAATTGGAAGGATAAACTAAGGAGCTGGAAGTGTATAAATGCCTTGCAGAAAATAAAGAAATATCCAGAATTTGACTTTATTTTCTTTTCGTTGATAGTGCTTAAAAAGCAGTCAACAATAAAATAAAACAAAAAAATTGTAAAGCAAAATATCCTGTTGGATCTAATTGAATCTGAAGTTTCATCACGGTTGGATAAAATTGTTTCTGCGCTGGACTTAAATCTTATTTTTTAATGGAATTAGTTGGTTTTGTAAAAGGTAGTTTGAAGATTCTGATGCCTACCGATATTAAGATTGATATCCAACCGAAATTTCATTTTTGAAAAAAAATGGATAACCTGGTTTTGCCCAAGAGCTCCTTAGATAGTAAAAATGAAGAATTGTTATCTATATCAAACTAAATATGCTTGCAAATTAAATATCCATGCGCTTTTTGATCCGCTCTGAAATAACTTTAGAGTATTTCGATTCTAAATTGCAAAATTTAAATTTTAAGTCCATTTACGAGGTTTATCCAATATAAGTAGTTATAAATGTTAAGAAGTTTACAAGAAGTAGGCATTTAAATATTATATATACCACGTATAATCACTTGGTATCTGAGGTAGTGAAGTTCAGTTGGCCAAATCGAGTCGTCTCAATCAACCGCACATGAATTTTTAAGTATTTGACTGAGTTTCTATGAGAATAAAGCATTCCCCTTCTAAGTTTTCAGGCAGTGGCGAGTGTAGCTGATTGTTTTCTTAAAATTCTATTTTTTTTTAAATGACGTTTTGGAGACCATAAATAGTGAAATATTGCAAGATCATGAAATTCCACAAACAGGTAATGAGGATTATCCACTTAAAAATAAAGATTTACACATAAAAAAGTGTTTAAAAAAGAAGATTGTGTAAAATCGGACAATGAAATAATCAAAAGAACAAAAATAAATGAGCATGTCATAAAAAATTGTATTACCCCCTTACAACCCATCATTATTAGACTAAATAAAGATTATTTTTCAGAATTTGAGTACGAAGATTTCTAAAGTATATTTTTATTAATTTAAATAACCCTAGAAACTAGTTTTCTAGTATGTAACCCCCTACAGGACGAATGCTATTTACAGATTTTTTATTTATTTTTAATAGCGTAACAGAAATAGTTTTCTTTAATTTGGTTTGAAGAATGTGATTTTTAGTATAACCTGCTTTCAATAATTTTTAACATCATCTGAGATTTTTGCTAAATAAAATTGATAATTCACCAAAATACTTGTGCCAGTTCCAAGCCCGGAGAAAGAAGGGGGGGTTTAATAAAACGATCAAAAAATTAAAAATCATTGCCACTAACAGCAGCACTTTATGCACAGTTTAGTTTTCTAAAAATTGTTCTTGGGCAATGATTAATTTTTAGTGATGTATTTTTTATGTGTATTTCATCATGAAAAAGTATGTTGAAAATTATCTCATTTTCACGTACAAATTAGATTGAGCCAATTTTATTGAGTAACAATAAGCCTGGTAACATAGTTACGAAAACTTGGAAAAAAAATAATCTCAAAAATAAAACATTTCATTCATTTATAATTATATACTATGTATAGAGTCTTTCATTTATTAGTGACACGAATATCAAATTTATGTAGATACTCAAGCAGCTACGCCAATGGATCTTCATTGGTTCTTGGCTTTTATGAGCTTTTTTGGAGGTTTTGCAATTTAGAGTAGAAATACTCTAACTGCAGATTTATACTCTTTAATAACTGACCTATTTATCTGTCATCTCATCTCGTTTGTACCGATCAAGATAGTTTCGAAGCTGAAGGATTTATTGGATCGGTTCGTGGGTAATAAAAAACAGAAATGCTCAAACGAAAATGGCAATTAAATTAAAAAAAATATATATAAAATATTCTATAGGTACAAAAGTCAAATTATATTGTTGGTAAAATTTTGTGGTGCCCAACGTGGGATTATGTACTTATATTTATTATATAATATTAACAGGAAATGTTTACAAAAAAAAATAATATAGAAATAAGTAATCCCGGAATTTTTTTTATGGATCCAATGAGTTTGTATAATCATGTAGGATCAAATCTCTAATGGACAAATGATCCAAGATTTTCATTCCAGTTTTGTAATATGGATTTACTGAAATGTCTGCGATATTGAACTAGTGTCATCTCTAGCGTACTTCTATTTTTCGATGTTGGTAATGATTCATTACTTTTTTTTAAATAATATTTTATCGTAAATGTATGTTTAAAAGTTATTGTCTTTACTTTACTCTATGTTAAATTGTAGTAGGTATTATAAAAACCAATGCACGACATAGAACGATTAAATTATCCATGTCACAAGCATTGAACGTTATCTAATAGATAAAAAGTAGAGTAAACTTTATAAACTTTATAATCACGCAATTTTACATTGTTTTGTCCATAAAGTTTATAAAAGATGTGTATAAAATAGTCATAAATATATATACCAATATTTGTCCACGAGCATGAATGCTCGTTAGATTTCAGATATGTTTCGGCTAAGTTCGATTCGTTAAATTATTTGGGAGCCATTCGAATAGTTGGTAGCATTATGACGTAATTGAAATAATGCGAATGAACTGCATCCGTTCTTTTAGTAAATTGATTATATTTAGCACAAAGATAATAGAATGATTTGATATTTTGTATATATCAAAAGTAAGTTGGAGCTGTAATAAAAGGTTTGATCTACTATCGTTGAGAAACAGTATGAATTTTATATCCATACTAAGGACCGTTTTATCTAATCGAACGAGTTATATTAAAGGTATTCTGTGCTTAACCTCCTTAAAAAGTTCATTACCATTAAAATGGCTACCTTTTAAAATAATTATGTTTAAAAATCCGTCAAAGTTCTTAGCGTAACCATCACTCATAGAAAATTAACTCTAAACTTTTCCAGAAAATAAAAAATGTATCCAATACCTGCACCATGTTGCTACAATTATAACTACCAGCTTTAATAATTCTATCTTTGTCTTAAAACCGAAAAGTACCCTTTCCCATTACTATTTCCCAACCGTTTTAGTCAAAACTAATGTTTTGTTCAGAATTAATCCGAAAGGTAAGTTATGCGAATAGTAGACAAGTTCCTAATGAAAATTCACTAGAAGCGAAAGCCGGAGCCACTAGGCACTTATCATTTATTTCAGTCCTTATACTAATATTTTAAACTATGTGCCAGTTTTAACAATACTTAATATTTTTCTATGAGTACGTTCATCAAATCGGTAGATTGTAATATGAATTGTTGCAGATATATTTGAAATGAATTTGTAATTATTAAAATCTAACCTACCTAACATTTGTGGACCTTAGAGTAACCGGTGCCTGTGAAGTTAAGATGGTATATCTATTTAAACATTCGCACATGTAGAAAAGGGTTTTCAAAGTATGGTTTTGATTCATCAACATATTGACATTACTTATTATTAATATTTTAGTGTTTTCCGATTATATTAAAATACCGTTTTGATATTTTTTTTAGTTGAATGATGCGTCTGTTAAGTTATAATTTAACTAAATAATATTATGACGCCATTTATTTTATTTTAACTTCACTTAGTATGACAAAATATAGGTTTGTTTAATACCATATCTGCTACATTGTTGATTTTGCCTAATTTAAAAAGTTCCCGCTCTCACATTATCCTCATGGCTAACGAATTATATCATATCATATCACTTGCCTTTTATTTTAGAATATCATTCAGCAAGTTCAGGGGTTTTTAGTTGGTGGTTACAGATGTGACAAATTAACTTCAGCTCCACGAGAATTGTCAACGGAGCTCTCAAGCAAAGCAAAGACACACGTTGTGTGCCAATTATTTTAACGATAAAGTTCGAAAAGTTTGTTAAAACTTTCCGTACCTACTGACGAACCGAGTAATTAGCGAAAAAGTTACACGTAAATCACAGGCTTTTAACAATAACTCCGAAATTTTATTCTAGGCGATAAAAGTGAAGTACAGTTTATTGTAGATGGCAAAATTTAGATGAGTTTAATTTTAGTGTTTTGCTAATTTCTTACATATTGATAAACGACAAATATTCATCTTCATTGACGATTATGAAAGAAATCATTTCAAAATAATGAAAAGAAAACCCTTTTGCTCTAAATCTGAAAAAATCATTATTCAAACTAAACATCAATGAATTAGGAAATTGTTTACGTTTGTAAATTCAGGTATTAGAATACCACTCTAAAGTGTAATATATTAAGTCACAATGAGAAAATATGTATCATTTTTGAAAAATGAAACAAACAAAATTAGTTTCATTTGACGTTAGTAATATGTTTTCAAAAATTCCTCGATGTGGAATGTATACCATCAATAACCAAATGCTTAGAAAGAAAAAACAACCAAATTTTAGTCAATGAAATTATAAACCTACTTAATTTATTTATCCATCAAAATTACTTTGTTTTTAATGATAAATATTATATCCAAAATAAAGGATTACTAATGAGTAGTCCAATGTCACTAATTTTGGCAAATATTTTTATGGATAATTTAGAACAAAAAATTTTTGATTCAGATATCCCCAGAAATGTATTGTTTTGGTATAGATGTTGTTTGGCTGGTTTTATAGGTAGTGATAGACAATAGTATATTTTCTTTAAATTTATTAATAATTTACATCTAAAAATAAAATTTACTGCTGAAATTGAACATAATAGTTCTATAAATTTCTTACATATAAATATTAAAAGAGTACACTGTAATCTTCAATATTACATTTATTGTACATCAACTCATACAAAAATGACTATCCATTATAATTCAAATTACCCTATGTCACATAAATTAGCAGCTTATAATTCAATTGTACATAGTCTTTTCAGTACAAATGAGTAGGGATAATTTTAAAAGGAAAATTAATGTAATAAAACAAATCGCTACCTCTAATAATTATCCATTCCATCTAATAAATGGGTTGATTAATAGAAAGGAGGAAAGGATTGTCGTTAACCTTATTTTTTCAAAACAACGGAAAGATGACGGGTAATACAGAACGATCACATATTTTGGGGATATTTTGAACAAAATATCAAAAATTGTATTTCGTACAACATCTTCTTCAATATCTTTTAAGTAAGAAATAATGTAGGTTCATTTTTATTAAATGTAAATCCTAAAATTAATAAATTTTCAAAATCGGGTCTTTACATTTACATTAAATTGTTGGGATTGTAACGCCATCTATCTTGGTCAGACCCTTAGAAATTTTAACATAAGGTACTGTCAACACTTACGAGCTTATAGATTAAAACAACCAGATAAGTCACATTTTACACAAAACACCTCATCGACTCTAAACATAAACTTACACTTAATAACAAAATTGAAACAACAGTGGAAATACTCCGTATAAGCGTCAAGAAAGAAGAACTTGATTTTTTGGAGGAATATGAAATAAAGAAATACCTAAAATATAATAAACAGTAATGAATGCACAATTAAATCTGGGAAGTTCAATTATGTTAGATCGCCTTTTAGACTGAGTGCCTATATGCCTAACACCAGCCAAAAGTATTTCTAGAAAAAAAAATTGAATGGCTGTGGTATTTATGACATGAAATTATTTACGTTTGTAAAGAATCTGCCAATTTTCTATCAAATCGAAATCTAAAATGTAATAATAAATTATTTTCCTCTCTAACAGATACTTTCTGGAATTTATACGTATAAGTGTCAATAAGTTTCAATAAAATATTCAGTAGTCTATTACAGTAGTTCAAAGAAAGGGGTATATTAGTTAAAGTTCTCTATACACTTGCACAGATATCATGTTCGCCGGAATCAAATAGTTTAACTTTATTGACCTTCCTCTCTAATTTCACACCCTGGCATGCAAGACGTCGGTTCGTTTATGCAGGCAAATCGATAGAATAGTTTGGGCTATTCGTGGTACGTAAAATTCATTTATAGACCGATTCAAGGGATCCAACAAGCATATTTTCTCTAAAATTCAGTTACAAATTTTACGATTTGAATTGATTTCATATATCATAGTTGCATTTACTTTTTTTACAATTTCTCTTTATCTCAAATTGGTTTATTTAATTAGGAATGAAATTTACGTAAAGAACCAACCAAGGACAAAAGGATATCCATGTAGGGGCTTTAGTCCATTAATAAATTTAACAATTCATAATTTGTTCTAACCTATTCAGCTCTGTTTAAAATCTCACAAAAAGCAAGGCAAAAAGGCTTCCAATGATTAAATATGACTAAAAAAATAAATTAAATTAGCCTTGTAAGAATATTTGAATATGGTTTTAATCTTCTTTTTATGAAACGAGCATGTATACCGTTAGAGATGTTTAGATAACGAAAATAAATCTCTTTCCATTTTTAGTGGCAATTCAAAAAGACTTACATTTTAGAATTCAATCACCTACTTCTTTAGAAACTGGATCTATATTTCCGCTGTTTTCATTTATTCGTGAAACAGAAATGAATAAAATTGAATTTTTGAATTTGAGGAAAAGAGCAAAGAGCCGTTTATAAATAAAAATGTAATCAAAACAATATTTCAGACAGTATTTCATATTTTTAATTTTTGATGCATTAGTGCGAATCAATAGGATCAATGTTTTTAATTTAATTTAAAAAATAGTAAATAGCGCAGGGTATAAGCTGCTATTACGGAATTAATTTAAATTTTTATTACTATTGATCTTAGTGGTGTTGCCGATATACAACACGAATTTAAGAGGTTTGCTATTTATGTATTGAGAACTGCCAACACCAGTATTGCCTGGTTATTGCAACATCTATTTAATTATTTACTGTTTTGGTACAGGCTGTTTAACGTAATATTAGATTCAATCTGGCAACACTTGTTGTAAATACATTTAAGCACTTTTGACATTTTAATAAAAAGTAGTGACATTTTTTTTAATTCTCCGTCACTAAGTTGAAAACGCATTACAAGTATTTTATTTGACTGGTTATTAAATCCAATTCATCTGATATAATCAACAGGTTATGGGCCCAGGACGATAACCATGATAATAAAAGAAATATCAAAGTTTTTATATATATCAATATTTCTATGTTTTTCGAAATATTTCAAGCGATATATTAATTTCAATTTTTGGACTAAAAGCGTGCATTAGTATACCGAGACGCCATGGCAGATTCAGCAATGAAAGTGCAAATAACCAAACTAAATAACGATAATTATGGAGTATGGAAATACAAACTCGAACTTCTATTAATCAAAGAAGACTTATGGACAGTTATCGAAGATATTGCACCTGCTTCGACTGATGCAAATGCATTAGCGGCATGGAATAAAAAGGACGGTAAAGCACGAGCATGTATTGGTTTGTTTGTCGATGACGATCAAATTATTCATATACGAAATCATACAACAGCAAAAGCAATGTGGGAGTCTTTATGAGAATATCATCAAAAGTCAACTTTATCCTACAAAGTTCGATATTTAAGGCGGTTATTTCGATTGATATTATCTGAAGGTGGAAATATGCAAACACATTTAAATGCTATGGACGAATGTATGGATCAATTGACAACTCTTGGTGAACCAATAGCTGAAGCATTATCTGTTGCATTATATTTGTCTAGTTTGCCAGAAAGTTACGGCGTGTTAATCACAGCGCTAGAGTCATGTCCGGAAGCCGATTTGACAAAAACACTGGTGAAAAACAAACTAATCGAAGAATATCAACGAAGATTAGATGTAATGACAACAAATGAAAGTAATGAATGTGCTCTTGAAGTGAAAATCAACAAATCAAAATTTGATAGTACCAAAGCATATTGTTTCTTTTGCAAGAAAAAGGGACACATTAAAAACGATTGTCGAAAATTTGCTAACTGGAAAAAGAAAAAGGATTCTGAGTTGAATCAAGCAAATGCAGCTCAATTAAATGTGAATGACAATAAATCGTTTGTATGCATGATGGTAAATCAAAATAAATCAAATGGTAAAGAATGGTGCGTTGATTCCGGTGCATCTGCACACATGTGCAACGATGAAACACTTTTCAAGCATTTGACTAATTCAAATTCAGATACAGTTACATTGGCTGATGGAAAAGTACTGACAATAAATGGTCATGGACTGGTTGAAATGAATAATAATAAGGTATCAATCCATATGAAGGATGTTTTATTCGTACCAGGACTTCAATGTAATCTGTTATCGGTCGGAAAATTAGTGAAAAATGGCTGTACTGTCATATTTAAAGGTGAAAGCTGCCGTATTATGAAGAATAAAATGACCATAATGGAAGTGAAGTGCAAGAATTATGTGTATAAAGTAACATCAAAGCATACTGCTCTACTAACGGTGAACACAATTCATTCAAAATGCATACATGAATGGCATAAGATACTTGGGCACCGAAACCTAATTGATATTCAAAAAATGACTGAACTGTCAAGCAATATTAAAATAGCAAATTGTGACCACAACGATGTTTGTGAAATATGTATCCAATCCAAACAAACTCGAAATCCATTTCCTAAAGAGTCAACATGTAAATCGACTATGAAATTAGATTTAATTCACACAGATGTATGCGGACCAATTGAACCACAGACACCAAGAGGTAATCGTTATATTTTAACTCTTATTGATGATTATAGTCGTTATTCGCATATATACTTGATGAAGAAAAAATCTGATGTCTATGAAAATATCGTGAATTTCGTAGAAATGATGAAGACTCAACACGGTGAAATTCCAAAGGTTATTAGATCTGATCGAGGTGGTGAATATATTGATGGACGTCTGCAGAGATTTTTAAAATCAAACGGTATAAAAACCCAGCTAACCGTACCCAAGACGCCGCAGCAGAATGGCATAGCTGAACGCAAAAATCGCTCACTAATCGAGATGTCAAGGTGTATGTTAACGAGTTCAGGTCTGCACAAACATTTTTGGGGTGAAGCCATCTGTACTGCAAATCATATATATTATTAACTGTTTACCTACTAAAAATGTGAAAACGAGATGTGGCACAATAAACAACCAAACTTAGACTATTTTCAAATATTTGGATCACCTGTGTATGCACATATTCCAAAAGATCAAAGAAAGAAATTAGATGACACTGCCGAAAAATTATTCTTTGTTGGCTATGAATTTGGTAAAAAAGGTTATAGACTGTTGGATATTGACACACATAAAATCAAAACCAGTCGTGATGTCAAATTCATCGAACCAGAAGGTAATACACAATCAATAACATCTGAAGTGCAAAATGAAGTAAATGATATAAATGAAAAAATTGTAACATCATCGAATGCAGTTTCAGAAGGGGCCGAAAATGACGAAGAACAACAAACTATTCGACGCTCAAATAGATCGAATAAGGGCATACCACCAAATCGTCTAATTATGGAAGCATACAAAGTAACACATAATGTAAATCAAGATCCTACTACATACGATGAAGCCATTAATGGATCAAATTCTGTAAATTGGAAAATGGCTATGGATGAAGAAATGCAATCTCTAAATAATTTTGGTACTTGGGAATTAACAAAATTACCTCTTGATGCCAGTGCGATCTCATGCAAATGGGTATACAAAACGAAAACTGATCCAGAAGGAAACATCGTGAAGTATAAAGCACGTCTTGTAGCTCAAGGATTTTCCCAAAAATATGGTCGCGACTACGACGAAGTTTTTGCTCCTGTGGCTAATCCGACGACACTAAAAATTCTTTTGACTGTGGCTGGAAAACAGAAAATAGTCGTTCGACATTTTGACATCCAAACAGCATATCTGAATGGCGACTTATCACATCAAGTTTACATGAAACAGCCAAAGGGTTACATAATTGGCAATGGTGATAAGGTATGTAAACTTATAAAAAACTTATATGGCTTAAAACAAGGAGCCAATGAATGGAATAAAAAGTTTGACTCAATCATGAAACAAAATGATTATATATAGAGCGAAAATGATCCGTGTTTATATTCAAAAGAAACAGATGGACATATAATATATATATATCAAATCATGTTGATGATATCGTTGCTTGCGCTACTAATTTAAACATGATTGACAATTTTGAATCATTGATGAATGCCAAATTAATAATTAAAAATTTAGGCAATTTGAAGTATTATCTTGGAGTACAATTTAGTCGTGATGACAAAGGTACATTTTATATGAACTAAGAAAAATACATTATGAATAAGCTATCAGAATTCAATTTAACTGATGCAAAAGATTCAGTAACTCCAATGAATCCAGGTTATTTGAGTGAAACGATGAATCAAGATTCATTTGAATCACAAGAGATATACAGAAGTGCAATTGGATCACTGTTGTATCTATCTACAAACACAAGACCAGGCATTTCCGTTGCAACATCAATACTTGCAAGAAGAGTAAGCAAACCCAGAATATGTGATTGGAACGAGGTAAAACGTGTCTTCAGATATTTAAAAGCAACCAAATCATTAAAATTGAAACTTGGTAATGATGACAAGAATGTTATGTCGATGCAGATTGGGGTGGCGATCCTGTAGATAGAAAATCTAATACAGGATATTGTTTTATTTTCAATGGAGCCTTAATTGCATGGGTCAGTCGTAAACAAGAATCCGTATCTTTATCCTCAACCGAAGCTGAATTCATCGCTTTTTCGGAGGCTGTACGTGATCTTATCTGGATATATCGAGTATTAATTGATTTTGGTCAAGAAATCAAAACTCCCGTGAAAGTGTTTGAGGACAATCAAGGTTGTATAAAACTATTAACCGATAAAACTTGTAATCAACGAGTGAAGCACATCGATTTAAAATACAAGTACATACATGATGTAATTAAGAAGAAACAGGTATTTACTGTCCTACCAGTAATATGATGGCCGACGTATTAACAAAACCATTAGATGGACCTAAGTTGGCTAAACATACCAAAGAGTTTGGATTAATTAATGTTTAAATATAATTAATTACATGTTCCCACAAATTAAAGATAAACTGCGTGGACAACGATTTTCATAGCCAGAAGTAGTTGAGGCCTTCAAAAACCATGTTTTAGAGCCATCATCTTTTGACTAGACAAAGTGCTTTGAAGGGTGGTTCAATCGCATGCAATAGAGTATAAAGCTTTAAGGCGAATATTTTGAAAAGCAATACATATATTTTTGATATAAAATTCATTTGTTTGTTCTTTCTATTCTCAATACATAAATAGCAAACCTCGTATTATCATTTTGTTTATGTTCATCTTGGACGACTTTGTGGTGATTTTAGTATCAGAATCTAAAAGCATATGGTGCAATTAATTAGATAAGTTGATGAATTTAATTAATTTAACCGAAATATTTTAGCTACATGTTAAATCTAATTTTATTTTCTTATTATTATGTGATATTAATGTTATTTTTGTCATGCTATTTTTTTGCATATAGACGGATGGCATATATTTATTGAGGAAAATTAATAATTATTATTAAATATGAACATAGAAAATTTATATTTTAAATTGTACTGTATTTTCTGCTTTCTTTTAAAATAAGACTAGAAAAGGATTTATAATTTATTTGAAATTTTGGTATGTGTAGTTATTGAATCTAACCTAACCTAACGATAAAGTAAATTAATTGCACACAGCTAAAGTATCACTATATGTTTTGTTCCTTGTAATAAATATATTTTCGGGTTTATTTTCTTAGAAAACACTAATAAAATCAGTTTTCAATTATAGAATCTATTAAATTTATTGATATATCAAGTGGTTAAGTTCTCTTTGTACGAAAACAAAGAAAGATAATTCAATTTCGGGAGTGCCGTTGAATTCTAATAATCCCTCGAGCTGACTTTGATCACTACCTATTTCATATTCAGCAGGCAAACCTATTGATTATATTTAAAAATATCAATTTAGATATGGCGTAGGTCGAAAATTGGGGCAAAGATAATCTATATGAGAGCATTATAGTTTGCTTGTTAAATTATTGTGATTTAAATCGACAATATTTTAAAGAAAGGAACCTTATCAAAGGGATACAAAAATTGCAATCTTTTGGCTTTACAAGTATGACAAACTATAATTTCAGACAGAAAAACTTCATAAAATTAATACATCTGTCCTATTCATCCCTTTTTTTTTTTAGAAATGTATGCTACGAACTTGCTGAATCCTTATTCATGGCTTTCTCTCATTTTGTTTGTATTGCAATGGAATCTGTTTGTATAAACAAAAGGAGTTTGTAAATAAATGACCCAATTTTCATCAGATCTACCCCATTTAATGGTGAGGAAAAGTGGGAAAGTGGTTTTCTGGTTATTGGAAAATGGAAATTTCTCAGAATTGTTTTGCGGTATTCTAGGACTGGAGGAGTTTAGTTTCTTCGATATTTTTGTGGATGAGGTGAATAGAAATCAATTTTATAGAGAAAATGTTTCTGATAAAGAAAAACAATTGGTAAACATGTATTATGTTACCGACGACTCTAATGCACTAATTAAGGTGTAGTTTGAGCTATGAAGTATATTTATTATATTGTGTATTACAAAACATACCTTTACATAGTAGATTTTTAGTAATAGTGCTTTATTTAAATAAGACGTGCTTATGTTTTTTAAAATATTTAGCATTATTTAGGTTGCCTTCTTTATCTGAAACATTTTCTCTACAAATTTGATTTCCCCAGTGGTAGTAGAATATCATAAAACAATTGTGAGAAATTTCTATTTTCCAATAACTAGAAAGTTCATTTTTAAAGTATAAATCATTATACCATGTTATAAATCATAAATTTTTCTGGAATCGTATTAATAATTCGGTTTAATAATGACCGAAAAATATGTAGCTTCAATTAGTATAAATTAACTAAGATCAATTATACTGGTGTTTAATTTTTTTTATTTATATTCTGTTAAAGAATATTACACATTTTACTTAATAAGCATATATCAGGGATATCAGAAGGGGCTGGTTAGATCCTGAGTGATGACAGGTGTTTAATCATTCGAGTGTATTGAACCGATTTTATATCAAACACTATGCTTTATTTACAACTATTCACAAAATTACATTTTCACTGTTATTAGAATATATTTTAAAATTACTTTCATATGCTATAAAATATATGACTTGCATATATTGTCTACATTATGATCTTAAATTAAATAAAACACTATTTATTATTTTTTATAAATATTTCTCAACAAAGTTTGAAAGACGTTTACTCTTGGAGTATTTTGTGCAAATAAAAAAATGAATTTATAATTAATGTATTATAAACAAGATACTATTTATTTCTTTTATTTTAAAACTCAATTTTCGCCTTTTTTCAATAGCTTTAAAACTAAAGTATTTTCATAATTCTGAGGAAATTGATAAAAGCTGTTCGGTTAATATCAAACTTTTTACTTTTTACACGCTTCTTAGAAAAACTTTCCTATTTTTCATTTACTTTTAGTAAGAAGATCTTGGAAAGTTGGTCTCGCCAACGGAATTTCAATTTAAACTTTGGGAAATACCTTGAGACATACTTCGGCTTTTATTTAGTTTAACAGATTAAATTAAAAACAGTTATATCTAGTTCTGGCAATAGTTTAAATGAAAAGTTTGTTTAGAGTTAACTATTTATTATAGAATTAATAATGTATAGATTAAAAAAAATTTGCTTTAACAGTCTTTTATGTCTAAACGGTAATCTTATTCAAAATTTTTTGTAAACAAACATTATCTAGATCAATAAAGGGTACGGTTAAACAATATTTACATAAATAGTATATAGGGTGTTTCAAAAATATGTGAATAATTGAAGTTATACTTTTTATTACATTACATTTTTAAAACCTTCCTTCACTTAAAAATTTTAGAGAAGTCAAAATTTTGATATGTCTAAAACAGAAATAGTTTTATTTAAAATAATGTAATAAAATACAGTAATCTTGATTTAAAAAATAATTGTTGATATCGATGATGTATACTATTTTCAAAATATTTTGAAACTATAGTCATTAATCATCTTCACATATTAAAGATGAACTTAATGTGGTTTTTGTAATTGGGGTTTTTAAAATAATATTGAATATTATTTACTTAGAGCAAATAGCTAGCTTTTCTATTTTTAATACGAAGAAAGTATTATATAAGCACTGTATTCAGGCCTTTTATATATCTAGCTAAGATTCAATCCATAATGATTCATCTTCATGCTGTTTTCAGCTTTTTTTAATCTCTGCATAAAGATCGTTGACGATTTTTTTATTATAATTAATAATTAATTGACTTAACAGAATTTTTACTATTGCACCTACGACAGAAAAAGGCCTTTTTCATAGTATTTTCTACTTCAGTTTAAAGAATACATCAAAGTTCTCCAACTATAAATATCAAAGCCTCTGATCCGCTTACGCAAACAGTTGCTTCAACCCTCACAACCACTCGGCCATTCCTTTATTTATTCTCCAAAAGTCTGTAAAGGACAAAACCTGTCCTTTTGATTAATATCTTTTGCGAAAGTAAATTTTCTGTTAACGTTTGAAAACAGTTTTTAGCAATAAATCTTCTTCTTGGAAGGTCGACGCATTTCAAGCTAAAATGATACCAAAGTCTACGCCCCGAAAATTCCTGAAACAAAATTGTGAAACGCTA
This sequence comes from Hermaeophaga mercurialis, assembly GCA_951812935.1. Classification (NCBI taxonomy): domain Eukaryota; kingdom Metazoa; phylum Arthropoda; class Insecta; order Coleoptera; family Chrysomelidae; genus Hermaeophaga; species Hermaeophaga mercurialis. The sequence continues at coordinate 28,113,747 of OX638362.1, read as the reverse complement.
ACGAAATGGAAATAAATCAGGACATTTGTATGTGGAAGGAATAGGGCTAGATAACACCTGCAAAAAAACAAATATAAACGTTTTGTCAATATTATAGTGCAGGCCAAACAGATTTTGCTGCTGGATCTAATAGAGCTGACCCTTATCAGCCGTCTCTATGGAGGGATCGGCGAACAATCAGGTCGGGCCACAGCGCGCCATTTTCCCATTTGAAATACACTGTCGATGTTTTATCCTAATATTTTTATGGATAATAATAAATAATAATAAACAAAGAATTACAAGGTCATAAAGAATATTGTAAAAAAAAACAGTTTATTATAGGTAAAGTTTCCATTTTTTATAATGAAAAATAATCTGGGTAATATAACTATGTGTGTGTATTTTACATTGTGTCGCATTCTATCAAATTAAATACACTTATACAGGGTGTTACTATATTCGACCGACAACGCTTTACCCCAGAGAGCTCTCGTTAATTGATGAATTTTGATATGGGCACATAAACCCTTTAAGGGCTTAGTTTCCGAGATACAGGGTGTTAAAAGTTTGAAATCAAAATTAAAAGTTTGTCATAAATCAGAAACGCCTCCAAATATTTTTTTCAAATTTGGTGACCAATATGCTCTTTAAGAAAGTAATATTTTGACATAAACTGACTTTTGAAAAATTTAACCAGTGGCGCGCTATCAGGGTTTGTGGCAACTTTTATCCCCCCTACCTTTTACGCCACCGGAACATATATTTTTTTTTTATTTTTTTAAATTTTCTGTTCATTTTTAGGTAAAAAAGTAATAACCTTTTATGGAGCTAAAATGAACGGTGTTGTAGATATTTGATTCTGAACAAAAGTCTGCAAGTACTTAGATAATTCACAAATTATGATTTGTTGTGTAATTTGCCCGTCGGCGTTTTGCTAAACAAGTAAGTATTTGCTTTTAATCCATACTATTAATTCGATTTCGAATAACAACTAAGCGTTAGGCGTTAGTTGAAAAAGAATACATGCTATTTCTGAGATTTTCTGAGAACTTGATAAAAGTAAAAATCACAATAACGCAAAAGCTATCAAAATTAAATGCAAACAAATGTATTAGATACAACAATAACAAAATTGACAAAATTACAATAGTTGTTCAAACTGTCGGCCGTTTACTTGTAAGCACGTTCTACACCGTTTTCTCATTGAAAAACGTGTTTTTGAGAATAACTCCGGATTGGACTGAATGAGTTCTGTCGCAGCTTGAATTCTCGCTATTAGATCTTCTTCAGTTTCAACGATGGTTTCGTACACTAAGGACTTCATGTAGCCCCAGATAAAAAAAATCGATAGGGTTTAAGTCGGGTGACCTTGGAGGCCAACATTGGGGTCCACCCCGACCAATCCATTTTTCTCTAAATCGTCTGTTTAGGAAATTTCTAGCACTTGCAGCAAAATGAACAGATGCCCCATCGTGCTGAAACCACATGTGTTGTCTAATATCCATCTTTAAGTACTCGAACTCTAGGCCATGCATTAAGAGTGGACAATAATACTGTATGGAAAGTTTTAAAAGAACAAATATTGCGTCCTTACAAATTCACCAGGGTTCAAGCATTAGAACCTAGAGATTTTCCGGTACGTATGGAATTTTCAAACTAGTATGTACAAAAGTGTCGTGAAAATCGAAATTTCCCAAATTATTTATTGTATACAGACGAGGCCAAATTTACCAGGGAAGGCATTTTTAATTCCAGAAACAGTCACGTTTGGGATGAAGAAAATCCACACTCTGTTCGTGAACGTGGATTTCAGCATAAATTTTCGGTGAATGTGTGGGTGGGTATGGTTGGGGATTGTTTAATCGGGCCTTACCTTTTTCCAAATAAATTAAATGGAGATATTTATACGCGGTTTCTGGAAGAAGTGTTAGATGAATTTTTGGAAAATGTACCGTTAAATATTAGACAACACTTGTGGTTTCAGCACGATGGGGCATCTGTTCATTTTGCTGCAAGTGCTAGAAATTTCCTAAACAGACGATTTAGAGAAAAATGGATTGGTCGGGGTGGACCCCAATGTTGGCCTCCAAGGTCACCCGACTTCAACCCTATCGATTTTTTTATCTGGGGCTACATGAAGTCCTTAGTGTACGAAACCATCGTTGAAACTGAAGAAGATCTAATAGCGAGAATTCAAGCTGCGACAGAACTGATTCAGTCCAATCCGGAGTTATTCTCAAAAACACGTTTTTCAATGAGAAAACGGTGTAGAACGTGCTTACAAGTAAACGGCCGACAGTTTGAACAACTATTGTAATTTTGTCAATTTTGTTATTGTTGTATCTAATACATTTGTTTGAATTTAATTTTGATAGCTTTTGCGTTATTGTGATTTTTACTTTTATCAAGTTCTCAGAAAATCTCAGAAATAGCATGTATTCTTTTTTCAACTAACGCCTAACGCTTAGTTATTATTCGAAATCGAATTAATAGTATGGATTAAAAGCAAATACTTACTTGTTTAGCAAAACGCCGACGGGCAAATTACACAACAAATCATAATTTGTGAATTATCTAAGTACTTGCAGACTTTTGTTCAGAATCAAATATCTACAACACCGTTCATTTTAGCTCCGTAAAAGGTTATTATTTTTTTACCTAAAAATGAACAGAAAATTTAAAAAAATAAAAAAAAAAAAATTTGTTCCAGTGTCGTAAAAGGTAGGGGGGATAAAAGTTGCCACAAACCCTGATAGCGCGCCACTGGTTAAATTTTTCAAAAGTCAGTTTATGTCAAAATATTACTTTCTTAAAGAGCATATTGGTCACCAAATTTGAAAAAAATATTTGGAGGCGTTTCTGATTTATGACAAATTTTTAATTTTGATTTCAAACTTTTAACACCCTGTATCTCGGAAACTAAGCCCTTTAAGGGTTTATGTTCCTATATCAAAATTCATCAATTAACGAGAGCTCTCTGGGGTAAAGCGTTGTGGGTCGAATATAGTAACACCCTGTATTAGAAAATTAAAAGCACTGCGCATCTGACGCAGTAAAAATGTTTCCTTATACTTATTTTTCCATGCACGAAATGGTATATTCAAAATCTGACGTACAGAATGACATAGCAATCATTGTCAAGAAGTTAATACTATAAAAACACAAAGGGTGGCCAAACGAAAAGGAAACAGAGCCATTATCAGGAAATGCGTCAACATTTAAAAAAAAACGCAGGGACCCGTCTATTTTTGATCAAAGGGGGACATTTTTTTCCGGTATTTTCGACTTCGCTGCTTACACCTCCAAGTGAGGGTAACAATCACCCCAAAATATTTAAATGGCATTAGTGGTCGAGTGGTCGAGGGGTCTTCATAATTTTACAGGTTTATCAAACTCCATTTCTTTTTAGTTAGTCACATGCTGGGATTTTAAATTCGTAGCATGTTGTTAATGCTTCCTTCATAGTAAAGATCTGGTCTGTTATGTGCCTCCCGGTCTGAACCCTGCTTGGTATTTATCTAATTATGTGTCTATAACATTCTCTAATCTTATTTTGGTTATATATATCCTACAAATCACATCTAGAAAGGACGTTTCTCTGTAATTGCTGTAATCTGTCTTATCTCCATTTTTAATAAGAGTATTACTGTTATCTTTATGTCTCCGGTCTTTTGGCATCACCAATTCTCTTCATTTTTTTATAAACCGACTTATTAAGTTTTTTTAACTCTTCTCCTCGATACTTTATATTTTCTCATGTTATATCATTTTGTCCTCGGCTCTTATCTTTTAACTTTTCTATAATTTCTTTAACTTACTTATTTAAATTTAAATGGTAATTTATTTGAAATTTAACAAATCATAAGTATGAAAGTTCTAAACTACTTAAAAATAAATAGTGATTTGTATATTTACAGTCAAATAAAATATTTATTTACCTTTTTTTAGACTATTTAAGGTTAATTTAAGTAAGGTTAGGTTGTCTTGTTTCAAATATCATTAAATCTCATTAAGATTAATGGGTTTTCTGTATAAACTTGTTTTGAGATGTTGTAAGTGTATAACCTATTTAAACTTTGTTATTCTGACGTGACTTAGCAATCGATATTTTTAATTATATGCACTTAAAATGATAATACGAGGCCCAACCCGATAAATTCGGGAAAAGTTATGAAAAAAAATTACTGCAAAAAGATTACTTTATTATTTTCCGACGTTTTCAAAAGTTAGAAGTTAGTGTATTCAAAATATATGTTTTAAAGGTATTCACAGCAGACAAGAAAAACGTAGTCCATTTATAATTGTTGGAAACGTAAAAAAGTCACTTGGTGTCAAATCAGGACTATAGAACGGGTGGGTTATTAATTTGACGTTAGTACTTGTGAAATAATCCAGTATTGCCCATGCGATATGGGATATTGCATTATTATAACGCAAAATAATTGCACATTTGCGGTTTTTTTTCCGCCACTTTGGACCAGATAATTGTTGTATACCATTTTCTTCGAAGTGCTTCTTGATCGCACAGCTGGTGTTAACAAAAGTTCGTTTTAAAACATATAATTTGTCGGTTGTTGTTACTGCTCTGTTTAGGGTTCGTAGAATAGATCCACCTCATCAGAAATAATATGAAAGAAGTGTTTAGAAGTTACTATTAAATATACTAGGTACTAGCGTCTGAAACAAATTGTAATGGTAACGATCTCCGATTTTGTTGTTAAAATATGTTTAATTAATACAGAGTAGTATGAACACACTAATATGAATCCGAAAATTTCAATTTGGCGCCAAAACTTCCCAATGTTACTTTATTCACGAAAGATAACAGTAAATACAAAAAATATATAAAGACAGCAAAGTCAAGAAGGATATTAATAGCGCCTAAGCTTTAAAATTTGATAAACGTACTTGTCTATAACGTTATGGACAGCCAGACTAAGTAGTAATATTATATACCATATTTGTGTGCTCTATTGTATCTTTTGTTGTCTTGTTTTATTTTCTTAATTCTTAATTGATGGTCAAAAAGTGAAATTTACATTTAAAAGTTTGTAAACAAAATAGACTTCTTGTAAAAGGCTTGTCTTTTTTTAATGAGTATACAAAGCAATCTTTATACATTCTTTGTTGCATTGTTTTAAACAAATTTCAAAGTGTATAGAGTGTATGCTTACGTTTTAGAAACTTTGAAACCTAATTACTTTTAGCTTTGAGGTTGGTAACTAGCTAGGTATAAATATCGTTAAACTAATTAATTTTTATGAGCAAAAAGAGATGGGCATGCTTTTCTTTGTATTGCTAATTAACTTAGAGAGGCATCATCGACTCTTAAATGTTGCTTCTATGAATATATTAATGCACCATTTAATGCATTTGATTATCATTATTAATATATTTTTTTGTAAACATAATTTACAACAATATAAATGAATACAAAATATAAAAACTTATAATAATAATAATAATAATAATAATAATAAGTATGAATTGTACAAAATAAGTAAAGTTAATTTCAAGATATTTCGTTGACTTACCATCTGCTTGGAGGGTACTATCAATTAACCTTGTAAATTCCTCATGTTAAAGTAAAGAACAACAGGGTCGTAATTGAATGTCTGCCAGGAATTTAGTGACTATTGATGCTAAGCGCTTCGAGCAATACAATTATTAGGAGTTTAAATACCATCCTGTACTAATTTGCTTGGATTAACGACCACCTACCGAGGGATTTACTAATAGTTCTCTGAATGTAAGTGGCAGGTCAACGAAATATCTTGAAATGAACTTTACGTTGTGTTGTGATAATATAAATATATCTAGATATTAAAGAATTTTAAAATTTCTCTGTACCTAATTGTAACAAGAAGTTATTGTCTAAAATACTTTCTTGTTAAATAATATTTATGTGAAAGTTTAAAATGCTTGAAGCCTTTGTCGCGTTAGCTCTGAAATGATCCCTAATTATAATTCAAGGTTTGTGTGAGCTCACAAAATCGCTCCAATTACATTTCTTAAACCCCTTGTCCAACAACGCGGTAACAGCTTTTATGGTTTGCTGGGATTCTAAAAGGAATAAACTGCCAGTGGCTGACGGGCACTTCAATCAAATTTTTATGAAACGACACAGAATGTGTCTTCTTTAAATGGAAAAATGAAATTGCTTCCGAATGATTCGAATGAATTACAATTTTTTTAAAGCAAACACATTTTATCCAGAATGATTTAATAACAGATGAATATTGCATATACAGGAAAATAGCATTAACCTAACCATATTATTACTCATTTAGGGAAAGTAACAAATTATGATTAATTAAGCTGTATTTGGTTTTTGCCAATAAATTTGAATGATAAAATTATATTAAATATAAACATTTTATTTAATTAATTTGTAGTCGTTACAGGTTTTATCAGTTGGTATGTAACGGAAAATTACGAAAAGCCTGTATAAGTGGAATTAATTTCAATCATGGCTTTTTTGAATGTACAAAAAGAAGTACTCTTATAAAATTTTCGCCAAATGCACCGTTTTGGAATTATGAACCGTCGCGTCTACGGTGACTCACCCTATATATTTTGTAAAATACAAAATTATAAATTTTATTTCATACAATATTGCTATAAACGTTATAACAAATTGTTTTCGTCAATATATTTACCAAAGATTATATTAAATATTCCTACAATTTTTTTTATAAAAACGAGATACCTATTAAACAGTTTACTTACATTATTTATAGGAACGATTAGGTGATAAGGTGTTTTAAAACAGGATAAGCTAATTTCAACTAATTACTTCTGAACAATACAAACAATTTTAGGTAATCTTTTGGTATTTGATTACATATTTATTTTTCTCTAAGATTCACTGATCATTTTTTTGTGTGTGATCTTGCTTTTGTGTAACAAAAGAAACGCAAGGCACGCCATGAAAACGTTAAATTAGAAATTTACCAGCTTGAATTTGATTTTTTTTAGTCGTAAAAAGAACAAAAGATGTAAATTAAGGGCGTCCCGGCGCTATTTAATTTTAACGACCTGTCGCAAACAATTTTCTTTTCGAAACGGAGAAGGCACATTTAGAGAGAAAATTACCAAATCCATTCTACTAGGTATAGAGGCAAAAAGAAACAACATACTACAATAGTAACAAAGCTAAGCTAGAATTTAATCTTACCAAAGAAGTAAATAAATCTGAAAACGTAAAAATGAAAGAAAAATGTTTATAAAAGTTAGAAAATTATAAATTCGTTACCGTTAAACCACGAAATCATAAAAACTTGATTGCAAATATTTTTCAATCAAGAATAGTATTTGCGTTTTTAAAATTTTGAGTACACAAATAAAAAAATGAAAAAATTATTTTTTAAAAGTGTCCGTTTGAGCTTCTTAAGTTCCTATTATACAACACTAAAAATTTGCCGCTTTTGAAACTATAATTGATAAATAAATTTGCCTTATGTTTTATAATGCTATTTTATTAACATTTTAAACTTATCTATAATAATTAGGACTAACGACGTTAGTATAAAACCTCAGTTCCTCTTTAACTTTTAATTCTAACCCATTTTAACTTCGCATCCTAAATCGATTATAAAATTATCATTTCCACAATCATCCACTTCTTGAGGAATTTATAATGAAAATTCCTTGGTTTAGCCCGTTGTTCATGGGCCCAAATTTAATTTAATGTCCGAATCTTCCCCTTTATATTCAAATTTAAATTACATTGTAAAATTTGTAGTTGCCGACGTCGGTTCGCGCCGGCCGTGTTTGTACCTTCATTTAAAGGGATGAATACGTCTTCTAAGGTGTATTTGTCGAAAATCAATTTTTATTTATTTTTAGGTTTTTTTATTAGATTCGGTCAAAATTTTCTGGAGAACAATTTTATGCTAATATATTAAGTCAGAAAAGCAAGAAAACAACAAAATAAGAAAATTGAATCGATTTGTTACGTAGATTTGGAAAAAGACACAAAAAAGGCATGGAAATACAAAAGAAAGGAATATCGAAGAAAAGAGGATCTAGCAAATCTATTAATTGTAAAACCGTGAGAAATTAAATGTATGTGTGTACTTTTATCTCAATGCCCAACCACGAGTAACAATGGGTTTAGATATTTTTTTATAATTTTAATATTTCACATTTGTAAAGATTTCCTAGAAACTAAATTTTATATTACATTTTTAAAACATAATACTTTTAATTTGAAGACAAATATTTCATTTTAGTATTGTTATAAACTTCTTACTTAGGTACATAGCAGTGTCTAATAAGGAAATTAAATCATTCCATTTTGCATTACAAATTTTCGCAATAAAGATGAAATTAAAAATGTAATTAGCCATTTTACAGTAAATAAAATGAAATATACTTTTATAAATGATATTTCTGAGCGGTATACGAGAAAGTAGGATATATTTAGATAAAAATAATTGCATATCGAATATATCAAATTTTAAGCATTAGTATCCCATTTCTAATCAAGTCAACTTTGGCATTTAAGCAACTGTACAATTAATTTTGAAAAAGGAAGCACTGCTTCAACAACTCATCCTAAGAAAAGAGAATACTGTAGAATAGATAGACAATAATATATAAATAACCCAGAATCAGACCAATTGCTATATTTTACTCCTTAACATTTTTCTACAATGTTTCATATTTAATTTTTTTATCGCTTGAAAGTAACAACTCAATTAGAAGATACCAAATAATTCCGGAGAATCGCCGACCAATTTATGATTAGTTCAGTAGTTACGTGTATGTACCTTTTTAATATATACAGGCATATATTATTTCACAAAAGATTTAAAACATTTATTCTCCGTTTTAAAAATTTAATACTGTAGTTAGTAGATTATGACGTTTTGATAATTCTCAATGAAAATACTCTGGATTTAAAACATCAAAGATATTTGCATTCATTTGTAGTCGTTACAGGTTTTATCAGTTGGTATGTAACGGAAAATTACGAAAAGCATGAAACTACTTTCGAAACTCGTTCAGTATAAAATACGCTCGAGATCTTTGCTATGGGATTTAAAGGATTTATTAACAACTAAAGGAGACACATTAAAGGAAATGGTTAATTTTAAACCCATAAAGTACAAATATATGAAAGAAAATATTAAAGGGACACCACAATTATTCTCACGGATTACCAACAGACGTTAAATACATTTAAAGTATTTCTATTCTAAATTGCAAAACCTTAAAAAAACTCCAAGAAACAACGAAGATCCATGGGCGTAGGCCCTTTAGTATCTACATAAATTTGATATTCATGTAAATAATAGAAGAAAGACCTTATACAGAGTGTATAATTATAACTTTTAATTTTAATTAATTTTTCGTTTTTGAAATTCTTTTTAAATTGAAAAAGTTTGAATATTTTTCGTAATTATATTGGCAGACATATTATTTATTATTCAATGAATTCTATAGGATTATTTCGCCTTGCTTTCCAAATATCTACTAATTCGCATAAATTTGGTCAAATCCATTAGAGACTCACCTGTGGAATTTTAAATGATATCGTTGAATCTATATTTACCATGGCGTCATGCAGCGTATGTCAAAAGATTCAACGTTTCACTGAAATAGATGGCGCCACAATCCCTCTAATGATAAATTATACTTGCAAAATTGGCAAAATGTGTTTTAATTGAAACCGGTTTCTAATGCCGGATTACTTCAGTCATGTAAATTTGTGTGATTCTGCGTGAAATTCGCTCGCATTCAATTGTGACTACTGTTGTACTGTTAACACCACCATGCATATCCGTGGCGTCACTATGTGAATAAAACATTTATACATAATTTAGAGTTGCCACCAGCTGTTATAATGCTAGAAATTGTTTGAATTACAATTATATCAATGGGTAAAAAACTGTCCACTGCATGCCTTCAAAAAAGTTTTTTCGTTAAATATATGTCATGGAAAATATCTATGGTTTTGCTCCTCATAAATATGTGACTAAGTATTCGTCATTTATTCACTTTCTGATTTCTACCATTTACAAAATATCTATACTGCTCCTATTAAAAAGTACCCAAAATTTTTAAAATTTTTCTTATTTAACTACATTTTCTTTCTCTATGGTTAATAGGCAAATTTTGTAAAATGACTACGAAAATGTAAATAGCTAAACCATTTATAAACCTTTAAATTGAAGTTGGGGTTTTCTGCGATTTTATTAGGGTAAGAAATAAGTCTTTTTGAAAAGTTTTCATTAAATTTCATAATTTCTTCTTTACCTGATTGGTACTTTTAGGAACTGGGCAATTTCATGCTTGTACATTCGGATTAAAATCTTTTGATTATTGGAATTAGAAGAACAACACACAATAGGAAGTCATAGGATCAGACAGATTTCACAATAATGATATACAGAGTACTGTATTTTCATTCAATAAATAAGACCAATGTTCTGGTATGTTAAGTTTCTTCCATGTTATCCTTTTATACAACTGTATGCCAAGATAGTTGACCTCTGGTTGCTAATATACTTCGTTTCCTCTTAATGTAATGTTTATCTACCTTCTTCTATTGTAATTGTTATATGAATGAATTCAGCTTCAAAAATAGGAAGGTTGCAGGTAGTGCATCATTATTTTTTGGTGGAGCAGACATATACACATGTATATAAAATTGGACCAAGCGTAGTATGCTTGTGGAATTCTAGATTAAATGAGATGAATTGTTAATTTTAGGCAGATATTACTACTTTTACTGCCATGAAACATTTTGAAGGTAACATTTTTTAATTTGATATGCCAGATTTGATGGAATGCTTCACTATCATCATAGAGCGACGGAAGAATACTTTCTAGATCTTGGATAATTTTTTTGAAGCATTTATTTATATAGAATTTCGCTTTTAAAGAATAGAATTTAGTCTGGTTTTAGTTAATTTTACAATTATTTTTTATATAATTGGAAGTAGGCTTAATGGTTTATAAGAAGCAATTTTTTTTAGGTTAACTGATTTTGGAGTCAGAATTATAGTGTAAATTGGCACAACCAAATTTAATATTCTTAAGCAATATATGAAAGTACTGTTTCGATATGGCTGTTAATTTATATATTTCGTATTTTGTCGTCGGTTGTTCAAAATGTCAATATCTGAATAATATATAAATATCGATTTTCCATTGAGAAAGGAATAAGATATGTTTGCTCATGTATGCTCTTAGATACAGGAAAATTTCTCCTAAACAGAAAAGTACGACATATTTAAAGAAATGTAGTTAATATTGTAAAGATATTCTAGAGTCTATTTCGTATAAAAGTAATATTCCCTTCATCTTTGTTATTAATTGATATGTTTGTTGCCCAATTTTTGCTCAAGTCTATTCCACGTATTCGTTTCAGGTTAATTCTCAGTTCTCTACGGTAGTTAGATTCTAAGTGAGTCCTACATAGGATGGCTACATTTTAATAGAGACAGCATCTCGTAAAAGAAGAAGTTATAAAGTTATATTTAAAAATAAAATATCTGAAAAAATCAAAAATACAATTAAAAAATTCAACAAAAAGTTGGTCTAGTTTTAGAAAAAATTATACAGTCGTAATTTACACTACACAAGTATTAACAGCAAATAAAATTCAACAATAAGAACAAATTTTAATTAAAAAAAAATACCAAATAACATGAAAATTTCAAACTTAAGCAATAAGGAATAATCAAAATGAGTTTTTTTGTTTTTTTTTTAATAAGGATAGAGAAAGCCTCTATTAAAAATTACAATCATTCGATTTTAAGCTTGAAGCAATATTTTCACTAGAAATTAGAAATTAAAAATTTTGCATAATGAATTGTAACATGATGTTATTTAGCTAGTTCACCTCTTTTAACATTATTTTGAAATTTTAAAATAAAGCTATGCAAATTTTGAATAAAAATAAAACACCAATCATACTACTAATGTTGAATTGAGTTTAAAAGGGATTTGCAATAAATTATGAATAAAATTGAAGATATTTAAGTTTTTGAATCCCAAAATAGGACATTGTATGTAATCATAATTGCAAAATTTTTCTAAAATGTCAAACAATTTATTAAATTAGTTTTTTTAGAGGGCAGTGAATTCAAAAACCTATAAATTAAATGTGAGAATTTGACAAAAACACTTGAATTTTGATATGGTCAAGGGTCCAAATAGCTTTAAAAAACCAAAGCACCTTCGGTTAATAATTCTGAAATTATGTAATGTTTCTAGAAGTTTTATCCATAACCTACAACAAGAAAAAAAATTAAGAAGATTGATTTAATTGTCAAGTTCATCACAAAAGATGAATAATTATTTATCTGCATTCCTGATTTTCATCATAATATTTTTTTTGTTATTGTGAATGGATTCCTAACCTAACCTAACTTAACCTGACCTAGAAGTTGAAAATGTGTTAATTAATTAAAATAAGTATATAGTTATTAAAAGGAAATAGTGTTAGTGCTCCGTAATAAAAGATTACTGTTTTTTAATTTTTTATTGCATCCGAACTGGAGGTGTACTCTCCATGTGACTGGAGTAGACTCAGAATTTATGCCGAGGAATTCAAGTGACAGGATCTTATCTTTGGATGTGTCACGTATAAAATTTTTCACTTTTTAACATTTATAAACATTAAAGAAAATTTAAAGGTTTAACATTAATTTATTTTAAAGAGTGTTATTATGAGCATTAGTTATTAAGTTGTATAATATTATTGAAATGTTTTCAAGTGTCTTCTCATAATTGCTTTACTCCTGGTCTATAAGATTCTGGTTCAATTTAATTTAATTCTTTGGTTTTCTTTACTTATAAATAAGAAATTATCTTGCTGTGTCTTGATAATATCTAAAACCACAAAATGTAATTTAATTATTCTCGAATTCATTATTTTGTCTAGAAAATAAGAAAAAAATCTAGTTGCTACATTCTCTTTTAATTTATATGAATCCCGTATTTTGAAGACGTTATTCTGAGATTACAACACTTCTTAAGCTTTTGTTGGTGAGAAAAACGTAATAAATATCACTCTCCTCCAATAAATCTTTCACACCGGGTTTTTCTCAAAGAAAGCACAGGATAAATTAAATGTCGACGCTTTCTGTGACTCCGTGCACAATGGAGTTTATCTGAAGAAGTCTTTAAGGCATTAGCGCTATCTAGCGTCATTATCTTCTAGACCAATGCATAATTTAGGTGTTTATCGTTTTGGGGAGTTGTACGTTTTGGTCCGTGGCATTCTGGTCCTTTTTGGCGCTAAAAGCTATAACAGCAACGCCGGAAACAGTAGAGATGTTAGAGTGAGTGTCAGCCAGCATAATATATCGAACGAGTCTTTAGAATTCGTGCTAATATACCTGTCTCGCAAATGTATAACCCAATTTGTGTTTGTGGTGTTGTGTCTACACTCAAAAACAGATGGGTATGCGCAGATATAATATGCATTCTAGATATATTATAGTTAAACAGTTTGGAACTCGACATAATAGAATAGTGTCTCGAAATTGCTTGTAAAAGATATTTTTAAGGAGTGAATAGTAGTACATAGTATATAAGAAGCCATTAAGAAAAAAAGAAAAATTTTCTTTATCTGTGTACAGAGAAAATAAACAGACATCGCGACATTACAAAAACTTTTAGAATACATAATGATAACAAAAAAATATAAAACATGAAATCATTAGTGTTAAGCCGGAATAAGAATATTTATTTATCGACTTTAAAAACATATAATGATAATAAACACTAATACTTATTCATACAATTAACTAAATAATTTAATTGAACAAAAACGTTATATAACAGTCATTTTAGTCTCTTATCCGTATACGGTTTTATTGCGGCGAAAAAATATTTAGTTGAGTTTAAAATAGTATGGGACTTGTAAGACAACTTCATTGACCTATCACCAAATTGAATTTTCACATTAGTTATCAGTAGTCAGCAAGTGTCGGCAGCTGATCAACAAGAAAAGATAAAAGTCCCTCCTTCAACACATTCCGATGTTCATCTCGCGTTTCCCCAATCTCAAATTGGGCATGAAATAAAGATGGAGTAGAAGTTGTTCGTCCGTACAAATTATCATATGTCTCTTCTGGGGCCTTTTGCAACCATTTTTGACTTGGATTTTATGCCGCATACAACGGATTTTGTAGTAAAGACAATAAAAGGAAGGAAAGGGGTAAAAAAGGTATTTTAGTGATTTTTTTTATTTGTTATTTAGAATTAAAATAGGTATTATTACTATCCCTAACACAAAAAGGACCAAATCCATTATTACATTTTCATTAAAAATTAGTAATAATCATAATACAATTTAAGAAAAAAAAAGTAAAAAGTATATCTAAATAATAACAATTTACAAAATATCTTTTTATTATAATTCAACAGAAAATTATATGATTGAAAACTCCTCGATAAGATGGATTACTCGACATTTTTCCCAAGAATAGAATTTCTTTTTGTTAAGGGTTCTTCAAATTCCTACCTTATTTAATTTTTGACGACTTTTATACTCTCATGAGAGTAGACCGGAAAAATTTTTAGATTTGTGGATTTTCTTTGTTCCTTGACAAATTCTGATTCGTTTTGAGATCATATTTTTTCATGGTTTCAAACAATTTTATTAAGAATATTAAAGGAAATCGAAAATATATGAAAAGATATTTTTTGTTCAATAAATTTGGCAGACTTTTTATCGGCTGTAACTAAATAATTTTAACCGTTTGTTTTCATTTGAAATTTACCTATAATTTTCATGATATAAATGATGAATTTTAGAAAGGAATTTAGTATTGTGATAAAATAACAACATATTTTAAGTTTATAACATAATTTTTTAAAGAAAAATAAAGTACCGCCTCTGTTGTTAATGAATGCGGGCTATTATTCGAAACATTACACTGTGATGTCTTTTGTGTCTCTTATTCCAAGCAGAGTGCAGAAATTTATGGAAACGTTGACAGGAAATATTTAAAGGGGTATTATAAATGGAAATTAGATTTTACGTTAAATGCTTCTGATATCTCACTCACAGAACGCTGATTATGTAGGACTGGAAAATTTATTTGAAGATCTAAAATTCAGTGGAAAGTTATCTTTCTTAACTTAATTATGGTAAATGATGAAAATGCAAATTAATTTTCAAAAAATAGTTCTCTTTCGATTAAGAAATAAATAAGTTTCTGCAACTCTCAGTGAAAAACATATTCAGTTAAGGGCAAATCGAAAAATCCGTATTCTTGTAAAGTTATTTCCAATTTAGAGTCCATCGATTAACCAAAGCTTCGAACTTATAGAAATTGAACATTTCAAAGAAACATGGTTGGCTAGTTATTTAAAAATCTGTTAAAACAAACGCAACTGAGGCTAAAATGTGCGCACTCGATGGCACACCTTAAAGCGATCTTTATGGTTGTTATTTTGGTCACTAACTTGTAAATTTTGAAAAGGAATGGAACACAGTAAAAAAATAAAAAGTATTTAAATAAAAATATTTGGAAAAATCATGTGACAGTTTTATTTTCAATTATATATTGGTACTAACAAATATACTACTAAAATAAATAAACTAATTAATATAATTCTAAATCATCCTTATCAAAATATTGGTCAACACTAATAATATCATTGCTGTCCTCATTAACGATAATAACATAAGTAATTACAATGTCATTTATTACAATTTCATGATCCAAATATTACATGTCCAGTTTTTAGAGTTATTGATTTATATTCATCTTCAGCTAACATTTTTGCGTATTTCAATTAAAATTAATATTATTTACATTATTTATTTTTTACTACAACTGTATGTCCGTGTTAATAGAAAAATACTCCATTAAATTGATAATGCTTTAAACTATTTTTATGCTGTTTGGGAATCAATACATTCGAAACTTTTAAAAACAAATTGCGAGCAAACTTTCAATATTTTCTCAAAGAACAAATACATTTTCCGCAATACACAAGTAGAAATAGAAATTCCATTACAAGTTTACGGTTATAACAGAGAATGAAATAACTGCACTAGAGTTAAACTTGTTATCTAAAACTTTGAAATTTTTACTCATTTTGGACAAAAAGCTACTGAATTTACTGGATGAGTGTAAAGTAAATTGTAAAACTGCCAATTTTTATGACAATTGAACATAACGTTTGATTTGATATTTAAAATAAAAAAAACAAATGTATTATGCAGTCTTCAAAATATTAAGAAAGTAATTCAAAATTTAATTATTAATATGAATTATACTAAAAAAATAATATAAGATCCAGATGCAAATTTTTGTAGGTATCTTTTATTTTGAAGCAACCTAATTGAAATGAATAATTACTGGCAATGTAATCCATTATTGCCTGATTGTTTATTAAAACCACGATTACGTTTAGTTTAACATGTTGTAATTAATTCATTTTAATAAATTGCATGTATATGTTTTTTTTAAGTAAATTAAATGTAATTTGAAAGAAAAGTTAAAAACAATGGTTGCCGATTCTCAGTCAGCTGCGATCTCTAGGTTGCCAGGTGTAAATAGGTATATTATTGTTCATTATTTAATATCATTGTATTTTCAAGAAAACACAAAATTGTATATTAAACTCATGCAAGTCATTTTTTTTCGCAGAGAGCACAGAACACTACCAGCCTTGGAACAGAACATGTATAGTAATTCATGTCCAGAATTTTACGAAGCCACTAACTAATTATCTTAGTGCGATGAATAAAAAGCCTTAGATTATCTATATATAATATATAACTATAATATAACCACATTGCTGACTCTTTGGCAAAGAAAGCAGTGGACTAAAAGATTCTTCCTTGAGAAATAACTGCATTCATAAATCTAAAGATCTAAAGACCAATCTACAAACAAATGTTAGGGAATTGCTAAAATTCCCTTAAAGTTAGAAGGTAGGAAACACTTCACAATGCCATGAAAAAACTTTGTCACCGACATTGTGACTGACTGTTGTCGATTATGTAAATATCTTACATTCCTGTTGCGAGAATGTTAACAAGAAAAAAGACACTCAAATATATCCTTCTAAAATTTCCGTCACCGTCGACAACTAGACAATTTCATGTTCGCCGAATATAGGTCATCACCTGTCTTTATAAAAGAGAAACACCACTTAGCGTCATCATTAATTCTTTAAAATTGTATATTGCCTGAACGGAAATCTCTTATTCATTAGTACGGATAATGGATGTACTTAGATCTAGGATCTGTGGGCAAACCCTTTTCCTATTTTATTTTCCATTTAAAGTTAAATAATTATGTAAAAAGCATAAATATAATTTAAAAATTAAGTTGAAACTGAACTTTAGCTTTTAGTGATTTATGTATTTCTAGACAGCTGAATTGATATTTGCTTTAAATTACAACCCGTTGGTCTGTGTGTTGTTGGCATGAAACACACTTTAACAATATTCAACAACAATATAAACGAATATTGGGATAATTTGAAATGCAAATAACCGAAATGTTAATCACAGTGGTCGAAACCGAAATTAGTCCGAAGTTTACACAATTTAATGAAAAGGTCCTTACCGCTTCTGATATAGAGTCGTGTCTGAGTCGAGCGATAGCGTTAGATTCCAATATTTGCTTTAAATTTGTTTTAGGTTGGCAAATAAAACCATTTATTTACATAATCTATAGCAGTCAATGCTAGAAGCTAATAATGAAAGAAGTAAGCACTTTTAAATTCGATCACCCGATTGACTATCTTTTCCCTAGTTATTGCAGTTTTTTCAAGATACGGGCTTTCTTGGAGTATTATGTTTATAGTATTTACCCATAACGAATAGAAAGAAACATAAAAGAGAGTCGCAATATAGAAAACTGATGTGAAACTAAGCAGATAAACTGACTGGTACGATATAAAATGGATTATACAGGGTGTCCGAAAAGGTTTTTGCGATTTATCGGTTATATTTCTGCGAAACCATTAAGAGTGGGGAGATGGGACCAGTTGCATTCGACAGCGCGTCTCTTGGAATTTCAGTAGCAATGGAGCGATACACGGGACCACAACGCGCTTTTTGTGTAAAAACGTATTATGAGAACAATCATTCCTACACCCAAGTTCGTCGGCTTTACCGTGCACATTTTAATTTACACGACATTAATCAAGCTCCGTCATGTGCTTTAATCAGATACTGGGTAAGAAAGTTTGAAGCAGAAGGCACAACTGTGCGTACGAGCCATATTGGCCGGCCCAGAACCGGTAGGAGTGTAGAAAATATCGAGCGTGTTCGAGTATCCGTGATGCGAACGCCACGCCGTTCAGTAAGAAAACAAGCTGCCGCCTTGAATTTGTCGAAATCAACCGTTCACACGATCTTAAAGAAGGATCTAAAATTCCATGCGTATAAAATTCAACTGGTTCAAGCATTAAAAGAAGAAGATTATCAAATTCGTGTTGAATTTGCCCAGCACATGTTGCAAAACTTTAACAATTTCAATAACATCCTGTTCAGTGATGAAGCGCATTTTCATATGAATGGAGCTGTAAATAAGCAGAATTGCCGGTATTGGGATGACGTCAACCCACGCATGAAACATCAACAACCCCTACACAGTCCCAAGGTTATAGTTTGGGCGGCTATGTCTGCATATGGAAACATTGGCCCCTTCTTTTTTGAAGATGGAAATCACCGCACAGTCACCGTTAACTTTGGTGGATTCAACCGAAACACTTGGTTTCAACAAGATGGGGCAACTGCTCACACCGCAAATCTTTCGATGCAAGTCGTTCAAAGAACGTTTCCAGGAAAGGTCATATCAAAGAATGGAAACGTGAATTATCCCCCAAGAAGCCCCGACTTAACTCCCATGGACTTTTTTTTGTGGGGTTTCCTTAAATCAAAGGTCTATATTCAAATCCCTGCAAATTTGAATCAATTAAAGCAAAATATACGCAATGAACTTAGAGCAATTTCACAAGAGCTATGTCGCCGCGTGTTCACAAATTTCAGGGATCGTTTGGAGGAGACGGTGCGCATGGGAGGACAGCATCTCGACGGAATACTCTTTCACAAATAAATTTCCATAGTTTGTAGTTAATGTAAAAAATATAAAATTGTTAATAAACATAAAACTTAATGCGCTATGATTTTTTTAAATCGCAAAAACCTTTTCGGACACCCTGTATTTGCAGACGAATTTTGAAAGGAACTGATAAAAAGCGTTTTTTATGAAAATATAAAAATTATATGTAATTTATTACTACCAAAAAAAATTGCATTATTTTTGTGAAAACATGAACATTAAAAATTATAATATATGCCTTTTTGTTATTACAAAAAGAATTTTGGTTTCGGTTTTCTTTGTTCGCCGTCTCTAATCTAAACTTTTTTATTTCTTCAGCTATTTTTGCTCTTTATTACTACTATCTAAACACGGCTTTTAACGAACGAACCAACTGAAGCTGTACGATACACGGTTTCCAAGATGTAGCCGAGAGCCATTCTTATTGGGATACCCAGTACACTTGAAATATAAAATATTACAGGAAAGTTAAAAAAGTCTTCAACACCTACAACAAATTTATAATCGTACTTTCCAACAAAATGGCAAATGAGAAATGAAGGTTCGCCTACATTTTTTGATAAATTACTAATTCAACTTTGATGCGATTTCAAAGAACTGTAATTTTATTCAAATGGTCCAATTTTTTCTCAGCAATATCTTAATTTTGACTCGCGGCAGCACACCAGTTACATCTAAAACTCTAATTTAGTTCCCCCAAAAAAGTTTTTAAGGTTATAAATAGTCTCTCAAACTTCATATTCTTAACGATAACAAATCGGTGTTCTGGTGTAAAATCAAACCGCTGTGAAAAGCGGAACCATCTGCGTGAAAATCCTGAAGAAAATCAACGGGAAAACTAACAGAAGGGATAAGAGAGGAGTGCCATGTGAAATTACAGGTGGTGACGCAGACCTGTTTTGATGGAAGGTAATTAAGAATTTTCTCAAATTTCTTAACATAGCGACATGAATTTCAGTTACGCACAAACGCTTCTGAACAGGACTTAATTTATTACACAGAAAGTGAAAAATAAACCACAATTTGGGATAATTCTTTTTAAATATACATATAGTAGTCACGTGCCATGAATTTAAATATTTTAAGCGTCGTTCTTTATTGAATTACTCTCATTTTAAGGGCAAGAGAAAACAAAAATCGTTTAAAACTTCACTTTCACTTGTAGTGCCATTTTTGGATAATTATATATATATATAAATAAAAAAATATTAGAGAATTATTATAGATGGAATGTTCTTTTTATTAAAAATATTTCAAATTTGTTTTTGTAGAGAAAAAGTGCAAATATCTGAAAATTTATATTTAAACTAATAACCAAATGGAAAATACAAATTTTCCAAAATTATTTTTCATTTTTAACAAAGCAGGATTTAGTGCAAAGTTTAAGTTTATGTTGTAGTTTTTACATATTTACCATTTGGACAATAATGTACAAAACCACGAGACTTCATACGTTTCACTATTATTCGCCGGTAGAACAAAAGTACAAAATACCAAATTCAATTTTGAATAATAAATTTATGATTTTCATTCCCGCCCTTTTTCAATAAACACACAAATCAAGTGAATAACATGGATTCTCGTTCACGGCGATTAGGTTTATTCCAGTATCGATAACAGAAGGTTCGACGACAAGCGCCTATTTTGTGCTCTTTGTACTCCTGGACCTGGTGTAATTTTCAGCTTTTATTTATACTAATCCTATCACCAAGTGATAAATTGTAAAGATCCTTTTTTCCAACATTTAAGCCAGTTTTATAGAACTCGTAACTTCAAAATAAACGTAAAAAAATAAAGCCGAAAAACAATATTTAACTGAAATTGTATTACATAATAGTTTAACATCCATATATGTGTATATCACATGAAAAAAATACCTTTTTCCATTCCAACAAAAACGTAAATATACTGGGCTAATAAAATAATCGATAGCAAAATTTAGTTTTAATAGATCGGTTACATTGTATTGTACCAACTACTTATTGTTTTATATGATAAATGATAAAAAAATTTACATGTTAGTCTATGGAAACTTGCATAGAGACGTGAAAAATTTAAATCGATTTTTCTCGAAAACCCTTCATCGTAGAGGCTTCAGATAAGAGTATTATTTTTTATAAAAATGTTAAAAGTTGTGTGTTGAGAGAGAAAAATATTATTAATGAAAATATTTAATACCCCACCCTAATGAGCCGTTTAAGACTACCAGTTAAAAAATCGAATTTACGTTTACGATATACCAAATGTTGTCATTTAATAGAAAACCCTTTTGATTTATTTGAATTAAACCAATGTTAGAGTGCCATCATTAAAGAGCTCCAGTTCCCTTAGGAAACGTTTTTGGATAAAGTGATTTAGGTCAACTCGACATTCTGCAGGTTTTTTTCTGTGAACTGGAGTTTCTGGACACCCTATAGAATATTGCTATGTTCTAATATAAACATTAATATTCAAATAATGGGCAAATAGCATTGACAATATTCTGTCAACACTGTTCCAGCGTTTATTGCTTGAACTATAAATCAGTGAAGGCCCAACTGATGACTCATGAAATTACCATTGATAAATGCCGATGTTTCGCCATTGTTCTACTATGTAAATGTTTTTTTTAACTATTCAAACGTATTTGCTTGGAAGTTATGTATATTATACAGTTACTGAGGTTTGAAATTCACACTCTGTATACTCATATTAAGTTTGGATCCATATTGAATTGGCACTGAGACGGATAGTCTATTAAAAAGTTTGGAACTTCTGTGAATATTCTACATATGCACACAGAAAACTTTTGACAAATTTTAGAATTTGAAAAGTTACCTTATTGAATTCCCAAAAGCATAAATCTATTTAAATTGTTGGGAGAACTTCCAACGAATAACAATTTTAAATGGAAAACCTGAAACGATAAAATAAGGAAACTATAATTAGAATATAATTACAGCATTCTCAAACACTTTTTTTGGAACAGACACCTATTTGAAATTGTAGCAAATATTTATCATTTCTAGTTAGAGTAGGTTTCAATAAAAAACATATTTTTGTGAGAGATCCTAGAAAACATGTTATCGAAAGTTCAGAGAAAAATTAAAACAGACAAAAGCAAGTAACACAAGAATCTTTCATTTTTGCTAATTTATTCATCAAAAACGGAAAGAGTAAATGCGAATAAATTTTATCAACACACTGAACAATGTAAAAATAACTTGATTTGGCTGTTGTTTGAGACAATTGTCCGCCTTGGTCTCTTGTCTATACGTATCGCAATGGTTTCAGCTAATTAGAGAGCTTATTATCCACTTGGGGATTTGTTTGCGAATTGAATAAGGACAACTTAATAAGAGCCGAATTAGATAATGAAGTAACGTCTCTACTAGTGCCGTATGCAATCTAGTTTTTTCATGGAACGATATTTTGGCCTTTATATGGAGGTCAGAACGTTTCGAGGAAGGGGACCAAAGAAGTCAGAAAAAGAAAAGGGGAATGAAAAAAGGTCTAAGTGTAGGGTCCTGGGCCGTTACCATACCATACCACACCATTTATATCGGCAAGAGAACAAGTTAATATACACTCACCGGCACAAAAAACGGGCATCTCGATATTTTTTGATAAAAATGCATTAATTTTTTAATTTGTTTTTTAATTTGGTTTTAAACACTTGGCTAACAATGAACACCGTTTAGTATCATACCCTGAAGCTTTTTTATCATGAAATGTCTTCCCAAATTGAACATATTAAAGATATTGTACAAAAATCTCAATAATGTAAAAGTTATCATCTTGTCCTTACTTCAGTGTTCTAAGTAGGCTATGCATTTTCAGTGATTTCCACGATGATATTTAAGGTTAAGTGTTTATTATGTTTTATGGTTTATTAGCTTATGTCAATAGTGCGAACTTTAAGATGTCTTTAAGTGCCGAAACTGTTGCATCTATTGTTGCTCTTATTCAAGACGGAAGAAGTCAAATTTACGTGGCTAACAGATTCGGGTTAACACGCAGTACCGTCCAACGTGTATTTACACGTTTTATAGAGACGGGAGTTTACACTCGACGTCCTGGAACCGGTCTCCAGAGAAGAACTACTCATCGAGATGACCGTTTTATGATATCTTCAGCGCTAAGAAATCGTCACACAACTGCTGTAGAGATTAGAAACAATCTTCAACATGCCAGGAATGTAAATGTTAGTGAACGAACAGTTATAAGAAGGTTGAATGAAGCTAATCTGAGATCTCGAAGACCTGCTATAGGACCACAACTTTCCAGGGAACATCGGGTAGCCAGATTACAATTCGCTAGGGAGCATCAAAATTGGAGTGCTGACGAATGGAGCTTTGTGTTGTTTACTGATGAATCTAGATTTTGCTTACGATCCCCAGATGGTCGCGAAAGAGTCTGGAGAAGAGATGGTGAACAATATGCCGAGTGCACTTTTAGCCCTAGAGTAAATTTTCAAGGGGGTTCAGTTATGGTGTCGGCTGGAATATCTTTGGAGGCACGTGCAGAATTATACGTGGTACCTAGGGGATCTGTGACTGCGGATAGGTACATAAATGAGATCCTACAAGATTATGTTGTCCCATATGCACCATTTATTGGTAATAACTTCATACTCATGCATGACAATGCACGCGCTCATGCCGCCCGCATTGTCACGGAATATTTGAACGAAATTGGTATTTCTCAAATGGCATGGCCAGCGCGCTGTCCTTATATAAATCCCATCGAGCATGTTTGGGACATGCTCGGTAGAAGGATTCGAAGCTGGATACCTGCTCCTGTTACCTTGGATCAGCTCAGAGTGGCTCTTTTAGAGGAATGGGAAGCAATTCCACAGAACGCAGTAATCAACTTGATTAACAGTATGCCTAGAAGAATGAATGCCGTCATACAGGCTCGTGGAGGTAATACGAGATATTATTTAGACAGACAAGTGATAAATACTGGTTTTTTAAATTGTTTTCCGTTTTTCTGATGATAATTGTACATATAACTGTTAATAAAGTTATTTTCTTTGTGTTTACCAAACGTGATTCTCTTTAAATAAAAGCTTTCCGAAAACATTTTCTATAGAAAGCATACTTTAAAAGCATGTATTAATCCGTGCCTATCGTTGACAAAAGTTACAATAAAAAAAAATAGAAAATTTAGGCATTTTAAACAAAAATTATAGGGGTTCCCGTTTTTTGTGCCGGTGAGTGTATTTCCATGACGTACAATCTTATCTTTCAAATATTTTTTTATTAAAGTTTCTGAATAAAAAGTTAAAGATAATTAATAATTCAACTTGTTTATAAATTTAAAATAACTGTTTGAAATTCACTCATTTTACACAAATTAAAATAATATTCAACTCACATTAGTACATCCTGTACATTCTCTTAACGATTTCAAATACAAAAATTTACTTCAATCAGTCGATATTTCGCTAATATACTGTACAAAAATTGACCAATGAAAACTGCCCTCTCTGACCTCACACTTAACCGTATTCGTAATTGCCCTCGAAATCACAGTCACTCCAGAATGAACGGTCGCTAAGAAGTCATTGGGCAATACACACACGCGCGTACTAACACTGCGCTCTAAAATAGATTCTCTCAAGTTATTTATCGCCCTTTACATAATTTAAAGTATAAATTGTCACCTTCAAGTTTAAGTTTAAATATTTAATGACTCTTCAGAACACAAAATATGTAAAATTAATTGTAGTTTAAGTAGCGGTCAGTGGTAATTCATGCCAACCATTATGAACACTAGTCAAAAAACTCGCATCTGATAGTATTAGAGTTTCTACAAATTGTTGAAGAATAAAGCCGAGTATTAGTTATTTAAGGGATGAAATGGATTTGTTTACGAAACTAAGGCAGTATCTACAGTCCATTATTAAATAACAACCAATTATGCTATGCATAGAATTCTAACATAACTAAGGAGAAACTGTATATGTACTCCTCAGACCTTACACGCCCTGCATATTTATCGTCAATAATTCAAGATTTAAAACTTTTAACGAGTATCAAACATTCCACCACAATGCTTCTAACTTTAAGGAAGTGAAGAGATAAGTTGGTGATTCACATAGAGGTGCTCCATTTTGTTATCTTTTGCATTGTAAAGTCAGTTGAAAAGTATTTGATAGGCACAAAACTGGCAGTCATGGCAGTTTCCTTATCTCTTAGAGTTCAGTTTGAACCTTTGATCCGAATGGAAAAACCCATTTCATGTACTTTTAGGCCAGGTGAACATTCTGCTGGTGTTTCCGTTTAGTAGTCGTTAAAAGAAATTTAAAGGGTTTAAACAATATTACTTATATTCCTATCTCAAGAAAATGTACATAGATATTTGATCATAGTAAAAATTAAATTGAAATATCCTACATACAACTATTATTTTATTTCAAATTCAAACTATTAAAAAATTCTTACATTAAAAATATATAACTTAGGGTTAAAAAGACGGGCCTATAAAGCTGAGTTAGGTATGATTTTGCTATGCCATTTGGAGATACGAATATTCCACTTTACATTTTTATAGAATATATAAAATATATGAAAATGTGTCATTTCAATACCTGCGAACGTTAAACTCACGTTACCCCGGGGCCGTAATTTCATTTTCCACTTGAGTTTGATGTGTTCGCCCTTAACAAAACCCGAATAACGCATTTCTTTTGGGTTAAAAGAGAACATAATCAATTTTTTATTCATCCATCAGACCAAATGCTCATATTCGGGAGGACCCTTAACCGTTTTTATGAAATATTTTTTCAGAAAAATTGTCTGAATTTGTATGTATATCATGTTTCAAAGATTTTACATTCAATATTGTTTGCTGAAGTAAGAATCAAACTATATAAATTGTTTCAAGTAGTGTAATTGGACATTATGTAATTGAAGCAGATATTTTCGAAAAGAGGTAAATTTAAAATTTATACTCATTACCGTAGAAAAGAAAACAATATTAATAGCTGTAGTAGTAGAATTAATAAATATTATAAAGAACATTTGATCAGTGGCTTACTAATATTTGTTTTTATTCTAAAGAGAATATATCGCCTGTAGCTCGTATTGCTAACTCCTTATCCGGCACCCAAGTATATCGCTCTTTATTATAAATACATTTTTTAAATTTTCTACAGATTATTTTCGTAATAAATCGATTAAGATGTGAGTAACAACCGAGAATAGTTTATTAATCCTCCAAATGATTTCTCGTCCTGTATTTCACATTCATTATGTTTTCTTAGAATCACCTTTCATCAATAAAAATCAGTTCGCTAACGGTTTTTTTGGTTCTCGCTTCGTTATCCAAAAGACAAAAGGGTTTTTCATTTGTGAAATGCTCTTTGAACTGATAAGCCTTCGAAAGTATTGTATCAACTGGAAAATTGACCATTAAGGTCTTTTGTTAAGGTTTCACAGATTCGTTTATTTGTTCAGCTTTCGAAAGGTTGTTATCTCGACTAGAAAAACCAAAGTTGTGTTTTATTTTTTATTTTTTTTAATGTCGTCTGAATCACCACAAACTATAAGCAAGGATTATAAGGACGGTATTACTTATTGTGCTATGTTGTGTATTTTTTAAAATATGTTTTACTGTATATTGCGCCGGTAACTGTGAATATTATTAAAATTATTTTTGGATCACGACTTTAGACACTATATTGTTATACAGGGTGTTATTGAAATACACGTACATATTAAAACTGGGTATTGCGCAGATCCCCACTGAATGTAGAAAAATATTATTTTTTAAAAATACCCCTTATTAAGGGAGTTATTAATTTTTGAAAATTAATTCTAAAACAAACGTACTTCACTGATATGTTGAGGATGACCTATATAAATTAGGTTTATTTACCTATTTTAAACATCAACAGTAATTAATATGCAAGTTTTTGTCACATGATAAGAAAACTAGTCTTGTAAGAAATAACCATGTTGCCAAGATTTTCGAATTAATTTCTATTTCCGAAGACTGGTTTTTACTACCCTCGTTATCAAAAAACTAGAATACTTCATAAATGATTGTTTTTAAACTATACATTTTTGAAACTATAGATTATTAAAATTTTAGTTGATTTACGAATCTGGCTAACACGAGCGCGTCATTTCCAAGTTGGTAAAAAGTGTTGTTACGATTACTTTTAAATATTTTTTTACGATGCCACTATTTACGAATATTGAACTAACCGATATAGTGCTGGTTTATGGGGCAGCTGGAGAAAATTCTCGGCAAGCACAAATCCTGTATCGCGAACGGTTTCCAAATCGGAGAATTCCGGACTGTCGTACGTTTATTTCAACTGTTCAGCATCTAAGAGACCATGGAAAATTTGAGAGTGTCAATGCAGATCGAGGGAGAACAAGAACACAAAGAACATTGGCGGCCGAAGAAGAAATATTGGAAGCTGTTGAAAACCGGCCTCAATTAAGTTGTAGAAGACTAGGTCTTGAAATTGGAGTGTCCTCATTTGTTGTGTGGCGGACACTTAAAGAACAAGGTTTACATCCTTATCACATCCAAAAAGTCCAGGCCTTATATCCAGGTGATGAAGAAAAGAGAGTGGAGTTTTGTGAATGGATGATTCAAAAATGTGTTGAAATTCCTGATTTTCTAAAAATATTATTGTATACTGACGAGGCTTCATTCACTCGTGATGGCGTGTTCAATATGCACAATACGCATATTTGGAGTGATGAAAATCCTCACGCCATTAGGGAAACTGGGCATCAAAGAAAATTTTCAATAAATGTTTGGGCTGGCATAATAGATCAGTATTTAATCGGGCCTTATGTTCTCCCGAACAGATTAAATGGGCCAGGATATCTCCACTTTTTAGAAGATATTTTGCCAGTACTCCTAGAAGAGATACCGTTACAATTAAGGCAACGGATGTGGTACCTACTAGATGGCGCTCCTCCTCACTTTGATTTAAACGTACGGCAGTTTTTGAACATTAGATTTCCTCAAAAGTGGATAGGCAGAAATGGACCTACTAAGTGGCCTCCGAGATCTCCGGATTTAAATCCATGCGATTTCTTTTTGTGGGGTCACATGAAACAACTGGTTTATAATGAACCTATTAATAGTGTTGAACAATTAACCAATAAAGTTAATGCGGTAGCCGAGGAACTACGACAAAATCCAAGACTAATTTCTAATGTTCAAAGTTCTTTGGAAAGACGATTGCAAGTGTGTGTAAATAATAATGGACGGCATTTTGAACAATTACTGTAATAAACTTTATTTTGAATTAATTGGTTTTGCTACGGCAACAGTGCAATTTCTATGGGTAAGTTCAATTTCGATTTATTTTACTTCTTTAAATATGGAAACTAGTAGGTCGGAAAAGGGGACTCTTCCCCAATATTTAAATTTTAGAATTTGAAGTTAAAATTGGTGCCAATCGTTTTTGGTCATTACATACTATTCCCCATTTTAATATGTACGTGTATTTCAATAACACCCTGTATATAAACTCATCACTATAGGATTTTTAATACAAATCCCGTTGCACGTCATATATCAATTATGAGATCACGACCCTGCAGTGTTGTCGGCTTGTCTAAATTGTCGAGGAATGTAGGAAGTTTCAAAAATGTAAGGTTAGGTTATGTTGTTTAGCTTTATTTTTATGAAAAATTAATTTATTGAAGCGTATATGAACAATATATGATCCTCACACTCAAGACACTTCATCCTGCCAGTTTTAAAGTACATTTGAAAAATGTTTTTCTCAGTTGATTCATTAGCAATCTACAACTGTGATATTCTTCTTCTTCTTGCTGTATTATCTACTTTTAATATTCAATAATCTGTTATAAAAATCGTTATATTATGTTGTTTATTTGTACTATATTTTTATTAAATAAATAAAATAGAGACATATAAAAAAGATAGCAAACTATTTATTGTTATTAAAATAAGACAATGTTTTGTTTAAAAAAATATATATTTTTCTTATAAGAAACATTTCAACTGCAATATTCGAATTCCTACAAAAGGTAAATCCTTTCTCCTAATTCAAATCTGAATCACTTGAATCACTGTCATCGCTGTTAGGATTAATAATAATGGGATTAATTTCTAGTCTATCAAAAACTCTCTCTCTTTCATACCATTTTTGTATTTCTTCTTCTGTATGTTTAAGAGAATTTTAATTAATGTTTTTTTGTATGAACGCTTTTTTGGTGGCGATTTTAATAAATCATTCTTCTTGACTGTTTGCGAAATAGTACTAACAGTAGAAATATTTAAGTTTAGGGCTGCTGCAACACGCTAAAATAGACAAGAAAACAATTTCATATTTCTAGACATTTGTATAATCTTTAACTTACCTCTCTGACGGCAGTTAAGGGTAATAGTGGCCCATTATTATCACGCTCCCGTTCAAAGTACTGTATTAATGAATATACAAGCTCTTTACAACGACTATTTAGTTTTTTTGGCATTTTGTAGAAATAAACGTCAATAATCAGCTTATTCACACTATGTTTGTTTTGAAAAAAACAGTTTTTTTATAAGTTAACTATCTAGCAAAGCAAAAAAATAAAGACAATATTATAAAATTACCGAAAACGTGGTGAAAACACACAACTGGTTGACGGCCGGACGTCAGAAATCGTTGAAATATTTCAATATAAATACTCGACAACGTCGCATCAAGGCATGCCAATCGCTACAATGTCATTTCTTCATCATAAATACGAGTCTCATGGGCGTAGAAAATTTCAAAATTATTTAATGTAAATTATGGTTTTTTGAGTACTAAACATATAATAATGATTTATAAACTTTATATTATAAAGAATAAGACGTATATAAGCCAATATAATTGAAATTCTAAAATGATCAAAATAATTACGATTACTTTTTCGGTTTTTTAGTACTGTGACTACGTTAATGAGTCCTCGTGAATTTTCGTGATGTTTCGTATGATTTATCTTAGTTAGGGAAATTTTAATTAGTTGGCAGTACTATGACGAAAGAGGTACGTCACTCCTGACGTGCAACGGTATTTGTACTAAAAATCCTATATAAGTTTTCTGCCTAGTTTCGAACCCCTCCCTATAAAATACTGTCTATATTACACAATGTAAGGTTGATTTAAAGCCCGAGGTGGCACCAAGTATTTATGTTTCATCAATCAATATATTTATTTGACATTTGTTAAGCCTGTTTTCCCTCCTATACCCAAATGCATAATATATTATCAGATATATTCCGGTCCTAATTAACAAAAAATGGATATATTTTTTATATCCTCAAACTACTTTCTAAGTAAAATTAAAGGCAAATTAAGTTTCTTTGTTATAATAACATATATACAATTGACTTTAAATAATACAGTGTTACTAATAATCTATTTAAATTTTCTAATCAATACTCAGGTCATAAAATACCTCATTTGCAAGATAATTTAATTATTACGTCTATTCAAAAAGTTTTAGAATTTTTACTATTGACATAGAAAAAATAAGTAAACACTTTTTAGAAATTTTAGAAACTACAAAATATTATAATGAAAATGTCCTTAATTTACCTTTAATTATAGGAAATATCTTCTTTCTTTCAGAAGTTATGATGGAGGAGTACACTTTACGAAAGCACTGTACATTCTTTAAGTGTATCTTTAAAGAATCCGTTAAGAAATATTTTCCCTGTAATATATTAGATCCGATAAAATAAATGTATACCTTGAAACAAAGAAAACGTCTTATTTTCATATTAAATATGGTATGAACCTAACATTATAAAGCAATATAAAATGAAAAAATCTAAAATATTTCAAGTGCGTTTTAATACAGAGTAGGACTTAAAATCAAGAAGTAGTACATTCAAACATTTTTTTGCGAAATACCTTATAGCAAATGTTAAAATTATTATTAATATATCTCTTAAATATTTAAATAAAAATTTTGATACTTTAATTAGTCTTATTTAAATAACTGCAGTATATCAACATTTTTAAGAGAAAATCTTTTAAAAGATCAACTTGTCGCTTTAAAATCCCAATTAATTTGTTAAAACACACACTGCTTTGCGTACTGACATTCCATTTCAAGTAAAAGGAGTTGTTTTGCTCGCAAAACATTGATTCATATAAGGTTACAAAGCTTTTAGTGCTTTGCTGCAGTTTCTGCTTAGTTTATTCTTTGATTTACAAAGGGAATAATCATGTACGTTAGACAATCGAAAAGAATGCATTCACTCCTGTAGTAAACCGACGAAATATTTATTTTCGACTTTACACGAATGTTTCTCCTTTATTTACTGCATTTACGTTTTTCTATTATATAATTAAGTTACAAAAGTAATTCAATAAAAGATCGCTTTCAACCCATAGAGCATAAAATTTAATGTTGAAATTTAACCTGAATTTACATAGATTTTTTGATGTTCTGGAAAAGCGCATACACGTGTATTTTAAAAATAAGGAAATTCTGAACAAAAATCTCTATCCACCTTGAGTGAATTTGAAAACGAAATATCTGGGAAACGTGATTACATTTGTTTTACTTTGTTTGCCTGTCTACAAACAGTAAGAAGGTGAAAGTCAGATTCGGTTTTAGAATATTTTTATTTATAAAATATAGGAAATTAAACATATCTAAAAACTAGTAACTTAATTAATAAAGGAACTAATAGCCAAAGTCATACGGGCTTGTACAAAGAATGCAACTAAATTGGTTAACGAAGAAAGTAGTAGAGAGTAGAGAAGATAGCTCAAAAAAGTAGGGAAACACCTACATAGAAATTCAGCGACATAAGAAGGACTTTAAACATTTTATTTGCTTGCTTAATTCATTTTACATCATGATAATACAAAATTCCATATTACACGAACAATAATCGAATATTTGAAAAGATTAATTATCCACTCACCCTAGAGACTTAATTTAGATACAATTGACTTTTTTACGTTTTCTATAATTATATATATAATGCGTGGTCGAGGTCCTGAAGAAGCCCTGGATTTATTCAAAACAAACATTTTAAGCATACCAACTTCTAAATGGAATAATTATTTTAATCATTGTTTTGAACGTATGAAAAACTGCGTCGAATGTATTGGTATATACTTCCAAAAATTATAAAATAATTTCTTTGCATGTACTTATTTCTAACAGCTATTCCCGAATTTATACGTTACCTATGTGCTTAAAGTGATGGAACTAAATAAGCGTGTCAATTTTTTTTTATTTCTAATGACTGGTTTTCAAATAAGTCAAATAAATGTATAGATTATACAGGGTGATTCATAAGTATTGGGACATAGGCTAAGGGTAGGTTATTTGGAGCAAAATATGGCGATTGGATCAAATATACCTTAATAAAATATTGCTGTGGAATAAGATATACTGCGTTAAAGTTGAATGTTCTTTTCGTTTTTTTCTGATGACACAGTATATTTATTAATTGTTATCGAAGTCGGTGCAGAGGTATAGCTTTGGACAAGGAATATTATTTTATGTATTATTTCACATTTTGTTACAGGGGGCATCACGTGAATGATTCCTGATGATGACACTAAGTGGTAACTTTTTTGACGAAACTTTTTAGTGATTTTGATTAGAAAATATGATGTAAACATAATTTCTACCTAATACTGATATTTGTTTAAATACGATAATTTCACCCGTTTTCGAGAAAAACGCAATTGAACAGTTTAGAGTCACAGAAGGGGAAGTAAAATTAATAAATTAAAAAATCAATTATGTACTAACTAAATTTTCCGTATTACAACTATATCTTTCTTGCCCAGACCCTAAGAAATTTTGAAATAAGGTATAGTGAAACCATATCAACTTATAAATTGAAACAACCAGATAAGTCACATTACGCAAAATACCTTATTGATACTAAACACAAACCTACACTTAATAACTCAGTGGAAGTACTTCATATAAGTGAAAAAAAAAGAAGAACTTGATTTTTTGGATGATTACGAAATCATACAATTTCTAAAACGTTCTCAGTGTATAGTATTGAATGAATAATTAAACCTGGGAATTTTAATAATTTTAGTATAACTTTACGACTAAATATCTATATAATATTAACCATTTTTTTTGGAAAAGCAGAATATTATAGCAAAAAATTATACTATACATATTGCTTTATAATCATTTGTTGAAATGTTTATAACATGAAGTCAAGTACGCTTAAAAGAAATATTTCAATCTTATGTCACTCTTTGATAATGCAATTTAAGCGAAACCTGGTCATAATAATTTATTTGTTTTATATTTTGCAATAGTACTAATTACATTATTGCAGTGCGTAGCTATTTGGTTTCAACCAATAGACACACACACACACACATTAATCTTTCATACATAATTCTTTACCAGTAGCTGTGCTGAAAGTTATTAGCCATTGAATGGATAAGGTTTAATAGAATCGAACACTAGATTTACATAATATAATACATAATAATACATAATTCAATAAGTAAATAAAAAAGATAAATCTACAATTTATTTAGTTACAGTCCAATTTTGAGTTCCAATTAGAATTCGGTTTAAACACGTTTTTTTAGGTATTACGCAATAGGTACCTTTATTTTCTTATGCTTGTTTTAGAAAAGCCTCAAGCTAACACATTGGTATTAAGTTTTACAAAGCCAACACTGGTGCAAGAAACTTGTTAAATTGGACACGAAGTTAAGAAAAGTTACGTGCCTGTTTCGCATTCGTTTTTATTAAGGACGCGGAGAGTCCAATGGAGAGTAAAAAAAATTAAAGCGAGAAGATATGCAATGAAGGTAATAAGGCGGGAAATTGTCAGCTTGAATTTAAAGTACTTTTTCTCTCTTTTTCCTTTCTTTCTAATTGGGACCCGGTTTTGTTTGTTAGTAAATAAAAGAAAACTCTCTTTTATTAAAAGCGAATTAATTAATTAATTTAATAGATTAGTGTCAGGAAAGTATGAACTTAGTTAATTATTTACAAAAAATGTTGTTTACACAAAATCTGTAAATCTTGCCTGTCTTCGAAAATATCACAATGTATGATGAAACATTGGTTAGACTAACAATTAAAAAAGCCTTGCAATACTGTGGAAATTCAGATAAGTACAATGTATCTTTTGATATTTATTATGGATAATTTCCACAAATTAAGGGTTAAAACAATACTTTTTTTATTAGTTATTTCCTATAACATTCGTGTTACTATTTTAAGCTAAATAGAGACGAGTTTTGATTTACCTGGTGTCATAAATATGATTAAAACAAGCTTAACTTTAATAAAAATAATCTGTGTTGTATGTCAAACTGTTATCTGTTATCTTTTAATAATAATTAAAGTATTAAGAACTTATATCAGAATACAAATGTCAATTTTATTTAGAAATTATATTATCAAAATGCTTGAGAATCTTTATAACACTGATGAAATCAGAAACATAGTTTAACAAAAAAAGCTGTAAAATTCATAGAGGTTGGGTGGAGTACCTAACTAATTAATAGTTACTCATGTAATGTTTATAGAGAAACAGGAGGAAGTAAGATCCACTAGATATTAGTCTTAATGCTTTAATTATTATTTTTAGGTAAAATGTTTGTTAAATAACTGAAAATAAAATTATTTGTTAAGAATGGATTAGCATTAAAAGGTTACCTCCAAGTAAATACACTAGAAACCATAACGAATTTTAATTATTTAACTTTAAAATTATGTTGAATTCTGGTATTTATTTGATCATTTTAACGTTTCGAAATTTAAAAAAATAATGAATAACTAAATGAGAGTCACAAGTGAAGTTCTGTTATCGAAAGCAATCTAAATTGAAGTAGAACAGATCATTGTCGTAAAACTAACAATTTTCAGCTGTAATGGGGCAGAATTTCCAATAATTACAATTAAACTACCGGCTCCAGATGAGATAATCGACGTAACACTTTCTCTAACTGAATTTAATGCAGGAATAGATGGGATTAACAGGAACTACTCTAGTTATAGTTTGGAGAAATTGTGTAATTTCATCTCAAACAACATAGTTTAAATAAATTCAATAATAATAAATACTTATTAGATGAGCATAATAATATGAATTAATATAGATATTAGATACTAATCCCATTGAGAATTTATTTTTTAGATAGATTCTCGAAATAATCTAGTAACACCTTCTCATTGATTTCATTTTTGACTTTCTTTCCCTCACACCATTTGCTAAAATTTCCATAAGCTTGTTCTTATGTTATTCTTGATTTTTGTGGAATTAATAATGAATCTTCAATATCTGATGCAAGATTGTCAGGTTCAGACTCACTCACATAAACGCGTTTTCTAGAAACTTAAGAGAAATTAAAAATATTTTATGTTGTTTGTAACCAATTGTCAGGTTGCTGTATCCATAATTAACTGCTATTACAGAATGGCTGCTTTAATTTTTAATATAATATTCGCCAACTGTCAAATAAATTAATCCGAAATGTCATTCATATTGATCAATATTTGCAGTTATTGGTAATTCTTGGCAGTCGTAGATAAAATGTTGTATTTTAATTCGTATGATCAGGGCTACTAACATGCTCTTATCCCACTAATAAATAACTATTAACCAGTATATATACGAGGTTCGTTTGATAATGCTGGTAAAAAAAACAAGAAAAACACATTTTTTTGTAAAAAATCGCCTTTATTTTTCAACATAATCTCCAACGAGAGCGATACATTTGGTTCAGTGAGTTTCCCATTTGTTTATACCGTTGGAAAAGTAGTTTTATCTCGAAGTATTTAAAATATTCATTAACGGTGACGATTCATTCAATCATTCGACGAGAATTTGGGAACAGAAAGAAGTCGCACGGGACCAAATCCAGAGAATATGGTGGATGAGAAAGCAGTTCGAAGCTCAATTAGTGTAATTTTGCCATTACGACAGGCGACTTGTCAACAGGGGCGTTGTCTTGATGGAAATACACTTTTTTGCGCGCGAATCTTAGCCATTTATTTTTCAGCTCTTTTTTCAAACGGTCCAATAATGCATAGTTCTCTCCTGTTATAGTCTTACCCTTTTATAAGTAGTCAATTAGGATAATTCCTTGGGAATTCCAAAAAACAGTAGTTATTACCTTTCCAGACGACAGACTTTGGCACACTTTCACCAGGAATTACCTACTGCTTCGACTTTGGAGTGTAGGGGTGGATCCGCAAGTTTCATCATAGTCATCATAGTCACGAATCCTCCGAATTGCGCATAAGTACCGCTAAACACTGCGTTGAAACGTCCTCTCTCGTGCGTTTTTGATCGAGTGTCAACAATCGCGGCAAATGCAATTTTTCATGCAGGATGTTATGCACTCGTTCCGTCGAGATGCCTGCGGCCTCACAAATCTCATGCACCTTCAGTTGGCGATCTTCCATAATCATACCATGGATTTTTTTCCACTATATCCAGCATGGTGATCTCAACTGGACGCCCGGAGCGCGCTTTGTCTTCAGTGCAGGTTCGGCCATGCTTAAATTCGTTTATTCATATATAAACGGTCTTTAACGCAGGAGCTGAGTCCTCATGAACTTCGTCTAACTCGGGTTTGATTCGCGCTGCAGCCGACTTCTTTAAATAAAAGTGTTTTGTAACTGAACGGAATTCCTTTATTTTTCATTTCCGTGGCACTGGTACCCCGCTCGCTTTCATGTACTGCAACTTGAACTACGCGTCACTTTCGATTAAAATTTGGTCTTGGGGGGGTTTGAAGAGTCGAACTATCAAGGTGTCACGTGATCAAATAGACATTTACCAGACTTATCAAACGATCCTCGTAAGAGTCAATTTGTCGTCAAAGATGACAGGTTTATTTGCCATTTTATAAAAGACAAATATCTAAACAAAACATTTTTTCGAAAAGACAAAGGTCAGATCTAGATGAAAATCATATGCCTCTATTAGAGGTTTAAAAAATCCTCCTTGCTTATTAGAGATAATAAAATTAATAACTACATTTATCTCATGAATTTTAATTCACTTCCAGCGATTACTGCATATATCACAGACTTCTGGATAATAATTTTAAAGAGATCCCAATTATTTTCGGATGAAAATGGTTTTTAGGGAACAGAGTCAGCATTGTGGTTTCCACAATTTGTCACGGACCGAACACCCTCTTCACAGACAAATACGTTTTTTATCGGGTAATTACAAAAACAACTGACTGTCACGCTCTCCATTTCCGGGACGTTACTAATTTATATCCGAATTTGTGTTATTTGAACCTTAAACTGTCAGTGGCGCAGACGTAATATTCGGCATTTTAAATAAAATGTTTCATAGGGTAGAGAAAATTCTTTTTACGTTAAGAAATGAAATTTCTTTTTATATCCATAAAAGAAATTAAATTTGTTTTTGACTGGTATCATAAATTTGTACTTTTATCTAACTCTTCAACTTCTGATTGCCCATAGTGATTTAATTAAATAAGCAAATTATTATTTTGCTTGCAGTTTCTTATATTTTGTTTACCTAAAAATATTCTTAAATAATTATTAGCAAATTAAATTTTACAGAGCCATTCTTTTATTATACATTTACTATCACTTTAAATCTACGCCACTTCAAATCTTTGTGGAACCTAAGCAACCATCCCTTTTTGGTAGGCTGGCTATAAATCTCACAAGGAAAGTCTTATCTTAGATTTGCACCCAATTCTGCAGTGTCGCCCTCTTTTTTATTTGATAGTTTGTCGCTTCTTGTATCCCTTCGTGCATCTGGGGTAGATTTTCATTCAATTTTTCATCACCTTTGTCGGTTTTCCGCTTTCTCAAATTGTTTGTTTATGTAACTTCACCAATTGGCTTAAACTATGAACGAGAATATTTTATTTGTGACGTGTTTTTCTCTTCTAAAGTTGGCAGTAAATGAGGCAAACTAGATTATACTAATAAAAGGTTTCATACGACATAAAAACATTTCATTCTCAAAGATATTTCTACTTTTTCTAATGTTTTAAAATAAAATATTTATAAGCTAAAAACCCTCGTGGTTGATGCGTTAATTAAATAAAAAAATAAAACAAAAAGGTTAAAGAAAAAAAGAAAGAGAATTTAACTCGGGACTATTAGCATTAAAGAAAAACAATACTTTTGTGCCTTACTCTTCTATTGCAAGAAATTAACAAGACTGCATTTCAACTTTTGTTTTAAAAGAAGAGCATTTATATATTCACTAAAAATGATATTACATATCAACTGCAAAAACTCTATCAAAAAATAATTAAGTACCAAAATATTTCAAGAATAGCATTTTGATTTGTTAGGACAAAACAGAGAATTGTAGATCTAACCTCTAAAAGTTCTGTGTTTTTCATCATTTGAATTAGATTCGTTGAAAGGCAGTGCCAATGCATACATCTATGTATACGCATTTGGAGTCATCATTTGGAAGAAAAATCTAACTTTTGATAAAAACCCAGTAAAATTCCCTAAAGTAGTAGTTTACAGTATGTTAGATGGATAGCAGGCGACGTTACCTTATATACCTATATTCGATTTTCTAAGCATTCGAGTATAAGGAGAAGGAATATTGCAAGCGTATAAAGGCAAGAATTCTCGAATAGGAAAAACTTTTTCGATCAAAATGTGAAATCAAAATAAAATTAGTGTCGAATATGATTGAATATATATTTGTTGATTATTACACACTGAAATATTTTATTGTTGAGGACGTAGAAAATAAGATTTTGTTGTTTAACCAATAATTATTGACTATTTAACCAGCAGAAGAAAAACGACCATGGAAAAAAATGGTCCCAGGCTTATTGATAATATAAATCTATTAATGTGACTTCAACATAAAGCGTTTAAAAAACATTGAAAAGTCTGTAAACTTCCCATCCACTGAAATATTGCACTACTAATCATAGCAGTCGTATCTTTTTTTTAAAAAATAGGAGATTTAAAATTTACAAAATAGTATAAAATATAAATTTATCTGATAATAATAAAAAACTAAATGAAACAAATAACTACTTTTATGAATTTTTTGAAATTCTAAAACTAACTATTATTACAGCACAATAGAATGTGGCTTTGATTCACTATTCTCTTTATTTATGTATCTCATAATGTTTTAAAAGTGTATTACTTATAAAATCACAAGCAGTAGATGCTTACAGAATACATATAGAGATGGCATTTGCGAGTATTAACGAATTATATTATTATTTGTTCCGACCAGACTTCTGTCTTCCCGCAATGTTGGAAAATTTCCAAAGTGTATATTCTTCCTAAAAATCCAAATTTATCTAATTTTGGCTATATAAAATCAATCTCAATATTGGAGTTTTGTTAAAAATATTGGAAAAAATATTCTTATTATTATTTTTCATATCAAACTTAGGTATTTAATTTCGCCGTTCCAGCTCTGAAAGATAATGTCAGTAATAGGGTTTAAAGATTTTTTACTCTTTTTTTAAAAAGAGTCTGAAAATTAATTTTGGATTTTATTTTATTACCTTTTGTTAGTTTCACCTATCCACGCCATTATTATTTCACTTATGATATTTTAATTTAAGAAAGTTTTTTACTTGCAAAGATTTCGACAGTTGCATGACCCGTAGACCACACCTCTACAAAACGCATATATTATCAGACTGCATATTTACAACTTTATCTGATCGGTTAAAATAAATATAATACTTTTTCTATGTGTCCTTTCAGAAATATTATTTATTTTGATATATAAATTTTTACGGTACGTTTTAACCCCCGTAACATTAGTTTTCCCGTTGAGACCTCCATTAAATATTTTAATTTTTTATATATCGTTTTACAAATAATACAGTTATACAGTTAATCAGCATAACACCAAAAAAATTATCTTCTGTCTCGCCGCCACTATAGTACGTCTCTCAACTAGTTCGTAGAGTGCATCCGCAAATTTGATGAGCACGCACGCTACCGAATACTTCTAATTCGTTGAAAGTAAAAATTTCAATTTTTATCTTATTTATGTAAAATACTGAAAATATGTTTAGAGAATTATTTTCTTGAAAAAAATCACGAAAAGTCACGAAAAAAAAACATCATCTCCCACTATTTTTACAGGATGATAGTGAAGTCGGCATGAGAATCCTAGTTTCAATAAAAAATATAAAGGGTTTTCTCGTTTTAAGATTGGTAAATAACGCTCTTAAAAAGACATCATTTAGTCAATTGTGAACATTTTCTTTTGTGTATTTAATTTATATTTATATAATTGTACGTTTTTCTTTTTTTTTTTTTAGAGTATTCAAACCAACTATATTACTTCATGTTATATAAATATCTGTAATTATTATTTCGTAAAATAAATTACTGCTTACTTACCAAACTTCTAACAAAGTAGCAGATAAGGTAGAGACATATTAATCTCAAAAAAATCCTAAGGCTTAAAACTTTTTTAAAAAGACATAACCACGTAAAAAGGTAAAAGTAACGCAAATTAAGTAGTATAAAATTTTTACCTTGCGCTGTTTTATTGATTTTAATTGGAAATTATAAAAAAAATTCAAAGTTAAATGTTGTCACTTATAATGATTTATTATTTTCCATTAACATTAAGATATGCATTCCATTGGTAGACTAGTCACATAACTTTTAAACGTGATCTATTGAACTATTCTCGACACACTTAAGAAAGGTAGAAAGTTATTATATTAACGTAGTTAGTTAGATTGTCAACCCTTTTATATTTAGTTAACTAAGTAACTAATTATAATTTGAATTTTTCTATAAATGTGCACAAATTCGACAAGGGTCAACCACATTATAATCCTGCCCCTTTTCCTAGACGATGACTGATGGCCTTAAAGTGACCCACATGTCATTTTGTCCTTTAAACCCTTCTCAGATCTCAGTTCCTTGGGCCCTCATTTTACGTGTTGCGGTTTCAAGGGAAGAAGGGACTAAAGATCGATGGAAAAGGTTTTCTTAAACAGGTGGTTACTTTGTTTGGTTGTTTGAAGCTTTTGTAACTCAATTTTCTAGGATCAGATAAGGGGTAATTCGTCTTTAAGCAGAAAAAAATTACAGCTTAAGGAAGAGATAAAATATATGAATTTTTACGATATACTTTACGTCGTGATATGTCTTTTGTAAAAATAAATTGTTACATGTTTCACTTAATAAATAGTAAACACCTAGATATATTTATGATTTTTATTGGCAGTTCTCAGTAAAATAATTCATTTACAGTGCAACGACGTTAAAAGAATAATATACCACACATAGGGTATAAAATACTTAATGCAACGATCAGCAATGAACTTGTTACAAGAGAAAATCTCGTGAAGAGGTTATTAGACATCATGAAGGTAACAGAACTCATTAAAGATTAACATACACGCATGAAGGTACATATCAAAGTTATATTTTTTAAATGGGATTCCTCATATTTTGTTATATATATTCATTATACTCATTTCAACAACATACCTTTAGGGTCTACAATGAAAACTTTGAGCAGCACATATAATTAAAAATTGCATGTTTTGGATTTCGATAAATGCTTGGTATACGAAAACCATTAGAGATGAATATAGAGAAAAACTGTCCCTATAAAACAATATTAAAATAATTTCCTTAGGTCTTGAAAAGTTGTTCGAAATTTTGATTTCTTCGTATCCATTATTTATCTCACTTATTGTTGACACAAAGTCAAGAATTTTAGGAAGCTAAAAGCATCATGAAGCTCTTAACTGATATTGAAAACGAATTATTCTTTGTTTAGCAATGAACAACTGTTTTTTTAAGTAAGACCGCTCACGATATTTGATGAATTTGAGATCTGACACCGTCAATCATTTAACGAGCAAAAAACTTTTAAAGTTTTTTATCAGAGTTAGCATTCGCGTCAACATCACGATCACTTTTCGGACTGATCCAATTCCTATTCTATTGCAATCGGGAATGCCTGGGCTGATAAAAATAATCCTGGTAACAAGTGACATTTATTGTTCGGTTCTTTCCGTAATTAATCATCGCATTTTTCGAATTAGCACATTTTGTGTCACACCCTCTTTATCCGTTCCCTTTAGCCTAACTCTCTGCCGTTTGCTATATACTGCTCTAATTTTTTGTATAGTCCAGTACATTGTATCAACATGTTCAGAATTTGAGATACACGCATGATAGTTTACCACCGAAGATAAATTTAGGTATTTGAATTTGAATAACTGGTTCTAAGGCATACTTCATCTCTAGAGGAAAAGTTTTTAGATGCCACTAAAAAAAAGTGTTCTTTATAATCCCTATCGCTATGAGAATTTAAGGTGTTCAGAATAAATATGATTGTTTTAAGTCCTGTTGTTAACAGTACCTACTCAACTCAATTTATATTTCAAACTCGTCCGTTGTGAACAGAAATCAGCGCGTGTTAAACCCATGCTAGCCTCGTGATGGCAAATTCTCGCAATGTTATTGGGCGACCGAACGGGAAACAAAATGTGCCAACAGAGTGGTTACATATGGATTTGATAATTTTGACTAAGTATTTATTGTACATATTTTTCAGTGCTATTTTTGATTTTGGTTTTTAATTAACAAATTATTCTAATTTTAAATTTTATTCACTGTTCTATTTACATTATTTTGGGAGAATATATGATGTATTGATTAAGCAGCAGTTTGGTCAGCCGGGAGAGAGATAATGATTATGATGA
This sequence comes from Hermaeophaga mercurialis, assembly GCA_951812935.1. Lineage (NCBI taxonomy): Eukaryota > Metazoa > Arthropoda > Insecta > Coleoptera > Chrysomelidae > Hermaeophaga > Hermaeophaga mercurialis. Next base: position 28,071,057 of record OX638362.1, on the reverse strand, counting down.
CCCTTTTGTCATCGGAAAGACAGATATATATTTCGATAAACAAAATAATGGATAATATAGAAACGTGGTTGAATGACTGTTGTTGTTTCCTGCTTATGAAATTTTCGAATAGGATGATATAATTACCTAATATTTGGTCAATATATAGTGTTCCCCAAATAAATAAACTAAAATAAAAAATAATCTAACCTTCTATCAAATTGCACAGATCAAAACAAATATCATATTTAAGAAACTAAAATAAAGCTTCACATAAAATATTAATTTTATAGAATTAATGCAAAATATCTTCAAAATTTTATTTAATAATACATCTAAGGTTCGCCAAAAATAATCCATCGATGGAATAAATAGTATATACATATTAACAGTTATTTTTAATAATTATAATTACTAATTTTATTAAAAACATTATATTATTTATAAGGAGATTTAAATTGGTAAAGGTCGATCTTTAATTGCGGCTGAAGGAGGTCTGGGTCGTTGTAAACCACCATAACCGATATAGATATAAATATATATATATATATATATTTGTTTTATTACTTGTACCTATGTCTTTCATAAGTTTCGAACCACCCTGTATATTTTTTATGACATTTGGCAAATGCATAGAAAATCTATATTCGGCTACGACAAGCATTTAAAACAGTGTGTTTAAACAACTCCTTGTATATAAAAAAATTTAATTTTGTATTCAAAATTTAGACAGAGCAAAACAAACATTAAAAAGAGTAAAATATACTTAATTTGGGTTTTTTGGCAAACAAAATGAAATCAGAGAACTATTTATTAGTTATTTTGAATTTAAATGGAATTTACACGACGTTTCTTAATAAAGGCAAAAATTATTCGGCTATGTTTTTTTAAATTTATGCATGTAGACAATTAGAAAATGTAGTTACACAAGACAAATTTCAATTTAATCATATCAGTTTATGTGGAAAGAATATGATCCGATTAATAAATTATCAAAGGCTCCGCGTCAAATTTTAAATGAAATGTTGTGTTGTAAACGTCTCTCTCTCTCTTTTGTAGCATATGGATTTTCTTCTGCTCTAATGTCAGAATTTCATATAAAACACTCTTCCGTATTCTTTCATTTTTGATGGACTAAAAGTACAGATTGTTTTTAGACGTCGCCAAACGGAAGAGTTATATTTAAGGCATGACTTATTCTCATTTCTACTTCTGGAATATTGTTGACAATATTAACAGCATTTAAATGTTACCGATGTCCATTTTATTTTACCGTGAGAAAACTATCATGTTTGTTTAAGCAATTAAAAACACGGGAAAATGTTTTTCGATTTAGTGGTCTTCAACCAGGAAATTATGTTTGTTACTTGTTTTTTGCACCTGCAGCATTTCCATTGCAAAAGCCGCAAAGAAATAACAAATCTGCGTATTCGCAATTAGCAACGTTAATCTAAATTATACACAAACATTAGAAAACATAAAAGAAAATTCATAACTAGTTGGATATAAGTAATGCATAATTATTTTTATAGAAAATATTCGAAATAAATGTAATTATTTATAACGTTTTTGTATTGTATAAGGGTACAAATGTAACTACATTTACATACATAAAAGTATGAACTCAGCAAAAATATTTTTGCTCTGACTTAAAAAAGTAAGTTGCAATTTATATTAAAATTTTAGAAAAAAATGGGATTGCATTTGGTAGCACCAAAAACCCAAAATATGTATATTTTGTAGTTTAAAAAAAAATGTTTGCAGGAATATATAAAGATGACTTTATTCAGTTTTTTTAAGACAATCCCAATTTTCGATATGAAGGGTGTCGTTTCGAGCGTACATAAATTTCGATTTTTTTAATAACTGGACTTAGATATTATTTCTTTTTAATATATCGTTTGATGTGCAAAATCGCACAGAAATGTGTTCGAAAGTTATCAGCGGCAAAAATAGACACAATTAATGAAACAGCATGAAATGGTTGAAGATCCATTATTTATGGATTATTTGAAATCTTAGAAAATATTCCTTCATGAGTATATAATTCTAAAAAAATATTGAAAGATATTTTTTGTTAATTTAAAGATAAAAATTTATCCTAATGCCACACGTGTTTGTTAAGCGCGGTTTGCATTTATGTATAATAAAGTTCATGCCAAACGTCATTTAAATAAGATCGAATAAATCCGGATGAGCAATGAATTTATACCAAATCTATTATTCGTTTCAATAGATTCTGTTCCATATTTATGAACTTTTGCAAGATGAAAGATATAAAATCGACAGTAGCAGCTGGTTTACAATCCTGAACAGGTATTAACGAAATATTTGAAATTGAAATTGAGCTGAACACTGAAGACTAGAGAAATGGCCGAAGGTTAGAGGCCGTTATGCGGGATGGCATGTGTGCCTTCAAGATAAAATTGAGCTTATCTAGGAGATTTCATAAATATTTCATTACCATTCCGCGAGAAAGCCAATTACTTTAGTTTTGTTTGTTATCAAATGCATTTAAGGCACGAATAAAGAAATTATTTCTAATTAGAAATAAAAAGAATAAACACAGAAGAGTTTCATTATAGAGATTACACTGTTCCAGAGTGCAGCAATTGACTACCTATAGGTAAATCTCCCACAAGGAACACATGTTCAACTTTGACGCACAATATAATTGAATTCGGATACTCATTAGTAATCTCTAGATACTCAGGCTATACTCGTAACTGTGGTTGGTTAGACACGGCAGAGATTCTCAGGAGACATTGCTTTAACAGCAATTAATTAACAGCGAATTTAAGAGTAGATAGATTTACATGTAGAGTCAATTTCAAAATAAATGGACCAGTGATTGTAATTTTGGCGTGCATAAATAGACTAAATAAATTAACTTATTTTCTTTTTAACTGGAACGGTTTGCAATCCTATTTCAGGATAATTTACATTACCATTTAGTAAAAGTAAACAAAGACAATTATTGGGAGAAACACACCAAAAGCTGGGGCGGTGGGCCGAGTATTTTGAAGAGATATTGAATAGGGAACAAAAACGAAATTGCAAACAACGAAGAAAATTACGAATGGAACCGAGATAAATATGAGAATAAATCAAATAATAAAGAAATAATGGAAAATCGAATATAAGGATAGACCAGATAATAAAAAAATAATAATAAAAATTTTCTGTTGAATTGTTCTTTCTTTATTGCCATGTTTGATCAATATTCTGTATAACGACAAATGACGTGATTAAAATTTTCTGGTTTGGTACGCTTTTGACGAACCCATCGTTGTGTACGAAACGTAAATTAAAAAAACGATGCCGCATTTGTAACTTTTATATAACGATGTTGAACCATGATCGAATTACATGTAAATAGTTTTTTTATGTTGATGTGCATACACTGTAATTTTATAAAATATTGTTTTTAATTTGTACCTTAAACTCGGGATTTTATTTAAGTAGTTCTCTTATATCAGTGCTTTTTACAACGATAATTCGTTAGTGTGTCTTTTATAAGTAACTATTAAAAATAACAGTGCTGTAACGTAAAAATTTGCAATCAAAATATCTTAAGTTTTTGCATAGTTAATCATTAATCATTATTCATTACTTACTGCTTCGAAATATATTTTATATGAAATTAATTGTTTGAAATCTTACTTTGTGGAAATTATTCATAATAAATATGGAAAGATAAGTATTATTTATCTTTCCATATTTATATTTTATATATTTGTATCACTAACAGCACATTATATATCCCAGATAATATCTGAGAAATATTTAATTATCAATCTCCCTTTGTAATTACTAACAGTGGACATTCTATAATATGTAATTCTGGTATTAAATGACTCGGTAAATTGACAATCCCTTGTCCATTGCGGATCTGCCTGTTCCACATGAATTAACCTAGCCACAAATTATTGTCAAATATATTAAAGACATTCAAAGATAAATCACTTCATTTACTAGTTAATAGGGTTTAATTAAAATGGCTTTTACAAAACCCTCTTCTTAATTTCTATAGAACGTTCCAGGCCCCTGAAATACCTCTTTGTGAACACTTTACTCCAAGTCCTTGTTTGTAATTTTTCTTTAAAAAAAATCATCGTTTTACCTTTAGGTTAATTCCTAGACTATCATGGAGGTGCATGTTTAATAATCTTTGTGAAGTAATACCTTGCTTAAGCACAAAAAAAATGTTCCAGGTGCTTAACAGATCTACATCTCGAGCAATAAATTACACAACTTAAACACATTAAATTATTATCAGGTCCTTCTAATCTGTTGAAAATCGAAGCCTTACCTTTTAACGTAGAATTACGCAGTATCAATGACACAATCGTTCGTCTATCTTGTTAAAATATGGTTTCAATTATCGGTTAGGCAGTTAAGTTTAATTCACTAGTCACGTACTAACACGAGTAAACAAAAATATGTTTTATTAATGTCAAAATACGATAACAATATGAACCTCTAAAACTAGAGGAAGTATAACTCCTTGGAGATTGAGAATATGCCGGCTCTTTGCTCTTTGGCTTCTGTGCCTACATTTAAAATTGAAAATGGTCTCTTTCATATATATATCAAATAGCAAGCCTTACGTGCCTGTGCCTAAAGGAACTCGTAGGTAAAGGAGTTTATGTTAGTTAATGAGAGTAGTACGAGAATACAAAAAATATACTAAAAAAATTATTGACTTTGCGTTAGATATTTATTACCTTTAAGGTTCAGATAAGCTTTCATAAAATTCCTATTCAGAAATAAAAATAATAAAACGTTAAAAATCTGATGGTTTCTCATTATACGGATATATTACGGGAATTGTCTACCAGTCGATGAAAAATGAATAAATCAATGAATTAGAAGAACAAAGTTGAAGTTTTCCAAAACAAACAGAAAATAAATTTTAAGAAAATTTATAGTTTATTATATCACTGACTACTGACTTTTTGAAAACAAGAAAAAATATTTTATCATAGTATCAATGTAGTATTTGATCGATAACAACATTTTTCCTTAACAAAAAAGGCAGGAGATTTTAACTGAACTCTTTTCTATTCCAAATCACCAATTTGAAACCCTTCAATCTAAAACAAAATCCACTAAAAATAAATTTCAGAACGTTTTACATCTGCGACGCCGATTTCCAACATCCCTCTACAGCTATTTCAGTTTTCGTTCCTCTTTTATTTCTGAATCTACGATTTTCAATGGCAAACATCACAAAATGGCGTTTCACAACCTACAGACAGTCTCACAAAAATTTAACGGTTCAATATATAGTTAATACAATATAATTAATTAAGGAAATAACATGGAGAAAACCAAAATAATATCAACAAGAATAGACACCAGTGGTAAAGATATACATGGAAGATGATAAACTACAATAAGACAATAACATAAAATTTTAATTAAACCCACACAAATTTATAGACCGGAGTATTGGTACAAAATAGGGTATTACAAAATTGTGTTAGGAACTTGTGAAATGAAAATTCATACGGTAATAAAAATTGATAGAATGTATATTGTATTGAAGATATAGTTTTTAGTAATAATAAAAAATTGACAGTTAAGCTACCCTGGCATATAAGCAAAGTAAAGAAAAAATAATAATACAGGAGAATCAAATGACAAAAAAAGTAGTGACATGATCATGTGGTGAAAAAAAAAAGATAATAAGTAAAGCAATGTAAAGAATTATACATACAATTACCGCTAACCAACACATATTTATTGAGTGCAGCATTGTACCAGCGTTAATTGTCAAGAAATACCCCACTAGAGGTACCTATATCATTTCAATGTTACTGTTTCCAAATTTTAAAATATGATAAATCCCAAACCAAGCTAAAGATTTTTGATTTTACACAGAATTCTTAAGAAAAAATTCCCCACTTTTAGTTGGGACATGCTATTGTTTGATTGTAAAAATATGAGCCATCTTGTATAAAAGTACTGTGAAAAAGGATTCGCGGATGTGTCGTTGTAATTTGTCGTTTAGAGAGTTGGCAAATGTTAGACATCCCTCGTCCACACTCTTTACCCTTTCCTCCTGCTACCATTATACCCTCTTGTATACCAAATGTGCCAACACGAAAAAGTACTAAAATGCTGAGAGGTGCTCAAAAACTCACAGATAATGAAGCATACACTAGTTTTTAGCACGGTTATTACGATAGAAAATGTACCTTAAAATTTAATCTTACTTACTTCAGCTTAAAAAAAATAAAATTGATAGAAAAAGTTCCGAAATTCTATCCTTTAAAATGAAATAAAATTTGAAGATAAAAACAGAGGACACCAAATCAGTACTAACTTTTTTTATGCTGTGAGTTCTAATTAAAAAATGACAAATTCTAAGGAAATCAAATCATTTCGGTAACTAAAAATGATAAATGAATAACAAGTAATTCTAAACATTCCAAACTGAGTGTGTCTCATAAATAAATAAAACGGACTGCTTAAGACAGCAACTTTATATGATGAATTATTTTGAAATTAGGTAATTAGATTTTTGTTGGTCATGTATGTGCCAAGTCATTGCAAAATGATAACAAGTTTTATTTGTTTGTTGTCTTGTAAAAAACAACAAATATCTTGATTTCTACTCCTAAAAGTTTTCTCATAAAATAAGAGTCCATATAGAATCTGAGTTAGTAAAGTTTGGAATACAGAAATACATTAACCCTTAACTTTTTGAAATTTTGAAAGTTTTGACAATATCGATTGAAGATTACGTATTGATTTAATTTTTAAATAATAATGTTGGTTTTTGCTCTAAAATTTTATGGTGAAGAGAAAAAATTTTTAATTCTAATAAATATATAATATAAATATTTACACTAATTCAAAATTAAAAATTTATCTATTCGTATACCCATCTATACGTTTGAATAAGTTGAATTCATAATTTTCAGAGTATATTAACCGTAGTTATTGCATTGCAAATATAATTTGCCAAGAAAACTGAAAATATACTTTATTTGCCAGAGGTATTGAATAAGTATATAAAAGTTACGGTTTTGGCTTCTTTCCAAATCCTACAAAATAGAAATATTCCTCTGCCCATTGCATCAGCTAATTTAAGCTTGAAAAATATAAAAGAATCGTTAAATAAAATTAGTTGTTTTACTTCATTTAATGAAGTTGACGCAGCATAAGTCACAATTTTGACATTTCATTTTTTACTTCTTGAAAGCTTACATATAAACATATACATAAAATCTGAACATAATGAGATTTAGAAGTTAGTTTATCAAGTTATGTAATGATCATTTGCTCCGACGTCCTAAACAAAGTTTAGTGATCACTTATACAAACGGTTAGAAGAACGGACTAAGCTATATTTCAATTTCATTTATTTTTTTATTTATTTATTTTATTTATTTAATTTGTTACATTTCAGTTACATTTGTTACATTTAACATATAAAATATAAACTTAACTTCAGACGTCAGTGTACATGGTTTCCTATGTATGTAATACTATTTTAATTTTATTATATGTGATGTGAAAAATAAAAACTTGAATACACCTTTGACGATATTAGTTGAATGCGATGATCGAACTACATATATTTATTTATTTTATTTATTGGGCCATGGACTTTCTAAATGGATTACGCAGTCCTTTGGACAGGATCGCCCTCAACGGATAAATAATAAGTTAAAAAGGGATTAGATCACTAATGTTGTAAGATTTAGCATCACTGAGGGTGTTCTTTAAAGTTAATCTTTTCACACAGCTTGTTTTTAAAGATTCTGCGAACAGCTTCAAATTACAAATAATCTGGTTTTAGCACACATGTATTTCAAAAAGTGTCAGTAACCTAAATAGACACTCTTCAATAAAAACTATCCAAGGATTTATCCAATTTTTTTCTTAAATCTCTCTTATGTTATAAATTTTAATGCCTGAACCACTCTCCAAAATCTTAAAATATTATTAGAGTGCTTGAGAAGCTCCATTGACTATATTGTAAATAATGAGTAAAAGCGGCCTTTCGGATGAAACATGGTCGTACTAGCCAAATATTTTTCTGAATCAATTCAGGTATTAGGAACTAATAAATATGTTTAGCGTACTGTCACAAAATATTTTGGTTAACGTAATTTTAATCAGCGTTAACTATAATACAAAAATTATTATGAGAGAAATTTTTTCGAAAAACTGCCAATAAAAATGTTTACTCAGCTTTTAACTTTCAATCAGCAACTTTTTTTTTAACTAGTTTTTTATCTCTTCTTTTATACAATGCGACTCATGTAAATTGAAGCTATTAACCGATTTTTTTTTAAATATTGTTTATCAAAACTTTATTTGGATACAAGATTTAAAAGAGTTATTCCTATTTTTAAGATACGATATTTTTTCATGGTCAAAAGTCCAGAATCCTCATTAGGGATTTTTTTATCAAAAAAATGAGTACACCGTGGCTCCCAAATAGATGTGACTCCATTTTTAGTAAAATATATTTATTAATAAAAAAATTATGGGATGGTAAATTTCAAAAATATACCAGTTTACAAAAGTCAACCAGCAACTTTTTATAAAAAATAGATGTTACCCAACTTTTATTAAAATATGTTTATTAATAAAAAAGTTAATTTTAAGTTGAAATTTTGTAAATTGTTTCCTGATTGATAACATTTTGATTAATAAACATATTATAATAAAAGTTGAGTAACATCTAGTTGGGTGCAATTTAAATACAGTGGCGTATTCATTTTTTTTATAAAGAAATCAATAATAAGATTTCTGGATTTTTGACTATAAAAAAATATCATATTGTGCCTTAAAAATAGGAGTAACTCTTTGAAACCTTGTCTTGAAATAACGTGATTGATGCACAACATTTCAAAAAAAAATTGTTGAAATCGATTAATAACTTCAAATACTAAGATGGTGTTTTCAACTTAGATGGGTCACACTGTATATTATTGGCTACTATAATTTATCATTTCTTTTTTTTTTTAATCAATTTAATGTCCTTCTACGCCGCTGCTTAAGTAGAGCCTCCCGCTGTCCTTTTTCTACTAGCCTTATTTCCATCATGTCTGGTAATATCTATGAGATATTTGATTCATGCAGGGCTCTTCTTCCTCGTGGCTGTTCTATCAGGCGCCTGCTGTTATTGAAAAATTACACATACTCTCCCATTAGAGCAAGTCCCCACTCTGAACCAAAACAAACTCTATGCCAATGCTTATGAAAATGTATAAAATTATCTAACGAGGGAAGCATATAATGTAATGCGTTCTAAATAAGTATTTAGGTTAGATTTTTTTGTTGAATTGAATAAAAACTGATCTTAATACTTATCTACTATGTAAAATTAATTATTTGCCTCTTACAGCTATAAAACTAAGATAAAATTTAATCTTTAAATATCGTGTTGGTTGTTGCCTGATAGTACAGATCATCTGAGTGAGTTTGACTGTAGGCTGACAAATCTCTTAGTCTTTTTAAATTCTAGATGAATGATAGCACTGAGAGCACTTATCAAGAGGCTTTCAGTGTGTTGTGTAACGCTGTTTCGAATTGTTTGGATTTATTTGATATCATTGTCTGTTGTAAATGCAGACGATGTCCTAAAAGCAAGACCGACAACCATAGCTTGACGTTGTTTCCCAGGAACACCAAGAATAGATAAAAAAAGGCACCAATATTTTATAAATTCTTTATAAATAAATTAGTTTACTAGTTTGGTAAAAAGTTATTTTCTCTGCAGATTGGTATAACTAAGAACAACTACAACTATATTATATTTTTTGGGGAACAATGTAGGAATTTTTACTTTTTTTTAAAGGAGCGGTTACATCCGATATTTCTTATTTTATGAGATATCGAGAGTTAGATTGTTCTTACTGGAATGTACGATAAGTATACACTTGTTAGATGGAATTAGAGAGGTGAAACTTTATACTGGCACAAACTCTATAAATCTTGACTGGGAAGAATTCTGTAATTTATGGATGTTTACATTGTTTTTGGTTTGGTATCATGTGCGGAAATCTTGCGGTTCTTTTGTTTTTCACAATTTTTTTGCTTTTTTTTTGTTGTCGTGCTGCTGATGCTGAGATATTTTTAGAGGCTGACAGTACATATTTATTGAGCAAAGGAAGCTGTATATTCTTAAGGAACAATTTCACGACCAGCGAAAGTGCAAACTGAATCAGGGGAAAATTTAAATTTATGAAACCCGGAGAGTAATAAGGGAATTCATAATCAAATGGCAATTTTAAAATTATTTTTAATTCCACTTTTCTTCGGTAACCCCTGTGACTACTGCACTAGACAATTTACTCTAGGTATCAAATTGTCAATTACCAATTCCCAGAGGTTACTCATCCAATACCGACCACCAAAGTCATATATAGACCAGTTTGGTCATTTTAACTTAAATTAGAATTCTTTGTTGGATTTCTACTTTTCAGTTAATTTGCTTTAGTGATTATATATATTTATTCTTTTTTAGTTTCTCTGTATTTCTGTTATTTCCATATACAAAATGTTCCTGAAAATTGTATGATACTTAAAGGTACGTGTGGTATGCACTATTAACAACAAAAAATAGTTATAACGTTTTTTCCAAGTCAGCCGTTTTCATCAAAACTCATTTCATTAGTTATAATATCTATATATATATTATAAATTGTTATAAGAATTTTTTGTTGTTAATGGTTAATATATTCGGGGACAACATATATAATAATTCTTCCTGAACTCTATATAAGTTCCACCTTTATTCTTTGGTAGTAATTGATAAATTTATTAAACATTTATTATATTTGAGCCTTTAACTAAAAAACGTTTTTTAATTTTTCGTTTAAATGACAATTTTGGATTCTATGGATTATTTGTATTTGCAGATAAGTTCTGAATTATCTGCAAAAATAACTGACATATTCTTACATTTAAATTTAATTCAATTAAATTTCAAAAATCATCTAAACGTAACTGACTTATGAAGAACCTTCTCTATCATAACTGAATGTATTTTGACTATTGTTTTTTGTTTAAATAATTCATTAATGCCAGTGGCGTAACTTTATGATTCCTTTGTTGTTAGTTGTTTTTAATTATTTCAAGCTTTTTTCGTTTAAATGTTTGAAATGTTTGTATGCATTTTTAAGAAATCGATTTATTTCTATGCAAAGGGAAAAATAAAGAATAAAAAATAGTACAGTCCGTATAATTTATAATTTTTCTATTGTTTAAGTAAATTTAAATATTTTTTATATAATTCTTCTATATCCAAATATAATAATTTGAGAAGTAAAAGCATTTGAATGTTAAATGTGTATGACCAATGATTTAAATGAATTCATTTAAAATAATCGTAATAATAAACATAAATTAAAAGCAATTACACTATTTCAAATCAACAAGCAATAAGATCTTTAAAACTACGTATTACATTTTGTAATCTGCTTTCTCTATTTTTTTTTAGCTCTACTATAATTCTATTTTTAATTCTTGAATAATGGCAAGTTTTCTAAATATGTAAATTCTCTTTTTTAAACAAACCCATAGGAAATAATTAAAGCGATTCACATTAGTTGTTTGTGGTGATCATTCTATGATATCTTCACGTCTGCTAATTAATTTTCTAGTAAATGTATTCTCTCAAATGAAGAGCATAATTGTTTTGGAGTAATGTTATTGTCTAAAGGTTTTAAACAGGGAAAATATCTTCGGTGAAAAAGAGTCCAATTATTTTTAATTTTCATGCTTCTACCAAGGATTATAACTGACCAGTCTCTGCGTATTTACGGTTTCATGAATGAAAATAATTGCGATCGAAATATTTCTCCATTATTGTGTTAACACATCTGCCAAAATCAATTCTTTCTTAATTTTAATTTGTAAGTGTGAAATGGAAGACACGAAAAAAATCACTTAACAATTTATTCAAGGAACTTATTAAATCTATATTTTAAAAATAATTCAACCCATTATTTAAAAATATACTATATATCTATTATTTGACACATTTTCTTGAGTAGAAAGTTCAACATGTAAATTGAAGTTTCTTTTTTTTTAGTAGGAATTTCGGGCTGCTAGTCTAAATGCCATTTTTTTAGTATAAAATCGAAAATATAAATGGAACATTATTTTCTTTAGTGGGAAATCCGAATTATAGTATAAGTATAAATGGAATATTTTTAGTAGAACATCCAAAATATAAATGGAATATTCATTTCTTTTAATAGGAATTCTAAATTATAAGTAAAAAAATGGCATTTTTTTTAGTAGAAAGTCCAAAATATAAATCGAAATTTCAATTTTTTTTTATTTTTTAGTATGAAGTTCGAATTAAACGTACTGATAAGGTTGAAAATTTCTATTATTTAAAACTTTGTCTCAAAGTCGAATATTCATTTTTTTTAGTGAAAATTCCGATTTATACATTTTTTTCAGTAGAAATTGCAAACTATAAATTTCATTTCTTTTAGTCAGAATCTCTAAATACCATATTTTTAGTAGAAAGTTCAAAATATATTATTTTGAGATTCAGTTTTTTTTGTTTTTCTCATATCAACTAAGTTTATGTATTTTATGCATTTCAATATTGCAGAAAGGCAACAATATCAAAAATGAAACTACATGTATACCTAAATTTACTTAAAACCGATCCTGTTTTAGGTTAGGTCAAAATTGCAAACTGTATAAAGTTAAAGTTGTAAAAATTTTCTACAGAATAAAAACAATATTTTAGTAGAAACTCTTTTACTTTCTTACGAAATATACCGGTAGATACATTTTTGAGGTTAATGTCAGTACATTTTTTACAAATGTTGTTATAGAGATTCACATTAATTTTATGGTTCCTGTTATAGCTCTTAAAGCAATTTTTTTGGACGGAAAAAACTTTATCTACACTAGGAGAGTTACCCCATAGAACTAAACCGTAACTTAAATGCGAATGAATAGTTTCGATATATACAGTTCCCAGAGGATACTATATCCTTATGAGTATTATGTTATTATTGATTGTTATTTCTAAATATTTGAAATGGTCGATGTGCTCAATTTTGAGTAATACTTGCTCATTATGACATTATTCAACATATTTTTGCCTGATTATTTCTAGTTCTTTCTATTTTGAATATTTGACAACTTTCGATTGGGGCTCTATTTAAATTATTTTTCAGCTCGTGATAGTATATTCATGTCATTTACATACGCCACAACACTTGCGTTGCTTTCTCGATTATTATTTCCTTGATATTATTATCCCAAACATATTGTAGATATATATATATATATATATATATAGTAAGGCATCCCTTAAAAAGGTATCAAATTTAATATATATTTCATGATAATTTCACGGGGAGTTTTATGTCTTTTCACAATATTCAGTATACGCGAGTAGGTTTTTAACAGTCTTTTTCGCAAAATCATTTTCAACGGTGTACGAGATGGAAACGATGTCTGCCGTCACAAAAGTGGACAGGATAAAAATTGACACAGAAGCATAGTATTCATGGGAACGTGACAGCGAAAAATATACTCCATTATGTTATGAAACGATGCGAGAAAAGTAAAGGTCAAAGTCAGTGATTCTTATTTCACCATTCATGATTTAAAGATGACTACAGGAAATTCAGATAATATTAATTTGGATGTAACTTTTATAAAATTCGTCTGATTTATATTTATCAATAATTTTTTTAAATTTTAATTTTTGTAGTAATTTTTGCTTATATTTTTTATATTTTCATTAATTGATTATTGTTTTTACGTCCCGCAAATATTAGAACCTTTCAGTACATGTACGAATATACATTTTGTAGAAAATATAGGTTTTAAATCTTGAAATTATTTGAATTTGGGTTATACCATGAACTGAATAAAAATGTAAAACTAGATATTTATAAACAACTCATGATTTGCTGTATCCTCTTTGGAACAGAGAGAACGAGCAATTTAATTCTAAACATGTCAGAACAGTTATGCTCCTGCCATTTTCCATAAATCTCTTCTTTCACGGATCATCGCTCATTCGTATACTGATTTCGAATTCTGATGGTGTTCATCAGAAACGTTTGACCGACAGTCGACAGCTTTATCATATTATGGCGGTCTGGGGAACCCTAGGACCACCAAACGTCATTCGGTTTTCATTCACACGATAATTTTCACAGACACATTATAGAATCTAAAAAAGAAATGGGATGATATAAAATACCTATTTGTAATACCAAGGAGAAAAATACCTTTTTCGTTCAAAAAAGGAAAATATACTTTACGACTCTGTGATATATATGAAATTTTTTCTTGGTTTATAAAAAAACTTAAAATATTTTAAACAGTATTCTCAAACAACAACATACATTATGTATGTAGAGTTTTTTTCATTTGCATTAATAGAAGATTCCAAAAATATATGAACCCTTTATGCCTGACAACTTTAATAGTTTCCCAATTAATTTTGTAAATGTCAAGAATTATCTGAAATATTCGAGAAGTCAAGTAGAGTTTATAACTACGGGGAATTGAGTTAAAAAGTAGCAATGAATTGTCAAATTTGATGAAGACGAATCAATTATCTAAAATTTAAGTTTTAGTTTGTTTAGAGGCAGTTGTGAAGTTTTCTTGTTAAGCTTCTATGAGTGTTATAAAATTTATTATCGGTAATTGATAATCGAAGATACAATCATTTTTTATAAATAAGGGAAGGCATTTAATAAATTGAATCCAGAAACGATTGCAGTGTCAAAGAGTAATCCTTATTATTCCTGCTAGTATCCAAGGCGATTAATAAACTCTTGCTGAAGTCTATCGATTATTTCCTAAGAAATGTTATTTATATTTTGTATTATTCGATCTTTTGATTAGTTAATATTATCACTTTTACTTCTATACAACATATTTTCTAGATAACCTCACAAAAGCAACTAATGATACATGGTTAGGTGATATTGGTGGCCACCGATCGATTTGTTTAGAAAAACTATCGTCTAACATCTACTGCATAATAATTGTTGATACCACAAAGTTTTATTAATATTTCATCAATTGTTTGTATTAGAAAGTAGATTCGTTCGATATGAAATGAGAAAGAGGTCACTAAAAATTGGAGATAAGATGCTCCGTTTACAGTGCATCCGAAGAAATAAAGTCAAAAGATTTTAAATCATACAATTCTAGCTGAAACATTAACTTTTGTGAATATTGAGTGTAATAGTTCCGTGTACATTTAGGGTTATCTTTTGCCCAACATCTACAATTCTGTACGTTTTTTGCGAAAAGGACATAACTCTTATACCTATCCATTCGCTAAATTCTATTCTTCTATCCGGATAGTCATCAAACACATATTGTACAAAAGGTATCTTAATTATTTTTTTTAACACTTTATGTACACACATAAATGGAACACCATTATCTCGACTAATCTAGCGAACGCTGTTATGTGAATTATTTTACGTAGCTCATAAAACGTCTAATATATTATTCTCAAAAACAGTTACCTTAGACAAATGACCAATAATTAAACTGACACTATAATTCAATAAAATTCAAGTGGCATTTGCATTCACATGTATTAAAAAGAAGTCTACTTAATTTTTATAATTATTCCAAATTCAAATAAATACAAATAAGTAATAATATAAAAATACCTTCAATTGACGATTATATGTAAAATGTATTTGAATGAATTTGAAATCGAAAAAACAAATATGTAAGGTGGATCATTTAAAAAACGGAACAATAACCTCTAAACAAAAAAGTGGAATTTCGAAAATAAAAATCGGTTTGTCTGAATTTTTTCTCAAAAATTACTTTTATTTTAGGAAATAACAAATTAGGCATCATGACACAGTGAGCAGTCATGTACCATTCCCTATACCTAGGGAAATATAGTCACAATATTTCGAGATAAGTAAGTAATTGCCAACGATACCATAACAATATTGAAATATTGATAAACCGGTAGTTGCGTTTATCTCATTCAGTGGGCATAGCACCACATTATCTCTAAAGGATAGTAAACCAAAAATTACAGCCTCTAGAAATCTATCTAGAAAAGTATGGCGCCACTGTTTTCAGTACTGTTTTATAAATGCGTAACGCTAAATTAACGCCAATAATAATAATAATAGGGCTCGGCTAGTTCACAATTTATCTTCTTGAATTTTTTGTTCTTAAACTTTTTATGTTTTTGAATGTTCTATAACATTGAGTCACTTTTTCCTGTTGTATGATTCCCATTTTATCTTTATATTTTGTACACATTTAACCTTATACAATTCTTTTAAATTAATTTCTTTTTTAACAATTACCAGGTAGCTATGACTTTTAATTTTAACTTTCCTTGCTTTTAGTGGTACCATTTTTTCGATTTTAATTCTACTGTTTTCTTCTAGGTCATTTATTATCAATATTTAAATCCGGTGCGGCTTTTAGTACCGTTCTTTTAACTTTATCTATCCTATTCGTAAAAGTATAATGATTTACTTTCATTTGCTGCATTAACATATCTCTATCACTTTGTATTTGTAGATATTTTCATATTATATCGATTAAATTGAACAGTAAAATTATTATTATGTAAAGTTTTTCTTCTTTTAGCTGTTGGCTTCGCTTCCTCTGCTTTTTTATCATTAACTTACTTTCTGTCTTCCATTGCTATCATTTTGTCTGCTTCCTTTTCGAATCTCTCTAGAGTGTGGAATCTGTTGGTTATCTTTACTTTCTCTTCCGTTGTTTTATTTTTGGGTTTCTTAGGCTTTTTGGTCGGTCCTGGGTTAGTCTATTCACCCTCTGCATTACTGTATTATCTTTTATATATCTCACTAATTTATTATCACTTTCAGTTTCCATCTCTCTATCTCTCATCTCTTTCATTTGTTTTTCTTCATTCTGATTCTGATATTATTCTCACCCTTCTATCTCTGTAACGATACTCTATATTTCTGTGGTTTGGCATTTACAGTTGAACTGTATCTGTTTCACTACAGTTCTTCACAGTAAAACTTCTTCTGTTTGCTTTTAACAAACTTCCAATCGCAAAATCTTCTCCCCAAAGATTGGGTTTTCCTCCCCAAAAAATTAGGATTTTGGATGCCAATGAAAAAAAAGTAAGTTTAAATACCAATTCTCGTAGGGAATATTCACACGCATTCCCTAAATACAAAGCAACTTTTATTTAACAATTGCTCGATTAAATGAAAACAAAAACAATAATTCCTTTTAAAGCCCGTTAATTAAATCTCCCCCAAAATTGTTAAATAATAGAAAATTCAATTTCCCCAAGTGACCGAATTCACAAAAACGGCCATTGCATAAAACTTAATTTCCTGAGCACATAGGCAAATATCGAAACCAATTTTCAACCAAAATAAATTTAGCTAAAGTCGAACAAGTCTGTTTAAAATCGTATCCGTTTCAAAATTACTGTTCGGAGCTGAAATTCAGAACTACACTACGAATTTCGTGGCTGAAATTCAGCTGTAATGCAGAATTATTTTCAATTTGATCGTGTCGGTTGGCGAGAGAACGACATTTTAGCTTTCCTACTCTTGTAGGTCAAACATCTAAAGGTCAGTGCTGTGCCCACGAAGTGGATTCTTAAAATCGTCCGACTTTGAAATTTCAGAAAGTAAATTTAATTAAAAGAATATCTTTTACAATCATTATGTTTGCTAATAATTATTTAGTGATGTCCTACAGAAAATATTCTAAATTATATAAGAATGCTGACCCTTATTAAACATAATTAAAACCTTTTATACAATAGTTGATGTATGCCACTGTTCATCGGGGTATCAGGAGAGAGATAAGTTATTGAACAGTAACTGGAAAGCTACGAACAATTGAAAATTGTATTTGTTTTAGGTCTGTTACAAGTGAGAACTTGTTACCAAATGGCATGTTTACAACATTTTACTTCTTGTGGGCGTTTCTTTAGGTAAAATTTTCAATTTACACAGTTTGCAATCCTTTAGATAAAAATTATATTCTACATAATCCGTTATTTCTTTGAGTATTTGAAAATATTTCTTGCTTAAAAAAATATACAATAACATTCGTAAAACAAAACTTATTTCACATCGACTTAATTGTTATCTCCATAGGTATTGAAATAGAGAAAACACTGGAAAAAAAAATTGTCGATAAAGAAATAGTTGAACGGTTTGAATGTAAAATAAACGAATTTGTCCCAAAACGATAATATTATATGTTAAAATATTACTTGATGGAATTGTCTGCGTGAAAAAGTAGAAATTATTCTACATTCAAATATGAAAAAGATGGGATCGAAATAAATTCTGAGTTGGAAAAAAATGGGACATTAGGCTTAATGGAAATAAACCATTCTGGTTAACTTTACTATGATTAAAAGAACCATAAAATACCATTAGTTTTTAACAAGAATAGAATACCGTATTCTATTTCAACAAAATATTTACTACAACCACCAAATGTTAATTTCGTTTAATAAACTTTATTGTTGCTAGTCTGTATAAAGTACATTAAACCTTGTACATATATGTATATTTTAATTTTTGCACCAGCAGGTTCTCGATATATAATTGTGGGTATTTTGCAGTTGTAGGTAACCTATAAAAGAAAGTTAGGCAGTTTTGACGTTTATACACATAAGTCGTCGATTTTCGTTTCTAACAAAAGATCATTTATCTTTAACTTTTCCTTAGAATAATAATCTTAAAAAAAACAGTTAAAAAGAAAAATTTCATATAAATCAATGTTGATTTATTAATAAAAAACCACACTAAAATGAAAAACGAACTAACTGTAAATTTGCCATGATGATTTTTAATTATATAGGGTTTCAGTAAACAGTCAAAATTTTGTTCTCTAATTAACATGCTCAAGGGTTTACTCATCAGTCTCTTAAATCTCAAAAAATCCTCGTTCAAATAATCAATTGGATTATTTTCTCAACAATATCGATTTCCTAAGACTCTTATAACACGATTCTAACTTAATTAAATTCGATTTCTAATCTAGCTTCGTAAATGGATTGAGACAATATCTGTAAAAATATTGTTAATTAAACCTAGCAACTTATGTCATCTGTAAACTATTTTAATGAATGTAATAAAACCGTATATAAAACTGAATGTGCGTCATTATAATATTGGCGAATGTAGATCATAAATAATTAACATTTTATATAAACCGTGAAAAGTATTAGTTACAATATTTTTAAGCAAAGAAACAGGTTTATTGATAATTAGAACAGGCATAGCCCAATGAACAAAAACAAATAGACGGATTGTTTTTGATTAATGCGTACGGTCTATTTTAAAGTTTCAACTTGTATAACTAAAAGTGTCATGGAAGTTGATTTATAACTGGCTCAAAATTATTCTTGATGCGCTGGGAGATAACAACTTATCAAAATCATCACTTAATTAATACGAAACGTCAACAAATCTCTTTGATTCATTCTATAACTGAGTCTCACAATAACAGCTACAACCCGAGAACAGAAAATTCAATTAGCAAAACTGGAACTTTCCTAATCAAAAGTTCCTTTTCCTTTAGCCGTAGCCTCCTTTTCATCGTCTTAACGATAAAAGCTTATTTAATTTTTCTTAGAATTCTACTTTTTGAGCGCGAACACTGTCACTTTGCACAGTTTTCGAGGCAAAATGCTACTAGTTTCTCGGTTTGTTTCGTGTTCGTCGTCTCGGGAAAATACCCAATACGAAATAATCGTTCTTTTATAAGATGGAGATATATTTGAATCTGTTTTTAGAAGAAATTTTTTTTATAAAAAATATTCCTTAACATAATATAAATAGAAATATTTCTGAACTTCTCCTTATCGCAAAAAGGAAAACCAGGCAAGCCTAAATAAACAGTAACAATGGTATGTATCGTCAAGATAAATTTTGTGATGAAATAAAATTATTTAATTATGGGAAAAATAGAGATATTAAATCGGATGAGCTCTCAGTAAGATAAATAAAATTAAACTCAAGAATACGATACATTGGTTATTTTATTTTATTATTATTTTTATTTCGTCCCAATGTTTCAGTTAACAACCATCTTCAAGTGTCTTCAGGTGTAACTTGACCAACTTTATCTCGATTACATCCATGACTGCTACAATCAAGTTAATTATTGAAAAAGAAGGAAACATGCTTATTCTATTCCTAGACGAAAAAGAATATATAATTGCAAATTCACAACATAGGAAAAAAACGTATACAAGACAATAACTACCACTTGACTAGAACTATCACATCATTACAAAAATAGGCATCATCAAAACTCTTGCTACAGGTGCCAAAATGATTTACAGCAGAACTTCCCAATCAGTAGGGCGTAAATAGGTCGTAAGGGGGAGCTCAATATATTCGGATAGCCCACTCCTGTCAGCACTCAATGTGTTATTCATTGCCAGGGTTTAGCTCAAGAATAATGCCTCATAATTTACGTAATACTTTAGCCTTTGAGATAATTGTCGTGAACAATATTAAAACCAGTGCTTTAGACAGTCGATTATTTATATTATTTTGCGGAAACAACCTCAATTATGATCATAAAATTCTTCTTTTCGATACAGAAGTAAGCTAGTAGTCTAAGGCAACATGTTTGCCCGACTTTATACATTCAAAGAGGGTTCATTATTGAGTTCAAACAAAAAAACACAGTTTTACAAAAGTAATTTCAAAGGAGTTTGATCTATTTGAATGATTGAACTTTGAATTAACTAAACTTGCAGCAAAAACGTCACTTCATGGTTTCATATCAAAGCTTCAAATTTAGTCTCAAAAGATAATTGCTGAAAATTTCTGGCCTACACAAAATTATAAAAATCAAAGATAGGGCAAAGAAATGAAAACTGATATGGAACCTCATAAACATCCTTTGAAACACGAATTCAGAATCACCAATATGGCACACAACTAAAAATCACTTTGTAGTTGATAGTATTACCAGAAATGTTCAGGAAGAATTTTAACAATGGAGAAGTTTCGGATAAAATGTTTCTTAATCCAGAGTTGCTACTCTTACATTGCAAATAACTATGTCATTTTACTAGAATTACCTATGTGAGACACGTTTTTTAGCATTTGTTCAAATCAAAACTAGACACCGAAATTCTTGCCGTCGATAGTGACTTGCGGACAACTTTGGCGAAAACTAAACCTGCAATCGACCATTGGTCTAGAAGCAACCATATTTTCAATTTAATGATTTACTTATACTTACTTATAGTTATTTTTATAAATTTTCGCTATGTGACTGATATTATTAACTACGACACAACATGAAGAATAAAGGTGTGAATTAAAATATTGAATGTTGACGAATTTGCAGTTAGAAGTCATTGACTTTTTAAATGATAATTAGTCACATTAGGCCCACTAGGTACACGTCACTGAATAATAATACCCTATTTTAATACTTCTCGGTATTTAGAAATGTAAGATTTCAGCTATGTCAAATCAGGATAAATATTTATAAGGATTTAACAATAACTATCACGATTTTGGACTGCAGTCCATTCTTTATATGATTTATTTGGCTCAGGTTCGTTAAATATTGACGAAGTTTGCGACTTTATTGCTTTGAGCCCATAAAATTCAATGTAGGTTGTGAGTATTCATAGAGCTCTTCTTACCTTATTTTATTAATTGCATCATTAATTAATTTAATGAACTAAATTCCATAATTTCTGTTTGAATAAGTCGTCCTACTTGCTTTACGTTTACATTAATGAATAACACAAAAATATGAATGGTTTTTAATTTGTAAACTTTGGATTACTTAAATATACAATAATTGTTCGCATCATTCAAAGCTTCTAAAAAATTAAGGAAAAAATACCAAGAGACTAAAGAAAAAGTGCAGAAAATTAGTAGTATTTAAATAAGTTAACAGTCGTTGCTATTATTAATCTTTTTTTTAGTATGTGATCTTTTATTATATTTTGTCTACTATCAATGTGTATTTCAAATATTATCGACCTAATAAGTTTGATAAAGTAAAATGTTAACTAAGCTTTTATGTTGAATACTCTAAAAAATATATTTTCAATCTAAAATTTAAAACTAGCTTATGGTGTATAATTTTTTTGAATATATTATTTATTAATTATAAACAACTCTACACTTTCAAGCAATATTTGAAAATTGTTAATAGTAGGTCAAAAGTTATTCGGCATTCGTAACGTGGTGGAATATTAAATTCGGCGTTAGCTTCGTTTGACAATTCTTCCATTACAAATCCTAATAAAAACCTTACGATATACATATCGCATAAAACTATTAAGAACCATAACGTGACTTTTTCCGACTAAAAATATTTGCTTCCTTATAGAACATACAGTCCATACAGAACTACAAACAAACTAATTATAAACACGTCTCCTTTCGTCTGATTTGATTTCATGAAACAAAGAGAAACAAATACATTTTCAATAAAACTGCTTTGGCAACATAGCTTTTTCACTAGAATACTGCACAGGCCCGGTTCTAGTAGAAAATAGATTTATTTTTTTTGGTACACATATGAATGAATGGGGATTAAAATATATTTGCGGTGGGTTAATTTTATGGAGAAGTGGTGCACTGAAAATGAAAAAATATTAATTTTTACAAAACTTTTCTTTCAAAGATTCTCATAAAACGTAACTACATATAGCAATTTCAATATTTTTGATTGAAGCATTTTTTTATTTAAAGATAAATAAAAATTGAATTTATCAAAATAAAAATTTCGATAATATACAACAATCTAAAAATGTATATACTTAACAACTTTAAATTGGCAATACACATAACCAAATTAGCAATAAAAAAATGAAACGGCGTTAATTGAAATTACTACTACTCATGAATTTTTAGCAACTAGTACGTAAAAAGCGCTCTTTGTCGAGAACTCACTATACGACTAACGTCTGTATGAGGAGGGTCGTATTCTTTTTTTTTGTTCTGATATTTTTTTGTAATATTCCCCGGTAAAAATATTTAAAAAAAAGGAATACCTCTACCCCTTTGGTGTAAAGATTTGCATTTCTCACTTTTTGAATCACCTCAGTATCTCAATCAGTTTTCGAAATATTCGAAATTTACGATTTCATGCGGTATCTTTGCCTCTTAACTAATTTTTTTTTATTAACTAAAATTTATAATAGCCGATTTAAGTGTAGATAAGAGTTAACATTTTAAGTTTAAAATCTTGGAAGAAAATATTGACAGTGTATTTTTAATCCCGATTTGAATGTTAAAATCAACCCATAGACATTTTCCCAAACCAATTCTACCTTAAAATACCCGGAAAGAAAAAGAACCAAAGAAGGCCTAGTTCCATAAAGAAAAACCTCTTCAAATTTTTACAAGAAAATCGGGTAAACATTTTTTTAAAACCACCTTTCTATTCATGCCGACATTGAAAAGAGCAAAGTTAAACATAAAAATATTATTTTAGGATGTTTGTTCTTTTCATACTTCCATGAAATTTGAGGCGATTTTCAGAACAAAGGAATCAATTTATCAGCACCTTTTTATTTCCTTCTGGCAAAAATATTTCAACTTAAAAATAATATAATACCATAAATTGGATCAATTTCTCTCACTCTATTTTCTCTTTATCTTAAAAATCGCGTTTCCAGTCTGCATGGTCTGCTCTACCCAACGGAACGGAATAATTTAATAGACATTTTAAATTAGAACACTCGATAGTTATATAAAAAAACCTTCAGCAATACTCGAAGAAAAAAATATATTCTTTGATTTAAAATATTGTTTAATATATCAATATGAATGCGCAAACAGATGCAAAGTGTTGAAATTAGGTTATTTGTATTTTATATAATGAGAAAATTGTTTTATGATTGAATTTCAGAAAATGTTTTAATCTGAGAGAAAATTGTTAAAAGAATTAGATATATACTCACACGACCCTAAAACATTCTGGATATTCTAAAACTTCCTCGTTGACAAGAAACTTAAATTAGGCTCAATTGGGGGTAAAGCTTACTAGGGCGTGTTAATCTAAGAATGGGAATGTGAGGGAGGTAGAAAGTTGCTGCTAACATTGAAGCATGGAAATATATTCTTCACGTATAAAGGAGATGGAATTCACTAAGAGTGACTAATAAAGACTGGTTTTTAGGGGCACATTATTAACATCAAGGATAAGGGGGAGACACTTCGGAGGAGAACAGCAAAATAGGTCAATTCATATACCAGGAGGATACAAAAGATCATTAGAATATCAAGAGCTACAGATATGATTAGCAAGTTATTGGTAAATTAAGTCCTAAAGCATTGTAAATAACTGTTCATTCTTTAATACATCTAATACATACGTTTTTTTTCTGAAATAATAATTAACAGGATGTTATTTATACATAAAAGTTTATTATTAAATATCGGTAATAGCAAAAACTTTTATTTTATATATCAAAAAATATTTTATGGGTTATGAATAAAATTTGTGTACAGGGTTATCTAAAATTATTTTTTATGGTCATGTCATAAAAAATTACTTCAATTAGTCCTAATCATTTTAAATCCAAATACATAATTTGTTTAAATCATAAAATTTTTTTTAAATTCGAGTCTTTCAAATCAAAAGTTAGATTTAAACATATTTTTTTGGGTTGTAAATATAAATAAATAGGCACAACCTATTTCCGTGTAGTGAATAAATTCATAACTATATAATTTATTGATTCCTAGTGAATTCAAACCATGCAAATGAATTGAACGCATCCAAATGTTAATGAATTGAATGATAGAAGGTTTATTAAAAATTCAAATTCATGTTTACCTGTTTGTTTAATGTCAATGTAATTGGCTGGTTTATATTGACACATTTATTACTAGTCGAAGCCTTAAAGTCAAGGAATTATACAGGATGTTCCATTAAGGTAACGATTATTTTACGAGCCTATTTTTCAGTTGTCCTGATGCATGAGATATATTATACAAACGATAAAATTTATTTATGGCGGACAACAGAGACGTAGTATAATTACTACTGTGTATATTTATTTTCAGTTGTTAGGGATTTGACTGGGGTTTTAAAGATTAGGTTGGCAAAATTTTAAATGTTTTTGATATGTGTGGATGTCGTGGTTTTTTAGATTTTTTTGGAATCACGCATATCATAAGTGACCAACGTAATAGTTACTTTATATATTATATTTTTCACATATTTTTATTAAATATTTATAAATAGAAATACTTTTTTACTTATAAACGATATCAGCTTGTCAAAACTTTTGTTAAATTTTTTTTTGTACCTAACTAAATTTTCTTTTATCTTTTATCCTGAGATTCACTTTCAACAAATCACTGCATCATTTAGTCAAGGATATTTATAGCTATTTTTGCTTTTTATCAACATGAAAAAATATATACAGGTTTTCTTATTTAATATTGTTTTTAAGATTTATATTTAAAAATATTCTGAAACTAAGCTATATTTATCATTGAAAACGCGAGTTAGATCTGAAACAAGACTAATTCAATCGTTCAAAAATTAATAACTGTGTTGTTCTTGTTTAAAAAAAATATTTTTGATTCAACAAAAATAATAAATAATAATTTACTGGTATAATTTAAGTTATATTTGCTATTTTTGACATTTAATTTGGCAACTCATAACTTTAAAGTCTAATTTCTATTGCTTTATTTTTGACATTAATTAAAATTGAAAATATTAAACCTTCTTTAATTCAATTTATATATTCCGAAACAAAAACGCCGATTCTAAAGTAATGTGCTCTTAATTAATTTTGTTCCTAGATAATTTTCATTTCATCTTTTACATAACCTTTCAATTGAAAGTTTGAAAAAAGATCATTTAGTGCAATTTCTGATAGAGTAACTTTTAAAAGTTTCTAACAATAGCCCTAGATGTTTTAGTGGAAATCAACTTTAATTATTTTTGGAGTGAATCATTTGTTATGAAAAGTTTAAATTTTTAGTTTCTTTTTCTGAAACTTCATAGATACTAAAATGTATTAAAAAGAGAAAGTTCGAACCATAATTTAAAGTGAAATGCTTGATAAAGGAATAAATGATATTAAGGGAAAAGTATTTATACTCAAGCTGATACAGTTTTTAAGGTACAGTTGTATGAAAAAACAAAACTGGAATTCGAAATTGTATTAACAGAGAACAATTCAGGAGAAATTAACTTTTAGCCCACATTTTAGGAAAATAATTCCTTTCCTCTGTGATCGATAAGCGGCGTGGAAGTTTTAGATACGAGAAAGATTAGTGGGTCGAAAAGGTCCATATAACAAAGTGTTTTTTGTTCTTTTTTCTAAAGCCACAACGATTGTGCAGGGAGTTTTGATTCACAAGTGGGAATTAACTTATAGATTGTGTTAGGTTTTACTCTACCATGATGTCCAACGTCGGATGTTGTTTTTATGATTTCGTTGAACATACCGGACTACCCAAAATATTTTTTATGTAAAAATGTAAAAAAATAAAAAAATTTAGGTTCACTTTTAAAAGTTAGATTTTTAAAAAAACAAACTAAAATTTGCTTTATTTTTAAAAGCATTCTAAATCTTATGTAGGTCTTAGAAAAATGAGTAAAATGAAAAGTTACTAGACATATAAAAATTATTTCAAATTAATTAAACAACTTTTCCGTTTGGCGTTTCGTTATTCTTTGTATTCTTAGTGTTTTACTATCTTCCAAATTGCGCCTGCGGCTCGGGTTGTTAAAAATATAATAATAATATTCCAGTTTTATTTAAACTTTAACGATAGTTATGTTACTGGTCAAAGGGAACTCGAAATCATACCACAACAATTTTTATTATTCAAAAAGACAACTAGTTTCCACTTTTATAAAGTCGTCTTCAAGTTTGAAAAAAGTAATAACTATGTTACAAAATTGTAAAATTAAATTAAATTACAACTATGATGTTAAACAAATGCTAACAAACTTACCTTAGTTTAGTGAAACAGGAATGAAAATCAATACATTAGTGAAAATTACATGTGGTCATGAAATAAAAGTATAAACAATATAAAGTAAAATGTTAAACAATCTTAATGAACAAAATTAAAAACATCAAATATCCTTAAAACTTGAAAATAAAAACACCATCTAGAAGTTAATCTAACTGTGCACAAGTTGCAACCAGCTATGGTTATAAACTGTATATAGAATGCTTGGTAAAAGAATTGGTGACTACTGAAGAAAGTTAGGGGGTGCCACCACCAACTGCCAAAAGAATTGGCAAGGTAAGATGAGGAAAAGGGTCAATATTGTTAACAAACCATTCCACTCCGCTCACCTGAACAACCAATATTAAAGGAAGAGGTAAGCAGAGATCAAACCAATGAATGTTAAAATTAAACTATAGGAAACAAATAAACATCAAACAAGATGTCAAAATGAGCAAAATGAAAACATCCAGCCACGCATTGTTCAGGAGGCATAAGAAACTTCTTACAGGAGAGAATAAAGGGAAGTTTATCCCTTGGTCCACACTGGTACTTCCCTTTATTCGCTCGTGAATAATGCGTGGCTGGATGTTTTCACTTTCTTTTTGCCCATCTTGACATCTTGTTTGATGTTTATTTGTTCCCTATTGTTTAATATTAACAATCATCGGTTTGATCTCTGCTTAGCTCTTTCTTTAATATTGGTTGTTCAGGTAAGCGGAGTGGAAGGGTTTGTTGATATTATTGACCCCTTTTCTCATTTTACCTTACTAATTTACCCAATTATTTTGGCAGAAGATGAAATCCTTCATAGAAATGCTGATTGCATGTAAAGACTTATTAATACGTTCAGTTAGGTTAAGTTAAATAAATTTGCCGCAAACAGAGCAAAAAATAATTTCGTTTGAAGTGTGGACCAAATTTTATGGAAATCAATGGAAATACAAGAGGTGCCATCTTCCGTTATATCATTTCATAGTGACGTATTTTATTGAAAAGAAAAATTTATTTCTTGTGTAGCATAAGTGCTTTATACTAAAGTACTGTAGTTATTTTTTCATATTTCATTCTAAATAAAATGTCAATTATTGTAACTAAATAGACCGAGAAAATAAATGATTACGTTTTATTTACAACAAAATCTAGTTAAATTCATTTATTGCTATTTCCTGCATTCCTTTTTTCATTATAGTCGTCCTGCTTCGAATCAAATATAAGGGTTTCTTTAAAAAAAGAAGAAAGAGCTCCTAAGCAGAAAACAAATTTAGAGGCCATACGAATTCAGGGCACATAATACGTAGTTCTCTACTAGTGCAGAGGATTTACAAGTATTTTAAGTTGAATGATCCTTGGGAATTAGCATTTTTATGTAGTTTTCTATTGAGAATTCCACTTTGCAGATTGCAGAGGATTCTTGTAACACTTTCAGGATAGTTTGTAAAGTTATATTGGTCGGTAAAATCTTAATTCGAACTTTATAAATTGATTTTTATTTTGAGAATAAAAGAGTGGAAAATTTAGATGTGATCGTAGTAGAATATACAGGTAATTGATTCAATAGACATTTTGAATAATTTTACAGGATTGCAAAATATTGGTGATGCTGAAGATGAAGAGTGCCTCTGTAAAAGCAAGATTTTATCCATTTAATTTCCCGAATTATATTTGAATAAGTAGACTCAAACTTTCTACTAGATTTCTAATATGTATTTTGTTAGTCTGTGTTTAATTTTTCTCCATTGACAGGACTAAAGATATAATTTCACCATTAACGAAGGCATCCACCAAGTTTAGTACATAGTTTGATTCTCGCCACAATTTCAACACCTACATAAAAGGTCAGTTGACGATGGACCTTTCGAAAACTTGTTGAATTATTTAACAATTTCGCACACAACACGCTAAATGTATAAAACTTTTACACAAACTTAAGCCCCGAATTGGGAAAAACAGCTATGCGGTTGTTTTGG
Organism: Hermaeophaga mercurialis; assembly: GCA_951812935.1. Classification (NCBI taxonomy): domain Eukaryota; kingdom Metazoa; phylum Arthropoda; class Insecta; order Coleoptera; family Chrysomelidae; genus Hermaeophaga; species Hermaeophaga mercurialis. Next base: position 28,042,175 of record OX638362.1, on the reverse strand, counting down.
TGGATATTTTGAGAGTATTTTTTTCTATCAATTTTGCCAGTTACTGAACTCTCGGAAGTTTCAGAAATGTTTATCACAGGAATTTGGAGTGTTGATTTAATTTCGAACATTTTAAGGGGCAATAAGGCAAAGCAAAATTTGTTTTCTGTGAAAATAATTTCCGTAAACATTAAATGATGATGAATTTATAACAACTCGTTGTTTCTGGAAGACATTTACTATTTTTCAATTTTTCCAAATTACGGTTATTTAAGTTACGGTTATATAAGTTTTTAAAAATAATCACTATGGTTTTTCTAGATCACATACAACGTTCACGTCTATGAATAAATTGAGGTTAAGTAAAAAATGCAAAGCAGTCGTAAAGTCCTTCAAGAATGCCCTAAACTAAATTTTATGTCGGTTCCGTGACAAAATACCCAACAACATACATCCCCATTTATTTTGTACATATCAAGACGAAATGCACATCTTTAGATCCTCCAACGAATGTGAAATAGTGTCCTGAGGGAGGAGTACACCATGTTCCGACATGTTTATGAAACATTGAACAATTTCTGTAATATATCTTATGCATCTTAAAACTAACTCTACATTTTTCCGGTAATACTACAGGAAACGGAGACGTGCTATTTTTGGTCGGTTTAGAAAACTTTTATATATCTCTGACTTTAAAAGCTAGGAATATTTGGGGTATTTTCAGCTGTCATGTAAGTAAATCAAATAATTTATAGTTTTGTTATTTGCAAAGAAAGTACTTTTAGATTGTTTAAAAAGTATATTTCTTTATATTTATATATATAAATATATATGTATTATACACAAAAAACTAGAAAAAAGACATACATGTGGTACCATAATTAGAGGATAAACCGGCAGCTTATACACCACGTAGACAAACGAATAATATATATTTATATTAACACAAATATAGTAAGTATAATAACAAAAGTGCTTCTGATTTATTGATCCGAAATCTACATAATAGACAGAAAAGTAGTGTGGAAAGCAGAAGAAATCAAAATCTCTAATACTCTAAAAAATGTTTTTAGAATCATGAGAAAATAGGAATTAAAATACAATTACAGAAATTAACTACAAGATAAACTAAATTTAAAGATGGGAAAAAATAAACTGCTTATAAATAAAAAAATACGAAAATAATAAACAAAGTGACAAAATCAATAAAATTATATTTCTTATTAAATAAGATAATATTAGGATATAAAAATATTGACAGGATAGTGAAAATAAATAATGCATTAACAATACTACTAATAAACTATGTATGTGACAATTCGAATCTAGAAAGAAGAAAGATAAAGACAAAATAAACATTATTGAAATAAAATATTTAAGAATTATTAGAAAAATTGAATGGGGCAAGTTTAGAAATACAAACCGATAGATAGAAAAACAAACAAACTGGAACGAATATTGTTAAAATGAAAATAAGAAAAATAAAGCAGAACTTTCAAAAAAACCATAATGGAACGATTAAAAGGAAAAGCATCCAAAAAGAACAGATGGTTAGAGAAAATTGGAATAATGGAAAGAAACTGAAAAGAAAAATGTTATATCATATGCATTGAAACTACGAGGGCTTCTAGGTAAAATTTGCCTCTTAGATCTTATTTTTAATGTAATCGAATTGTTCTTTTATTTATACTTTCATTATATATTAATGAGGAAAAATAAAAAAAGTGTAGGCTGGTAACCTAATTTTGTTGGTACAGGATAGCAGCCTACAATAAAATTTGAATTTTTTAAAAATTAACTGACATACTAAGGATGAAAAAGGTGAAGAAACCTGAAATGAAATCTATTTTTTAAAATAACTGATTTTTTCTTTTTGTTCCATGTTGTATTAGTACTATTGGTCGCATTGAAATACTAATAATAATTTTAATTTAATTTAATAATATTAACTATTGTATAAAAAGTAAACTATTTTACAGGAATGGTGAAAACTCAATGCTTTCGAAAGTTGTATTTTAGGATATAAAATAAAAATAAATACATTTTAATAAAACTTCTTTTAAAAGAAAGAAGAGTCTATCATTAAAACGGGAAGGTTCTGTTAAGTAATACTTAACCATGCACCATGCTTTTATAGATATATACAAAGTGGGTCAGAATTCTAGTAATTGTCTTTTACTAAAATAAACTAGGGCTGCATAACAATCCAGACTTGAAAATACAAAACCTTTAAGGTCCAAAACTTAAAATTGTTTTCACCACGCTATAATTAGCACAACTTTAGTTTTTCCAGTAGTATGTTACTCGGGATATAAATAATTCTTTTAATTACTCAATAATGAACCTTTACTTAAGATTTTGTATTCTTCGTTGTCAAAATATATACATATGTTAAATATAGTTTATTTCTTTTGTGAAATAAAAAAATGTATACTTGCTATTATTGAAAATGTGGACCCTTTACAATTATAAACCTTCGGTTCTGTAATGGTGGAGTTCTGTGGTCTCAAAAATGTATATTTTACTAATTTTTTAGAAAATCGAAATTAAAGAATGATGCTAATAAAAAATATGGCAATAAACAATAAATGCCCGGTTTTAAGCTTTTAAAAAAAGAAAAAATATCAATATTTCAGTTAATAAAAGAAGTTATTACTTTTATGTAATATTATGTAATTAAATTAAGTAAAGGGAAACAATTTGATGGGTACAAGAAGAAAAAAAAATAGGAATCCCTTTCCATAATATAAAAAGGGTACGAGAAAAAGAAGATTTCCATTGTAAAGGCATTTTTATATAAAAATAGACGTGACTGTAATACCATATATGTTAGGTGCTCGAGGATATAATCACAAATTAGCAATTCTGTAATTCCTTCGATTAAAAATTCTCTTTCTGTTTTGTATTTTGATCATATAGAAATCATTGAACATTAAAGGGATTGCTTAGGTTCTTGCTTAAGTAATTAAATTACAATGAATATAGATGAACTATTACAAATTCTGGAAATTATTGTATTCATATGTTGCAGAAAGCCTTACCGAGATTACTTTGAGTAAGAATTTCATACATATTGCTGCAAGTGGGCGGATATCAGTGTGTAATTGGACAAAATATTATTTTATCGTCACTTGGAGTGTTAAAGTTATTATTTTTAATCCAAATAAATTTAAACGATGTTTCCTAAGGACCGCGTGATTTTTGGGATATATGTCATTGTTTCGCCTTCTGCAACTTAACGGTAACTCAATTACTCAACATAGCCAGAGGCGAAACAAATTTGACGAAACCGCATGGCACTCTATGTTCAACATTTAATAAAGAACAATGAATAAAATTAAAATTAGAAGTAAAGTGCTTGGAAATACATGTCGATGATAAAATAACTTCCCAATTCCACATTTTAGAAAAAACAACTAACAATAAAACATTAACAGGTGAATTGGTTAAGAGCAAGATAAAACTTTATCTGAAAAGCAAATCGATTACAATCAAAATTATGTTAATGCTAATATCTGATTCAAACAATGTTATTGAATATAACGAATGCATCACAGATAACAAAAGCATTATAAATTGAAAGTTAGAAATAATAAGAAAAAACAAAGAAAATTTTTACAGATGTATGTAGTTAAATAGCCATTCACCACTTCGTTCGCTAAATATCTTTGCTTGTAATTGTTACAGAATCTAGTTCAAAATTTAAAGAGAGAATATATTCCAGTTTTCTAGGTAATGAAGATACTAAAATTTTAAGAACTTAAACAACGGAGTTGACATTTTATTCCCATTTAAACGCTTCTTAAATAAAAATGTCGCGCAATTACATCTATTTCTACCCACTGTGTGTTGAGTTAAAATATAAAGCGAAAATGTAAGGGAAGGGAAATTTACTAGAATGAATTATTTGAAGGTACGGGATTAAAGGTATATTCCTCTTTGCCAAATTACAACGTTCTACTACTTCCATTACGATTTTGGGAGATTATCGCCTCTTTCACCAAATACGAATTTGCCAATGCCAGAGAATATAAAATATATCATAAATATGTTTATACAAGGAAATATTCGATTGCATAAATTTTGTTTTTTTATTTTAAACTATTAACATAAAATATTTGTTAAAGTTAATTATTCAATAAACATATGAAAGGCGTTTATAATAGGATCATTTGGATAGTAAATGAATTAAATTCGGTAAACATGGTTCGATCTCGGTGGTATTTATCTTATAAAAGTTTTTATTTAAAACAAAAAGTAATCTCGAATTTAATGCGTTTCGTTTCGTAATAACCATTTAGGAACTAATAGACACCAAACAACATAATGAATGCAGTCTAATTTTAATAAAGCGAAATAAACTATTCCGAGTCTTTTTTTATTTAACTGGTTAATTTCAAAGTTAACCGTTTAAAACTGACGAAGCTCTGGAGGGATTAATATGAAGAACGATGATCATCAGTAATCCAGTAAAATGTCAAACAAAAATCGGGAATTCTCCAGGAATTATCTGTTCATTCCCTTCGTACACCGCACAGAATACGTAAATGTCATCTACCGGTAATCAAAGACTAGAAAATGTCCTCTTATTATTTTCCGAAGCAATAAAGCTACTTACAACTTATAATCTATTTTGAAATTAGACCACCAAAATCAATACTGCATAATGTTGACTTTAGAAGAAGTCGCCAAAGTGTAAAGTAGTATTACTATAGTAGACTAATACATAGACTGTGAGGTTAGAAAAATATAGCGTTGGGCCACCGATAGCTTCAGCTCTCTATATACAGTGAAAATTATTAAAAATATTTTAAATCATTTATTTCTATAATAGGGGACTTGATAAGAAAATATAAAAGTATGTTTACTAAAAATGTATCTAGAAATATATTATTTATAACCGACTTTTTATGAACTACAAAATAAAAAAGAGTTTGGTTTGAAAAAATATTCTATAAAATACTTTTTTCTGCGATTACTATAAAAAGTTTTCTATGATAACTTGAACTCAAAATAATTCTTTTCTCATAGAGTGGAATAATTTGTATAAATCGTAAAAAAGTATTTGTTCCCCACATTACATACGCAAATAATCTTCGAAAAAATTATGTAATTCTAGAGGGGAATAAAGCTGACATAATAATAAACGTCAAATTTAAATTATTTCATTTTATGGTACCTATTAATTTATATTTTTTTAACATAACTTAGAATAGAAATAGCATTTGAAGAAACCACTTACTACAAAAATCAATACACGTCATACACAATATTTTTATCACGTCATAGTACTGCCAAATATTCGAATTGTTACAAAATAAAAGTGATTATTTGTATACATTTATAACTATTTCAATAATTCTGAATTATACAAATATTTGATAAACTTTATGGACACAATGTAGTAAATTTGCTATTGACTATCTCATACTTTAGATTAAATATATTTGAAAATATATACGCCCATGAAATTAATGATGTACTGCTGACCAACACAATTATGATGTTGCCACTATCATATCGAAATTTAAATTGTTATTAATATAGTTGGTTTCGATATATTATTTCAAATGTCAGAGCTAATTTACAAGCAGTCAAAAATAATGTTTTCAAATCACTTCCAAAAAACCGTTCATACAAAAAGACAATTACTGATACAAAAACACTGGATACCAGTACAATTCGAAATGTGCTTTATATTATGTACGAAAGAATATTAACAAACTGCAGCATTTTAAAGCGGTTATTCGATTTCGTTAATACTTTATTCTGGAAATTATTAAGAAATTTTCGATGAAAAAGAACGAACCACCGAGAGGATTAATGAAACAGTATGAAAATTATAGGCATTCGAAATTTAAACATTGATTTTTTATTTACAAACATTTAAATTATGACAATGAAACATAACCTTATATTTTGCTACGATTCTCTCTATTTTCTCTACTTTTAAACCGATTAAAAAACGTTTGGGACGAAGAAAATTTAATTATACGTGCTCTATGAGGTGCATCGTTAATAGAACGATTATTTTGAACAATGTTGTAAAACTAGAGTAGATACGCTATCTAAAAATAATAAATTAGAACAAATAAAATATTTACCAAATTAACTGTATATTACTAGACCTATAAATAAGCAGTAAAGTAAATAAAGTAAAGACTCCCATATAGTATGAATAATAACATTACTGTTACAACTGTTTGTATCAGTTTAAATATAAACTAGAAAGTTTTTCTAATTATTAAACGTTATTCTTATAATAAGACAAAACTATGAGCAATAGACGCAAAAAAATAATTGGGTTGATATTAATGACCTGAAATTATAGTGCTAACTATAGTTGATTCAATACCTCAATAATATAACTTGATAAAGAGATTATTATTATATTTCGAGTCATTGTATGCTCAATATTTCCCTTAGTAAAATAATTTCAACATTGTGATAAATCACTATAATAAACAAAACTATGAGAATATTTTGATTATCAACAAAACCAACGTAATGTTGTAATGTACTATAAATTATAATTATATGTGAATATTTTAAAAATGTTTCATAATTATTCACTCATTTATTTTATGCGCTAAAAGGTTTTTTTTAGGATAAAGTCCCATTGCATTAAGGAATTTATTATTCCTCACTTCAACAATCGAAAAATTAATTACTTCTTTCTCGGTATTTTTACCCTTTCCAAGCACTCAAAACTTGAGAATTTATGTCCCAGCGCTGCAAAAAATTCATCTATAACTTTCCCAATAAATATCACAGTCGGCTAACCGGCTGTGCTCGATGAACAGGCCACCATAAAAAATTCTATCTATGAGTTAGGTGGTCCAAATTCACAAACAGTGTGACAAAAAAATTCTTTTTAGTAAATTTCAAAATAAGTATTTTGTATGTCCGGTTTCTGAGAAGAAATTTACTATTAACTATTAACTGCTAATTATATGCCTAATATAAGTGTAATAAGTCGATTTAAGCTAGAAAAACTTTAGCTTACAGAATATGTAAGTACATTTTTTTAAATTTTGCTAATTGGAAACCATATTAGGAATATCTGTAGGTAGTTAACAGGTTGGCTTAGAATTGCATCTTCTGTCATGTTTATAGATTTTTGCTTACAAATTAAACAGTTACTCTTCACCCGTCAGTAATTTATAACAAATTTATAACCATAATGAATTCATTAGAATCAATAAAATCTAAATGGAAACAATCTATGCAATCTGCTATAGATCAAAAGCGATTTAGTTTAACTATATACAGGGTGTCCGCAAAAATAATGCGCTTATTTATGGATGGGATAAAAAAACGTATACCTACAGAATAAAAATGTCTTATAAGGTTAGAATAAAAAAAATTCGTGCTAGCGAGCGTGAGGAACCACGAGTATCGAATTTTATTATTCTAACCGAGTAACGGACTATATTTTCTCCACGACCACAAATTTACCGGATTTTTTACTCATTATTACGTTATTACGGCGCTGCCATTTACATCTGACATTGACAGTTTTGACATCCATGGTTGTCTCAAGAGTGACAAAGTTTGCACTATATTATGAAAAATATTTGTGGAATTAGCACATTCCAGTACTGGTCATGGAAATTTTTTTTTCTAAAATTAGCTGCTTTCAAAGAAATAAATATTAGTATTTTAGGTCTATACAAATATTATTTACCGAAAAGCAACTAAAGCCGATAACACCAATAACTCAGTCATATATAAAAATTTTTTTTTAAACGATCTAAAGATACGTTTTTGTTTTAGTAACTAAGATATTTGGAATGGTCGATTATAGGGAATGTAAAAGAACGAAAAATGTATTCTCTTTTTTAGGTAATACACTACACGTTTCCAAAAATCTTTGGGAAATTGACAAATTAAAAAATTAAAGAGAAGTTTTGTCTAAACTAGTGATGTTAGAAACAAAATTATTAGAATATTTTATTGCTAAAGACACGTTCTACATAACATTAAAAATATGCAGGGTCGTGGACACCTTGTATATACATATTTATGAACAAATAGTTCTAGTTTGTAAATGCAAGTTACCATTGTTTTACCAGAGATATTCCTACATTGCAAGTGTAAAATTTTAATTGATAATGGTTTTCTAAAAACAACTAGAACTCGATAAAAAATTTATTTACTCGCGGAATAAGTAATTGTCCTATTTTAATGTCATGTCCAACATTTGCCTAACTGATTAGTTGTACAAAGCCACGGTGCTGCAAAACGTTAAAAACAAAAGTTATCGTTAATTTCCGCAGTTTATTTCGATCAAGTGGATATTAGTTAAAAAGAATAAGTGTGGCGATTTGGCTTCCACATGGACGTTTACTTGTTTCTCATAGTTAATGGTACAGAACAATGATGGATATAAAGTTTTTTCATTCAACTCATATACTTCAACTTCGACTCTAATGTTTCAGTATAGATCATCGAAAATAAATGGTTTTTTATCTATATAGAATATGAAATAAAGGAATCTTAAAAAGCAAAGTGATTTTGATAAAAAAATTAATATGCTTGGTAACTCTTCTGTTAAACATTCCCTCGTGATTAGTATATCAGTAAGTTGTGAACATTAACATAATTAAATTAATTGTTTCAACTCTTACCTTATGGAAATTATTCATAATAAATATGGAAAGATAAATAATACTTATCTTGTTTGACAGATCTTTTTTAAACAAAACAAAAACCTACAGAAGTGTAGGTTTTTGTTTGGTGTCAATGAGGTGTTTTGCATAATGTGACTTATCTGGTTAAGGTTAAGGGCTTATAGATTAAAACAACCAGATCAACCACATTACGCAAAACACCTCATGGACACCAAACACAAACCTACACTTATTAACACAATGGAAACAACAGTGGAAGTACTTCATATAAGTGACAAGTAAAAAGAACTTGATTTTTTGGAGAAATTTGAAATTAAGAAATATCCTCAATATACAGTATTGAATAAACCATAAACCTAGGAAGCTCAATTATCTTAGATCACCTTTTGAACTAAATAATACTAACCAAATATATTTTTAGAAATAAAGTATATTGCTTAATAATGATTGGTTGTCAGGTTTATGACATGAAATTTATTTACGTTTTTAAAAAAGATCTGTCAAGAACTTCTTTCTGTCTTGGAAAATGGTATTGTCAGATACCGAAACTCGCGTAGACTTGAATACATATTAAATTGCTTTGGAAGACTGTGGCAACTCAAGATAAGTATTATTTATCTTTTCATGTTTATTAACATAATTACAAACCATAAATCACAAATTATAGAAAAAGTTAAACAGTGCAATATTAGGAATAATATTTATACATTTCAATGCCAAAATACAAAACAATTAATTAAAATATTGTGTAAAGGTTAAAATGGAAGAAAGTCAAGTAAATTATATAAAGCTCACTGAATGACGATTATGCCCATACATAACATAAAAATCTGGCTCACTAGAAAATATGGAATGGCAGGACGGTAGATATCAAAAATTCTTCACACTATTCTGATAAATCAAAACGAAATCAGCTCAATTAAGGACATTCCAACACCCATATCCGTACACAACTAAATTCCGCTGTTCTGCATAAAATGTGACTTGAATTCTTATTTGGATGAAGCAGCTGTATAACTCTGTTTTTAACTAATTTTTCAGTGGAAACAATGCAACTAAAAATTGATCAAAAAGATGATAAAGGTTCATTAGGAAAAACTAAATCAGCTTACTTGTGAATAATAAATATGATGATAGGAGCTAAATTAACATGGCGACTGAGAGAAAAATATGAAATGAAATTTAAGAGAGTTCTGAAAATTACATCTCTTTTTGTTAGCTTGATCAAATATTTTTTTTTGCCTCAACGTACCTATTTGATATAAGATTAAATTGGAAGTGAGATGAAAGCATTTTCCGAAGTGCATTCATGGCAAGATTTAGATTAGAGTGACTGAAAAATGTATGTCTACTCTATATACTGTTTCTAAAACGGTCTATATAAATGAATAATATTTCTTTATTAATAAAAAACAGAAACCATTATTTAATACTTGATGAAACATATACATTTTTAGATGTATTAAACCAAATTGAAAAACAGTTGTGTTTATAATGCTTACTTCATTTCTATGAACTATACATATATGAATTTGTACGATGAAATTGATTTTAAATGTTTCCAAAAATTAAATATCCGTAATTGTTTTTTTTTTAATATTGTAAGTACTATGAATCAAGTATTGAAATGTCAACTTTCAATAAATCATTATTCGAATGAATGTTTATTGATTTTATTTGTCCAAATAATATATTTGATAGAAGTATTTGTGCAGAATGTGTTTGCTAGCAAATAGCTTTATAGAAATTATAACTTTATCATGTAAACAACAGAAAACATTAACTAATTATTTTAAATTTTAAAAGATTTCTTGTGATCATTGAGTTAATTAAATCAAGTTTATAATGATTATTTATATACCTATCTACGAAATTTAAAACATTTTCTTTATTCTTTATTTAAAATTAATCATTTTCTAGAGAAATATTGTATTGTTGTGATATATATAATCATATTGTAAAATACTTTATAGTATCAATAGGATAAAAGAGAATCTAATGAACTTGAAGCAAACATATTTTTAGTGATCTCTCTGGGCAAACAAGAAGCAACTTCTATTATTAAAGAGCAGCTCATATCGATCACAATGGAATAACGAGTATAATTCTTTCTCTTGTCACCGCCTGTAGAAGTTAAGGCTTCTAAAATTTATGATTGTTGTAATAGAAATTTCTGCAATTCTAAGGTATTGTGTTCAATGTACACTGCTATAGATCAAATATAATGAAATTCTTGTTGCCATCTTCTACAGGGTGCATCAAAATGTCACTGAAATGAATACATAAAATATTTTCTGATATTAAATTAATTGTTTCAACTTTTACTTTATGGAAATTATTCATAATAAATATGGAAAGATAAATAATACTTATCTTGAATTTCCACAGTCTTCCAAAGCGTTTTAACATATATTCAAGTTTACCTAGGTTACGGTATCTGACCATTTTCCAAGAAAAAAAAAAGATCTGTCAAACTTCTTTCTGTCTTGGAAACTGGTATGTCAAATTCTGAAACCTAGGTAGACCAGAATACATATTAAAACGCTTTGAAAGACTGAGGAAATTCAAGTTAAGTATTATTTATCTTTCCATATTTATTTTCTGATATGTTTATAATAATAATATTATTTATTTAAGGAAAATACAATTGTTAAATGTAAATAAATATAGTTACTCGATAAACGAAAAACACTTGTTTTGAAAATAAACAATAAAAAAATGGGTTGTGATAACAGTTTAATTATATTATTCTATCAGCTAGGATATTTTTGAATAACTGTCTAGGTTGATTTAATATATAAGTTTTCAATGTTTCTTTAAAAGATGCATACTGTTACATGATTTTATACTTTGTGGAAGTGTGTTGTATAATTTAGGAGCTAGATACAAATATGATCTTTGTCCTATGGATTTCATCATATGGGAATAGCGTGAAAATGTCTGTCTGGTGTTATATGTGTGCTGTGGTAAATTAAAATCTTGTTTTTCGCGATGGTACTTAATATTTATATTATAATAAAACAATTGTTTCAGGTCCATAACGTGGGCTTCTTTAAATAATAAGTCTGGGGAATACAGTAATCGTTTAACGAATATTACTTTCAAGAACTTTTTTTGTAGGATTTCAAGAGATTGAAAATGTCTTTCTAAAGTACCTCCCCAGACTACTATAGCATATCTGATATGGCTTTCTATTAGACTATGATATAATATTTTCATTTGATCAAATTTTAAGTATTCTTAATTTTTGACATATCAACTTTATATTTTCTTTCCATTTTATTTAATTTTTTATTTAATTTAATTATTTTCTCAGGGTATGTATAGAATGTTTTTACCGAATTTGTAAGAGTAAGTCGGTCAAAGTTGGTTGTGCTAAGAGTGTTGTTGCTGAATGGTAAATAAGAGGTCTTGTCTAAGTTTGATGTTAATAATTTACTATCAAACCAGTATTTAATAGTTGATAAGTCCATTTCCACTTTTGCCTGTAACTGTATCCAGGTTCTTGCTTGGTAAAAAATGGCAGTAACGTCAGCAAAACCTATTATATCTCCTGCACTTGGTACAGAAAAATCCCATTAATATATATGTTAAACAAAATATGTAGGTCCTAGAACTGTACCTTGTGGGACTCCGTAAGTCACTGGAGCTAAGTTATTTTTAATACCATTTATCCTTGGCATCTGTTTGCGGTTAGATGGCTCTTAAACAATTTTAAAGCCGTATTTCGAATGCCCATATCCTCTAGTGTTTCTAAAAGAAGAAGGTGACTCACGGTGTCGAATGCTTTGGATAAGTCTAAATAAACGCAAAGACAGGAGGTCGTCTTATCGTCTAGAGTGGAAGATATTTTTGTAGATAGCACCTTGGGTAGTGGTATTTTCTTTAAAACCAAAATGTTTTTCTGAGATGAGTTCATATTTTCTTGTAAAATTTTAATACCTGTCTTTCAACGCTTTTTCAAATATTTTTGACATATGCGTTTTAAGGAAATTGGTCTGTAGTTAGTTACTTCTGATTTGTCCCCTTTTTTATACATAGGCATTACAATAGTCTCTTTGAATGCAGATGGGCAAATACCAGAACTGAAGCTTAAGTTTATTTGGAATTTGGAATATTAAAGGTCTGAGATGTAAGAGTAAGAGTTCAATTCAAATTTACATAAATTCTTATACTAGGATAATTGACTAATAAAACGACAGAGGACAGATAAGACAAATACATGAAGATAATTATGTGAATATATGCAGTATATTATTAAGATAAAAAAAGATTTATCACATCCATTGTTGGTGTAAACGTATCTCACCGGATCGACTCGTTAACTCGTTATAGATCTCTATTGTTCGTCGTTGGTCGTGAATAAACATTATTGGATTTTGTACTCTAGTAGCGGTTAATTTACTTGCATATTTTCCAGTGAGCAGTAGTAATGATTTGTTTTGCTTTCATTTAAGCAATCCAATTTATAAAACAATAGTCAATATACTAGTATGAAATTATTCGAAAATCTGCACGGGAACCCTAAAAAAATATCGAAATCAAATGAAAAGGACCTCAATAAAACTAAGATAAAATTTATTTTTATTTAGTATTCAATTTAAATAAGGAATCAACATAATTTTTATTATAAAATACTCATCGAGTAAAACTTATTCTATACAAGATGAGAGCATTCTTTTACAATTAATACAAATACCTTTATGATTTATATTATATCACATCGTTAATTTCATTTGCAATTCCATCAGCTCTTATTTTAACAGATTAGCATTCCCCTTTGGCTTTTCAGCTGAAGTTAATAGAATTAATATTGATTAGATGATATGAGCATCAATATTTGCCTGCAGGATCGGATGATGGGTCCCTTGTTATTATATTTTTTAAGATTGTCAGAAGAGATGATTGATGGAATAAAGCTAACAAATAACGGCAAATAATCAATCACTATCTAATAATGATAAAAATTAACTCGCCATTGAGGCCGGATTGAGCTGTTCCCATCTTTCAAGATACGCCAGTCATGATTGAATTTTGTTTGAAATAATAAAGAAAATAAAAGTCTAAAAACGAAATTCGGGATTAAAGGTTCATCCTCTAAATAGAGAATAATATGTCATTATAAAAATGTCCGAATTTGTTACTTCAGTTACAATTATGCCTGTTGACTTCACCGTTTAATGTAAATGTGCATTCATCAGAAAAAAATAACATTAAATTAAAATGAAAAACCGACTTGTCTCAGGATTTTTACTCAAAATTGTTTGTTTAGCTTAAAATGAATTTATTCCAAACTTTATGTACACACTTTAGAACAATATATAGGAATTTAAAATCCCAGTGATACGATAATAATATGTATATGTAAAAAAAATATTTCTTTTATTGGTAATCATTTTTCAATATAATATAAACCTTTGTTAATTACTTTCTAACTAATAATAAAAAAGTAGCTATATCTCTATATAGAATGACGTCTACCAGCGAAGATGAAGATAACACTTATTCTACTCAAGAAAATCCATCGCAAGTGGTCAAAGGAACGAAAAGAAGGAAATACAAAAGCAGTAAAAATGCTGAAGAATAAGTACACGGTACTAAATTCACAAACAGATGGTTCCAATAATAACAATAATAAAACACTGACAATGTTAAAATAAGTAAACCTCCTCCCATATTTGTATATGGAGTAGTCAATTTACCAGAAATGAAAAAAAAACTAAGCGATATAATTGAAGCCGAGTAATACACAACAAGAAGCATGGCAAATGACACTATAAAAATTTGCTGTCAAAATCCGGATACATATAGAAAACTGGCTAGTTACATGAGAGAAAATAATATAATCCATCATACGTACCAACCTAAGGAAGAGAGATCCTATCGTGTCGTAATTAAATATTTGCACCATTCAATAGACTTGAAATATATAAAGGATGAAATAATTAAAAAAGGCCACAATGTAAGAAATATAAGTATATGTTAAACATCGAATAACCAAGGAACCTCTTAATATGTTCTACGTCGATTTGGAACCTTCTGATAACAATAAAAAAGTTTACGAAATAACTAAACTTCTAAATAGTGTCATACAAATAGAACCACCAAAAAAAGACAACAAATTAGCTCAATGTTCAAGATGTCAATTATATGGCCATACGAAAACCTACTGTAATAGGCCATATCTATGCGTTAAATGTGGTGGCCAACACAGCACAGCAAATTGTAAAAAAAGTAAAAATATGCCAGCTACATGTGGTCTTTGTGTAGGTGGTCATCCAGCTAATTACAGGGGCTGCGAATTCTACCAAAAAAACTATAAAGTAAAGCTAAATAATAATAGGATTACTATGACACTAAACAATACAAAATCAACTGATCAAGGCCAACAACCTCAGCCCAGACATACTAATAGGAGCTACGCGCAGGCAACTACAGGAGTAGAAATACATAATAGAGCTAATGGTGAAGAATCTCCAATGACATTAAATAAATTCTTAGATGAGTTTAAAGTTATGTTTAACCAATTAATACAGCAGAATATTATGGTCCTAAACATGTTGACAATGCTTATCAACAAATTAAATAATGGCTAAGTTTCTCAGAGATGCATTATGGAATGCTAACGGCCTTGTTCAACACAGGGATGAAGTCCAGTTATTTCTTAGACAAAACTCAATTGACATTCTTCTAATCAGTGAAACCCATTTTACTAATAAATCTTACTTTAAGATTCCATTTTATAAAATGTACTACACGAATCATCCGGATGGTACCGCGCATGCGGGCACAGCTATTCTAATTAAACAAACAATCGAACACTAAGAGCTGCCAAAATATGAGGAGGAATTTCTACAAGCCACATCAATTCGAGTAAATACAATGCCATATGAGATAACGATTACTGCAGTCTACTGTCCCCCGAAGCATAATCTAAAAAAAGATCAGTTTGAATCATTCTTCAACACACTTGGTTCAAGATTTATAGCAGGAGGAGACTACAATAGTAAACATCAAATGTGGGGATCTCGAATAACTACCACAAAAGGAAGAGAACTATCTAAAGTAATACAGGAAAAAAGATACTCCTTCTTGTCCACAGGAACACCAACATACTGGCCAACCGATATAAATAAACTACCAGACCTGCTAGACTTCTTCGTCACTAATGGCACCTCCCCAGCATACACAGATATTATTCCAAGCTATGATCTATCTTCGGATTATTCGCCAGTAATTCTGACTATCAGTTCGTGCCCCATACACATTCAAACTACGCCTAGACTACACAACTCCAAAACCAATTGGACCCACTATAAACATAAGCTAAATGAAGAAACACACTTAAACATAAGCCTCAAAAACCCAAATGAAATCGAGAAAGCCACAAACGATTTCATAAATCTACTACAAGAGACAGCGCAACAAACAACTCCTGAAATAGCAGTCAAAAAAGACGTTATGAATATACGTCTAGAAATTAAGACACTAGTAGCTAAAAAAAGAAGAGCGAGAGCAAAATGGCAAAGGAGTCATAATCTGCAGATAAAAGGAATTTCAACAAACTCATCAACGAATTGAAAACTAAATTAAAAGCAATGAAAGAAGAGTCCTTTAAAACCTATATGTCTAATGTAAATCGTTTTGATAACTCTATTTGGAAGCCAGTAAAGTCTAAAAATAAACCCACATTAACATCTCCTCCGCTACGACTAGAAACACAGACACATGCAGAAGAAAAGTGGGCCAAATCAGATAAAGAAAAGGCAGATGCATTCGCTAAGCACCTCTCAAAAATCTACAAACACAATATCACAACACAATACCAGACATAGAAATTACGGAATTTCTAGAACTACCTATCCAAACAAACGAAACAATAGACCTGATTAGACCAAAAGATATAGCAAATGAAATAAAACTTCTAAACTTGAAGAAAGCACCAGGAATGGATTTAATAACCGCGAAAGGGTATAGTACTCCTCACTTACTTATTTAATGCAATTATTCGAATCCAATGTTGGCCAGAAAAACTTAAAATTGCTGAAATAATCCTAATACTTAAACCTGGGAAAGACCCACATGAAGTAAAATCTTATCGACCTATCAGTCTGCTTTCTACTATATCAAAATTATTAGAGAAACTGATTATTCGAAAAATTGATCCTGATTTTGATGCCAACAATTGGATACCTCACTTTCAGTTTGGATTCCGACGAGCCCACTCCACAATCCAACAGAGCCACCGCATAACCCATACAATACTAAATTCTCTAAACAGCAAAGAATATTGTACCTCAGTATTTCTAGACGTTAGACAGGCCTTCGATAGGGTTTGGCATGTTGGACTATTATACAAGATTAAAAAACATTTACCAACATTCTTCAAGCTATTGGAATCTTATCTAAACAATCGCCAATTCAGAATACGAATAAAAGGAGATGTTTCTGTTATGCTGCCTATCAACTCGGGTGTACCACAAGGTAGTGTCCTTGGTCCACTACTATATATCTTGTTCACTTCAGATCTCCCATTATCACCAAACATCACAATAGGAACATTTGCTGACGACACTGCCATTCTAACTACCCATAGTAATGTGCTGCAAGCCCACCATATCCTCCAAGTATATCTTAAAAAATTAGAGAAGTGGTTAAAAGATTGGAATATCGAAATAAATGAGACAAAATCTACACATATAACCTTTACTTTAAGAAAAGATGTATGTCCTCCGATACAACTAAATAACACACAAATCCCACAATCGACATCAGTGAAATACCTGGGTTTACATCTAGATGCCAAATTGAACTGGAAGGAACATATCAAGAAGAAACGAAAACAAATAGACCTAAGAAGTAGAGATATTTACTGGTTAACTGGACGGAAGTCTTCTCTTTCCATCGAAAATAAAATTCTATTATATAAGGCAATAATTAAACCTATATGGACCTACGGCATCGAAATATGGGGATGCGCCAGTAAATCCAACATAGCAATTGTACAAAGAATCCAGTCAAAAATACTAAGAAATATAGTTAATGTCCCCTGGTATATAACAAATGAAATGATCCACAATGATCTGAAGATCTTAACAGTAAAATAAGTCATTCATGAAAGAAGTACTAGCCACCACAAGAAACTAGAAGCCCATATAAATCCTTTACTACAACCGCTTCTTGAAAATGATGTAATAAGAAGAATAAAACGACGTCCTTAGTCCTTAGTGTACGAAACCATCGTTGAAACTGAAGAAGATCTAATAGCGAGAATTCAAGCAGCGACAGAACTCATTCAGTCCAATCCGGAGTTATTCTCAAAAACACGTTTTTCAATGAGAAAACGGTGTAGAACGTGCTTACAAGTAAACGGCCGACAGTTTGAACAACTATTGTAATTTTGTCAATTTTGTTATTGTTGCATCTAATACATTTGTTTGAATTTAATTTTGATAGCTTTTGCGTTATTGTGATTTTTACTTTTATCAAGTCCTCAGAAAATCTCAGAAATAGCATGTATTCTTTTTTCAACTAACGCCTAACGCTTAGTTATTATTCGAAATCGAATTAATAGTATGGATTAAAAGCAAATACTTACTTGTTTAGCAAAAGGCCGACGGGCAAATTACACAACAAATCATAATTTGTGAATTATCTAAGTACTTGCAGACTTTTGTTCAGAATCAAATATCTACAACACCGTTCATTTTAGCTCCATAAAAGGTTATTACTTTTTTACCTAAAAATGAACAGAGAATTTAAACAAATTAAAAAAAAAATATTTGTTCCAGTGGCGTAAAAGATAGGGGGATAAAAGTTGCCACAAACCCTGATAGCGCGCCACTGGTTAAATTTTTCAAAAGTCAGTTTATGTCAAAATATTACTTTCTTAAAGAGCATATTGGTCACCAAATTTGAAAAAAATATTTGGAGGCGTTTCTTATTTATGACAAATTTTTAATTTTGATTTCAAACTTTTAACACCCTGTATCTCGGAAACTAAGCCCTTTAAGGGTTTATGTTCCTATATCAAAATTCATCAATTAACGAGAGCTCTCTGGGGTAAAGCGTTGTCGGTCGAATATAGTAACACCCTGTAGGTTCCCAAATTCCAATATGGGTGAACTTATATATAATATAGGATTAGAATATTTTTTCCGCAGATATGTGCGAAACAATCAGAAATATATGAAATAAAAAAATGACTATAGAAATCGAATTATTCAATTACATTCAGCACAATCTCTCTAATTTTTTGATAGTTTTTTAAGTATAATTAAAATCGAGCCAGAGGTCCAAAAGTTAGTTATGAAAAAGAATTTCCCAACCGTCGCCCGTTGGAACTGAGAATTAAGTTTAACGCAGTAAATGGAGCCTACAGATGGTCTTCAAAATAGAAAACCGTTGCATTAGATGCATTAGAAGTATTGCAGACTCTTCAGTCAGGCGGAATTGAAAACTTTGTTGATGTAATGAACCAACTCGAAAAGAATACTGTAATAGAGCCGCATCTGTAAAGCAAAATCAAATCTAGAAAAGTAGTAATTTTTATTTTTCTAGGAAATGTTCAATAAACATATTTATTACCAAATTTATAATTTCATTAATTAAAGAGTATGCTGGCCTGAATATTAGAAATCATTACAAACAAGGGTTTTTTCGGGGATATATACAAAGGATTTCAGAATCAAAGTAATAGATGTTAAGATTCATTTTTAAAGGCATAATATTAAAAATACCAGATGACGCTTGAAATGACATCCACAGATGAGTTTATGATTGTAATTTGAAATAATGGGCATAGTTCGTAGAGCATGAAATTACAGCGGAAAGGTTTTTGATTATTTTTTCTTTCGTAAAGAAAGTTGTATTTCAGAATTGTTAACCCAATAATTTTCCGAATTGAGGTATATGGTTAGTTTTGTAAAAGCCGAATTCCTTAATAAGCCGAAAGTCATAAAAAATCTGTAAGAATCCAAAACTAAAGTCTTAATTTGCCGGTACTTTTCTTAATTAGTAACAGAATTAAATGAATTTGTTGTATTGTAGTCACTCGTTTTTCGTCTAATTTTTATTTGTAATTTTCACCATTTCCTCGCCCAATTAATAAGTTAGAAAATGTTCAGTTCGTTTAATTGTGATTGACAATATACTGGGCGTCCTCCAGAATCGGAGCCCCAGGACTGACGACCAAAGAAGCTGCTAAGTCTCAATTTGTGTATAATAAAAATAGTTATCTAACGAGATTTCATTTTTCAAATACGAAGGTAGCATGCGATGATTATTGGAAACATTTGGGCACATACTAAAGAACCGATTTTCATACATAGAGTTTTCGTAAACTAGAAACTGTACTGTTAAACGCTGTTTGTCAAATTTGATATATTAATTGTCGGAATCATACAAATATTTAATAAAAACAGTAATGTAAGTTTTTGATTGGGTAGTAAAGGTTTTTGCAGGAGAATGAATTAGTATGTTTTTAAAAGCAATCGATAAAATAAATTCATTTTTTATACCAACCAGAACCAGAAAGAAGCTACTAATTTACCTTATATTTAAACATCTTATTTTTGTCAAATAAGTAGACAGAGGTTAAACGTCATATATGATAAGGTATAAGATATAATTTTTGATTTCACGATTTTACTTGTTTTCACAAAGTCAATATTATACGAAACCTGTATTCATACAAAATCCGCTTTAAAATGAGGTCACGACGATTTGAGCTAAGTAAATCATTAAAAACCACCGGTCGACCCAAGTGCTTAAATAAGAGCCCTTTAATAAGAATTTAATATTTTATTTTATTAAGTCTTCCGATGTCATTTTTACTATTTTATTCAAATAAAAAATAATAAGTTGACATAAAAAAAGTTGTAATTAGCGCACTGAAAGTTGATTATTATTGCTTAGTTAAAGCAAAAGATTTAATAAAAAAAATTTTTAGAAATGAAGTAGGTTCTAGTTGGAAAAACCAAAATTATCAAATGTATATTACTTACAATTCTTACAATTATACAATCTTGACATTTACATCATACCCAGTTTATATTTCGAGTATCTCAATTGGAAAGTTTTTTCAATTTTATGGGGCACCACAGCAACACATTTTCGGCTTTTTAACATGTTGGTATAATAATAACTGCAAACAAACAGACACATAAATACATAAGCTAATCTCACAACAAAATAAACGCCAAATTGTTGGTTGTCCTGTAGAGCCAAATGTAAAAATGATGTTAAAAATACATATCCCTATATAACTTCTATTTTATGTGTCGTGAAAAAAACCATGAATGTACCATTGGAGTTACTGGATAATTACGCCGATCGGATAATTCCATCCTCGGGCCATGGGTCCTTCTATTGATCTTAGTTTGCCCTTGGTTATCTAATCAAGATAAGAAAATACTGATGATGAATTGCCGTAACGGGTGAAGAAATTGATAAATTAATAAGAGGAATTTACCTAAAGATAATATACAGGGTGAGTCACCGTAGACGCGAAGGTCCATAACTCCAGAACGGTGCATTTGATGAAAATTTTCTAAAAGTACTTTTTTGTTTCATTCAACAAAGCTAAAATTTAAAAAAATTAGTTCCACTTATACAGGTTTTTAAATATCATTTAAATATCTGATTGTTGATCACTCTATATCAAATATTTTTTAATGCTATAGCATAGAACTTGAAAAGTTAGAATAAGGACATGTAAGCCGTTTTTATTTATTTCTAACGGTTTAGCTGCTACAAACATCTGAATTCAAAAAAAATTTTGGGTGGCTATAGATCCTTTATTAATCATAATAGATGTCAAGTGTGATACATCGTTAAAATCAGATATCTCATTATAGAAATTAAATTTGTATATAAGCAGTGGGTTTTCTTTACATTCTATCAAAATGGTAAAATTAAAAGTTTACACTTTAATAAATAAAAACAACGCCATTTTTGTCAATGTAATTCTTAATAGTAATGAATTGTCACATGTTAGTTTTTCTTCTCTTGATACTGTTTATAAAGAGCGAAGTTAAACATGCTGCCGTCCACGAAATTACTACATTTCAAAAAAAAAATAATTAACATGATACAAACAGAAGCTAATACAAGCATTAAAAGCAAACAACAACAAAAATATCAATTCTTTAAGAAACAGTAAACATAGGTTTTTTACTGATCGCCATGTTTTGTTTGGTCCTTACGAGGATAAGAAGTTTGTTGTAATCAATCGTAGTAATTTAATGGATTTTCTGAAATATATCCATGTATAAATAGGATCAGGTACAAAGAGGTGAGTAATATTCCAATCCGGAAATGTTCTGGTATTAATGAATATAATTAATTGATAATCTTTTTAAGAACCAGGTCATTTGAAAAAGTATAATTAATATAATTAAATTATAATAGAATAATAGAAATATTTACCATTACATGAGATTCCAAAAAAAAACTTTTATAGTATTTACATAAAAAACGCAAAAATTTTTTAGTTTCTGATCATAGATCTATTTTTAGTTAAATCACATTCATATAATAAATATCCAATGTTAACCGAAATATTTTTTTTTATAAAACATTGAGTGAAATTAAAATCACTTTTTTTACTGACGTGACGCTCACAAATTTTATCATTTTTCTGTCAAATATACCTTTATTATTACTTCTTCGAAATTTATTTGTTACCGAACACCGTTCTCGTCACTAGATGTCAACATCTGTTTTAAACGCAAGACCAGTCTGACAGAAAACATGCACATACTCGTATACAAAGGCAAGTATAAATTAATTAGCTCTCATTGCTTTACCTCCGGCTTTAACCAAAACCCTGAAGAAGAAACATCAAATACGAAACGTGGCGCGTTGTACATTCAGCTTAACGTGTATATATACGTATCAAACATGTTTGCTACATGTAATTGTGTTGATTTATTTTTGTTTGGCCTTGTGCCTCGCAGTTTGCAGTCTGTTCCAAACTATGCGAATAATTAAGGAAGTTACAGACAGAGTTTCGGTGGAATTGACTGTATTGCTCGGAATTTCTCTATAATTGTATAATAAACAATCTTGCTTGGCAAGGCAAACTATTTAAAAAAAAATTAAGAAGCTGAAGAATTTTAATTTTCTTATTGGTGCAGATTTTTATATCGTATTTGGTTAAAGTGGTAATTTTAAAGTCATGAAAATTTTGACAGCGTCATTTTGAGAAAAAATGCTTTGCAATTTTTGAAATATGTTTAATTTATTTGTAATTTTGGGAGACATTTTTTTATTGTAAAGTTCAAAATTTTTATAGTGTAATTAAATTTTCTATAAAATACAGAGATTAATGTCATCCTCCATTTGCTATACTTATTGCTGACCTATTTAGTGACATGTAACCCTTACCATTTTGTTTTAGTACTTAATATTTTTTTGTGAATTAACTTCATCGTTTTCAGTTAAAGGAGTCATTAAATATTACTGATCGCACTCCCATTTATGAAGCTCCTCTGTTGACAACAATTTTTACAATTTCTACTGAACACTTTATGTCGTAAAATTTGGCTGCTCCAACTGGATAGTCGTATTAACTATGTAAATACATAAAATAATTTTCTAAGTAAATGAATCTAAAGAAGTGGCTCGTTAACCAAATCTTAGTCCAATAGATTTTTTATGTAAATTTTTATTGTCAAATTTTAATATTTGAACAATATAGATTATTTTTGTTTCTAAATTTTTTTTTTGGTAAATATTTTTTTGTTTTATATTTATATAAATACTCTATTAAAACGTATCTATATTGTAATGAGATTTCCATATACTAATAATAAAGGAATTTGGAGAATGCTAAAACTGATTTGATTCAAAAGGAAAAGTATACCCCCTAAAAGATATCAAATCATTTTTGTAAAGTATATAAATATATGTCACCACTAAAAGTCAGTTCACGTTACTGAAATATTAATGTTATTATTTAAAAAGAATTTCTTTTGAAATGTATGTAATCTATTGTCTGAAATATTAAAATTTGTGTGGATATTATTTAAATGTTAGTATATTATGAAACAAATCATTTTCCTTGTAACCTGATAAGAGACTCCATGAAAAACTTTATGAATTTTCTAATATCTGTAATATATCTGGTGAAATTAAATAAGTAAAAATTATCTGGAATTTTTTATATTCAGTTTAAAGTAAATTTATCACATGATTTAATAAATGTATAGAAATTTAGAAGGAAAATTATCTACTAATATTTATAATAAATTAGTTAAATTGTATGTATTGCAAGAGGCTCGTAATATTTCTGTTAGAAATGATACCCTTATGTTCAAATATTATAGTTTTTGTTTTTATATACATAACTAAGTATTGTACAAAATAGTCTTGTCATTCGTTGTCATACATTTTGAATATATTTTTACTGAAATTATTCTTGTCTTGCTTTTGTGTGTGATTACTTCTCAACAATGTGTCATAATTTTGGTATAAAACTGATAAAAGCATGTTCAAAATATGTATAAAACATCATTGTAACACATTTTATTCACTAAGGAAGAAAGAAAAAAGATCAGATAAACAAATGAAAGCAGTAAAAACCAATCAAAAATTATTATAATAGAATATTTTACTTTCAAACGTGATAATTTCTGGAAAATTTTAAGATTTTGGACGTCATTTTCCTGAAATTTTGTTAATTTAGGATGCCATGAATCGAAAGAGTTTAAATAAACCTTCAAAATTTGGGAAAAAGGCAGTTCAATTTAAGATGCCAAAGGTACATGTAGCTCCAGTAAAAAAACGTTTCATGAGTGTCTAGAAAAAACTTAATTTAGTGATTTTCAAAATGTCAAAAGTGATTAGATTAACTGAATATTGTCACCTTTTCAAAAATAGGACAAACAATCAAAATGTCATTAATTTTAGAAACAATTAATGAAATTATGAACAATTTAAACTTTTACCAGATTGGGTATAACCCTAAAAAATAATTAGTGTCCTATGGTAGTTTTAAAACATTACAAAACAAACATAGTGTCACGTTGATACTTACTAGGGAATTGAAACTTGTTTGATTGATGGTATACTACTTGGAACTTTTTTGTAGTGTGCTAGGACATGAAGTCTAACCAAGTGACAGTAAACATTTAGAGGTTAAATGGTTTGTATTTAAAAAATTAACGTATTAACAAACCATTTCAAAAATTTTTTTTCGGTTCTGTTCTATAATTTTTTTTTGACTTTAATAACTATTTTAGTTTCTTTCATAACTTTTTTTTAATAAATTTTATATGTTCTGTTTACATTTTCCTTTTATTTTGAATTACATCAATAAAGCAGATGTGTTTGTATTATTTAATAATAGATATTTAGTTCGAATTTGGCGTTCAATTACTTAGATTTTTATTTGAAGCCAACCCAAATAAGAGATCATTACAATATATAATCTCTATTTTAATAGATTCTGATCTTTAAGTAGGTAATTATAATAAATGGTACTCCACGTCAAGCAATTCTTCTACAATTAATCCCCAATATTCACAGCCTGATTTCCAGTAAATGATTCATGGTAAAGATGGCGTTAAATTATAACCCTCTTATCGCATCATATAACAATATATCAGACTTTACATAGAAAGTTGGTATTATAAATAGCATCCAGTAGATTTATCAGAGATGGAAGAAAAGTTTCGCAACTTTTGTGCAGAAAAGATAAGGCCTATTACCAAACTGATGATGTGAAAATGCGGGATTACGGTTGCGGAATAAAAGAAAATATAAAAGAGAATTCGGTGCTGTAGATGATACCGAACAGAAGTTTGAATTTACTTTGAAACAAAAAGAGCGGTCGGTAACCAGTGGCATTTGGGTAGATAAGTCGATTCGGTTTGTTCTTACAAATTCGGTTTCAATGTTCTAAATATCTACATAGTTTAGTAATAACAAAAAAATAGTTTTATAATTTTAATAAACTTTGTAGATGTTCCAAACAAAATATTAAAATATTTTTGAATAAAGGGATGATAAACAACATAAGAGTAGGTGATTTTTTGGTTTTTAATATTTATGCAAAGTGTGAATGGGTATTGCAGCAGTTCCATTAAATATGGGATATTTAGCCTCAAAGGATTCAGTGCTACTAGGTATGATTAAAAGGATTGACTTCAATGTCAAAAAAATGTGTAAATTTCGGAGAAAAAATGTTGAATGCTATCTTTCCTGCTAATGAAATTATAAAGTTATATTGATATGCAAAAATGTAGTACTATTTTTTCTCTGTGAATTCAAATTAAATTTCGAGATTATAAATAAAACATACATATTTTTTATTTGCTCAGTAAGCGAGCCCACTTTACCTAAAATCTATGTAAATAAGCATTTTTTAATTTTAAATGAAGCGAAATGCTTGTGTACATACAAATAAATAATTGACTGTCGAGAAAAAGCTTATGAATAATAAAACTGAGCTTGTTTTAAATGAAAAAGAAAGCACTCGTCGCCAATTTATATTTGCTTAATTTTACATGAACACAATATATATACAACTGTGATTTGTTAAAACGGCAAAAATTAAAAAGAGAATAAACTTCGGATTTATTATGTGTGCTGACATATAGGAAATGTAGACAATTAAGCTAGGCCCTTTACAGATAGAAGTTGTCATCAATAGATAGGCTTCAGTAACAGATTACGTTGTAACAGAGCTGCCTCTATAAAGCAAAATCAAATCTAATAAGCTATTAATTTTTATTTTTCGCCCAATAAATAAGTTAGAAAAAATTCAGCTAGTTTAATTGTGACTAATTGACCTGTAAACATACCTATATACTGGGGGTTCCCCAGAATCGGATCCCCAGTACTGAAGGCCTAAAAAACTGGTAAGTGTCAATTTTTTTATTACTATGGTATGGCTATCTATTAATCTAACCTGTTACATTAACAAATCTATAATAAGGACCACGTCTTTGCTCCGCTCGGCAAACTTTATAACATCACGCGTGTGACGTATATACATTATAATTAGCACCACCCATGTCGATTCCAACGTGTACATACTCAAACCAAATGAAAATATTAGCTAGAGGCTGACAGTAGACACTCATTTACTGTCAAAAAATTCAACAAATATATTTTTTACTTATATATAGATATATAAATGTTTGTCCAGAAAGTCATTTTAAACATAATTTGTTTTTTTCCGTGTAAAGTCTCAATAAACGACTAAATTTCCTCTTTATTTCTACGATTTTACGAGCTCATACCTAAACCCAAGTTTACAGGATATAATTAAACTACAAGGACCTAATTTTAAAGCTAATAAAATCGAATGAAAAACACATGTAATAGGCGGATACGGCTATTGAAATTCATTTTGCCTTTTTGGTTTATAAAACAAACGAAGCGAGTAATTAATTTTCATTGACTTTAGACCAATATGGCGAATTCAATAAGTATTTCCAGTAAAATGATTTAAAGAGTGCTCTTAAAGGAGTTTTCAAGGGGCTTTTAGGTGACCAATACGTTTTGTGAAACTAAAATTAAGATTATGAAATCAATACCAAAGAACTCCTGTAAGTTCGGAATATTTCTTTTTGAAGGCACTTTCTATCAGAATTTAACGTAGTGCTCAAAAAATAGTACGGACATAACGCTTTTCTTTTTAATAGAAAATAGGGCAAGTATATTGTTCGAACTGAGTATCATCTTTATACAAGAATAAAAAATATTAACATCCATTATAATTTTTGTTTGTTGCAACCCGTAAATATTAAAAAAAATGTTTTTTTGAAATCAGTGTTCGAACAGCCAAACAAGTTAGTCCTGATTTGAATTGGTTTTCTCCTAAGACCGTTCCTGGTTGTAAAACAAATGAACAGCTATTATCAATTTTCATGTTGCAAAAAGTGGAAACTATGATCGCAACCATTAGCATGTATGAAACTGGAAATGAGATTTTGATTGATTATGCCTGAAATTTTCATGTAAATGGGTGCTTCTATAGGAAATAATTCAATGAAGAATAAAATTAGATTAGAGAGTGATCTACACTTTGTTACAAATGGTAGGTGAAAAAAATCGTTCTCCTTTTCAATTTGTGAAGGGTGATCATTTTTTTTATTATGTCTTAAACATAGGTATCAAAGTTTATTCTAAAAAATATTTTAAAAAAGGGTGTTGGTATATAAAAACAATAAAAAAAATTGTAAACTCAATAATAATATGCAGAAGTTTTACATAATAAGAGTACATCAAATTTGATATTTTTTCATAGGGTTCCAGGATATCCTGGAATAAAATAATTAACCATGGATTTTGCACCTAACATTAGGACGGGATCTACATTTAACATTTTTCAAAACACCCATTGGTTGCTTAACTACTGTGCAATTTTATAAAGGATATACTTAATAATTAGGTAAAGAATCTGTAGTTAAATCTTTTATAGTTAATTTCGAATTATTCTGTTTAAAATTAATTGAAATCTAATTCGTCAAGTAAACTTTGACTCTTCTGTATAAAGCCAAGGATGTTGATACATAACTTACTTTTGGTTTCGGTAAGTTGTACTGTGCTAAAAACCCACAAAAAAATAAAAAATAATAAAAGAGAAACGGAGCGTTCACATGGAACCGTTCATGTTATAAATGATGTAACACAATACAAAGGTTCATTTTTTCAGGTCAAATGGACCAACCTATTGATTGAACACAACGAGATTTTATATGCGAGTGAAAAAAAATTCATCATCACTCATCAGTGATTTGCATGAATATGAATCATGTATTTTTCGATGTATACTCAATATAGATTATGAAATAAGAAGTGAGCTACTCTAATATGCTAGAAAAAAAAACTATCAATACAAATAATTATTAATTTAATAAAAAGGAAAGGAAAACATAACGATAATCTGTCACAAATGGGGGAAAAGTTTAATTTTGTTTTGAAAGTCAATAAATAGTGTGTAGAAAAAGTTTAGCGTGCAACATGAATGAAAACCACTTTTCAGATTGGTTTAGTAGGGTACTCGCCTGACGACTGATGTCTCAAACTTTTCATTGTTGCACAATTTACCTGTACCCTTAAAATAAACTAAAATATGAAAAACCTAGGGCAAGGGCCCAGCTCTATAGTGGATACGCCTGTGATGCGGTAACTATAGTTAAGAAGTGTCCAGCGCGGTTAGTAGTTGGACGGGTAACCACCAGCGAACACCGTCGTAATATGTCCGTACAGCTTGCAGCCATTAGTAGCATATCATAGCTCGCAGGCACTATACCAATGAGCACGAGGTATAGTGGAGATATGCCGTTTTTCGGAGGAGACGTTAAACTATCGGTCCCGAGTCCATGGATGTTAAAGATCCCCTACCTCGGGTTGAAAAATACCTGAGGATTCGGCAAAATTTCCGGTTAGGGGCAGCGTGCTCCCGGCGTCGGTGATCAGCCCTGGTCGCAGAACTAGACCGACGTTAAATAAAACAAATAAGGAAAGAAAATGAGAAACCTTAGATAACAACAACATCCTAATTCTTAGCAAAATTAAATATTTATTTGCAGAATATGAGACTGTATTCCAATTCACCATTATATAGTAATGCAATTAAACTTCATAATATAATTATTAATTATTAATAATATGAAAATAAAAAAATAGTAAAACGCTAGTACTATTCTACTACACACGTAAATAAAATTAAAAAGAATAATAAAAATAACAAAATAAAGAAATGCAGAACAAACATCTGTGGAGGAAAGGCGATTAAATTGTTTAGACATATATGATAAAGGCTAAAGAAATATATAAAACATGAAAGAAAACGCTAAATTATCAAGAAAGCACCAAACTATAAAGAAAATGCAAAAGTATAAACAAAACTGTGAAGGTTTACAAAAACTTGTGTAAAACACAAAACAAAATATTTTAAAAAACAATATACATGTGCCCACTTTAAGGGTTATCTAATACGAATAAAAAAACAGGAAAAAAGATTCGTTATCTCATTTTTGTAGGTTAACAATTGAACAAACACTTTTTAGAATTCAATTTTAAAATAATCTGAAATGGCTTATTTTTCATATGAAATCCATTAGC
Source organism: Hermaeophaga mercurialis (assembly GCA_951812935.1). Classification (NCBI taxonomy): domain Eukaryota; kingdom Metazoa; phylum Arthropoda; class Insecta; order Coleoptera; family Chrysomelidae; genus Hermaeophaga; species Hermaeophaga mercurialis. The sequence continues at coordinate 28,012,482 of OX638362.1, read as the reverse complement.
GTTAAATTTTTGTAAAATAAATCTATTCGAGAGGCGGAAAAGTCCCAACAAAGATTAATGATAAATCTGATGCAGTTTAAAATTGCAAGTACAAGTAAATAAAAGGATTTTCCCAATGTCTCTGGGGAAATCTCCTTAAATTTTTATATTATCACACCAGTGGCATAGATATATATTAGTATGGCTTTTCTAAAAGTATTTAAACAATTACATAAATCGAAGATAAAATAAATATTAAAACATAAAAGCGCTATTTATAAACTGACTTTTATTAAATGAAGAAACCAAACTACCCAAATAAAAGAGAATATAGCCAAAGTATTAAAATATAAAGGTGGTATAAATATTACAATTAAACTACTTACACTCTCTTCATAAATTTAAATATTTTTTTATTCTGTAACATATGTTCATTTACTTAGTTTTAACCACTTAATAATAAGTATTATCTATCTAACAATGTAATTCTGATAAATAAAATTTCAACAAATACATAAAATTATCATGTACTTCCATTTTTACGAAATTTTTTGAAACAATAACCATAAAATCTAAACTAAATAGTATAAATGCACTGAATTATTCACAAGCATAAAAATATTTGGTGTGCGCCAATGTCTTTTTATATCCTTAACAAAACCCAAATGGAAACGGAGGTTTCTTTCCACTGTGAATTTACGTCAGCTTTTCCAACTTTCCCATTTTTTTTACTTTTTCCATTTTCCAATGCATAAAAATGTGAATTGGCGTGTTTATTGACTGACTGATTTTCATTTTATCCCCAGAAAACTGTATAATTTTTTGATGTTTATCCTTAGGAGACTTTTAATGGATCAAACAAAAAAGTTGAAATAAAATTGCGGTGTGGGCACATTAAATATTTTCGAAATATAAATGATCCACAATTAATAATTGTCCACAGAAGTAAAATAGATTCTTTAACGAAATGAATGCATCATTTAAAAGTTCGGCCTTATTTATTTAATGCAATATGTCATAATGTCTTTATTCAGTTTTTTATACAAGTTCAAGAAAATCAAAACATATGGTAATGAAAATAAAGTAATTGTTTTTAGTTCATATCGTTTTGAAATTAACTAAATCCTTTTTTCGATAGGTTAAATACATTTACAGTACATATTTTACTGTCAGATATTACATGTACTTTCTATATATATATATATATTAATAGTTATGTGTCGGATTTATTTAGGAACACCATCAACATAAAACGGGAAATAATCCTCTTAGGCAGAAAGTTTCATTATATAATTTTATATAATCCGTCTCTACATATCTAACATTAATGTATACAAATCCAAATTTACATAAATTTGCATAATAGAGATGAAATCATGGTGCAAACTAAAAAAATTCAGAAAATAACAACCAGCAGTCTTTTTTTTACAAATGTCTGTATAAATAGACCGTTTGTAGTTAATACAGCTAGTGAGTTTTGGGACATGTTCATCTAGATCCTACGTTAAGTACAAGACAATTAGCATCTGCGTTTGGAATCAATCGAACTAGCATTCAAACCATTTTGAAGAAGAACAAATTCCATCCGTATAAAATACATTTAGTGCAGGAACTTAATGATGATGATTATGACCGCCGTTTTGCAATTTTGCGAAATAATGAGTGAGCGAATAGCAAACGATCCACAGTTTCTTTTTAATAACTGTTTCTCCGATAAATGCAGCTTTTTTTATGAACGGTACCGTAAATCGTCATAAGTCCGCTACTGGTCTGATTCAAATCCAATAATTTTCCAGGCGGTACATACACAGCAACCGCAAAAATTAAATGTATGGGCTGGCATTTTCGGTGACCGGCTGGTGGGTCCATATTTTTTACCTGGTAATTTGACTGGCGAAATGTATTTGCATTTACTGGAAGATGCTATTGACCCTACCTTGACCGATATTATTAAAAATGACCAATAGTACAGTGAAGATCATTTAATGTTTCAACAGGACGGTGCTCCTTCGCATTATGCTTTGATTGTTCGTCAGTATTTGGACCAACATTTTCCACGGCACTGGATTGGGAGAATGGCCTCCACGGTCACCAGATTTGTCGCCCCTTGATTTTTTTGTGGGGATACCTCAAAAATAAAATATACAAAACACAACCAGCCTCTTTAGAAGATTTGCGTCAAAGAATTATCGAGGAGTGCCATCGAATCACTCCGGAAATTCTTCGGAATGTGCGAGAACGTTTCGAACAAAATCTTTATTATTATATGGACGCGGGTGGTCATCAATTCGAATATTTAATTTAATTAAGAAGTAAGTAAACAACATAATTTAAAATTTAAAATGTAATTTACTAAAAAGTATTAGGTCGAATTTTAAAATTTAAAGACTGTTATAAAGAGAATTGAAAGGGCTTTAAAATGATACCTTACTCGACCCCTAATGCCATTTAAGTATTTTGGGGCGATTGTTACCCTCGCTTGGAGGTGTAACCAGCGAAGTCGAAAATATTTGACCCAGTTCCTGTTAATGGCTCCGATTCGTTTTCGTTTGGCCACCCTGTATATATATATATATATTGATTTATAAATCTAACAGAGTAATACCTATATGTATTTAAATCTACATACAGTTCTTCCAGTTAGTTATTGAACGTGCATCATAATTAAAAGCATATGAAATAAGTCGAAAATAGTGACATCAATGATTAAGAAAAGACCACTTTGCTACTGCCTCCACCATCGTATAGATAATAACTGTAAAACTACTCTTTTTGACATTTAAAATGGAATTAATATCAATCCACAAAAAATAAGTGTTCCTTTTAATATTCGTGTGAATAATGGCCACCATATTATTAAGAAGCTTTAATTCAAACACTCAAATCGGATTTTTGTTGAAACTTGAGAATTAAGTATATAATAACAATAACATAGTACTTTAATATTCTCAAAGAGTCATTGCCCTGTTAAAAATCTTTATCCGAATGTAAAATAGTTATTATATATATTTTAACTATATTAAAAATTAAACTAAGTGGTTCAACTCTTATTTTATGGAAATTATTTATAATAAACATGGAAAGATAAATAATACTTATCTTGAATTTCCACAGTCTTCCAAAGCGCGTTAATAATATTCAAGACAGAAAATATCTTTCTGTGGAAATTCAAGGTAAGTATTATTTATATTAAAAATTATACTTTATCATTTTTTGAATCAGTGGTATTTACGATATTGATATTACATAGAGACTCTTCTCGTTTTGTTAATGATTACATCAGTATATTTTACACAATTCGCCCAGGCTTCAGCGTTACACTTCTATAATACTTGGATCCAAATACTTAAAACATTGTCATCAGTATATCTATCTCTGCCAATATATTTGTTATATGTTTTACAGTTAACCCAAATCAAATGAATAGCATTAAAATCAGGAAGGTAACCTTCATATCACGTGAATATGTCCTCTTACCAATTCATCTATGAGATATCTATTGTCTTTTCTATTCCTCTTGGCCAATTGATAAAATTTACCACTTAAACTAAAGTTAATGGTTCCAAAGGGACACCATTCCTTTTCTCCTGTTCAAAATACTTGCACAAATTTAAAACTAATTGTAGTGTCTCTGATTTTAAAGTTTTTCCAGGCATAATCTAAAACTAAGAAACCCGTGTTTTAAAAATCATTTTTTAACTTTGTATTTGTTTAACGTATTTCATTTAATTCTTGTTTTCCTCATAAGCAATGTTTTTAAACATAAATTTTTGGTTTCAAACAATATTCCAGTTATAAGGAATAATAACGAATGCAAAACGCAGAAAAAATACTACTAAATACTACAAAACTAGCAAAAGAGCGAAAATAAAAATAAAGAGCAATGATGACATTTCAAATACTACACTGTTAAGAATGTTGGGCGAATTGAAAAGTATGCGTCAACAAGACTAGTACTGCTGTAATGCTATCTCTTTTTGTTGTACTGAGGGTATAAATGTGTATCAAAACAACATACTTAATTCATGAAAGGACACATTTGAAATATTTGGTGTGCATTTTTTAATGTAGATAGAAAGAGATGCTACATAAATGGGTTGCATTTGATATTATCATTTACGGAAAACGTACGTTCAATCATTTACTGGAAGAACTGTATTTTTTGAATAGCTATTTTGAACACAATAATTAATTAAACCTTAGGTAACACCTTAAATATTTGTCTTCTAAAGCTGATCAATATTAAATATGAAAAGATAAATTATGCTTATCTGAATTTCCATAGTATTGCAAAGCTTTTTAAGTTATATTTTATCGACCAAGGTTTGGTTATCTATCTATAGCATGACATATGACATAAGATTGACCGATTTTTTACAAGTGTAAATAACTTCATAAAAACAATATTATCTTGTCCTAATATATATATTTGCTTTTTAACTTCCGCCCAAAAGCGATTTTCTATAAAGCAGATATCTCTTTTCACAGTACTATACCATTCAGAAGTAAAGCCTGTAATACTCCTTCTTTCTTTTAGCTTTGCTATACGGATCTACAAAATAGTACCACTAAATTAATTATTTTTGAAGAATTACAAGGATTTTTTCTACCAAAAAAGTACAAAATCTTCTTAGCTGAGTATAATGAGTAAAATTAAAATATTTTTTAAATTATATATATTAAAATTATGTGTTTAATAATCATAGTTTAAAAAAATTGGAATTCGATTGGTCGGTATATGAGATAACATTAAACGTGTGACCCAAATTTGTAATTCATTTGTACCGACCACATATTATGCATTATGTTACAAATTTTGCCTTGCTAATTGTGTAAATGATCATTGTCAGTTGCAGTCCCATTTTGCGTTCGCAATGGAAACATTTTTCAAAATTTAAAAACCACCAACGTCAGCTTTTCCCGACAAATAGCACCTGAATTAATGGGTAAAGAATACATAAAATTAAGAACAAATATTAAATATTCTAAATATGGCAAGTATAATATATGTCTAGATATTAAAAGAACTATGAGTTCTATAAGGAATGAGCCGAACAAATTATAATTTATCATTGATTTAATAGGTTACAATATAAAATTTTTATAAAAAATATCTATAACAGTTGACCAGGGGTACATTTTTATATATAATTATCTTTACAAATCGGAAACTAAATACCCTGTATATTTAGTTAGCCCGTGAAAATAATCCATATTTTCAAATGGTATGTGTCATGTGCAACAAAATATTCGAATAAATTTTTTTTCTAACATCATTAGTTTAGAAAATGTATACCTGGCAACACATTACACTTTTAATAAAAACATGTGTCTTATAATCAAGTAATATCTACTTGATGAAACATAAAATTGTCTTAGTTTGCAGTAGACTCAGATCGTTTAATCGTTTTAAGTTTGTGATTTGGTAAAGTAGTAAGAGATTATTATTCTGCATATATAGTTATACATATTGATGAAGAGCATTTTCTTAAATTAAATATACACGAGAGAATAAAATATTGAGTCACAATAAAGTACCAAAAGATTATTTCAAGACAATAGGTTTATTTTATCACCTGAGTCAATAGTATGACATTTTAAAACAAAATAACTTACTTTTCGTTACTTTCCCAATTCTTATAGTTCTTTGAGATAAACACTGAAAAATGTAGAATTATAATTTTAAATTCTGATTAAAATGTTGGTGACGAAATTTTTCGTAGTATTACAATTTTAAAATTCTGGCGGTACTAAATTCAGACAATCCACCAAAGTTAGAAAAGTCAGCAGAATATAAAAATAGAGTATTTTCATTTTACAGCATGGCAGGTCATAAAGAACTATTGTACTTAATTGAATAGGGACCATAAGAGCACTGACATATGAAATTTTTATTTTTCAAACTTAGCTTTTTCTTAAATTGTGGCGTTTATCAAAAAACGATTAAACTTTTTTGTTTAACTTCGTAGATTCCGCTTCAAACTCAATAATTTTTTAAATTCCATCTTATACTTATGTACTTGCAATGTAACATTTAATCATATAAAGGTTTTATGTAAATATCAAACTTGTAACCAACTGTGTATCTCTAATCCTTTTTGATATCCTGTTATGAACTTTTAATGAATAAAAAGCATGAATAATTTAAAAGATACGCTAACTAGTCCATTATAATTATTATGCATATTTTCATCTGTTTTACATGATTCAATGATTGCAAAATTTGTAATCAGCTGTGTATAAAAATACCATATTACTAGAAAATAAAATTTACATGACAGGCCATTATTCATGAATAATAATCATAAATACTGTCAATCGTATTTGAATATAAATGAATTAAATTAATATTATTTATATAAAAAAAATATGTATGCTTAAATTACTTTTATACCGATTTCATAAAAATACGATCTTAAAAGAGCAGCACTGGACAATTGATGAACAACTGAATAGTTGAATGATTTATTATTTTTTATATTTTAGAAATAAATATATTTATAACACACTCAAATTTAAAAATATTGGTTATTTATTTTGTGTTACATTAACCGCCTGTATAAAAGTATTACACGATAAACAATATTGTTTAAAGTATCAAAAGAAATCATAACAAAATTAGAAAAATATATTTCAAAGATGTATCACATTTCAGGTCTATTATATTTAATAAAGGACATACAGGCACTTGAAAATCATACTTTTTTAAATTTAGATGTATGTAGCAGCCAAAACAATAAAATCAATAAAAATGGCTTACATGTTCCTATCCTAACTTTTCAAGTTCTATGCTATGGTATTAAAAAATATTTGGTACAGAGTGATTAATAATCAGATGGGATTTCAAATTGTTTTGGCTGCTACATACATCTAACTTCAAAAAAAAATTATTTTCAGGTGCTTGTATATCCTTTATTAAACCTTTATAAAAATGTAAAAACATACGGGGTATTCCATTTAAAAATATATAGCTTTGGTCTGGCACTGCGTTCCTGAACACCCTGTATATTTGGGAGTAATTTTAAAATGTGAATTTCAAGAATGCCTACACTTTTTATAAAAACTTTTTTTCGTAACTTCAATAATAGCGAACTAATCGAGCTTCGACGCACTAATGCCGCACCCTGTATATGAAGTGGTCAACTTAAGGCTACATGACTTTTTGACAAGATAGAAAAGGTTTACACTAAACGTTGTAAAGGGAATAAAAATGATAAAACCATTTAAGTTTTTATAAATTATTATAACAAATTTTAAAATATTTCCTAATTTTATTATTAATTACAATTAAGTCGTATTCTCAAATCTTTGAGAAAAAAGTTGCCAAAATATAATCTAGCGTCATTCACTTTGCATGAAATTTCTTGTGAATGTTCATGAAAAACAAATTTATCAACATCAAACAACAGACCCTCCTTGAGCAAAAGTATTCTAAAAATTCGCCCTAAAAGCAAATAACTTATTATCAAAATCGACGATGTAAACAAATATTCTGAAATTTAATACAAAGTATATTTGAGTTATTCCAACGTCTCGTTTGCGGATTTTCGGTCAAATCCGAATTTGATCCGTAAACAAAATCCTTAAACACCGCTCAAGGAACTTCATGAGAAACATCAGGTCAGAATTTTATTCTGTCTGCGTTTATTTTCTTATATAGCGGAATAAGGTAATGAAGCAGTTTTAAAATATTGAATTTATTGTTCAACATGGCTTCTACCGACTGCCATAGACTAATAAAATCTATTTTAAAATTCCCTAACAAATCTCTTGCAAAAATCCTGAAATATTCCATAATATTTTAAAATATATTGTAATGTTTTATTAAAGTTGGTGGAAACCACTTTGATTAATATATAATAAATGTTAAAACCGTTTTTTATTCACACAACTTGATCATACTTACGAATTGAGTTATTCGAGAAAAAAGACATTTAAGTATATAACACAAAAAATGTCATTAATTCGATATGAAAATTTCAAGTTGCTAGATTTAGTAACAGCATGGAAACTCTTATTTATGGAAACACCCTGTACCAACCCTACTTCCCACTTATGTAAGTATAGTAGGCTGGAGGCAGAAATTACCCAAATATATCTAGATTATACGAATAATCCTATCAAAACTTTGATATTGTTGCTTTGGTATTATGTTTCATAATAATATTACGCATATGTGTTCATGAATGTAGATTCAAAAATATTTACTCTGTCTATATACATTACTATCTATTAAATTGGCCCCTTACAAAATAAAAAGATTTGTTTATTAGATCACTTTCCTTAAATTATTACTTTAAATATAAATAATAAAATAAAAAATACTTACAATATTTTTAATGATAATAATATTGTTATTTTGACACACATTACAGCCAATTTTTAATAAAATCACTATAATAAAGTTCACTGCAACAATTGAAATCTTTTATTTCATTATATTTAATTTTGATTATTTTCTTGTTTTTTATTTTAATGAAGAAATCACTAATATTTTGATCTTAAGTCTTCTATTGCTTTTAAATCGAAAAATGTTAAGTTTGAAAAAAATAAACACAATCTGTTTTCTTAATTTTTTTATGCGTCTTTTAACACATTCGATTTTAAATATAATGGTTCATTTATATTTATTATAATTTATGTAGGTTTAGGTTGGTTGCAACTCTATTTATACTTTTACACGAAACTTTAAAACACTGTAGATTCAGTCTACGTTTTAATTTATTTCCCTTTCATAATAATATATTTTTTATATTTTGATTGTTAACTTGTTTCATTGTATATCTTTCAATATTCGACAAAAATCATCCGAATATACTTAAGAAGAACTCCCACGAAGTACCGATGGTACATTGATAATCCTTATAATTCTATCCTTAAGCAATAATCCCAAAATATTCCAAATCCTTGGAAGAAACTAGTTTTTATATTTGTTATTTTTTATAGTTTCTCGTCGTATTTTTTATTAATGCGAACACCGTTAAGGGGTCCGCGACGAGCGGTTCACGGCGCGTCGTTTTCCGCAAACTGGGCGTCGTGACGGTTCTAGACTATGTTCGGCGCGAATTTGATGCCGCGTCTGCGTTAGGGGCTCTTCTTCTTCCTTTTTGATTTGTGATTGAGAGGGTCATCTATGCAATGTTATTGTGACTTTTAGTGGTTAGGTCGAGTGAGTTTGTCTTCGGTTATCAAGGGAGATATATAGAAGATATATGAAATAAGGGAACAATTATGTTGTTGCATTTACATATTTTTTCAATCAACATCATACATTATCCTAAATTAAACAAAATTGTACACTATGTTCATTTTAAAACTTACCACCCCCTGTAATTTATAAACCGCAAAATATTGTAGAATTCGGCGGGACAGTCAAGTGGTCTTGATATGTTCATCCCCTTAAACCCCCGGCAACCCCTATTTTAAGCATGTTTATGTGCTACAACTTTTGCAAAAGTTCAGGAAATCTGGATCTGTAGACAATGGTAAACGAAATAAGCCTACAGCTTTAGATGAGGTAGTTCATATTGAAATGATGGGTCATTTAGCAACAGATCCAACTACTTCCATTAGAAAAGTTTCAAACCAAACTAGAATATCAATTGGCTCAGTACACAAGGTAACAAATGTACATAAGCTTCATCCCTATAAATTGCAAATACTTCAAGAATTGTATGAAGATGACGGTGATCGATGACTGCAGAAAACCATACGCAACACCCCCAAAAATTAAATGTCTGGGCAGGAATTTTAGGGAACACCATAAGTCCTTTATTTATAAACGGTTCTCTCATCGGGGAAGTTTATTTTAATATGCTACGGGATACAGTTGACGTACTTATCATCAAATCGTTGGAAAATCTAGTAGATGAGCATGGATCACAAGATGGTGCACCTACGCACTATGCTATAGCTGTGAGTAATTGGTTGAATGTCATATTTTCTGACAGATGGATAGGAAGAAGAGGGACGATAGAATGGCCTGCAAGATCTCCTAATCTTAGTCCAAATGACTTCCTATGGGGATATCTCAAATCAGTGGTTTACAAAACAACACCACTAAATCTTCAAGATCTCCAAAATCGTAGAACAGGCAAGAAACTTTTGAAAATGTGCGCGAGGAATTTAGGCCCATCTTTATTATTGTATGGAAAGAAATTGTGAACATTTTGAACACTTACTAAAATAACGAAGGCTTATTAGCTAGTTATATCTAATAATAAATTCTTTTTTTTTCTTTTTGATAGTTTTGTAAAATTTCAACCAATTCCCAAAAATGATGCACTGATGTATTCGCCGTGACAAAGGCTTTCAAATGATGTATAACAAGTAAGGTAGTTCTCGTTAAGATTTCAAAATGGGGGTTGCTAGGAGTTAGGGGGATAAACATATTAAGACTGTCAAAAATGTTCCCCCCCTAAAATAAAAATTGAAGTGTCCCGCCGAATTCTGAAATATTTTGCGGTTTTTAAATTACAGGGGGTGGTAAGTTTTAAAATGAACACAGTGTATAATATCATAACAAGTCTTAAATTACTTCAACATCAAATCCAATTAGACCCTCAACGTGTATTTCTCTAATACTAATCATACGACAGAAGTTGACTATTTATTCGAATCCCATGTAGTATTGTACAGTATAAAATCCTTGTTTAAACAATGTAGTATATTATAAGGTTCTTTGTCCTTATTTCGGCTGTTTTTACAGCTGGAAATTTCTATAGGTACGTTCTGATTTTCTAAATATCTTACTATATTACCGCTGTTAAAAGCATGCTGTATTTTTTAATTATACCATATCATAAATGAGCTAAAGCTAAATGTTCTTTAAATCTAGTATATATATATATATTACATATATTGGATTTTTCTAGAAGTCTCACTTTAAGTTTTGAATTCTGAAATAATGTTTTTAATCTATCTGATGACTTAGAAACTAATTTTAAATATGTGCCGTTGAAAACTTTATGAAGTCCATTGCTTCTACGAGTATTGTGGATTATACGGTATTAAAACACACTAATAATTACTATTTTGCTTACTAAATAGAAAAGAATAACAGAGGTTTTTCTAATGTATATGTTTGTTAAATAATTTATTAATTATTTTTTAATCGTTATATTTTCTTCTTTGTGTTCAAAAACGGCAGTTTTCTATCATTCTATAGTTCATACTAAATATGATGGATGAGAAAAGAGTTTGTAAACAAGTTGAACTGTATTTGCTAATTTTCTATCAAAAACTACAAAAATGTACTCTACTTGTCCATACTATAAATATCCTTGGATATTCTAAAAATTTTTATTAATATCGGTTTCGTATGTACTCGTAAAAAGGTCGCTAAAAAATTTTTATTCTATGCATAATTTTACCAAAGTTAAATATTTTCTTATGAATAGATCACCGAATTGATTCTTTTTAAGTAATTCTTCGATGTAATGCATACATACTCTGTGGAATTGGATACTTGGGATCGTATTCATTTTTCTTAACAGGCCTAACAAATCGTAGAAATTATTACAACGAGAGAAATTTTAAATGTTAATAATATATAAGTTATTAAAGGCATAATTCTCTTGGTCAATATAAATCACGGCAACTAAATTATGAAACTGCATGCTATTTCGAATTGTTCAGACACAAGAGTGTTCTAGAATTCTAGAGAATGAATGAGCCGCATCTTGTAAGTTTGATTTTGAAATACGTATATTACATTTTTTGTTAAAAAATCGAAAAAAATTTAATTTATCTATGAAATATAATTCTGTCCAGAATTAGAAAATAACAAATAGTTTGTTAAAGGATAAACGGATTCTACATAAGAATAAAAAGTATACTATATTTATTCTATGTCAGTGTTTCGGTTTTAATTAGAACCTTCATCATGACACTGCAATAGGTAAGTAGTAAGTTGTAAAATCATTAATTTTCATAATTCCTGTTAATTTTTTTTATCTGACGATGGCAAAGGATGAAACAATTTTCATAAGAACATATAAAATGTTTTGGAAAATCGTAGAATTTTAAGATAAATATATTTAATATTTTACATTTACCATAAATTTTCAATGAAAGATCCGTTCGCTAAATAAGGTAATTTTTATATTGCAATTACTATAGTTTACAATAACGTTACTTGTTTTTGAAGGAAATTATAGATTCAAATCAATAAAATGACATTGAGAACTAAATTAGAATATAAAATTGACATATAAAATAAGATAGATAGACCAAAGATCGGGAACAAAATCAATTCTGTGATTCTTTTCTGTTCAATAGCCTAAAAATATCAAATTAATTGTCTTACCTGCCGTTCTGTTCCCATGATTTATAAAATTCAAATTTTGTCAATAGTTATTTTAATTATAGTCCATTCTATATTCTAATATAGTTCTCAATGGTAATTTATTGATTGTAATTTATTTTATTTTAATCATTTTTGTTGTTATATTATAGATTTATGAAAATAGCTGATATACGTTTAATTTTGTAATCAATAGCACTTCTACTATAAAGTGTTTAATTAAATCAAAATAACTGAATTTATATTTCCGCAGTTCTCTTTTAGCGCAAAGTGTAAAAAGAAATTACAAAATATCTTCAGATTAAAATTGCTGCTAAAGAAAATTTTATTTTTTACTTACCAGTTAGATGTTATTATAACGTTTCTCCAAATTTTTTATTCACTTACCTGTAAAAGAAAAAAATATTAGATACAAAAATCAACAATTCGTCTATTAGTTTAAAGAATAAATAAAAAGGTTGCTTTGGTATATTTACTTTGATAATGGATCATTACCCACGTAGAAATACAGCAAACTAATAAGATTTCCAGTGGCTTTTAAAATTGATTGCTTTTCAACAAGAATTTTTTAGATCAAATATAAGTAATATTTTTAAAAAGCAGGTATGCGAAAAAGTTGCAGATAATTTCAATAGATTTATTATTATAGTCCTGAAAAAGTCTATTGTAAGTATGTGTGAAATAAAATTTCTATTGTTTGAAACATACAATTATTTTTTATTTTATTTTTAATTTGCACAGTCCCGTTTGCGGAAATTGTAAACGACTTGAGTTAAACTTAAGAAATCATGAAGCATACTTGCATGAATGATAAAAGTCACAAAAGACGTATGTCGCATAAACGAGTGAGTTCTCGGAAAAGAGCGCGAAATGCCATTAACATTAGGCAAATACCTTTTTTTTATTTAATAGTTGCTAAAAAGTAATATGTGAGTTTTAATTAATGCCATTTCAAATTTTTATTGCTAATTTGGTTATATCTAGAACCAATTTAAAGTTGTTAAGTATATACATTTTTTGGTTGCTGTATATTATCGAAATTTTTATTTTAATAAATTAACTTTTTATTTGTTATCTTTAAATAAATTCTAAAAAATGTATCAGTCAAAAATATTTAAATTACAATATATAGTTACGTTTTACGAGAAATTTTATAGGAAAAGTTTTTGTAAAGAACAATATTTTTTTATTTGTAATAAATGTTTTATAGTTTTGTATAATTATTATATTCTAATGTTTCATGTTCTGTAAAATTATGTATGTGCGCCAAAAAAATTAAACCTATTTTCTCTTATAACCGACACTGTGCACTGTTCTACTGGAAAAGCAATGTTGCCAAAGCAGTTTTTTTTTAATGTATCCGTTCTCTTTTTGTTTTATATAATTAAATCGGAAGAAAGGAGACGTGTTTATAATTAGTGTGTTTGTAGGTCTTTAAGATACTAGATGGTTTCTAACCAGGCAAATATTTTTAGTCGAAAAGTCACGTGATGAGGTTAGCTCTTAATATTAATTAACCAAAACCGTCTGCGATAAAAATATTTTTGCTTTTATTTATTTATTATATATGTTATTAACGTCAATATTTTTAATTATGTATTTTCTTGAATTTTAATTGTATCTTAAAGTATCCAACTCATTTATTTCCTTCTAACATTTTCTAACCATATTTTCAAGATCCCAACGTTAATCGTTCTTTGAGGAATTGATCTGTATAATCTGTCTAAGAAAAAAATGCAACATTTCCTATTCTCCTCATTTAACCTCACGCAATCCCTTTTTCTTAGTAATTCCTCTGTGTTCACTATACTAACGTCTAAATTTACAAGTTAATGTTGATTTTTTTAACGGAATACTAATTCTCTCTAGATTTGTTGTATACAGATGGTAAAACCAGGAATACAAGAAATACACATTGGGGAATTCGGGGCTATCTGTGCGAACGTCGGGGAGTTACGGCAATATTTTATTATCGGGCGGAATTTAATTAAATGGATAGTCATTGGAAATGAGAAAGTAGGAATCGAGGGATATCCGTATCCTTAGGGAGAGGTCAGCGTTTCATGTAGGATAATCACAGGTTTTTATTTCCTGGTGCTCGTCTTAAATGAAGCTATAAAATTTAACCAAAAAGAATAATTTTTAATATCACTTATATTAAAGTTTATTTGAAATCATCAATTGTTGCTTTAAAGCACTCTATAAAAATATATAACTTATTAATAAATGAAATTATTACTTTTCAGGTTTCTAATTCTATTAGAGGAATTTTGACAATTATATTTTGTCAATTATACAGGGAGTTTGGAAGATAGATGCAAAGCTTTAAGAGGAAGCTAGCATAGATCATTTAGATCCATTTTACACGAAATCTGAATATTTTATTTATATATAAATTTTAAGGTATTTGACAAAAAATCCGAAAATTTTACAGTTAATTGCTGATAATAGCCAACATGAATGATAAGCGATTGTTTTTATTTAATTTAATTAAAGTAACGTGTAAACAATCCATGATTTGTTATTGCTGTTTCTTTTGAGGTTATCTTACATGGAATAAAATTCGGACCTACAAACCAAATTGAGTGAGAAAATTTAAATTTTTCGACAGACTAATTAAAAAATATTTTTGCTAAAACTATTATTTTTATGTTCGAAATAATAAATGAGTTTAATTTTAAAATTCACTTATCATTTAAGTCGGCCATTATCGGTAATTAGCTGTAAAATTTTGTGATTTGTTTCCAAACACCTTAAAAATTAGATTAAAGGAAATAGTCAGATTTTGTCTAAGACAACCAGAGCTAAAATGGTTCTAAACAGTCTATGCCAGCTTCCCCTTAAAGCATTGCACCCTTCTTCCAAACACCCTGTATTAAATATTATTAAGTACCATATTAACAAAATGTTATAAACAATAATACATTTTATTATTTGGTTCGCGGCACAACCTTAGATAATTTTATTATTTAGTCTAAACTGTAACCCGAAACTAACTAATCTAAATCTAAAATTACATTAAGTAAGGTAGTGTGGCTATTTCATTCCCAAACACTTTGATAAGGGTGAGTTTATAGTCTCAAAGTGAAGTAAAGGATGATGTGTACTAGTTTTGCCGAAAGGGCTTGGGATATAAGCGTGACCTACTCCTATTCCTTTCCATTCGTTCGGCCTTTGAGAAGGTTGACTGTATATGCCTTCGAATTTCGATACGGGATTCAATTAATTAATTTCCTAAATGGCAAAGTTACTGTATAACTACTGCGTGTGGGTATTTTAAAGTTAAAATCATTTAAAGATTGAGTTGGGAAATTTAAAAGTATGAGGAAGATTAACCAACTTTTCCATAAGATAAACTGTTGTAAAATATGGTATGGACTTTCGAATTTTTGAATTTTTTTCCGATAACTTATTATCTTCTTCTTTAAGAATTCAGGTTATTCACTATTTATTTTATTTCAATTTTCTTCGAATTTTTTATCTGCCTCTGTAGCAATGTACAAATCAGTAAATAGAACCTTATATTAACATTTTTGCCGGTTTACTTCTATATTTTTTTTGTCCAAAACTTTATAACACTTTAATTTGTTGCCAAAACTAACTGATATTTGCTTGTGGAAAGTATTTGTATTAAGAGAGTTCTTTACCTGCAAAATGTTTTGACTACGTATTTACAACTTTATCTGAACGGGTTTAGCAGGTACTTATTTACTAATAATGATCGTAGGTCGTGCATGAATCTATTGCGCTAAACCGATATTCCTTAGCTGGCAGACTGGTTTATCCATATTTCTTGAAAAATAGTTATTTGGATTTATTTTTATTTATGTCCTTATATTTTATTGAACTTTTAATAATAATTTGTAATATTAGATTCTTTGTACTAAACTTACAGTTTACTCATTATGTACTTCTAAAAATCTAATTGCAGTTTTAGGGATATCAAATAATAATAATTTTGACAAATGACTTTCGTGCATCACTCTGTATTTGGGAGTCGTTTTAACCCCTGTTTCATTAGTTAACATGACTTTGTTCAGACCCCTACAAATATAATATTTTTTCTACGTGCCGTTTTAGAGATATTAATCAATTTTGACATGTAAATTTTTACGGTTTTTCGCATCTTCCTGTATGGTCTTGTTAACATCCATAACACAACACTATTATACCTGTTGAGATTTCCCTCAAATATTTTAATTTTTTATATGTCGTTTTACAAATAATAAAACTAAAATTACAAAAAAAAATATCTTCTTGCTCGTCACCACTATGAACTAGTTCGTAGAGTGCATCCTCCGCAAATTTGATGAGCTCGCTACCTACCGATTCATTATTAGAATAAAATATTTTATGTTTGGGGGATGATCATTGATATCTTTACAAAAATATTTCCATTGACAATTACAAAAAGAATATTTAGTAAAAAAACAGTATCATACCTCAAAATTAACTATTTTTACAGTGTTATAGTGAAACTTGCATGAGAATCTTAATTTTAATAACAAAGATAGGTATTTTCGTTTCAGGATTGGTAAACAACGCTTTTAAATGTTTTAATACATAGATGTAAATATTATATTTTAAGTATTGATTTGAATGGTTAAGGCGTTTCCAAGATGACTGAGAAGACGTTGAAGATGGTTCACGAGTTGATCTTCGATGGCAAAAATGGATAGAAATATTGAAAAAATGGGTAAGTTAACCATCGGTTTTTAAAAACTAAATATGAAAAAGATAAATTATACTTATCTGTGTTTCCAACGCTTTTTTAGTTGTATTAAATAAATTATGATTTATGTATAAATATCTGCCAATCTGCTATTAAAACTTGAAAATGCTTTATGTTAAAATAGCGAAACCGTGGTCGTTTTAAAACAACTAAGAAAGCGTTGGAATATTGTGGAAACACAGATAAGTATAATTTATCTTTTTCAAATTTATTATGGATAGTTTCCACAAAGTAAGAGTTGAAACAATTAATTTAAGTTTCTAAAACTGTTGGAATTGACAAAGAATGTGAAACTATTTTAACATGCAAAAAGTGTATGCGGAGATAGTGCCAGAACTTCTCTCAATCAAACGAAAAGAAGTTCGTGAAAATATTAATACTAACGCTTTGAATGACACTCAAAATGATTCAAACTTCATCAAGAGAGTGATAATATGTGATGAGTACTGGTTTTTAACTTATGATCCAGAAACGTCTGTTAGAATTCAAACAGCCGTTTAAAATTCAACAGGTACTACTACTTATAGGTAACCAGCGATACAACAGGAAAACAATACTTTTAAACAGTGGCTGTCCTGAATAAAGAAACATTTATTTATAATCGGTAATATGGCGGATTTTTGATAAGACACAAGATCGGTACTACTTTGTTCTTGTCAAAACCGTTGGTTACTCTTACTCGGCAAAAAAGTAACGCCAAGTTTTGAAACTCGATAACTATTAATATTATTCTCATCTTTCGTTATTTATCGTTTTTATAAAGTAAAGTATCAGTTTACTAAATCGACGGTAAAACAAAGATTTTTTTTCTCAATTTTTACTACTTTTCGAAGAATTTTGCACGTGGCAGTGAGTCTTTACAGCATAGTTTTGTTATTTTATAACCACACCACGTAAATATTCCTATTGTTTCCAGAATAAAATAATTAGGTACTATGTTTGCACGATTAACAAAGCTTGCTATACTGAACTAGTCAATGCTTTTGACACAATAAACAAGTATCTACTTCTATTTGCTTTTAAATTTTACCTGCATCCCACATAAAAACAGACATTTTAGTTTTTTCCGAAATGAAGTTTGGTAATTACATTTAGAAATTGTATTTTATTTTACTCTTAAGTCTGTTTCATGATATTAAATATACTCTCGCTGAAAAAAACTATATGAAAATTTTAATAATTCCGTTGTTAATTTCAACTTTTTACATGACGAATTTAAAAAAAATGAGTGAAATAAGGTTCAAACCTTTACATTTCCCATGATATTTTTATAATAAGATTTGGGAAAAAATAATAGGCGACAAAATCGGTGAAAGCAACAAGCAAATACATATTTTTTTAAATAAATGCTAAAACCTTTAAAGGATGGCCACAAAGTGAGTCTGAACGTAAATGAAAGTAAAACAAAATTATTTACGAAGATTAAAACTCAAGGTCCATGGAAAAGCAGTTCAAAAAAAATAAAATTAAATATTCTTTAATGCTGTTTTAAAAATAAGTAAATTATATTTTTGTAAGCATTTCCTTTCGTCGGGTTCTTTATTCCTTTTATTCAGAGCAAATTATCTAAAAAGTTTTTTTATCTAGTCAATCTTATTCTTGATTCTTTGTCAACTAAAATAAATATTTCGGTAACAAGACGTGAAAGTGAGCCTTTACTAGGTGACTAATCAAATTTCAGGATGAGCGGGAAGCCAATGATTTAGTCAATAAAGTATCGCCATCAGCCTTTTAATCTTTATCGGAAACCATTCCTTCTAAAAATGACCGTTCAATATATGAAGCTCAAAAACTGAGCTAAAGTGAATAAATTTCTTGTATTATGAAATAAAATAAACTGCTTCAAAATAATTATGCCTGCTAACAAATGATGGTAATTTTAATAAGTCGTTAAAAGTAAAAACGACACTTGTGTTTGGTTTCCCTAAACCAGGGAAGACACTTCTGCAATTTATTTCTCGCTCAAGACTTGGGTACTAATGAAGATTTGTTTCAAGCCATTTCTAGAAAATGGAGTGTAATAATACAAGTTTAAAAATGGCTCAAACTTTTTAAGTTTTAATAAAGATCCCCATTATTCGATAATGTGGCCGGTTTATCTTAACTACATACTTTAATATTCAAGAGTACACAGTCCAAAAATATCTTATTTATATATTTGTTATTAAATGCTTTCTTTTAAAATTAAACTATTTTCTGGCTAAAGATTATGTCAAAAACTGTAAATGTATTGGGTAAGACTCTACAGTAATATGTGCAGGGTAGAGTGTTTCTAACTTCATGCAAAAAATTTAGAAGACTGATAATTATGAGTAGTCCTTCCTATAAAAAAATTCTCAGTCAAACACTTAAAAAGATACCACAGATTAAAGGAAGGAATTAAAATTGGGGTTTAATTTTCTTTTCAATTAGGAGTTAATGTAGAAACTTGAAATTTTGGGGATTACATACACTCACAGAGCGATAATTATGAGATTATTTTCAGTATTACTATTCTGTTATAAGAGGGTGAAATTAACAACCCTTATTTTATATATGAGAAATGTTGAAAAATTAAATTATAAATATTTTGAATATCTGTTTTATTTCCAAATCTTTTTATCTACAATTTTTTATTCATAGAACTATAATTTTCGAACAAAAAAACAAAATACAAAATAATGTTTTTAATTTTAGTAAGTGAAGTAACAAATGAAAATGCGAAAAAATAAAGATACTCTAGACTAGAATATAAGTTATAATAAATGTTATACCATAATCATGGTCCTGAAAAAACCCTAATTACCTCTTTATGAGTATAAGTAATCCCCAAAATTTCAAAATTTTACATTAACTTGGACTTGATAAACAAATTAAAAATTCCATTTTAAATAAGTACTTTGAGGAGTGATATTTCTTTAGACAGAGCCTTTTTTATAGAAAATATCGCTATTAATTACAATTAACTATTATTATTAATGTATTATATACAAAATTAATAACTAAACTTTTGAAAAAAACCGATAAAAAATTATGTTTTTTAAATTGGAGATCCTCGGACATTTTTGAAATACGAGTATAGATAAGCTTTACATTATCGTTTCGAACTAAGAAACTTACCATGAAAACTCAAAACATTTTCTGAATTTGCATTTTTTTTAACAGTTATATAGAAAATCAGTTTATATCTAATTGATGATAATTAATAAACAACCCTATATGGCATTAAAATTAAAATATATACTGTTAATGTCCATCAGAATTTCATTCGTTTCTTTTTTCGGTATATAGAGGAATTGTATTTTATTATTTTTATTAAATTAAATATGACAGGGTTAACTCAACGACTTCTTTTTACGTTATTTGCTATGGAGTTACATTACTAATTAATATTTACATGACATCATGTTATAAACAAGAATTTTCCCCAATCTGAATGAATCTAATTAAGCTTATTCCCAATCGCTGAACTTGTTGAACAAATTAACGAGTATATGTTCTTCTTTTCAAGTGTTCCTTAGTTCCCAAATTTGCTCTAATACACAGA
The DNA here is from genome assembly GCA_951812935.1 of Hermaeophaga mercurialis. NCBI lineage: Eukaryota > Metazoa > Arthropoda > Insecta > Coleoptera > Chrysomelidae > Hermaeophaga > Hermaeophaga mercurialis. Next base: position 27,991,941 of record OX638362.1, on the reverse strand, counting down.
ATAAATGTATATTATAAATAATTATCAGTTTTAAAATCTAAAACGGTTTTCTTTAGAACTTGGAAAAATAAAGTTTTAACGGATCCCCTAGACATTACCCTTTACTCACTTAGTTCACTAACTTTAATTTATTTGATACATGCAGTAAAAGCAATCTTAACTTTTAAATGAGTAATTATTAAATAAAAATAACTACTCCCTTATGTGAAAATCAATTTCTCAACGACCATTAGTGGAATATGTGAATTCCAAAATCATTTTTAATAATAGAATGCAAACATTCTCACTCTTCAGAAAGAATATTTATGATGAAACACTTGCTTCTTATGTGTTTTGCGTGTATTTTCATTCCGTAACAAGTGTTGGAATGCATTTTCCGTAATTGTTTTAAACAATATCGACAGCCATGGACGTTAAAACTGTCAACGTCAAAGGCGCAGATGCAAATGGCGGCGTTGTAATAATTTATTATCAAACAAATTTTAATTCAAATAAAGTAATGAGTGAACTAAATTTGTGGTCGTGGAGAAAATATACTCGGTTAGAATAACAAAATTCGATACTCGTGTTTCTTCACGCTCGCTAACACTCGCGTTCGGAATGTTAGACTCGTATCTAATTTGTTTTCATTCTAACCTAGTTACAGAATCTACTAGTCACGCAGCAATATTTATACGTAAATTTTAAATTTACTGGCCGATACTTGAAATCAATGTATTTCTTATAAGAATTGTAACACGCATTCTTTCCATAACAATCCATGTTATTTTACGTACAGACAAAAGTGACTAGACGAATTTTCAACTTTGATTATTGTTTCTAATAATACGCCTAATATTGAAACTAAAAACAATGATGTATAAAACTAAAAATGTCAATAATTGTAATCTTCTAAAAGGTTTATTCTAATACTAATGGGGCATTTTCGGGTATAAGGACAGCACAAAAAGACGTTTTTATTTGATTAGCAACGTTTCGATCATGTATTTGATCCTTTTCAGGCAAAGATTTTTATTCTTAAGTGGAAAAACAGTGTGCTTATTACACTATTAGAAATTACACGTTTTGATAAACTTTTATTGCCGATGATAATAGTTATATTATAAACAAAACTAACCTTAATGATCTTTTGTCATTTTCAAAAACTACCAAAAAAGAAGAGCAATTTCTTTTTCTGTTACCTAATTTGTTTGCTCTTCTAAATTTTAAGGCATCTCTCAAAAATTATCTTTTTTGAAACCCCCTGTAATTTATTTTGTAATTCCCACCTGTTAACAGTCTTCCATTTTTAGAGAAGGGTGTATAATCTTTTTTGATAATTACGACACTTCTGGAGTCTGAGTGATTTACTGAAGATTGGAGGGGGCGGAAAATAGGAACAAAGAGGAACTTTGTGTCCTTTGGGAAAAATCACTTTCAATTTTAAATAGAATCGTTGGCCTTAAAGGTGCTATTGAAATATTAAAGGGATGCAAATGATGATCTTTTTTTAATTTATTCTTTACTCTCGAAGGAAAGTTAAAGTGGTTAAGTTGATTTAATTAAGGAATTGAAGAGGACATTTTTAGTATAATAATAAACTTAAAAGCATTGACTGGATATTTTGATCATCAATGTCTTCCTCTTAAATCATTGTGAATTTTAAAAACTTAATTTTGTTTTTTTTTTGAAGTTTTAAATTTCGATAAAAAGGAGAAGTTTAGATATACCTAATTTCTTTTTAAAATACATCTTATTTTTGCAATTAGTTTCCATGGTAAGTTTATGAAGTAATGACCAGTTTTGACCTCTCAGCGCCATATTTATAAACGTATACTCTAAATACAGCAACAATAAGCAAGAGTTGATTCAACACCACAAAGATGAAATTCTAGTGGATTTATTAAGTCTTGTTAAAGGTAACTACGTTGGTGGAATATATAATTTTCAAACTCGGCCCTCTGTCTAGTTTAATTCGCAAGAACCAGTGGATTTATTCATTCTCTTTGTCAGTTTACACAAATGAAGGTCGCTACTACAAATTTATATGCATGTATATAGGAATATTTGAGGGCTTACAATTATACTACACACTCACTTTATTTCGTAAATAAAGATACCTACGGTTTAATTATTATGATTTAGCAGACAGTCACCAAATACCAGTTAAACCAACCATTAGTAGCATCTGGATAATATTTCGAAGTACCCTTCAAATATAAAATAAAGTTCTGCTAATTCTTATGTAAAAAAGAAGCATAAAAAAGACACGTTAAGATTAAGAGTACTTGTAGATTAGTGAAAAGGTAACAGTCATTAATTATTTGCTAACTTTGGTTCATAAAAATACTGCGGAATCCTTACACGCTACGAATTTTTTTTTTAGTGTCCACTGGACTTTGAAAGTCATTTTCAAAAGAATGGTTCATATTTGATTCTATAGGAAAAAATATTCTTGACTATTTTATATTTCACATCTTTTAAATCAAACTTGCAATTTTTTGATTTGGTAGATTGTTGTTTGTAATATATTGCCTTTTAATAAATTTAAGTTAAATGGTACTAATAATATTGAAATATGTCCAAAAATTCAAAAAATAGAACAAAAATGAGATTACATACTTGATGTTAATATAGTGATGGATATTCTTTTTTGGATTAAGCATATTTAAATAACATAAGTGTTAAATCATTTTTTAATTTTACTCAAATGCAGTAATATGCCGTAAATACTTAACAGAAATAAAAGTTTTATTCATTTTGAGTATTCCGAGTCCAAAGAACATGTAAAAAAATATTCAAAACAAATTAACTAATATCCTCAGTAAAAACTACTTAGGTTCAGTTTTTAACGTATTATATGATCCAATTATGATAAAAAAATCAAGAAATATAGTAATTAAAATTCGTAATAAAATTGTTTTTAGAACTAGAGAGGTTGTTGAAGAAAAAATATTTTTTATTGATATCCATATTAAATAAAGTATTGTCAAATTTAGGATATAAGAAAAATAGGTGGATTGTAGATAATGTTTTAATATATTAGGCGATGTGTTTACTTTAGTATTATGGAACTAAAGATGCAGAAATTTTCAGAAAAATATTTTTTTTATTATTGCAAATTATGAAGTAATTTGTGTACACATCAATTACAAAGAAAATGATTAACCCAGAAAACAGAGGGTAAAGGGTTGCCGAAACAGAAAGGAGCTACAGCAGATAAAAGATATAAGGAACTGAAAATAGATGGTACTAAAAATTTTCGGGCTGGAAAAAGTGGGAAGACAAGGGTGATGTGTAAAATTGGCATTCAAATGTTACTACAAACTCAGTTACGAATCAATTTTATGAATATAAGATGAGAAATGTATGCAGAATAAAAATATCTTATATAATTTTTTTCTAAAGCCACCACTTTTTCAAAGAAATAAATATTAGTATTTTACATCTATTTAAATATTATTTACCGAAACGAAACTACTTTTTTAGGTAATACACTAAATACACTTTCGAACAATCTTTGGGACATTGATATAAAACATCGTGAATTATTAGGGGTAGCGTGCTCCCGGCGTCGGTGATCAGCCCTGGTCGCAGAACTAGACCGACGTTAAATAAAACAAATAAATAAATAAATAAATAATCGTGAATTACATTAATTAACATGTAGTGATATTCTTCATTTGAATAAAATACCATTTTTCACTGAATTATTCAAACTACTTTAGCAAACAATAAACTTCAAACGGTTAAAAAATTCGAATCACAATTGTATGATACATCAGGTAAATATTCTTTGATTACATGACACATATTTTTATTAAAAGTGTGCGATGTTGTCATGTGGACATTTTCGAATAAATGTTTAAAGTGAATTTTTGGGTAAACTAATGATGTTCTACATATTATTTAACGGTTAATAGTTTGAGTTAAATTTAAAAAATGTTAAATTGACCTGTTATGTTAACAAATTGATTCAAGTAATCTTTATTTTTATTAGTTTTTCTTGAAAACGAAATATTCACTTTTAGTATTTTACGCTACGTAGGTATTTAAATATAAGTATTAATACAATATTAAAAAGAAATAGTAATGAAATATTAAAAATAAATATAGAATAAAATTAGAAAATAAAAAACACTTTAATGTTAAAAACAAAATGCAAATTTAATATTTGAAAATAAAAATATAAATTCAAAGATGATCAATGTTTATAATACGTTAGAATAATATAATCTAAGGTGATAAATCTATAACTTTTATTTAAAACATTATTTCCTATTCCTCAAGATAAAAGAGAGATCAAACTTCGGAGTATAAGTTGATCACCCTGTATATTATAAAGCGTAGGAAATCTTGATGCCGCATGGGCATTATTCAAAGTGCTGAAGTTAAGCGACACTTATTTCATGCAATCAGAAACTTAGCTAAATACAAAGCACATTAATAGTGAACCCCAAAGCTATGTAAGGAAATTATGCAAGACTCTCCAGTTGTTAGAGCGTTGTAATGCATCTATAACTTTAATCTGAAATTGTAAACGATGCAGCATAAATTTCTGGTCAGAGGCAAGCAACCAAAGCAGCCACAATGTTTTCGATGTTCACCTATATAAAGGGATTTCAGCAAGAAACTGGGATAAACGCTATGATGGAAGATGGAGACCTAGAGCAGCTGTTTCTGGAATTTAGAAAACAATGTTTTGTTAGGTATTTATCTCTGTTTGAGAATGTGTTATATGTATAAAGGGCTATAGTCATGTATTAAAACAAAATTCTTGGGGGACGCGTAGTTTAAAAATGTTTTTGAAATGCCCTATACTCTAAAAAAGATTTTTTAAATTCTAATTTGCAATACCTTCTACGGTAATAATTGGAATAACTTAATATCATAAAGGTACTCCTACGGAATGAATTATTTATAAAATACAAATCAAAGTAAACAACTGATGTTATTTTCAAGTAAAGAGAGATATTTCAACAACTCCGTTATTTTCTTAAACGTGGCTATTTTTCTCATAAAACCTTTACTCGCAAATTTCTCATTCAGTGTTCTCCAAGGTCTTAACTAAAAAGTTAGAATTTATTCTTCTATTCTAGTTTTAACTTAACCTCTTCTTTGAAAAGTTCCTATACTAATGAACTCCAGAAAACTTTGTTAGTTTTTTAAAGGTTCAATTTTAAAAGCGCGCTAGGTACCAAGTTTGCTTCCGTCTCTAGAGTTACATTTACTAAACGCTAATTGATATGTAATCCTTGATTTAACTTAAAAGATATAATTAAAAAGTAAGTGCCGATAATTTAAAGAGATTCAATTATTCTTTGAAAAATGTTGCCTCTATGGTAGTCTTCAGAATGTGTACTAAAAAGACATTAACAAGAAAAGAAGAGTATAAAATAATGGCTTACATTTGACGGTACGTGATACAGATTATTTGGTGCGAAAAAAAAGCCGAATTCGATATATTTCTAGATGTAAGCATAATGTAGGATAATTGTAAGAGGCTCAATCAACTAGTTTTTATTTATCAATTTCTCTGCCCTCCAAGGAAAATATATTTCGTTCTAAGTCCTCAAACTATTTTACTTCCTCATTTTCATAAAGTTGTTTATTAGGGTTCTCTAATTGCACTCTGATAATGTTCTTGGTTATTATATTTTTTTACGTATAACCAGATTATCTGCAAATTTATTTCCATAAGCTTCACTATTTTTACAATGGAAGAATTATTGAATGCTCCCTCTAGTCTCACCACTAACTCCTTGTTGGATATTAAGTAGAAGAGCAACTTGTTTAAATCGTTTCGAGCCAAGTACATTGATTATTTTTTTATTTCTTATTTTTCATGCTATATATTTTTCTTTAAGAAAAAAAATAATATGTTCTTATCTTACATTCCTTAAAACTTTTTAAAACTAAATTGAAAATAAGTTCTTCAAAACCAAGTTTGTTCATTACTTTTCTTAATTAAGAAATAAAACAAAATACGTTTGCAAGTTCATTGCAGCTTGATGGGATTATATTTTATTTCGACTTGCCAGGAGTACATAAAACATGTTTAGTTTAATCGTTTGCCATTCATTTCCTAAGAACTTCGGTGAATACGTATAAATTACTCGTTCAGCTCGTTCAAAATTACTAGGGAAAACTTCCTAAAGTATAAGCCGGTATTCTTAGTTTGTTCATATATCTCAAATAAGAATTTTCACTTGTTAAGAGTACTTGTTGCTGGCTAATTTCGTAAATCAGTTTATAATACTAATTATAATTATAATTATAATTATTAAATTATAATTATATTATATTTTTCTGCCAAAAAAATAACACTAGTGAAAAAATACTTAACTATGGTAAATTGCTCTTGGTGTAATATTAAAATTGAAATTAACTAAAAATGTAAATAACTAGTCTCATAAAAATAATGTTAGTTTAATCTGTACATGTTATTGTTAGAACTATTCTAAAATTTGAAATAAAAATAAATTTAATTCGATCATAGAAAAATGTATGCAACGTATAGGCACTTTTTGCACTAGTTACATAAATAACTATTTTATATAAACAACGTCGTCAGTTATGATGTTATGAATTTTATATCACAAATCATGACCTTGAAAATAAAAATTTGCGTACTTTTTTCAATTTTGTAAAATTCCTTTGTTTTCTGTATAGGAATAAATTCAGAAATCTCATTATTTAAGCTTCCAATAAAAATTATTTTTCGCAATTTCAATAATGGCTCCAAAGACCATAACAATGCTATACTTGCTAGACTATCACTAACACATTTCCTGAGATTAATATGACATATTCTGAAATTTGTCATTAGAACTAGAAAAAGAAGTAATTATTACCATTCTCTAAATGTCAAATCTTCCATTTTTTTAGATAAATTAATTTCGAGTTAACTTGTACCAAAATTATTTGCTAGTTACCTACCAAACTTGTTAACTCTCTGGAATTCGTGCTATACTTCAATATCTTTTTACTCCTTGCTGTATAATTTCTATTGTTTTATATCGTCGTACGTATTGAATATCTTTTTTAATTTAATTACTTGTTAAATGTATTCTTCTTTAAAGATTAACGGCACGTACTATAGAACTTGAAATTTATATAAACTACGTTCTTCACTGGTTGAAATTATACGTAAAAGGTACTTCATTCTGAAGGGCACATTTGATGAGCTAGTAAGAAAATTGAGAATAGCATTTACATCTTCGAACTATTCAAACAACTCAGTTTTAATTGCTTAGAAATCAGGAGAGAACGTACCTAAGGTTTAACTAACTCTAGAAAATGTTGACTTTAGTTGACTGTTGAATATCTTTTATTTTTACTTACTGAGCTCCAAGCGCGAGACCCAGTTTCCGTAAAATGTCACTGCAATTAACTAAAATTATACAAAGTGATCATACATTATATTTTTAGAGTTACCTAACAAAAATTGCCAAATATATGTATCTGAAAAAAAAAGTGTAATATATGTTCATTTCATTTTCACGACGAAATGGGGCAAGATTCAAGATTATTTTTACTTTTTTTAATGCCATTAATCGCCTCTACAACGGTTTTACGCAATACTTTTTTATTGAAATTCTCATATCTGTTGACACGTTCCTTTTAAGTAACCTCTTCTTTTCTTCATCACTTATTACTTCCAGATTTCTGTTAATTCTATTACTTTTTTTTTGTAATTCCATATCTATTGTTTTTTGTTCGTTCATTTTCAAGAATTTTTTTAGCTACTCTTTTTATTCGTCTTGTTGCACTTTTAGGTTTTTTTAAACATTGTTTCAAAACAATTGAACATAAAATATTCACACTTTCTCTAATCAGAGAACACTCAGAGTTCCAAAGGAAATTTGTATTCCCAATCATACCGAAACAAAAGACGACATAATTTCTTTCGTACATAAATATTTACAAGCAAAAATCTAGCCCGTGGATCCCCTAACGATCTACTCTTTTTTCAAAGAACAACGAATTTAACCTAAAAGCTCTAGGTATGGTTTTCTTCTATTCATTTAAATTTTTCAGACGTCGAGTTGGGGTTTTGGGTCCTTGTCCGGGTCTTTTATAAGCGCCGGGTTGATTGATTTGACTTCTCTGTGTTCTCTATCCATTTTTTTTACCCTTTTTTTTTTCTTATCTACTTCTATGTGTTTTCTATGTTTTTGCCTCTATTATTTTGGTCAACATTACTCGTCCGTATATACATAATTTAATTGAAGTTGTTTTTATTTTTCCTTAATCGATTATTCTACCTATGTATTCTATCACATTTATTTTTTATAACTACTTCAATAGCAATATAATTTGATAAAAAAAATTGACAGTAAAGTGTTCGGTGCCTTTGCAAATATACAAAAATAAACAGAAATCTAATTAATTCAATTCCCAGCACTGGTAAATTAAATTGTTATTTTTATTCATTTTAAAACATATTGACTTTTCTGCAAAAACAAAGTCATGTTTGTTTGGTTTGTCGTTCTATCTATATAGTGGATATCGATTCCAATAGAACAGTCGAGATTTTCCAATATGTGCAGTCTGTCCTGTGTTTGGATGTTTTCTGAATCAACAAAGTCTGTATAAGTTTCTTCGACGGTCGAACAGCGGCCGTCATGTTATTTCAAGAATTTATTGCATTAGGTTCCTGCGATGCCGCCAAAGCTAATTTTACTAGATATATTACATTATTACAGGCGTAACACTATAAATAATGATTCTGTTAACTTTACTTGCAGGCCAAATCTGGGTAAGTAAAAATAAGTAAGCTTAAAAGTAAGTAACTTTGTCGGACAGCAAACCGAGAAAATAGGTAAATTATTTTTGTTTCGTTTGTTATACGTAATGACAGGAGCCAACAAGATACAAATCGGGTTTTTTTTATAAATAAAATAATTAATTTTGCAATATCTACTATATTATTTTTTCTAAATATTCTAATATCGCGAAAGTTATATTTTTCAACAGAAGTTCTAGAGGGCGTGCAACAATAAAAAGCATAAACGGCAGAAGGTTAATCTCAACATTTTATCTGGATAATGGTTACAGGGACAGAGAAGACTAAAAACGTATATTTGAGCTGCCATTAAAATATTTGTCCTTTTCATTTGACCACAATTTATCAAAGAGACAATAAGCAAGGAAAAACCGCCATACATTCAATTTAGACTCACGTTAGGATAACTTTGCCAAAAACTATTATTAAACTATTATTATAAAAATATTTCAACGATTTCTGACGTCCGGCCGTCAACCAGTTGTGTGTTTTCACCACGTTTTCGGTAATTTTATAATATTGTCTTTATTTTTTTGCTTTGCTAGATAGGATTTATTGAAGGTGCCCAAACAATATATTCCTCGAAAACTAAATTAAATGATTACCATGGAGAAATGAATAAAGACAATTTTTTACATTGGTTTGAAAACCAATTACTGAAGAACCTTAACGAACCTTCTCTAATTGTTATGGATAATGCTTCATACCATAGCATGTTATTTCACAAAACACCCAATACAGGCTCAACCAAAGCTGAAATGCAAGAGTGGTTAGCAAATAGAAATATTGATTTTTCTGTTAATATGTTTAAATATGAACTTCTGCAAAAAGTTGAACAGTAAGTATAAAAATCTATCGATGTTACAGTTTTGAATTTAGCGATGTTGGCATATTATAAAAAACCGCAAGTAAAATATATTCTTTTTCAGATACAAGCCACCAAAAGTATATCTGGTGGACAATTTAGCATGGACATAAAGTGTTACGTCGTCTTCCTCCCTATCATTGTGTTTTCAACCCCATCGAACTTATTTGGGGCCTTTCTAAGCAATATTATAATAAACATATTTGCAGAGACGGTAATAAAGAACAAGATTCTTTAAATATGTGGTCTGAAGCTCTTAGAACAATTACTCCTGAAGTATGGAAAAATTCTATTAAACATACAGAAAAAGAAATACAAAAATGGTATGAAAGAGAGAGAGTTTTTGATAGACTAGAAATTAATCCCATTATTATTAATCCTAACAGCGATGACAGTGATTCAAGTGATTCAGATTTGAATTAGGAGAAAGGATTTACCTTTTGTAGGAATTCGAATATTGTAGTTGAATTGTTTCTTATAAGAAAAATATATATATTTTTAAACAAAACATTGTCTTATTTTAATAACAATAAATAGTTTGCTATCTTTTTTATATGTCTCTATTTTATTTATTTAATAAAAATATAGTACAAATAAACAACATAATATAACGATTTTTATAACAGATTATTGAATATTAAAAGTAGATAATACAGCAAGAAGAAGAAGAATATCACAGTTGTAGATTGCTAATGAATCAACTGAGAAAAACATTTTTCAAATGTACTTTAAAACTGGCAGGATGAAGTGTCTTGAGTGTGAGGATCATATATTGTTCATATACGCTTCAATAAATTAATTTTTCATAATAATAAAGCTAAACAACATAACCTAACCTTACATTTTTGAAACTTCCTACATTCCTCGACAATTTAGACAAGCCGACAACACTGCAGGGTCGTGATCTCATAATTGATATATGACGTGCAACGGGATTTGTATTAAAAATCCTATATCTATTTACGCCAAATTTTTTCATTTAGGTAAACGGTATTTTTTACTTTTTTTAATAATAAATTATTTACACTAACTATAGATTGCAATGTCTAAAACAAAATTAGTCTCTTAGAGCACCCATGCATTACAGTCTTAGTTGTCAATTTTAATCGCGCAATTAAAATTGTGCACTCAAGATTGTAGTGCGCGGTCTAAAATTAACCGGCGATTTTAATTGCGGTCCGAACCATAATTTTAATCGTACACTTCTCCAGCCCATTCTAGTTGACAGTCTATGGCGTTCACAATTGTAAATTGACAATTAAAATCAGTGCGTTTCATAGCGTAAGAGGGTGTCGTGAAATCAAGAATTTAAAAGAAATATTTTTTTCTGGTGTTTATAGAACTATATCGTAGTCACCCATTATTTGGAAGATAAAGTCAAAGGATTATTCCAACAAAATAATGTGAAATGGATGTTCTCAATTGAGTATCTAAATAATTAAACCAGTCATGTTTTTCGAATTTTAATTGCTTTAATAAGTTTACGTGTGAAAAGTATTGCCTTTTGAGTAGCAAATCTTTTCACAATTTAGAACGTTTTTTTTTCTAATTTTCCTTTTTATCGCTAAAGCCGCTACCAATGTTAATAAATGTTTTGGAGTCATAGTAGCACGATTAATATTGAACAACTAGAAATGCTAGTGGGTGTGCAAACTTGATTCACAATGTAAGATTGTTGTTTATGTGGGCCCTTAATACAATACACTTTTGCAATTTTTAACTTAGGAAATAGATACAGATCTGTGATGAAATGATTTGTTTTAATACTATTAGATGTTTAAGCAAATGTATTATTTAATAGATGGGGCATTATCATAAAGGGGGCATCTTCAGTAGCCCAAGAATTTCTATAAATTAGCAATGAAAACAAAAGAAAATTATAAGCAGCAGGAAGAAATGGTAGCCAACTAGATCGCCGGATTTGACATCATTATTGCATGGTTCGAAAAAACAAGACTAAACTCAAATCGCATATTCCAAAGCCAGAAATAAATCTTCCGAGATGTTAATCTAATATAATAGCTAGAATTCAAGTAGTCACAGTAGTAATAGGTATATGGTTCATTTGTTTATTTTTTATATTTATATAAGACAACGATTCTTTTATTTATCACGAAGGAATTACTATCAATAAATTAACAGTTTACAGCTTTAATTCAAAAATATGTTAGTAGTAAGTTATATTAAATTAAGATTAAACGATGACACCTGGATGGGTTAGATGATTTTCTTTGAAGTAATTTTTTGTAGTTTACTTTATATCTTTTAGGGTCGTTACCTAATTATTAAATATGTATATAAAATCCATTAGATATATATTTACGAATTTTCTATTAGGTACACTGACTATACGTCCGAAAATATTAGTACAATAGAACTTAAAATAGCCAGTAAGGGACAAAAGGATTATTTTGACCTTCCTGAATTTAACAGGGAGAATCCACTCGCCTGGATTATTATCCATTTTCCTTTTATCTCGTCCTTTTTTCACATGAAGGTATATTACATTAGGTTAAATATATTAGTATGGAATTTTCATAAAATACGAAAAATTCCCATTTATGCCGGCAATCCTCATTAAAACTTAATAAACATTGGTGTAGAACCAAAAAGAATAAGGCACGTTCTCTTTATCAAAGCTGTTTTATATAGGAGTGCTTTGAAAGGGCACCTTGTTGAAATAATTAAATTCTACTTAATAGCTCTCTTACCTTCATAATTTTATAGAGTGCATCTTCGGATTGCGAGAAAAAAATAAAACTATAGTTGATATCCCATCATTTCTTTATAGGTAAACTATTATGCTTAACTTTGTGTGTGCCCCCAAAGATGTTAAAATCACCATTGCAGGTAGTGTGGCCCAAAATATCTCTTACAGTGCTAAACTCTCTAAATCTTTGTTTTTGAGTAGATCAATATCTCTATTTTTATGCTGTACTTCTGACACTTATTTACATCTGCCTATCTGTCTTCCTCAAATTCGTTTACCCATTGTGACCTGACCTGTCCATTTCTACTTCCCGTATCTAATCATTTTTTTTGTTTCTGGTGTTTGTTCCATTCCCCTACTTTATAACAGATAATTAATATTCCAAATGTCTCTTTTTCAATTATGGATCCTCTTAATGACAAATATTCGAATCCTGAATTCTACAATCTTAATATATTCACTAGAATTCTTCTCAGATTCTCCAAGAAATTTTCTTAATCTGAGATTCTTTCTCTTCTTCTCTATTTCTCGTCTTAATTTTAATCCTTTTACTACTTCTATTTCAATATTTTAAAATTCTACAGGGTGTCCGAAAAGGTTTTTGCGATTTATCGGTTATATTTCTGCGAAACCATTAAGAGTGGGGAGATGGGACCAGTTGCATCGAGCGTGTTCGAGTATCCGTGATGCGAACGCCACGCCGTTCAGTAAGAAAACAAGCTGCCGCCTTGAATTTGTCGAAATCAACCGTTCACACGATCTTAAAGAAGGATCTAAAATTCCATGCGTATAAAATTCAACTGGTTCAAGCATTAAAAGAAGAAGATTATCAAATTCGTGTTGAATTTGCCCAGCACATGTTGCAAAACTTTAACAATTTCAATAACATCCTGTTCAGTGATGAAGCGCATATTCATATGAATGGAGCTGTAAATAAGCAGAATTGCCGGTATTGGGATGACGTCAACCCACGCATGAAACATCAACAACCCCTACACAGTCCCAAGGTTACAGTTTGGGCGGCAATGTCTGCATATGGAATCATTGGCCCCTTCTTTTTTGAAGATGGAAATCACCGCACAGTCACCGTTAACGCTGAACGTTATAGGGGTATGCTGGAAAATTTCCTTGAACCAGAATTGGAAAACTTTGGTGGATTCAACCGAAAGACTTGGTTTCAACAAGATGGGGCAACTGCTCACACCGCAAATCTTTCGATGCAGGTCGTTCAAAGAATGTTTCCAGGAAAGGTCATATCAAAGAATGGAAACGTGAATTATCCCCCAAGAAGCCCCGACTTAACTCCCGTGGACTTTTTTTTGTGGGGTTTCCTTAAATCAAAGGTCTATATTCAAATCCCTGCAAATTTGAATCAATTAAAGCAAAATATACGCAATGAACTTAGAGCAATTTCACAAGAGCTATGTCGCCGCGTGTTCACAAATTTCAGAGATCGTTTGGAGGAGACGGTGCGCATGGGAGGACAGCATCTCGACGGAATACTCTTTCACAAATAAATTTCCATAGTTTGTAGTTAATGTAAAAAATATAAAATTGTTAATAAACATAAAACTTAATGCGCTATGATTTTTTTAAATCGCAAAAACCTTTTCGGACACCCTGTATTTACACCTATTTTTAATTACTAATATTAATTCAATTATCAAAAAAACATTATTTGGATTAATTCATTTTCTTTCAAATCTGACAATATTTAATATTGGCATTTATTTACACATCCTTTGCCTTTTGCCTAGTTACCCCCAACACAATTTTTAATATGAATTTTAATTACCTATTCCTGATTTTTAAATTATTATAACACTATAGTAAAAAAAGTGTCCAATAATCCGCCCTTACTTTGGTTGACCTTAATATTAGTCATATCACAAATATAAATATAGATCAAGATGAATTAAATTATTACTGTAATAAAAAAATATCGTATATAACATTTTTAATCATCGGGTCAACCCTTCACTGGCTAAAGTGATTTATATAATATAAAGCAAGGCTAATACTTATTTATCCATGCTTTATGCTTAATACTAGACTAAATGGCTGAGATGCGACGGTGGCACGTCTTTAATAGAAATAAATTGAAACTGCAACTTAATATTTTCATGTTTTAGTTTTCCATTTATTCTCATTTTCGCTTTGTAAATCCTATTAAAGAAATCGCTTTTCCTTTCATAGCTGGGTTAAGGAAAAGACTATTACCTAAAAATTGTTTTATACTGACATAGTGGCGCCATCTCTTTAAAATAGTAGGACGCGAGGTCTGAATAATAAAGATTGTCTTCAATATCTGTTTGAGATAGTTTCAGTTTTAACAATTTTATAAATATATCTATATTATACAATAGTTATAACAGTATATATTTATCTCTGAAAACTTTCTATAACTATAGATTCAATGTATACATAAAGTATGAAATAAATTCATTTTAAGCTAAACAAACAATTTTGAGGAAAAATCCTGAAACAGGTCGGTTTTGATTTTATTTAATGTATTTACAAAGTACAAAACATTTTTAGATTAAAAGATGTTTAAATATTTTTTAATAGAGGAAAGGTGAAATGAAATAATTCAAATTGAAAAAAACGTCTCATTGAGTTTGAAAATTCAACTCTATTATTTATTATAAAAATGTGAAACACATTAATAATTAACTTAAACTAGTCAAAGGAGGAAATGGATTTTGCTTACTAACAACCACTTTTCTGTGTTGGTGGGAAATATAACCTTTAATTTTTCCTTGATAAATCAAATTGGCTACTAGGCATTCAGTTTCATCTAAATCTGCATCTTGTCCTAAACTTTCTAAGGCCAATTGTAATGCAGCGACTGGTATCTGATGGGTATTTAAAATTAAGTAGACTTTTCTAAATAAATTTCTGTAAGCTATTATTTTCAGTTTATCTACTATTAGATAAATCCCACTTGTAATAAAGAATGTCTCGTGTTTCTCCATAAGCTCATCAAAAAGCTTTAAGTTTCCCTGGCAAACTGCTTGCACCAGGTCCCAGAATTCTTCAACAATTCCATATTTTTCTAAAACTCGTCGACTTGGGATGTAACCTAAGAGCATTTTGACAGGCACAAGATATGTCAATATAAGCTTCTTGTTTTTTCTGCTAGATTTATGGCAGTTTTCAAAGGCATAGGTTAGATATTCATCAGCTACCTTGTAATTGCTATCATACATTGATTTTCGCCCAACAAAATACCTTCAAACAGGGATATTCAATTAAAAAAATTTAACTATCAGATATGAAAACTTACTTATAAGTAACTTGTTGTCCCAAAGGAAAGATCTCCTTAAATTGTGAAGATTCTATAGCTCTAATTAAAGGTTTACATAAATGTAACTTATTAATCCTAAAATAAACTTTGAATAATTGATTCACCAATCCTAACATTCCAATCCTCTTGGTATCTTCATCAGATGATCTGTTGTCTGCAGCACAAACTCTGAAACAGCCCATAAGACATTCAGCAGCTTTCTCTAAAATTTCTCCTGGATTTTCAGTGATTCCCACTCTTTGTTTCTCTGCTTGTTGAGCTACAAGACGAAGGTCAGAGCATATAACAAACATTATAGGAAGAGACCAATTTTCGTCTTTTTGTGACTGCAATTAAAAAAATTCAATATTTTATTACTGGTTAATTATAAATTAAATACTTCATATTTTATCACTATTTTAAATTGACCTAAGTGCTCAATGCAAAATTTAAAAAAAAAATTTTAAATGTATACAATATTGGGAGGTTAATCAGATTTTGTTTAGATTTCAAGGTATTAATTTTTATAAGGTTGCAATTCTTTTGCTTATAGACAGTTAGACTTACCTGTAGAATTTTTGCAAAACTCTGCACTAAACTACTCTGACTCTTATAGGCTTCTGAAAACTCCTGTATTCCGATATAAAACAAACATTTAAGATGAAGACATACAAGTTCATCTAAGGGAGAAGTTAAAAATTTGTCTACAATTCCTTCTGGCTGTTCAACTTGGTAGTTCGGAAATTTGGCATGATCATGTCTAAGTGACAGAAATTGAGCTACTTTATTGCCGTCTTCATTTTTCCATGATCTTTCTATGATTTGAAGATAATGAGCAACGGTCATGAAAGCCATAATAGCTCTAAAAATGTAAGAAAAAACAATAAATACTTTTTGAGGTTAAGTATAATAAAATTTACTTGGGATGCTGTAGCTTCCAATTTTCTGCAATTTATACTAGGCTGTCGATAACTATTAATAAACTTGATTTTACTATATCTCTATATCCATTTAATTATCACAGATTTTTGCTTTTTAGCAAATACCACATTTTAGGAAATATAATTAAACTTAAATTTCCAGCAAAATCAATGTTTTAGCCAGTAGCGACATCTATTCATAACTGAAATAAATACGAAGAGATTTCCTAATTTTACAGAAAGCGTTTTCAGTTTAGTCGTGTAAGTTCAACTAATAATTTCTAGATGGCGGCAGTAGAAGCAGTATTGTTTATTGATTTATAGACCAGGCAATTATTTAAATATTTTAAACATCAAAGTATATAAGATACAAAAACATGTGGGATGGTTCTTATCTTAGCATAGAAGAATGAACAGCATTATTCATAATAAATTAGGCACTCTTTATCAACTTTATTAATGCATATTTTTAAAAAAGTCATATATGGTTGTGGCTGAATTTTTTGAAATGCCATCAAAAACCCAATGCCGTGCGGAATAAATATGGTGCAACAAAGAAAATCATACATTTTAAAAACAACATTTTTGTGAAGATCATTTTTTCAAAAATATGCAGTTAAAATACTAGGTACCAGCTTGCACCGTTTTCAAACTATTATAATCAAATAACGCTAATTAGATTATTTATAGAAAAGTAAGCTATAAAAATGACAACTATTAAGCATGTTAAATGACCTTTTTTAATAGTTGTTAGCTTTTCTCTAAATACAGTCACTGACTCAATACGATATTCACCATTCAATAATTTGAGAACACTTTAAGGTAGATGTGTATCAAATAAAATATTGTACAAGATGTTTCTATTAAAAAAATATTCTTTTTCTTTTTTTCAGATACATAGGCATAAGCAAGAATGATTTGTATATTCTATAAATTTACGAAGTGTCTACTACCCTCGTAGATTTATGGATAGTTAACATCAAACTAAATGATTTAGATTACTATTGTGTTTATTAATAAATTAAATAAAATTCATATAAAAATTTATGTATATTATTACAGGTACATTTTGTAATTTTAAATAGTTTAAATAATGTTGAACACTAACTTCGTTTATTAATTTAAATACAGAAATACAAAAACATATTTCCAATATTTACAATTACCGGTTCAATTTCAATGTCACAGATACATTTTTCACGATCATATTATTTTTTTTTATTAGTGATTCAGAGTTTTGCTCAGAGTTTAGCAAAACATTTAGCTAATATTTCAATTCCACACACGTCTCTGCCAATATATTTATTGTAATATGACTTACAATCTACCCAATTAATTTAAATGCTTTGATATCACTAAGGTAGGGTGGTAATCGTAATACTTTCTACTACTATCAGATTAAACCTGTCAAACATAAAAGGTGCATTTTCGTTTCTATTTCAGTCTATTTCCAAAAAAACTTCATAAATTATCAAAAATATTTAGATATTAATTTAAAAAAACGTTTGTTTTAAGAGTTAACTCTGTATCTGTATCGGCACAGTTTTATACAGATGTTTATTATGATATTGTAACGATAGTATGTATAAAGGATCTAGTTAAGCATCGCCTTGCACACAGAAGTAGTTTTTATTTAATATTTTCCAAATTATAATATTTACTATTCATGTAACATTAAGTGAGCGAGAATTATGGCACAAAGCCGCGAACGAATGTTAAATATTTTTAATAGAACCATCAAAATGAATAAACATTAGGGATTTCTTGGATAGAAACATAAAAGGAGATCGGAAGTAAAGTTTGGATTCTCGGATGATCGAGAAATTGATAGTACCTACCTCTGCAATTAAATGTATTATTTGTTTAAATGTGTAAGTTGCCCTTATATTTTATATTAGTTGTTTTTATATAGATAAATAAATTGTTATAGTTTTTACTCAGCCTCTTTAATTTCCATTAATGAAGTTACGTAAATGGTTAAAACAATCTTGAGATAATTCTAAAGATTTTTCATATATTTATTATTCAGAAAAACAACCCAATAAGTAACAATATTCCCTACCCTTTATACAAGTTTATCGACATATTTATGGAACACCATATATATATATATATATATATGTATGTAATTCGTAAAGTTTGGGGTCATTTTTTTATTTAAAATTTTTTGTATACATTCGTATCACATTCGTATACATTCGTATACATTAACACTACAAATTGATAAATTCGAGAAATTTTAAAAAATTATGGGTATTTTCAATTTGGCGATATATAGTAAAGTTTCAGGTCCCCATATATTTTTGATATCGGCTACAAAATCTGGCACTTATAATACTAAAATGTATATAATTAAAATAAAGGATCAGTAATATCTATTCATCATTTTTCTGATTCGTTATTATATTAATGTAAACTATTGTGATGAAGTAAACAAAATAATAAATAAAAATGAGCTAACGCGCTGGTGAGATGATAACAAAACAAATCTAAAATCGGAAAGCACCACGTCTAGATGGGATCAGACCGGAAATGGTTTAATACATAGGATAAGAAGGGGTTAGTTACTTCAGTACACAAAATGTTAATTCAGAAATGGATCACTGAAGTAATACTAAATGAATAGATAATTCCTCTTACAAAAGATTTAATGATTTATTTGAAAGATTTCCGTCAATGGTATTAAAAAGCACACATCTTAAAATTTTTTACATGTGTACAGGGTTGCCCAACATTCCATTTAACTTTGTTCAAATTGAATGAAGTAACTTTTTTAGTTATTTATTTATGAATTTTTATTCTGTACAGGGTAGTCAAAAATTAATATTAAATTCAATTTTTTTTTTAAATGAAACAGCCTGTATTACTATTCACCAAAGGACGGCCAGTTTGATCCTATTCAACTTTTCTATTTATTTTCTGATACTTATTTTTCATCCTTTACGAGTAGATTTCCAACACACATTCTACAAGAACTGGTTCGTTAACAGGCATAATATCCTTTATTAGGCCATCGAAAATCCGAATATCATCAGACAAACAAATAGCCAAGAGGAGTGTACCTATGTTTGGGGAAGTACAATTAGATATCAGGTAATTTTTTCGAAGTTAGTTAAAATGGTCCGATGTATTTAGATTTTCCAACTTACGATCGTCCTGTTCTGCTTGAAAATGTTTACCTTGACGTAAGGCAAAGAATGTGGTACTAACATGATGGGGCGGGAGCGTATTATTTAGAAGAGGTGATAGATGAATTTAATAAATAATTTCCTAAGTAAGAGATAAATGGATTGATAAGAATGGCCCTAGAAATCGCCACCTCGATCATTTGGCATTTTGTGTAGAGTTATATTAAGAATCTAGTTTATCAAATACCACCTGCAACTCCAGAAGATAGGAACGAAAGTATAAGGAACACTTTCCGGTTTATTACACCTGAGATGCTTAGAAATATTTCTCGATCATTCAATTTAAATTTACTCGTAAACTAAATTGTAGGTATAGGAAAATAAATATAAAAGTGGAAGAGGATGAATTTGGGCGGTCGTTTTTGAATAGTTATTAAAATGTTCCATTTGAAAAATCCTAAAAAACTCCTTTGAAAAATATTTGAATTTAAAATTAATTTTTGACCAACCTGTACAAAATAAAAATTTAAACCTTATTCCAAAAAATGCTAAGCCATTCGGAATTGTATATTTGGAGTTTTTTAATTAAAACATTAAATTTGAGATAGTGAAATTTGTTAATTTAATTCCACTAAAGTATACATTATTTTTTCTTCCAAGCTCACAATAAACTAATTATGAGTCCGAATTATTGTTTTAAAAGTATTGGGGTGTCCTCAAAGTTTACAATCGTCAAATGTACATACATATACATCCGTAGATATCTACGCAAAAACCGCCAGCAGGTCTCTCTCTTTCTCTAAATTAGGTAATAAATTTGAATCGAATAAAAAGTAGATATACAGGAGGTGCTAAAAAATTACATCTCATTGTTAATATGAAATACCCTAAATAGCTTAAATTTTTACATATTAATTAAAAAATTGATTCCAAAAATATACATTCTCAGCAAACACAAGTATATTTTTTGTACGGTGTTATATATATATGTATATATAAACCACGCCTTATGTAGTATTTTTGTCTTATGTACGTAGGTAATACTACTATTCCGACTGCTGGAAACTGGAAAGTATAATAGCTATTATAAAGCGTAACACAGATGACACAAGAGTACAAAATTATATTCCGTTATTGGTATTGAAAAGCACACATCCCAAAATTATTTTTATGTATAGGGGAGAGTCCAACATTCAATTAGACAAATCATTAAAATTTTTTTCACATGGAATGAAGTAACTTTTTTACTTATTTATTTATTTATGAATTTTTATTATGTAAAAGTCGGTCAAACATTAATATTAAATTCAAAGATTTTAATTTTTTTTAATCGAACATCCTATGTAATTATTCACCAAGAGACGGCCAATTTCATCCTGTTCAATTTTCCCATATTTATTTTTCATCCTTTACGAGTAGACTTACAACATACATTTTTCTAATTAAATGTAGCTTTTATCAATAGACAATAAATATTCAATTTAACAAATTATTGCCTGACATTTTTTTTTTCTGAATTAAGTTTACCTGAAAGTTGTTTTACTAAAACTGATTCAATTAATTGACATGATTTTTGTTTTGGGAGAAACCCATAGAAATATCCCGACAGACCTACCCCAAATCAAAAAGTTTAGAAGAGGAATTGAATTGATGGAGTATGGAGCCTATAGAATAATTAAACATAACGAAATAACTATTAGTTATTCTTTAAAAATACTTAGCTTTTATCATGTTTTTTATTATATAAAAGTAATCCTCTCCCAAAGTATCTGATTTTTGTTATAATATGTGATTGTATTTGATATTCTGACTAAGCTCATGCTGTAGCTTACTTTTTATACAGCGATTTTAAAAATATAATTGACTGAAAAATGTGTATTATGTGTATTAACAATTTAATTTAATTTTGCCCTGTATATAAAAAATTAGTATGTCAAAAATGTTCAGTTATATCCCATATAAATAAAAGTTATAATATCTAACAAAATTTATCCAACAAGAGTTAAATCTTAAGACGTCCCTGCCTCTCCTGTCGTCTGAACCGGTGTTGAAGGGCATCGAAAGTCAAGTGGTTAAGCGAAAAGGGTTGCGCGCAGATGTAGCTTTCTAGTTAAAAAACTATGTACATAAATTCTCTGCCTATTATTTATTATATACCTACCTCTTGCCGTAATTTTTTTCTCGCTAAGTAGATCAATCAAAACAGCTGGGCATTATTTGTTAATAAAACTTTGCAAATAATTTGGATCACTAATAATGTATCAAAAACGTACAAAAATTTCAAATTTTTTGAGTCATAATCAACACGTATTTTCTCTCTCTTTCTCTAAATTAGGTAATAAATTTGAATCGAATAAAAAGTAGATATACAGGAGATGCTAAAAAATTACATCTCATTGTTTATATGAAATACCTTAAATAGCTTAAATTTTTACATATTAATTAAAAAATTGATTCCAAAAATATACATTCTCAGCAAACACAAGTATGTTTTTTGTACGGACTTACAACATACATTTTTCTAATTAAATGTAGCTTTTATCAATAGACAATAAATATTCAATCAAGTAAGCTTGGTCTTAACAATGTTCCGAATAATTATTGCCTGACATTTTTTTTTTCTGAATTAAGTTTACCTGAAAGTTGTTTTACTAAAACTGATTCAATTAATTGACATGATTTTTGTTTTGGGAGAAACCCATAGAAATATCCCGACAGACCTACCCCAAATCAAAAATTTTGAAAAAATATAAGCAAGATTTTAAAAAACTGACAATGTTATAAAAGTAATAGGTAAACCTGCTACCGATTATTATAAATTATCTGTTATTTTAGCAGCGAGAAAAATGTAAGTCAGAAAGGTGGAAATAATTGAAAGATTTGTTGGTGGAATTTTAAAACAAGGAAAAATAACAATCTAAATTAATTTTTGTTAATAATTAAATGAGTAAAGAAATTTAGCTATTCCCGGATATAGACGTAATAAAATTAAAACGCCCAATTTCTATTGTGAAATAAAATTAAAAATCTCAGGACATCAGTTTGTATATGTCCTCAAACTGACATTGTAAGGTAATATATGAAAGTTGCGTTACAATACAGAGATTATTTGTTAAACCTGATTCTAGTATCTTTAGATCTATTAACAGGTGTGAACTTTTCTTTAAGTTAAAATGTATTATAGCTTTAAAAAAATAAATGTTGTCAAGTCATACACTTCATTGTTAATTTTTTGAGTTTGGAAGATTCGCTTGAGGGTACCACCGACATGGCTTAAAAAAAATAATTGTATGAATATTTTTTGACGAACAATTAATAAAATTAATAAATAGTAATTATGGGCAAAAAAATATGAGTGTTTTAACTTTTTGTGTTAGTTTATTTTTTGTGTTAGTTTATTTTTTGTGTTAGTTTACTTTTGTTTAAATCGACACGACTATTAAGAGCACATAAATATTAAGTGCACCTAATATATTTTTGATACCATCTTCTTATAGAGATCATTAAAATAGAAATAGAATACATCAAATAAATTTATTTTTTTTAATATCCTTGGATAAGCATTTTTTTTTAATACTGGTCTTGGGAAATATAATGAAAAGTTGTAGTCATTATAATCGAGCTAATTTCCATTTTGAAAAATTTATATCAAATGTCCTCAAATGCATTAAGTTTTATGGTATACCTTAAAGTGAAGAAGGCAGGTATTTTGTAAAATTATCATCTTTATGAAACATCAGTAGAGCTTCTTAAACTAACCAATTACTATAGAAAAAAGTTTGAGG